>JAIVEN010000006.1:35932500-36557500 GCA_026686845.1 Adenanthera pavonina
TAAATATTTTTATATTATTTTTAAAATACTTATTTAAAATTTAATTTTTTTTCATATTATTTTATCTTTGGTACATTAATGTATCCTAAAATTTTAAAATTTATTATATTCTTCATATAATGTTGTATTTGATACATATAATCATAGTCTTCCGCTAATGGGGGTGTCGCGGGTTTGATCTTGCTATTTACATTAAGATATTAGTTTGCCCTCTGTAATTTAAAAAAACAATGATAATAGCAGGACTGCAGGACAATTTCATGATTTTTGGACAAAAAAATTAAAAATGAATTCTGAGGAGTTGAATAGACAAATGTAAGAATGATAAGTTGCTCAAAATTAATAATTTAAACAAGGAAATATAACACAAGTAAATTTTTGTCAAAAGCATAGTAAATTTGTCCATTTTTTTATGATCGATTTAGTGTACGTTTGGATGAGTTATATAAATTTTATTTTGATTCAATATAATTTGAAAATTCAATTTTTGTCAAAACTCGTAAGTGAGTTTACATGACCGTGATTTATATTAAAAAACTTCTATCTAAAATATAAATTTTCAAAATCAATGCACTCATTCAACACGAAACAAATTCACCTCTATGCAAAATTACAAATGAAAATTTATAGTACAAATATGATTTTGAAAAAAAAAATTGCGTCAAATCAAACGAGCTAATTTGTATGTCAGAATTGCGTATCGATATACAAGTAAATAACATTTCAACCTTTCAAAACTAAACCAAACACGTCATTTGACATCAATAAACCAAGTCTTCTATCTATCTCCAATCCAGTATTAGTTACAGGAATAATGAACAGAATAAATGATGAAAATAATAATAGAAAAAAATTAAAGGGAGCAGACAAGATTTATCATTTTCATTAACAAACAATTAGCCAAGGAATATTAGGAAACAGAAAACATAGATTGAAAACTATCTTCATGTCTACACACAAGATGTCTATGAGAATTCCTTTTCCTATTGGTTTATCAGTTCAATAAAAGCTTCAGCCGTACCAACAGGTTCCATTTCCATAACAAGAAAGTAGAAATAGGATCTTCAAGAGCCAACTAATCTTACAGGGCCAAGTTCAAATTTTACGCACACATGAAAAAAACTATACTCATTGTGGTCAAAGAATATGTGTAGGAAGAAAAACTTATCCAAATAGCTAATTCTACATTATTATTATTATCATACATGACAGATACACATCGACAAAAGCCAATAAAAACCTATGTTAGGACAAATTCTAGGCATCATAATTACATAAAAGTCATAAAATCCTGTGGTATCTTCATTCTATTTCAGCCACAATATTAGGTTCCTCACCTTGGCATAGGTACTCATCACATAAGGATGCTGATCCCCAATCCTTTCTAAGCCTCAAGATGTCTTCAGTGAAAGTGGAACCGGAGGCTCCAATGAACACACTAGACAAAGCACATATAGTCTTGTCCAACATTGCTTCCACCTTCAGAACCAAAATATTTATAAAGATAGTTAGCAGAGGAAGTAATCTGTGTCAGGCATAAGGTAACAATGGCATTCAATAAGCTTCACCTGTTTCCAGAGCAATTAGCACAAACAATATGCCAAAATGCTTCTCAATCATCTAATTCCATTCCATTATTCCACAAACAAGGGGGAAAAATGGTAGAGTAAAACTCTTGAATAGCCTCCGATTCTCTAAAATCACCGAAACCAATAATTTAAAGGATTTAATATTGGCACCCTATGGAGAAATCAGACACTCTAGAGGACGGACGAAGGAGGAGTTATCCAACTTCTGTGATTATGATAAAACTACGTTGTCTTTAATTTTACATTAACCTTAATTTTGCAAAAGTCAATCAGTACTGACCAGCGTTGTATGAACTACAACATTAACCTTAATTGTACATGAACTATAAGAGGTTTCTCCACAAGAAAAAGAGGGAAAACAAAAAAGAACTAGACAATTAAAATTTAGAATACGTTGTATGGAGGCAAGAACAATGCTACTATCAGAAGTTTATATTTAGCACCGATGGAAATAATTATAAGCTATTCATGATTTCTTGGAGTTTACACCTAAATCATCTATGATGTCGCCAGAAATCCTAAACCTCTATTCTAATGGACCTACTAAAATAAATTAAAATCCACAGAGCACAACTAAAAGCAAGAAAGTTGAGTATCATATAGGCTAAAACTCTTAAAACTTTCAAATTGTCCTGAAAATATTGAGCTTTACAGATACCACTATAATCATCAGATTTGTATGTACAGAAACGCAGATTCTCAATCATATTGATCTGAAACGGAAAAGACATTTCGTTCTGCATGTATGAATGCAAAATAATTAATTAAAAAGACAAAGCATCTTCATAACAGAGGGCACTGCCATCATCCCTGGAATAACGGCCATAGACAATAAATATACACATAGATGTCAAGAACTAAATCATTTCACCCAGGAAACAAACCAAGGGCATCTTGGAGCTTTAGATAATTTTCAATCTCAGTCGCATAAAGAAAAACCAGAATATCTATCAAGTAGATTCAGTATGAAGATCTAATAAAAGAACACGGGCTGATGAATAGAGGCTATACTGTACAATCTTATCTTATTATTTAAGTTTAAAACCCCATGAAAATAGAAGCACCGTCATCTCACCTGAGAGTCCCCCTCAATATGATGTCTGTACAACAAAGCATCCCATTTTTCTGCTGAATTACGAGCTGGGCGTTTAACAAGTGGAACAGGCTTGCCATTAAGCACCACAAGTGTCTGAAGTAGACCGGTTTCACTTTCTGCTGCATCCGTGGAAAGATAGATAACAGGTGCATTGGTCCTTTCAACCACCCGCAAGATACAATCAGCAGCTTGAGGAATGGGGTAAAAGCAACTTGGTTTTTTAACATTACTGTAAACATAAAAATGGATCATCAGAGGTAATCCAAGTATATATAATATAAAATACTAAAAAAGAAAATATTGCAGGACAGTTCAGTTCTCAGAAGCAAGCCAATGCATGCAAAATTTAAATTAATACATCATACTGAAGCCATCATCTATTAATGTCATCTTCCTAGAAATACACGCACATCTAAATTGGGTTAGTACTTGGGAAAGGAGAGAAGCCACGCACCAAAATTTCAGAAAGCCATGTCTCCGAAAATGTAAGGCAATGAAGTTTCTTCCCAGGAATGTTTGGATAAATCGCTGAGCAGTCAGCAAAATAAGTCGGCTGGGCTCAATAAGAGTCTTGCATTGGTGAGCAATTGGACCACCTGGTTGCATCAACCATTCTTGCTCCACTGCAGAAAAGAAAACATCTCCAATTGCCATTACACCATCATCATATGTAAACTTAGACAGGACATCTTGAACCGTCCTCTTCTTGGGCTTCCTGGTATCCTCATCCCAAACAGGTTGAGGTTTACTCAATGACAAACCTAATGACTTCAACTTCTTTATACGTTCCTCATCAAGATAACAAGGTTGAGGATGAGAAAAGTAACATGAAAACTTGTCTATGTGCATATGATGCTTCTTAATATTAGAAAATTCTTCAAAGGAGATCACAACCTTTCTACCCAAGCACTTATTGATGTGATCAATATCCAACACTCTATCGTATTGGTAATCCACTCTAGAACTAGGAATAACCAAAACCCGGTTAAGAAGAGCCGCGAAAAACATATGCTTCTCTAAGCAAATCAGATGGTTGGACATCTGACCTGAAACGCATATAGCCAGCAAAAACTTATCAGCTTTTGGCTTCCACTCAATTGTCCTTCTTTGTGAAAATTTCTGATCCACCGTTCTACAACTATCATACCTTACACCACCACCCAAACTAGTATTCCCAAAATCAAATTCAGGTTCAACCAAGCCCGCTGTCCTATGGGGAGACAACAAAACCTCTTGAATCTCTCTATTCAAAGAAATCTGCTTAAATAACACAGATTTAAGATTTTCCAACAATGCCTCCGGCGAACGATTCACACCCTGCATTTGAGAACTCGAATTCAAATTAATCGTGGAATTCATAGAAGACAACGACAAATCGTTTAATGTTCGATTCCAAATACCCAAAAGTCCTAGCTGCTGTTGGCGCAAGAGGTATAAAGCGCGCAACTCGGATTCCCTCATTTGGTCGGAGAGGGAATCGAACTTGAGAGAGGAGAGGTGGGTGGGGAAGAAGGTGTGGGGATCCGTGGTGAAGTAGAATAGGATAATGAAGAGAGGGAGAATAGCGAACCAGTACTTCTTTTGGAACTTGAAATTGAAATTGAAATTGAAACGGGGAATACGAGAATTGAAATTCTCCAAGTGGAATGTGGCCGCGGCGGTGGTGTTGGGAGAAGGGGGCTTCCTCTCATTCTGCTGGATCAGGTCATGGTGTTCGTCTTCTTCGTCGGAAGACAAATGCCTCTGCACTGATTCCTTCTTGGCCATGGTAGAGGGCACCACACCAAGAAACCAAGACCGAGTCTCACTTGGTGGCAGGAAGAGCAGCCAGAACCAGTGGGCAACAATGTCAATGAATCGTTGGGTCGGTGGGTGTAACACTGATGAGTGAAAGTGGTAATGGTGGTAAATTAGAAGCGATGGTGACGACGGACGATGGAGGGGGAAGCCCGGTGAGGAGGCAAACGGCCAAACGCAGAGGAAGTAAAGGGGATCACTTGGCAAATGAAAATGACCTGTCACCGCCCCAGCTCAACGATCACTGGACCTTCCAACGTGTGGCTTCTAGTTGGACAGGCCCAATTATTACAATATATATATGTATATAACTTGAGAATCATTTAATTTGGTCATCATGATCTAGTTAGTATATCTTGAATATATAAGATACTATCATCTTTAAGCAAATTAATGTTTAGTGTTAATTTTTTTAGTTAATGAAAAGTTTCCAATTTAATCTTGAAACTTGAAAGATCACTTTTCTCTCATTCTATCTTCTAAAAAACATTTCTTTTAATTTTATCTCTCAAACATTTTTATCCAATTAAAATGATCCATTCCTTTTTATTTTATTTTGTCAAAAAGCTAACTTTCTTAACCACATAAGATTATGATTTTAATATTGCTAATATGACAATCAAGGCAACTAATATTAATATTAAATATGTCAATAAAAGTTAGTTCAACTAATAAAAATATATCATATAAAATTAGTTCAATTAATAAGAATACAATATATATTTTATATGAATATGGATTCAAATTCCACTGTTGATGTAAAAAACTTTATTAATAAGTAATTTATAAGATCTTTGAGTTCTGAAAACTGCCTCTCCCCTAATAAGCTTCGATACCTAATTCATCTAAACTTCTACTTCTAAAAAAATATTGATGTTAAATATCAACATGAAACTTTAATTTTGTAATTTATTTTCTAATAAGAGTTAAGAAAAAAAATTATCATATTAAGTGATGTCACCTAATTACTCATTGTCCTGTGCATAAAACATTAACAATTATTTTAAACGCCGTCTATCATCCTGTTACCAAGATCAAGATAGTAATAAAGTTCCAAACTATTTGGCTCAAAAAGTGTAAGAGTCAACATGTTTTAGCTGAATTGGAATTCAATTCACGGGTTCAATAGTAGAAGCCAGTTCAAAAACTATACATGATACTAAAAGTATTAACTATCATCCGTATAACATACAGCAAACATTATGACACTACTCTCTATTAAGTTTGAAAACTCAGCGAATCTTCCCCTATCAATTTTACTGAGTTTCTTCCACTACTTCAACAAGCCTTCCACGAACCCACTTTTTCGTTACAGTAGGCGATCTAGATGGTATGTCCTCTCTGTTAAGGGACTTCATTCCCTCCATGGTTGGAGAGGGGTCAGTTGCTGATTCAATACTCTGACCCTGTTCTATTATCTGGAGGTCAAAACCAAGAGGGAAGGAGAAGCTGCCATTGGTAGTTGTTAATTGATGATCTCGATCACCATTAAGCAACTTTTGCAAGGAAAATCTGTGAAAATCATCGAACTTGTAATCTCTTGTCAATAATGTTTCCTGTCCGTTTATTTGGTCCATATCTGACTGGTTTGGAACTCCGAATGCTGCACCTTTTTCCTCATCAACCTGACTCAATGACATGGACGAATCATTACTCTCAGTTATCTGTTGCCTATCAATGGATTTCAGAGACTGGGTAGCTTCAGCTATAAGCTTTCTGGTTTCTATGAGTGAATCTTGAGCAATGGAACTTTTAGTAGCTGCAACCTCAAGTGCTTTGGCAGCCTTTTCAGCTTCAGCAATCAATAATCTGCACAGTCACGTATCATTCAATGAATGTATAATAGGTAACTGAAACAATAGAAATGAAATAAACTACAAACTGCAATTTAATGAGCTAATTTTGAGAACGAAAAAGAGGAAGCCAATGTTCAGTACATTCAATATGGTCATGAAAACAAGAGGTGATTTTTTTTTTTCCGGGGCCAGAAAAACAAGAGGTGATCAACAAAGAAAGGGGTTTTGTTTGTGTACCTAAAGTCACATTTGTCGCAACACAACTACTAAGGACTGAATGAGATAACATTTGCTTTAGTGTAGGGTAACTATCGATTGTAACACAATGGTAAACTATCTCAGATGACATTGGCGTGTAAGATATAGATTTGAAATTACTTTCATGGGAGGAAATGAGGAAATTCAAACAACTGGAGGATGCCCATTAATATTTGTTTGTATGTCCATACAGTCCTTGCGATGATTTTAATTTTGACATATCATTTCAAATTTGAACAATACATCATTCATGCTGAAGGTTGTTGACCCATGTGAACAAACTTTTATACACAACATAACCTTTATTTTGCCTCATGTCACCCCACATCCACATTAGCAGGTATCTCAACTTTTACACCTGGCATCTAAAACAAGGCTGATTAACAATAACCTTAGAAAATTTATACTATCACTAAAAGGGGAATTTAAAATGAAAGAATTTTTTAATGTACGTCTCCAACCAACCTTAATATCAAATAAAAACATTTTCCCCCTTAAAGTCACTGTAAATCTGCTCTGGATCAATGATACAAGGTCTAGAAAAACTCATCCACTTGACCATTAGTGCATTTGTTCTTCAAAATATTAAACCTGCTTTAATTAATTGACATCTGTGCATGTGTTCTTGTTCCCACTTGACCTATGTGTTAAGTTCTATTAACATAACATCATTTAACAAAGCTTTTGCAGATGAGAAAATTTAATTGTATCCAGAAAACTCATGTAATGCGGACCCAAAGTTTTAAACCAATTAAAAGAAAAAGAAAGTTCAACAGAAGTACTAAATTGAAATTTCCAAGAGGCAAAAGAAAAAGAAAAGATAGTTTACCTGGCTCTTTCAATGGCTTCAGCCTGTTTGGTTTCTGCAGCAGCTCTCTGTGCTCTGATGTTCTTTATCATCTCAAGCTTAGAACTTACCAAAGGATCCTTGTAGACAGGAGATTTGCTTCTTTTCAACTGCGTCAGATCAAGAATTTTAGTTCCACCCTCCAAAGAAATAGTATCAGTATATCTTTTCTTTATGGGGTTCCTTCTCGTGGATTGTGTACCATCACTTGGTCTTCTTGGTTTCCTTACAGCTCCAACTTCAGTACCATGATAATTGGCCAATGCAGAGCAAACTCTTTCACGGTATTCCTGATTTACGGAAAAAATAAGTTGGTGTGGAATTGAGGAGATACTTCTCAACCATGATGACAAAGTTAAAGCTTAAAAAGTAAAATTTGGAATGTTCATTGTGGCCAGCCCAAGTCACAAGGTTTAATTATGGGATGATATCTCATTGACCGAAAGGGAAAATAGCACTGGAAAAAAAGGAGGTAAAGGGAAGCCAAAGATATCTATTGTCATCAAAATCTATATTGATATTGAATGGGAATATTTTTAACAAAAGCTATTTATCTATATCTTTTGGTAAAGTTTGACCAAGGACAAGCCAAACTCACACCCACAAGATTGAAGGGAACGCATATATATCAACATGTTGTTTCCCATTTTTGGATATAGGGCATCATTGACAGGCTCAAATAAGAGTTATTAGGTGGTAACATCTCCACTCTCAAATATGCAACTTGCGATTCTGACCTTAGACTACTGAACCTTTCCCCCACCACCAGCACATCTGAGAGGATCTCCTCCAGTGACCAAAAGAAGTAGAGAGAGAGAAAGAGGACTCTACATTGAGAGTTAGGCCTCACATGGATAAATGGGTTCTAGCTTTCTCTCTTTCTCTCTACTTACTTCCCCAATCACTGGAGGGGATGGATCCAGGTCCCCAAGACACATTTTTGAATGATAAAGAGTTCATGCCATGGTCCATGAACTAACAGATCAAAACAAAAGTGTTTTTCAAATAATACAAAAATCAATTTCTAACCACTCAGCCTCATTCAACTTACTTAAACTTGCTCACAGAAATCAATTACAAGAGAACTGTTTCACAACAAAGGAAATCCTAAGAAGCTTGATCACAAAAGAGTAAAGATACTACAATATATTAAAGTCTAGACTTAAAAGTCAAATTGAAACTAAAGGAACTGAATAGAAACCTGAGGAATTAAATTGTTTTGATGAGCAGCCTAGAGGGATTAAAATGCAAAAAAAGAAAAAAAATCAAACATAAAAATATGACTAATATCATGGTGTAAGCTACTTAAAAGTTAGTCAAAGACATAATAGTTTCCAGAGATTTTATGATTTTATTAGTGAGCAAAGCACACGCAAGAACAAACAGAATACTGCCCCACTGCTTGCAGTAGAACCACAAACCATGCAAATTCAAGGTTTAAAATACACACTTACGGGATCAGCCCATTTTGTAGAGATGGCTTCAGCAATTTTCCTTCTCTGCTCGAGGGACTTGGGTGCTCTTCTATTACCATGTGCCTTTGGCACTGCGTTCTTATGTTTGACACTCTCCAGCCACTCTTGCCTCAACTGTTCGTTCAAGGTTTCGTAGGAATTCCATTGCAGCTTGTCCTCACCAACATAGCCTTGTCTTGAAGCTTCTGCAATTAAATTCTGCCATTCAAAGTAGCAGGTTTCCTGCATCATCTTCTTTCTGTGCCTCCTGTCCCATCCCTTCCTCACTCCAGTGCCTATCTTCAGTCTTGTTTCTGTACTGGTCAATCAATACAGATGGCTGAGTCAATTAATTGTTGAGGGTAAAAGAAGTAATCAACTAATAAGCAGCATTCATATCAGTATTAAAATATGATAGGCATCAAAGACATCTTTCTGCCAGCTAGAATTAAAATCAATTAATAGTAATAACATTCATGGAAAGGCATATACTCACGTCTGTGCATGCCCAAATTTAACCAACTTCATTTTAACCTGCATTACCAAATTTTGTTAAATAAATTAGTTACAAGAGAAATGATCTTAGCCAACTCATGTATAAGAGAATTAATCCTGACTATGTCACCATGAAACCACTAAGAATGGCCATTAAAGTTATCACTAAGAAAATGTTTAATGACACCGGAAAAAAAGAAACGATTCTTAAATTTTAATGTTAGATACTAAATATGGCTAGCAAGTTCAAGACAGAGTACATTAAGACCAAAGTTACATTATTTAATAGCAGTGCTCCAAGTGGAAAATCCATCAAAGGCAAAATTTAACATGGTACAAAAGAAAAAATGCTGATTAGATTATATTATGTCAATAAGCTTGGAATGGTGAAGTTAAGACTATGAGAGATCAAAATTATTAGTTTTATAATTGTTGATGTGGACTTCTGATGGTTGTCATTTATATAGTGCATTCTCAGTAACTTCATATTCAAATTAGATTTTCTCAAATAAAAATGTCCAGTTTCTTTCTTAGAATATTATGAAAATCATTCCAGCAAACTTCTGTTTCCTTCAGCTTTAGTGCTTTGCAGTTTTTTTTTTTTTTTTCCTATAGTGAGATATCTATTAAGATACCAAAAGTAAAATCAGTAAACGTGGCAAGTGAATCAACAATAGATTGTAGATTAACATTACAATTGTATGGATGCTATATCGCTTAATATCATAGTCTTCATCAGCAAAGACATAAAAGGATATTTCAGGCTAAAAGAAAAAAAAAAAGATATTCTTACATGACATCACCTTAGGATTCTGCATTGCAAGCCTTGTTCTTTCCTTGATTTTCTGCAAAGTCTCTGCTCAGAATTTTAACATTTGGTCTAATTTTAGAACACCATAAAATGGAAACCAGAGTAATTGGAAAGTAAGGCAAGGACAATAAGAATTTGTTACCAGGACTGTGCTTTCTGCCTTTGTTCCATGGTGTGCCTCCTTTATTTGCTTTTGAAATTCTCATTCTTCTCAACTTCTCTTTCTCATCAGGTTCTTTAGATTCCTCATTAGAAGATTCATGCAAAGGCGCTGGTGGATTAGAATTTAGATCCAGATCTGAGTCCTTGGAACCCATGCATTTATTTCCATTTGCAGCCAACCTCTTTGGTTCAAGAGTAGCAACTGCCTTTGTCAGTAGTCTACCTTTTTGAAGCTCAACACATCCCGCATTGAAGTTTAACTTTCTAAGTTTGTTAAAGGATTTCCAGACACAAGGAACTCTCTGCTCACTACCAAAGGTAGATGCTAGTTTATAATGAGAACTGTTCTGCGCCCTGAACGAGCACAGGGAGTATTGGAAAGAGGGTTGTGCATTTGCAATCTCTGCTGACCGAATTTAAAAAACAAGGGGAGAAAAAGTAATCAATACCATCATCTGCAAATGCATAAACCATAAAGATATAATATATATATATATATATATATTGCTAGAGGCGTCAAAAGCTCCATGAGCAATCATTTACATCCACTCAAAGGCTTAAAATCTTCCGTGGAATGAACACAAACTTTTTGAAGAGGGGGTGAAATTGAACCGACAAGAAAGTCTAATTCAATGATGTCGGCACCTTGAAGCAGCATAAGCGATGTGTAAATGATATGCCAACGATAGTAACATAAAATTTAACACTGGTATATATAAATCTCAACAATCACAACACGAAGAGCAAACACAGAAAAGGACTGGAAGCATATCAAGGAATGAAGAACCAATGAAAGATTCCAGAAGAGAAACCCACATGAAAAGGGAGAGAGTGAGAGAGAAGGGTGTACCTAACAAAGGCATGGGAGCTTATTCAGTCACAGCTCAAGTAATTTACAAAAGCACGTAAACAACATAACTAGATCATTTCAGTTCTTCTATTCCTCTCTAATGTGCTGAACTACCGTGGTGACTTGGGGAATTTTCGGTTGATACCGAAAATCGGTGAGGCTGAAGCCTGAAGCCTCCCACGTCTAGGAAGAGGAGTGGATGACGTTTTACAAGTCAATATAAGAAGCCCGTAAGATGAATATAATCTGGACCGTATTATATGGGCTGAAAGGGAAAAAAGAAGATGTTTGATGAGGGCTAGGGCTCATGACATGAGATTTCATCAGCCTCTTTTTTTGAGCTGAATTTTATTAAAAAAATAGTTTTTTAAAAAAAATCAACAGTGTGCATCATAGTTTAGTATCATATCATTATGTTGCGAGAACTTCCCCAAAAAGTTATTGTTTAATTTGCTTGTTTTTAATTTTTTATTTTCTGGAAAGTTTAAATTTTTTTAAAAATAAATATATTATATTTTAATATTAAAGATATAAATGCTTTATTTATTAAAGAAATGGATTAAAAAGTTAAAGTAGAACTTCCTAAATTAAATTCAATTTTTTTGGGATCTTATAAAATTTTTAAAACTAAGTAATAGTCAATGAATTACTTTCTGGACATTGAACAGTATGTTTGAAGGACATAACCAACTGCTAATTATGTTAGACCTTTGTTGGCTATAATTATAATGTTTTAATTAGAAAATTTGATAATAACATCTTATGTTTTTGTTATTTCTTTAAAACCCATTATTCATTGCATTCATTTTCATTATATTATAAGATATGGGCAGTAGAAATAAAAATGTTAAAATGGAAAAGTGATCAAATAAGAAAGGACAAAATATAAAATGATTGTATAAGAAAAAATATTGAAATGACACTTATAAAAAAGAAAATTGAAAAAAATTGGTTAAGGTAGTTTGAAAAGTTGATCATATAATTTGTAGGCTTATAATAAAATAGAGAAAGAGATTTAGAAAAATATTGAAAGAGGTTATAAAACAAAATTTCTTAACTAATGATTTATCTGAAGAATTTGTTTTTATAAAATTCAATAATACTATATGAACTATATAACCAACTTTATTTGGTGGGGTAATTTTAATATTCTTGTAATATAATGAAAATGAATGCAAATGTCCAACAAGTTAAATAATCAGGGGCGGACTCATTAAGACGATAGTGGGGCAGCTGCCCCCACAAAATTTGTTAGCTATTGCTTATATATATATATATATATATATATATATTAAGTGAGATATTTGTTATTTGTCCACATAGTTTTACTATATTACTTGTTGCCATCCAACTTTTTATTTTATTTTTAGGTCAATTTTTATTTTCCATTTGAATCATCATTTTCCCATTTTACTTCTACATTGCATCCTTCATAAATCAAAACCATTCAAATCTCTTTACCCCAAAAATTAAGAAAACAAAAACCATAGAACTATCATCAAACAATCTACGTTCAAACTTCCCTTACTCATCATTGGTCAACCTTTCAAGGAGGCGTTAATTTGTTTAGCTCAATTTTATATTTCAAAATTTTTCCTACTGAAATTTTGATATTGAAAATTATTTCCTAAATGCATGCTCTAGCAATGCATTTTCATAATTGGGAAGAATAATTAAGTAATCTTTTTATAACACTTGTGAAGATTGAAAAGCATATTGTTATATATTTATTGGTGTATTTATTTTTAGAGCTAGCTTTATACTACTAATGGCAATTCTAGCAATTGAAAGAACTTTTTTTGGTATGAATAGCATCAAGAATCATATATGAAATCTTACGAGAGATAATTTATTGCATGATTAATTGTTTGATTACTTATGTAAAGACACAAGCTTTTAATTGATAGTATTGAACATGAAAAAAATCATTTAATGTTTTTAAAATATGAAAACTCTTGAAAATAATTATAATGTATTAATACTTTTAATAGTAGTATATTGTATATGTTGCCCACACAGCTTGAAATTTCTGGGTCCGCCACTGCAAATAATAATCTCTTACGTAATATACTGTATATTCTTTTTTTTTTCCAGATAATTTACTGCATATTCTATGATTATATGACATGCTGAATGCCAATGCATGTTACCATATCTTTGTTCTTTGGCCGTTTAAAATCTACGTTATCTCTCATTGAAAATTACGTGTACATGGCGTGAAAGAAATTATATTTATTTTTAGAAATTATATTTATTTATTTTAGATAAAATCTTTGGGGTTGTGAGTTCAAGTGTGGTATGGACAGGGGAGAAATTATATTTATTTATTTTAATCTTTGCCTTAACTTGTAGTAATTTTTTAATTAATATTACAATAAAAAAAAGATAAATAGGTGGATAAACTGTAAAAAATAATTGAATGAAACATATTATAGTTGTAAGAAAAGTTCAAATAAGTATAAGTTTATCTATTAACATGAATTCAATCTAGATAACTTCTTTTTTGTCGAGTCCCATAAATTTATTTTAAAAAAAAACTATATAACTTTTTTATTTAAATGGACGAAGATGTTTATAATACGACAAATAAATGAGAATGATGACTCGGCCCATATTCATAAGTATACTTGTTAGTACATGAGTTCAAATTCAGTGTTAATGTGAGGATATATAATGTGACCCACCTCATACTTTATTTGTAGTGTACTGGGCTATCTTTTAATAATAATAATAATAATAATATACTTAAAAGTCATGTATAAAAAATCAAAGCCAGGTATAAAAAATCAAACTGGATGCACCATTCGAGAACCGTCCAACCACCCGTCCAATTGGTTGAATTGAGAATCGGTGTCTGATTCGATCCGGATAAAGGAAAGAACCACCTGAATTTAAAACTGATAGGAACTAATAAAAAAATGGTAAAACTAATCATGAATTAGTGAAAATCAAATCTAATTTCTTTTTTTTTTAAATTTTTATTTTTAATTTAAAGATGAAATAACATTATTTTTAATACTAAATCGTATTATTTTGTGTATAAATTTATTTTTTATCATTATTATAATGTTGTATAACCATTATTATAATACAAAATTATTATTAATAATATATTTTTTTAATAAATAATATAATAATAAATAATTAGTTGAATATTTTATATTTAAAATATAATTATGAATAAATAATAATTTATTTAAATTTTAATAATAAGTTATAAAACTTATTAATAATAATTTTTTTTTTAATATAATAAATAACATATAAAATAAAAAATATATTAATTTTATTAATTTTAATTTAATTATATTAAATCTTAAATCAGTATCTCAACGGATTTAATAATCCTTCCAATTTTTAATCCTCACTTAAAAGTCTACCTTCGTGGAGACCACGAAATGTGGAAAATGGGTGAAAATGAATCTTGGCGTTGAATTTTGGAAATTGCAATGCATGTGATGCCTATAAGACTATATGACCAAGAAGACTCGTGACTTTGAATGAGTCTCAAACTGTTACCTAACCCCACGATTCCTTTATAATTTTCCATCGACAAGTTGCTTATTTATTTTTCATTGTGACTTGATGATTAGTTTTCTGTGCACTTTTTAATTACATATACTCTATCTGAATTAAATAAATATATACTATGAATTTTCCTAAAAGTCATAGATATATAGAATTCATGTATATTAATCGACTGATTAATTTATATATTATTCTTATAAAACAAGTTTATATGTTATTTTTTTTATTCGCACATAATATCATTACTGGCGGAGATAGTAATAAAAATTTAATATTACAATAATCATTGGTGTATGAAGCTAAATGTATATAAATGTTAAAATCATGTAGATGTCTAATATATATATATAATCAAATATAAATTACATGCTTTCACCAGTTTGCCACTCTCTCTACGTTAGTTTTTTATTTGAACTTAGATAAAATTAAAAGCCAAATAAAAGCAGGATAATTTTTTATAAAAATTATATCTAAAAAAAGCCAATGAAACCCACGGGTGTCGATCCTAATGGAAGGGCTTAGAATTATTTAATCATAAATTCTTAGATTCGAGAATGTATAAATTCAGAAGACATCTTTAGAAGAGTTTTAACTTATCTGGGATATGATGATTTTACCAAAATTTTTAAAAAATAATAGAAAGAACTGTGAACAGTGTTGCTTTAATATGGTTGAATTAAAATTTTAAATTTGAATAGTAATTAATTGTTTTCAAACATAAAATGTTAAACATAGAACGGAAGTTAGATGGCTATATGGCTGAAGTGAAAAGAATAGAAAGAAAGAAAAGAGTGGTTTGAGTTTTTTTTTCTTTTTTTTTTTGGGCCAACGGTTTTTGTTTTGATATATGTGAACGAACACAGTGACGATAAATGGACATGAACATCAAATCAACAACAATTTTTCTTTTTCTTTTTCCTTTTTTTTCAGAAACATACAATTAAGTTGGCATTTGATTGTGTCAGCCAGTACGTGATCATATTTGTGCGTCTCCTCCCTCTTATTTTTAGCGTCCTGATGCAGATTTTTTTTTTTCAAATTCAAAATTTGTAAATGGAAAAGGGAGAGAGATAATTTGGAATCCCCATATAAAAATATTTTTTAATAAAAATTCATTTTAAAAATTCTCAACTCATATAAACTGAATTTTCAATTCGGATAAACTGAATTCCAAATTAATATTATTTATTTGTAAATATTTTTATATAAGGGTCCAAAATTATCTTTTCTTTTTTGGATAAATCACAGGTATTCTCCTATTGGAGGTAATCCTATTTGAGGCACAGTCAGATATTAAATGTGGACATTTTTCCCAATAAAAAATCAGGGTGATATAGTTATGTAATTGCGTAATTTTTAATTTTTTTTAAAATAAAAATGTTATTATAAATAAAAAAATTGCATCCCTGCAAGTAGAATAATAAAAATTACACAATTGCCACAGATAAGGGGCAAGAGAGAATCCTACTTCAAATTCGTATAACAGGAAATCAAGAAGGATCAAAATCGTCAAGTAGCATCTTTATCTTATCCAAGTTAATGAATTTCCATCTCAACTTTGTTCTCCATAATCATCTACAAAAAATTCTTCGGTGCATGAATATTTAGGCTGGAAGCATATTTTGCTATTACAAATATAGAAAGAATAAAATTTTTAATATTTTACTTATTTGATTGGATGAATCTTTTGATATATTCTATTCAATTAGCAATCTCATCCATGTATATAATTGATGCTATCCAATTAAAGATAGTGAGAGATTGCAATAAAAAAAATTTATGCCATTATAAAAAATTAATGGATTGGAAAAATTTGCAAGGGAACAAAAATTATTGTTGTAAATGGAACTTATTTTAACTTTTACACAACAAAAGGTATTACATTTTGTGCAAAAAAAACACTCATTATAAACGTTGAACTTGTGTCAACAAAAATTAGTCAAGTTGATAAGGATTTGACTCAGATCCCAAAAGAACATGAGTTCAAATTTCATTACTAATATGAAAACTTTATTGGTGGATAATTTATAAATACCTTTATAAGCACATTTCAAACTGTAAGACCTACCTTAATACTAGTAAATCTTATAATCCAACTCACCTACATTTTCACTTTTTCTAGAAAAACTAATTAAATTCTGTATTTGTGTAAAGTGTGACCACACAAATGAATGTAATGCCTCCCAAGTTACAAGATGCTTCAAAGAAAGAACAAAACCAATTCAAACTTGCAAGGCTAGTTGCGTGATATACCTAAGAAACAGCATCAATTGAAATATACTGCACATTCCTTGGAATTTTCTCTCATCATCTTCCATCCATCACAATGTTCATCATCATCATCATCATCTTCTTCTTCATGATCTTCCTCGCAGCTATGTCTGTCTTGCTCTCTTCAGTTCCGAAACTGACGATCAAATGGCTTCATAATCTGCAAATGCAAACCCAGAATCATGGGGATCATGAAAGTGATTATTGTGCAGTGTGTTTAAGCCAAGTGATTGATGGAGATAAGATCAGGTGCCTACCAGTATGCAACCACAGGTTCCATTCTGATTGTATTGGTGTGTGGCTCAAGAACCATTCCACTTGCCCTCTTTGCAGATACATAATCACCAATAATAATCATAATTTACTTCTTCGCTATTATCAGAATTTAGGAAAGAACTTGAGAGATTTTCTGATTTTTCTTTCAGGGTTTTTGTGATCAATTGACCGTTCTTAATTTACTATGTGGCACTTCCCTCTAACATCTCCCAGAATTTCCATTTTGCTCATTGATTGATTTGAACATTCTCTCTGTTCTTGGCCAAAGAGTAGAAAAACAAAACACAACATTCTCTCTGATCAATTCATTAATATGTGTGTTACTGTGTTTGTATATATACACTTATTCTTTTCATTTCTTTGTATATAGTTAATAATTTATTACTCAACCCTATATCTATATATATCTATATATATACATATCTTCAGTAATTGAAAGTTATGTTGACTTTCAAGTAATATAAGAGCTTGTTTGGATAAATAAAATAAGCATCTATGAAAAAGTTTAATTGCTTATTTTGTAAAGTTGTCAAACACACCAACTTTTCAATAAGTAATTATGCTTCAAATAAGTGATTATGGGATAAGTTAATTTTTTCTACTTATAATAATCACTTATTTTTTCATAATTACTTATTTCATTTCTCCATCTTATTATCTACCTAATAATCACTTAAACTCCCAAAATCCAAACATATTTCTTTTCTTAAAATCACTTATGAGGTAAAAATGTACAAACATAAATTATTTTTAATATAATCACTTATTCTTATAATTAATTATGAATAAACTAATCCAAACATACGCTAATGCTTGAATACATGATCACTAGTTAAGCCACATTTCCCACCAGTTTAGCTACAGAGTTGTTAGTTATCTTTCTTGTCTAATGTTGTTTCTATCTATGATCAATTTGATTGTGTGGTCATTAGAAATTAGATTCCTTTCATATATATATATAATGAATTTTCTAGATAGTTTAAAATGTTTAAAATAAAAAATCAATAAAATTAAGATCATTCAAATTTTATCAGTTCAAATTAAATATATCCTGCTGTATTCCAAGGGTCGGTAGATAGATTTTCAATACATGTGTCAAAACTTGGCATTGACAATTGACCATTAAAGTAACTTACCGATTTTGGCTTCGGAATAATGGACTTCAATAAGAGGTCGACACAATACAATATTCAATTCAACAACGTGATTTTATTTAAATGATTGACATAATTTATTAATATTGAATTTCGAAAGAAATTAAGAAAATTAATAGTTTGTTATATTATCTCCTATTAAGAAAAATAAAAAGGACTAAAGCAAAATGCTTAACTTTCACATTATACCAATGGGTTATTGGTCAAGTGGTGAAGGGCTTGATTAGCATTCCTCGAGATTGAGGTTTCGATTCCTGAGAGGTGCAGTAGCGTTAAAAAAATTAAGATCTTAAAGAGGTCTTCCCATCGGTACTCGTGAGCCGTCGTAAGATTCTACACAATAAGGATCTGGATTAGTCTAGGATGAGCAATGAACCCAGAATACTCCAGGATACCGAGCATTGGAATAAAAAAAAAACTTTCACATGATTAAAAAACAAAAAAAAATTACAATCAACTCATGTTGGAATGAGTAGTAAATGTTCTATCTTCTTAAACAAATTGTTAGGAATTTGATAATCTAACTTTTGTGCATAAAGCAAATTTAGTTGGGAGGGGTATACTCTTCTCTCTTAGCACCCCAAAGGAGATTAGTCCTTACCACCGGTGAAACACACTCCTAGTCCAAAAAAAAAATTTCAGTTCTAGATTTTAAATTAAAAATATTTAGACTAAAATGTTTTTAATTTTAAAAAACTATTTCAAAAGACTTTAAGATTGAAACATTTTATGCAAAATATACTTTAAGACTTTAAGTTAACATTTTTATTGTAGCGACTTTTAAAATAATTTTAAATTATTTGATATTAATTTTTTTCCCCTCAGTGTCATATGCTATAGTCATTGTCTCATTGACGAATTTGTGAACATAAAAAATTGTCAGTTTAAAAACACTAGACGCGTTTTCCTTCATATTATATAAAAATTAAATAAATTAATGAATTATACTATTTATAATTTGTAAATATTATTGATTTGGACAATTAGTTTCTCATTTTATTATTTGGATAAGGACATTTCCTTATGTGTCAAAGGCTGGGAAAGCAGCCTAGGGTTTGCTTCCATGGCTTCTATTGCTTGAGCATCAAGGCAACGAAAGAGGTTATTAATAAAAAATATATATAATAAGATTCAGTACAACTTTGTTGACTTTTCTATCCGCTTTGTCACAATTTCTTTTGAATCTTTCTTTTTATCTAAACGGGAATTTTAATTGTATCCAAACTATCACTTTCAGAGACTTAAAAAAAGCTTGAAGCTGGTAACTACAACAAAATTGCATTATCCCCCGAGTTAGCAGCCCCAGCCCCTGCCCCAATTTTAAAAGGAATTACTCGTTTCATCTTATTTTATTTGCCCGTTTAAGATTATAGGGCATAGGTTAAAAATATAATTAATATATTAAATTTTTTTAAAATTTTCTAATATATTCTACAATAAATGAATACATAAAAAAAGCAATTAATATCATTTTTAATTTTTAAAATGATATATAGGAATATAATTAAAAAAATAATTAATATTATCTTGAAATTTATAACCGACAAATAAATAAAAATAAAAATTTTCTTTTTTAAAAAATAACCATTAAAAAGAAATGAAGAGAAGAGGGAGTATCATACGGTTTATTTA
Organism: Adenanthera pavonina; assembly: GCA_026686845.1. NCBI lineage: Eukaryota > Viridiplantae > Streptophyta > Magnoliopsida > Fabales > Fabaceae > Adenanthera > Adenanthera pavonina. Next base: position 35,952,517 of record JAIVEN010000006.1, read on the forward strand.
ATTTATTTTTTCATTTTATTGCTTTAATTTATCTTTTCACTAAAACAATTTTAATTTACCTAAATATATTTTTAAATGAAAATTGAATAAAAGCTCTTCTGATTAAAAAAATTAAAATTATAATAAAATAAAGATAATTTCTTATTTTAAATAGAATCTTGTGTATATCTCCTAACAATATATTTATATAATTCCAAGAAAAGTCTGTATGATTAATTAATGAAGTAATGACACGAGAAAAAGACCACGAAGGAGGGTTGTTAGCAAGCCGCGCCTAACATTTTGATCTTGGACTGAATGAGTTGAATTCTGTTTTGTTATTATACTACCCGGACCAAAAAACCATTTTTTAACCCAACTTATTTTATAATTAAGTCATTTTTTTAATGGACAAAAAGTGATTTATGTGAGCAACACTTAACAATTAATCAATATAAAATATAAAAAAGTGTAAAAATTATATTATTTACAAATCACAAACAATATTTATTTTAGACTCCTTAAATGCACAAAAAATTTATATCTTAGTCATAATTTTCCCCAAAACTCAGATAGTAAAACGATAAAAAACTTCACCAACAATAGTTGGATGTGGAAGGGAGTCAATTCTGGTATAATACACTGCATTTGTAAGCTAACATTGAATAAAACATGACTAAAGGTTCAGAAGCCGTTGAATATTTATTCCATAATAAGGGTTTATTTGATTCAATCTACAACATAAATTCTTTGAAAGGCCTTTTTAGTGAATTATATCTTAAACTAAAAAGAATATTTATAAACAACTAAGGGTTTATTTATAACAAAACTAACAAAAATTTTTTAATGAAAAAGGAGAGGATTTAGTCCTCTTCCCTTGTCTGTTTCAGAAAATTGAAGGGGAGGGAACTAGATTTTTCCCCTCCTCTCCCTCTGGGTCTCCCATTTTTTGTTCCCCTCCAAATTGGGATTTCTTTTTTGAGGGAAGGGAGTGTAGTATGAAATTTTATGACTACTTCACCCTTGACTTTTATGAATATTACAAAAACACCTATCAACATCTAGTGTTGTTGTTATTGTTCACGCAGTCCATCTGTGTGTCATCGTCGTCATCAATCTCTTCATATCCAACTCGTGTCGTTGCCATCCCCAGCTCCACCCATCTTCTTTGTTGTGCCCAATTCCTCCCATCTTCATCACTGTCCTTGTGACAGTCATCTTTGTCTTGCTCGATTTCATCACCGACTTCCATTCTCATTTCCTTGCTTCCCCTTAATCTCACCGTTGTGCTTAACCTATGTGAGAGTTGCCGTTGTCATCTTGTGTGAGTCACATTGTCACCTCCCTTCTTCTGATTTTTTCAATTGGTTGCTTCCAGTAAAATAATAAATTAAGATGCAAGGATGCAATTTGTAAATTAGTTATTAACTCTACTCCCTCTCCTCTTGAACCAATCAAGAACTCATTCAAATTCCTTCAATTTCCTTCACTCTAATCACTCCAAACAAGAAATTTTAAAATTTCTTCAATCCTCCTCTTCCAATCCCCTCCATTAAAATCTCTCTTCCCTTTTTCTTTTGGTTGAATCAAATACAACCTAAGTTTGTCTTTAAAGTGTGATACGGAGTTATTTGTAATGCAACATTAAATAATTGGATCATTTAAAATAATATTTTTACATGTTATACTTTAAAAATTTTAAAGAAATGGACTGTTTGGTTTCTTGTTGAAAACCACGGATAAGGAGAAGTAACCAAACATGCCATAACTTTATAATTGTCAATTTTTAATTAGAAGGTGAAGAAATATCAGTGCACAAAAGGGGCGGCTTGAATAATTCAAACGATGTCTTTGTCCTTTGTATTGTTGCTTCTTCGTTTGTCATAGTAATTCAAATTTTGTGAACATGGAACCTCCAAACTCCAATGCATCATCTTCTCTAGTCCAAGTCTGAAGTCAAGTCCAATCCAATGTGAAGGTTCTTCTGTTCTTCCTTTAATCTCTGTCACGTCTCTCCCATCCTTTTTCCTCCTCTTTTACTTGTATTATTAATATTATCTTCAAATTTAATTTCTCTCCATTCAAATTCAAATCCAACTTCCTTTTCTCTTCGCTTCCCATTCTCGATCTCATTGACTTCCCATTCTCAGTCCTGCATTTATACCTTCCTTCTCCCTCTCCACCATTACCCCCTTTCTGAGTTTCTTTCTTCTGCAGAATTCTGAAATTACGAGCTGACTCTAATCTGGGTTTTGAATTTCTGGATCCATGGGTGACTTGCAAGGAACAAATAACAAATTGGATGACTCTCCGGGGATGGAATTAACCGGAAAGGTCATGGTGGTTGCCATAATATTTCTCTTCTTCGTGGTTGTGATCGTCTGCTTCCTCCATCTCTACGCCAAATGGTTCTGGTGGCGCATGGAAGAAAACACCACCACCACCCACCTCCACAGCCGCCGCCGACGCCGACGCCGACGCCGCTTTGTTTTCGCAACAGGACAGGACCCGGCTATCAACGGAATCCACAGACGTGGGCTTGACCCAGAAGTTCTCAGATCTATACCTGTATTGGTATACCAACCAGAGGATTTCAAAGATGGTTTGGAATGTGCAGTCTGTCTCAGCGAGCTCGTTCATGGAGAAAAAGCAAGGATATTACCCAAATGCAATCATGGGTTTCATGTAGAATGCATCGATATGTGGTTCCAATCCCATTCTACCTGTCCACTTTGCAGGAATATGGTTGCTTCTGAATCCTTTGAATTCGATTGTCGTTCAGGTGTTCGAGAAAATGTTGACAATTATAGTCATTCGTCAGACTCAGAAAGTTCAGATGCTATGAGTGAGTTAGATCTAGAGCCTCCAAATTTTCCCACAAATGTGTTGATATGGGGAGATCAGACCCGAGTAAGTTCCACTGGCGAAGGTCCTTCTCTTCAGGCACCTTCTTCCTCTTCTTCATCATCATCAGCAGCAGATAGTAGTAGCAGTAGTAACAACAATAATAGACGGCATGGAATGTTGGTGATTGACATACCAAGGGAGACGAATCCATCTTCTTTACCTTCTACTAGCAGGTTTGCTGAAGATGAGCTGAAGTCACCAATGACATCTAGGCTTAGGTCATTCAGGAGGATTCTGAGCATGAAGTTCAGTCCTCGGAGTCCTGGTTCTGTAGATGTGGAACAAGCAGGGAGAGGACAAGGACAGAACTAGCTGGAAATTATTTGGTGATTGGTTGGTATATTCATTATTTGGTGATTGGTTGGCATATTCATTATTCTTTTGGTACATATATACCCACATTGAGGCTGCCATTTGTTTGAAGATTACAGTAAGAATTGAAGGTGAAGAAGTGGTGTCTGAAAGAAAGAATGCCTGAAAGGTGTTTGATTTCTCGTCCTTGAGAGGTTACAGTAACTTTTGCAGAGAGACAGAAAGAGCTCTCTCAAAGTTGAATCATTGTCTTTCTAAGGATGTTTGCTATTTGTAATTGTAATGTCTTAGTGTAAAGCATTCTTGTATCATAATGCTTAAAAGCAGATTAAAAGACTGTTGTTGTTAAAAAAGAAAGAAAAAGATAATATTTATTTGTATTACAAGGGTGAAATTATCCCCTCAGATAAATTTAATCTCTAATCGGCCAATAATTGCTTTGGTTTGATATTATTTAACTCATAGTTAAAACTTACAATACGGATGTAGCATTGCACGACACAAATTATGCTTTTGGTTTGTAACTGTGTGTATATAGCTTTCTTTATGTCATTTAAACTCTAATCTTTATATGTATAATTAGATGGTTTTCTTGTATTGTAAGCTAAGTAATGAATCACATTATTCACAAATTATAAATAGTATGATTTACTATAAATTCCATATTTTATATTGATATATTATGTTCATTTATAGAATTTACTTTTTCTTAAGAAAACAATGAAGTTTTAACTATTTCACTATTAATAGTGATGCCATTGAGGTAATAAGCTAATGATTATGAGAAAACATGTCTTATTTAAATGTCCACTATACAAATTAGAAAATAATATAATAGGGTTTTTTTTATAAAAAAAACCCTCTTCCTCTGTTTCAAAAGAAATATTTAAAAGTAAAAATTATTAAATAACAATTATAATGACATAATATACATTAAAAAAATCTATTTTCTCCTTCATATACTTTTCAATCTAATAAAAAAGAAATATTTACTTAATATTCTGTTTAGTCATGTTGTCAAAAAGGCAATGATGTCAAAATTGGACTAGATCGGCCAGGTTGACATATGTTTAATTTGAGCAAAAGGGGAAACTATCTATTTAAAGAATCAGAGTGAGTCGGTAGAGGACCAATAAAACTAGTTATGAACTAGTAATTCTAATTTTGATGTTAAAGATCTTCAAAATTTTGAAAACACTGCAAATTTAAATTCTAGGCAATCACATAACAAATAAAAGATTTAATAGAGATGAATTTAATGATATTTGATTGTTTGTGATAAATAACAAATTGACAGTTCAATATTATTTAATTTGAAATTTTAATTAAGTCATGAAATTTATTTAAACTTATATTATTAATTTGTTGATGAGATTATACTTGAATAATTTGTTTAAACAACTATTATTAATGTCTTGTAGATATGTTTATTTTTATTTTATTCCATTTCATGCTCATTATTTTTAATATATATAATTTTATTTCATTTTATTGACACATAAAAAACATTAATTATTACAAAAAAATGGGAAAGCTTTAAAGGTGGCTAGCCTAAGTTTATTTTATTATATATATATTATTTAAATAACTATTTATCTAACCCCAATTAAACCACAGTTGAATTAAATCGTTAAATCTTAAATTAGTATGATATTTGATTCAATATATGTCCTGTCATGTTATGAAAACTTTGCCAGAAGGTGAGAGGGACAAATAAAACCTCTCTCAATCATTCATGCTTCTCTTTTCTCCTATTGCTGGTCCCCCTAAAGTAGTTAGGTAGTTCATGCTCTTTCCAAGTGTTCCTTCTCAAGTCTCCATGTAACTACCCCTACATCGTTTGCTATGATATTAATCACAAAAAAATTAAAACACAAAGAAGATACAACATAAATCTCATTTCACATAAGACTTTGATACACTTTCTACCTACATGCACACTCATTTTGTTGCAGAAAACATGCAATTTTGACACAAAATTAAACTCAAAAGTATGACATGGTCTTCATACAAGTAATACTTAGGATTTAGGATTTAGTTTCTATTTTTTGGACCAGCGCCAAATGGGAAAACCATCTAATACGAGTGGTACCTGAATGGTAGAATGTCTTACTTATCTATGGTCATATATGCATTTTTCTCACCAATGTGAGGACTAAACCCCGCCCTCAATAAAGGATTCCGGATTTAGTTTCAGCATTCTAACATGGAGGCCTTGAATGTACTGCATTTCTAACTCAGGTACGCAGATTCAAGAGACGACATAGAGGGGACCATAGTTCTGAATCTGAACAGCTTGAGGGCTATTTTGTTGCTGGTGGTGCTGGAGACTCACATAGGGAATCTCATTCTCATTGTCTCTCTTTGAGGATTTCCAGAAGAGACTTGTGACCAGAATGTGGACGCCATTGCTTCCTTCCATTAGGAGCATTTCCAGAATTATATAATGGGCCAGAGGTATGACTTTGCTTTTTCCCACAAGAACCCTTCGGCTCTTCAGAATTAGTGGTGGTGGTGGTCATCTTGCTTTTCTTCTCAGCTTTCCACCATGAAATCACAGAACTTTTCCATGATTTCTTCTTCTTCCCACTTTTCTCTTTCTCTTTCTCTGATAATCCTTCTTTCTTCCCTCCTCTTCCCCCTTCTGGGTGCACTGATGATGAGCTCTTCAGCTTTGCTTCTGTCATCTCATACTTCCTCGCTTCCTCCAAGAACTTGATTAATCAAAGCAAGAAACACCCAGAAAATTGTCAAAACATAAATGAGAATTGCTTCAAAGAAACCAACAAATTGGTACCTGAGAGAAGTCCTCCTGCAGATCAAATCCATAGCCATCATAATAACTTGCCTCAGATTTTGAGTGTACTGGAGATTTCTTCATCGATGATGATATCTATGAAGATATCAATTCAGAACTATGAAAGGAAGCAGAGGAGCTACGAAGGAGAAGAAGAAATCCTGATGAGAACTAAGAAGATGTCATTGTAAGAACAAGAGGACATTAAGAGAAGAGAGAGGGGGGGAAGAGGGATGAAAGGAGAAAGTAAAGAGACTTGACTTGAAATGGAAAATAATTAATCGTAAAAGCTTTACAGCATGTAACTCCACTTTGGGTTGAATTTAGTAGCTATAGCTTGAATCATAAAAAGGCAAAATCTAACCACTCTTCTGATACATATCATAATCACAATGCCAGTTAATATAGAGACAGAAGCCAGTAGTAGTTGAAATGGCGCTGTAAAAATTTTTGTTCAAATTTGCTCCTGACGTGAAATGGAAGGTAGATTAATCTTGTAATAATTATTCATTTCACAAATACATATTTGTGTGTTTGTGTGTGTAAATATTTTTTTAATATAATACCCATTGGATTATAGAAGTTGCATTAGTAATTTGAATCAAGTTAGGTGAGATCGTATAGATATTTTTATTAGACATCATGTAATACTTTTCATTTTTGGTGAATTCAAGGTGTTTTTCTTTTATATTTTGTCAGCAGTAAGCTAGCTATTCCTTCAATCAATTTTTTTATTTCATGCATTCATTGAATACTAATTAAGCATTTTTTAAGAAATTAAAATGTTAGTATAACGTGTTATCAAATTTTAACCGGGATAACTTGTTTAACAATTAAGTCAATAACAACTTAATGAGAAAATGGGAAAGACAAAAAGGTCTGATGCAACAAACACCGGTAAATTGCATTGACTTCTGTGACGACTTTTTTGGGCCAACTACATACATATGATGAAAAATTTTGAAAGTTACTATGTAACAAGTTTTTTAAAATCATTAAGAAGAGTGGGGAACATCATCATGAATTTATGATAAACTATTTTTTTACCCTTAATGGGCCACATTTGATCTTTTCCCACCTTTCTAAGCAACTTTATAGTTATTTGTAATTCAATGCATCTATGCCATAACTTGGACTCCATAATATGAGATGCATATTCTTTAGTGTCTTGTTTCATGAACATAAATTCGGTTTGTTTAAATTTAATTTGAATGATTGAGATTTTCATTTTATTTTGATTTCAAAAATATAAAAACAATATAAATATAATATTTCAGCTTCCACCAAACAAATTATATATTTGTTTCTTTAAAATAAAAATAATAATATTCAGATAATAATGACCTAAATCTATTTTCCTTGAAATTGAGTTTTCTTTTTTCTCTGAAAGTTGCATAATAAATTCTAATAGAAAAATGTAATTGTATGGGTAATAACATTAATTACAATATCAATGGGATATTAATATTAGAAAAAACTATGGAAAATTTATTTACTTCCGATCTTAAATATGAGACACCCTTTAGAAGCATTATTTGGTTTCAAATATAAGATAATTTATAGTGTTATATAGTGTATTAATTATTTTTTTATACTCTTAGTCCATAATTAATAGATGAAAAATAAATAATATGAGAAGTATAAAAGATAAAATAACTAATAAGAATAAATAATAGAAAATATTAAATTTTTTATAAATTTAATAATTTAACTTATTTTTTAATATATTTTATAGAATAAAAAGAAAATACTTTATTCATAAAGCAGGACAATGGATATTCCATGTGCTAACTTTGTGATGGATCCGTGATCTTGGGATGTGGGAGCAGTAAATACGTTCAACGCATAGCTGCGACAAACGTGCCGGAGTTTTCGGAGTCTCCCAGGATCTGATATTGGTTGAGGCTTTTTATCTTTCGTGATGTACTCCTTCCATCCATTTTATCTGTAGTTTTACATCCTATAGAATCTTAGAGAACTTAAGAAATTCATGATGTACTACTTTTTCGGTTTATTTATTATTTATATTATTAATAAAGTACAAATTATACTTTTTTTACTTTACTTTTTATTAGAAATAATAATAGGTAAAGTATAAATTATTTTTTAACATTTAGGTCATAGATATTTTAATGCTATATTTTAAGATATTTAATAATTTTATTAGTCTATATAAAAAAATTAAAATAAAAATAAAATGAGACAGAATGAGTGCTATACCTTCTAATATTAGGCTTTTTACATTGATTTTAAACTATGTAGCATCGATATAAATACATGTATCAGATACGGTATAATATAAAAGATATGATAACTTTTAAAATTTTAGGATACAAGTGTGAGAAATATTTATATATATATAATAATATTTATATAATTATTTATATGTATAATTAATAAATTTACCTATTAAGATAAAAATAAGTATTAAATATTCTAAAAAATATAGTATAAATGTTAAAAAAAATCATAAAATATTTATAACAATTTCAAATAGCCTTATTTTAATGTAAAATTTGAAGTGATCAGATGAGTATAAAATAATACGAATCGATATGTATGTAAAAGTATGTAGGAGTATCGTATCGTATCGTATTGTATTGTGTATTAGATATGGGTGCGTTTACTTTTTTTGAAATATCGGTGCTTCATAGATTTTAAGTATATGATTATTTCTAGAATACAAAATAATATTTATTATATATTATGAAAAAAAGTCCTTATTCAATTCATGAGAAAGAGAAAGAAAATCGATAAAGTTAGTTTGAGAAAGACACTATGATGTTTTAAAAATTAATATAGTTAACTAATTTTAACTTTGTCTTTAATCAATGTGATTGGATTAGAAGAATCTTATATTAAGAATAGGAGGAAATACTATTTTTTAATATTACAATCAATTGATGTTCATTGTTTAATGCTCTCTCAAATTCTAAATGTAAAACATCGTCTAAGAGCGGTGTTTGGTACAAAATATATGAATCTTGTAGGATTGTTTGATGCATTAATTATTTTTGTCATTCATGCCCCTGATTTATAATTAATATGTAAGAAATAGTTAATGTTATGGAAAGTATAAAAAATGATGTAATTAATAAGAGAAAGTTGTGAAAAATATTAGAATTTTTTGATAAATATAATTATCCAACTTCTGAGATAGTTGAAAATATTCTATACTTTATCTTATCCATAATAAAAGGTATTTTCAACAATTTTACGTATCTTAAGCCAATTTTGTTGCATACTTAAACTTATAAAAAAAAAGTCAAAAATCTCATTTTATCCTTATTTATTTCATCACTTTTCTATTGCTCCAATATAAGTTACAAGATTAGTTATTAAATAAATTAGGGATTAAAAAGGATAAACCCGAATATGATATCTTATATATTATGAATTCAAGAAAATATTTTATAAAACACTTTATAATATGTATCGGAGAGAGCATTATTTTAGTCTAATTATTTTTTTCCCTCTAAAAGGATCATCAACACTTGCAATGTTGGCAAAATAAATAAATAAATATTTGCTAGACCTTTCTCATATGAATTTAACATCATAAATAATTTTTACCAATATAATAAAATATTTTTTAACCAACTAATTTTTGAAAGGTACATTAAGTCCCAATTAATTCGAATCGAATCTAACCAGATGACATATAGACCTTATTTCAAAGAAACAAACTCCAAGCCACTAATTGTTATTGTTATAATAAATATTTTTTGTTATAAATTAAATAATAGGTTTTGTGTATTACACGAATCATATATAATAAACAGTAATATTTACAAATTATAAAAAATACAACTTGTTACAAATCTTAATAATATATAGAGATATTAGAGGACTGCTAGCCGCAAACCACATAGAAATTGAGCATACGAACTTCCGAGAAAGTCGACCATAGTTTGCTTGTTCTAACTGAAAGAACTTCATATTCTTAAAATTTTAGCGATCTTCTTCATAACAGTTTTGTGATAGTATTAGTATGTGTTTTATAAATAAAATTCAAATAAAATTCTATCATGTGCATACCCTTGGTGCTGAAAAAAAAACAATCTATCATATGCCACATTTCAATAAAAAAATATCAAAAGAATTTTATAAATATAATACTTCCCTTAAAATACTGACATAGTATATGTAAAAGTGAATGACAATAGATTTAAAAATTTATAACAAGTTATTAAACAATTATAAATAATACAGCTCAATCTCAAGGAAAGCATATACAGTTACATTCAAAACTGAATGGGAGATCTTTGGCTTTTTGATTCAAATACTATAAAGGAAAAATTAAATTACCAAAATACTACAAAATAAAAAATATTTACCTGTATACTACAATTTTGGGGCCATAAATTCTGACATCTAGGTTTAAAAGAAAGGCGGATTGTGGTACTCTGATTTTTGCAAATCGGACTGACAGAGGCCGATTTCTGCAAATCGGATTGACAGAGGATGATTTCTATTTTTTATTTTTTTAAAAAATTGACACTGACATCTGCAGTGTGATAGATGTACAGACGCCACTCAGTTTTACTTTAAGAATATTTAGACAAAAAATATTTAATAAAACTACGTGCAATTTTATCAATCATATGACAAATAGATAATGATAATAGAGTATTTAATAAAGATAAAATATAAAATTTTGATATATTTTTCATGAATTTCATATAAAAAATAATTTTTTTAATATACGTATATTTAATATAAAATATCTTATAATATATATTAGAGGGAAAGGTTGTTTAGCTTTAATTTCATTATATTGAATTGAATTACTTTTCTTATTTTATCTTAAAAATTCTTAAGTTTTTTATTAAGTGTACCCATAATGAATATTTTTTTCATTTTAAAACAAGTGTAACTTTAGGTTTTTTACCGTATTTTAAAACGTTTGTGAATTTATAATTTTTAAAATAATATTAATGATTTTTAACAAATTTACCCATCAATAATAAATGAAGGAAGAGAAGAACATCAAAGAGTACTTTCTCTAATATCATATATATATATATATAATTTTTTTTAACAGTATCCTAAGGTAGCTTTTCCAACGTGATTTTTATCATTTACAAGACTCAAATTTGAGATCTTACTTAATGGGTGTTGAGTTTCTTACTACCTAACCCAACCGCTATTAGTTATTTAAATTATTTTTTAAATAAATATATTACTTCTTTAGTTCTTAATATAAGGCTTTTTCAATTAAAATACATAGATTGACAATGAGAGTTAAAATTAAATAACTATATTTTTTCCAAAAATCACAATATTTATCCGAAAATTATCCTTATTTAATTTTTTTCTCTTTTTCACCCTCTCAAATTAAATTAGAAAATTTTTGGTAATGTATAATAAATAATGATCATTTTAGGACGTGGCTGCAGATTGGTACCCCACAATTTGTGTTTTTATAGCATATAGGTATATAATTTTAGAAGTGTAGCAATATAAATATATAATTTTTTATATGTAATTTTATAATTATAATAATCATGTATGTAATTATAAATTATAAATATATATTTTTATACTTTATACATGTCATTTTTATAATCATATATTTAGGGGTCATTTGATATTATAATAGTTAGTTTCCTAAGAAGTAAGACCTAAATATATTTTCTTTAGTTTTGAATGTAGTGTCATTTTTAAAATATGAGATAATATTTATTATATATTATAAAAAAATTTCTTATTTAATTTGAGAGGGTGAAAAATAGAAAGAGATTAAATAATGATGATTTAAAAAAAATATTATGATTTTTTAAAGAAAAAAAGATAATTAATTTATTTTAACTCACGTTGTTAATCTACGTATTTTAATTGAAAATATCATATATTAAGAATTAAAGAAGTAATATATTTATTTAAAAAATAATTTATTAACCAATGGCGGTTGGGTTGGGTTTAGTAGTAAGAAACTTAACATCCATTAAATAAGGTCTCAAATTTAAGTTTTATGAATGATAAAAATCATGTTAGAAAAATTACCTTATATTATTTTAAAAAAAGTTTCCTTATAAATATAATTTTTAAAATGATATTAATAATTTTTAACAAACTTATCCTTTAATAATAAATGAAGGAAGATAAAAACATCAAAGAGTACTCTCTCTAATCTCATATATATATATATATAAGAAAACTTTTTTTAAAATAATATAAGGTAATTTTTCTAACATGATTTTTATCATTCATACAACTTAAATTTGAGACCTTATTTAATGGGTGTTGAATTTCTTACTACTAAACCCAATCCAACCACCATTGGTTGATAAATTATTTTTTAAATAAATATATTACTTCTTTAATTCTTAATATATGGTATTTTCAATTAAAATACGTAGATTAACAACGTGAGTTAAAATAAATTAATTATCTTTTTTTCTTTAAAAAATCATAATATTTTTTTTAAATCATAATTATTTAATCTCTTTCTATTTTTCACCCTCTCAAATTAAATAAGAAATTTTTTTATAATATATAATAAATATTATCTCATATTTTAAAAATGACACTACATTCAAAACTAAAGGAAATATATTTAGGTCTTACTTCTTAGGAAACTAACTATTATAATATCAAATGACCCCTAAATATATGATTATAAAAATGACATGTATAAAGTATAAAAATATATATTTATAATTTATAATTACATACATGATTATTATAATTATAAAATTACATATAAAAAATTATATATTTATATTGCTACACTTCTAAAATTATATACCTATATGCTATAAAAACACAAATCGTGGGGTACCAATCTGCAGCCACGTCCTAAAATGATCATTATTTATTATATATTACCAAAAATTTTCTAATTTAATTTGAGAGGGTGAAAAAGAGAAAAAAAATTAAATAAGGATAATTTTCGGATAAATATTGTGATTTTTGGAAAAAATATAGTTACTTAATTTTAACTCTCATTGTTAATCTATGTATTTTAATTGAAAAAGCCTTATATTAAGAACTAAAGAAGTAATATATTTATTTAAAAAATAATTTAAATAACTAATAGCGGTTGGGTTAGGTAGTAAGAAACTCAACACCCATTAAATAAGATCTCAAATTTAAGTCTTGTAAATGATAAAAATCGCGTTGGAAAAGCTACCTTAGGATACTGTTAAAAAAAATTATATATATATATATGATATTAGAGAAAGTACTCTTTGATGTTCTTCTCTTCCTTCATTTATTATTGATGGGTAAATTTGTTAAAAATCATTAATATTATTTTAAAAATTATAAATTCACAAACGTTTTAAAATATGGTAAAAAACCTAAAGTTACACTTGTTTTAAAATGAAAAAAATATTCATTATGGGTACACTTAATAAAAAACTTAAGAATTTTTAAGATAAAATAAGAAAAGTAATTCAATTCAATATAATGAAATTAAAGCTAAACAACCTTTCCCTCTAATATATATTACTCGTATAAGATATTTTATATTAAATATACGTATATTAAAAAAATTATTTTTTTATATGAAATTCATGAAAAATATATCAAAATTTTATATTTTATCTTTATTAAATACTCTATTATCATTATCTATTTGTCATATGATTGATAAAATTGCACGTAGTTTTATTAAATATTTTTTGTCTAAATATTCTTAAAGTAAAACTGAGTGGCATCTGTACATCTATCACACTGCAGATGTCAGTGTCAATTTTTTAAAAAAATAAAAAATAGAAATCATCCTCTGTCAATCCGATTTGCAGAAATCGGAATACCACAATCCGCCTTTCTTTCCAAATGTAGATGTCAGAATTTATGGCCCCAAAATTGTAGTATACAGGTAAATATTTTTAATGTTGTAGTATTTTGGTAATTTAATTTTTTTTTATAGTATTTGAATCAAAAAGCCGAGATTTTTCTACATTTACGATTTTTATAATTTATTACATAAGAATTAGCAGAAGAAGCTAAAGCAAAAAATACTTTTATGCTAAGACTAATCAGATATCTTTGCCTATTCTAGACCATTCCTTAAGAGCAATTGCAATCTGCCATAACAATAGACGTTTAAAGGAAGGGAAAAAGAAGGGAGTTTCTTGAGTACCATAAGGTGTATGCAGTGTATGTAAATAAAATAATCATAATTTGGTTTTATTAGTTTGAGGATCTCACATGCGTAGATTAAATTAAATCTTAATCATTTTTACCAAAAGAAAAAATCTTAATCACAGCATGCACATACACTGCATAACACCTTGAGCATTTAACCCAAGAACAAGACCAGAAGACAACCTCATATTAGATTCATAGAAACACCACAGGCATCCAACTCTTTGGTATTTACCACCTAGAAGCTGGCAATAAAGACAGAAAGGAGGAGCAAAATCAGCCCACGAATATAAAGTAGCCTTCACGTCCATCCATTCCCTATACAATTCATGTTAGCCATGACAAAAACCTAAGTAGCATACCCAGAACCAAACCCAGGAGTAAGGACCACACTTTAATGGATCCTCAAATACCCATAAAGATTTTTTTTTTCCCGTTTTTTTGGGGTCCATGATCACAGCTGAAGTAGAGGCAATGCCATTACAACCCCAAAAATGGACAAGAGCAACAACATCATCCATGTCGGAAAAGATTGCTTTCTGCTTTTTCTCACCTCTTTCAATTCACCTAGTGCTTTCATGTCTTCTCCTGTAGACTCTGAAACTTTTCTCAACATAGGCCTTGAACTTTTGTCATGAGATGCCACCTCGGATGCCGTTTGTTCAGAGGCAGCTTGCTCAGAAAGCAGCTGCTGGTTGTACTTATCAACATACTCAGGAAACATTTTCCTGAATGTTGCACTGTATGCAAAATAATTAGATTCAACAAGAATTCAGCGTAACAGCAATTAAATGAATAGCTGGTACAGTAGACTTACTTCTTACAATTGAAAGCAAGGGAAGATTTTGCTAGTCGCTGCTTCTCGACAATAGTAGTGTTCACACTGCCAGTAGTTGGACTGCTATCCATCTGCGAAAAATAAGAGCTAAATGCCATCAAGAAGGTACTGGATACGTGACAAATCATCAAGTATCAACTATTCAATAACATACACTGCTCAAAATTCAAGTATTTCTCTCTCTCTCTCTCTCTCTCTCTCTCTCTTAATCGATATATATATATATATATATATATATGGAGGCTTGTGTATAACCAAAATGATGGAAGTGAGGGGTGAGGGGCACAGATATGCTTACGAGCAGAAAACAACCATACAAGATGGAAGATGGTAGAATTTTAATTAATATGAAATGCCATAACATACTCACCATGAACGAAAGAAGCCCTGTAAGTATGCTGCATTCAAATATTGGAATAATCAGTAAAAAGCGATAAAGAAGTAAAAGAACAGACAAAATCACATAAAGGAACTTCATGAGTTTAATCAGTCTGACCTTGATACAGACCACATAGGATTCCAACTTTCTGGATGAACTGCAAAATCCACACAAACATTAAATTTGGAGAATACGGTTAATCCATGATACCATTTGACTTAGGCTATATTTGGTATCATGATGGAAAGGGAGGTAGAAAGGGAATAGCAGAGGAGGAGACATAAATCTTTCATGCAACTTTTATTATGCTATTGCTTTTATTATTCAACATTGTCTATTCATTTTAATTATCTTTTTTATGTGGAGGTACTAGAATCATTTCCCATCACATCCCCGTTCCTTTTCCATGACCAAATCTAAAATTCCGTGTGACTAACATAGTCTTGAATCAACAGATAAAAGAACTTACAATCACTCATGGACAAGCAGATCTTTTTCTGTGTCATGAAGCGTCCATTAGGAGTGGTCATGCTACATGATTGAACACATACAAGTTAGCCAATATACCAATAAACCAGATAAACAAAAGCATAAATGAAAAAAGAATACTGTAGCAATAAAAATCACCTGATTCCAGGTGGCTTATATGGATATTCAGGAGGGAATTTGATTTTTCCATAATAATATCCTCCTGAAAATAGGACGAATATCAACATCATTGATTAATAAATCATGACATTCATCATTACAAAGCACAAAAGAAACTGAAAGTGAAGTGGCAATAATCACAATTCACCAAATTAACAGACCTGCAAAAGGTGTTCCTTCACTTCCTTCCAACACATAATCTGAGACATTGATAGAGAATAAAATCACTATCAACCACTCTTAACAAACCAGTTAAAAATTAACTTGATGATAGCACAACAAATTGAGTGCACAGACATGTAATCTACTCTTAATCATATGTGCAAGGACTTTAGAAGTAAAATAAATGGTATATTATGATTTCTAGCTACATATGGTAATTGGGAAAAGTGCTCTTTATTTGGTACAGATCACATTTTGAAATATATGCTCTCAAGAAAAATCGGTAGCTTCCTTTAATACTGCCTATCAAACTAAAACTGGATGCTTTCTCCCCTCTAAGTAATGATGGCCAGGAACAACAATCTGAAATTTGCTTTCTCCCCTCTAAGTATTATCCAAGCCAAATAGAGATCCTCATGTCTTGCTTAAAAACAGAAAACATAACACAATAGAATTAACCATAGATATGTAGATCTATACTATTATATAAAGGAACTACCTGAATTGAGTTCCATAATAGTGGCATAGCTTGCGAATTGAATTAATTATTGGCAATCTTTCATATTATCATATTTCAATAAATTCCACTTCTTTACAGCTACTAGTTCCAATTTATCCACTCTCTCTCTCTCTCTCTCTATATATATATATATATATGTATATATATCATAAAAATTGTCCGCTAAATCTTACTCTTACAATCTCTGAAAAAAATGTGATTAATCAAGCCATCCATTTTAATCTGATTCTCATGGCATAATTAATTCTATAATTAATTAACGAGGACCACATATATCTCATAAATGGCTGACAATTTGACAACCATCAACATGGTGGCATGTTTCAATGCACAAATAAAAACATTGATATGCACAAATCAAAGGCTCACTTTTTTCCTTTCTGACCATAAATTCAAGATAAAATAGTTTAAGAAAATGAAACACTGTAAGGCAATCTTACGCCACTCGAGTATATCATTAGGTGATGGATGAGCAACAACATGAGACACTGGCTCCTGCAAGTTCATAATAAGAATTAAGCATTATCCAGTTGACATATAACTTAAGACAAAAAGTAAGATGACGTACTTTGTGCCACTTTATGGTTGTACAACAAAAGTACCATGCAAGCATGTGCCTTACATCAAAATACAACTTAAGAAGAAAGAAAGATGATGTACTTTACAAAGAGCTCTATATTCCTTCTGAAGGCGCTTGATGCATGATTTCTCTGCCATCCAACGAATTGCAAACAGTATAAAGAGCAAAGCCCTACACTTTACTTTATTTCTTTGATCTCAGTAATACGCTTTGTTGCTTGCTTGGCACTGATTGACAATAAAAATATTAGCAAAAAGATTGCAGATAAAATAGAGAAAATGACAATAAGAAATGTAAAAGTTCTAAAGTTTAGTTACATTAGTGCCTATTGGTCTGGAATCAATGAGTCAACACAAAGACACTAACTCAGCAAAAGCTATATAATTGTACACAAACCATAAGTTATATGTGATAATAGATATGGAGGAAATTGGAAAAGCAAGTTCCATTCCAGACTTTATAAGACCTCCAATTAGCAACTAAGAAGTATGAACAACCTATAAGAGATAGAATATGACTAACAAACTTGAAAACTTTAAATCATCACTAGCCAACAGTGACCTATAACAGTTTCTATCAAATGCACTATAACACCAGTGTTAATGCTTAAATCTTACAGATGTTATTAAAATAACAGCACTACCTATTTCCCATAAATCTGTTCTTAGAAGTAGATTCATCATCCACATTTCTCCATACAAGTGCATAGCAGAAAATTTACAGAAGTATAATATTTGTAAAGCATATAAAACAATCCCAATACAAATATCATTGTACTTTTTTCCAGTAATTAACATAAAATTACTGGATTATATTGATCAACTGCCAAGTACCAGCAAATGACAGTAACCCAAAGTTATCCCGTTCTCAAATGATAGCTATCAACAGCTCCTTAAAGTTTGTATTTTGTGCAAAGCTCTGCTCAGCCAAAATAAATATTTTATCTTCTCACTCTCTCTAAACCTCAGCGATGCCTCATTAGGAACAAAAGGGAAGCAAAGCCCATTAGTATTGACAAATATGTCCAAAAGAGATGTAGAGCAGGTCCATATCAGCAAGGCCCAAAAGAGAAGCGGGGATTTTCCAGCCACCTTCGTTTTTACAAATATGTCCGAAAGAGATGCATCAAAACATTGGCTCTCTGGGAATTCATCCATGTACGAGAAAGAGGGAGGTGTTACTTGCTTGGACAAATCCTTCCCCTGCAGAACAGTTCTGAGCGCATTTCTATCCTTCACAAATAACACCAACTGCCCTCCTACATCATAGAGGTAATTACAATGTTTCTCTCCGTTGAATTTTGCCTTTAATTGTGTAATCTTTCTCCGGTTTCAACAACTTAAATGCCTAATACTCAATTAATTCCACCCAATCCTCCAGATCCACAAAAAAAGAGAGAAAATAAACAAATAGGGTAAACTAATTGTGGGTATGAAGCATCCCAGAATTTACCACCCACAAATCAAAATTGCAAGATAAAACATTAAATATGAAGCCTTATATTAGATTCCGCCATTGATAACATAAATCAGAGGCCGTTAGCATAAAAATCAAATGAACATACCCAAGTACAAATCGATCAAAATCAAAGTAACAATCAGCAGAGAGAAATTAAACCACAGATTAACTGAAGGTGGAAGCTTTAGGACAGCCTAACATCAGAGGAAGTAATTCGAATTGAAAAATCACCTGAGAGCTGTCTCTTGCAATTTCGAACTGGATTCGATCGGAGGAAATAAGTTCTGGGAATTCTTGCCTTATTTATTTATTGATAAATATTTTCCGTTTCGAAACAGAGCACCGGAAAGTTGTTGGTAACGATCTTAAAACGGTGGCGTTGAAAATTGGAAAAGAAGGTGGACGTAAGGCTCACCTGTGTCCATCGTTGCATTTAATGCCCTGTCCGTCCTCTATGTACGCACATACGGGTCGACAATCGACACAGGAGTGACTTTCGGATCAAGGGGAAGCTTCCTATATGTGTAAAGACCATTTTATCCTTTTCGGCCAAAGAGAAAAAAAAATAAAAGGACCATTTTAGCCTTGTGCTCTTGCAGGGACCGGGTATATCTTACCAAGTGGTGATACGGATTTCAAGACTTCTTGATGAAAAAAAAATATATTGGAAAAATTATATCACCCTAACCCTAACAATACTTAGGTACAATTCAATAATACTGATTGTATATCATATAATTGTTAAAAGTAACTAGATATATTTATTTGTAAACAAAAAAAAAAACTTTTTCCACATCTAAATATTTTAGATAAGACCATTTTTAACTATTTTAAGTATCTTAAAAAAAGAGATTAAATCATTAAATTTGTCAAAAAATTCTAATATTTTTCATCATTTATCCTTATTAATTATACTATTTTTCATATTTTTCATAATATATATTTATAATAAATGAGATTATTTTTTTTGTCTTATATTATAAGGTAACATAGTTTTATTTGCCAAATTTATTCCTCATTAATATAAATGTCTAGTATTATAAATTATGTTGATTAATGATGTTTAATATGTTTGGCTAAAAATGATGTTTAACACAGGTAAAATAGAAATTTTTGGGTTTTTTTTTAGAAATTAAGGATGTTATATACTCCTTCTGATCTTTAATATAAAATTCTTCTAACCGAATCACGTGGATTAACAATGAAAGTTAAACTACTTTGATTTCTTCAAAAATTACATTTTTCTGAAATTACCTTTATTTAATCACTTTCTCTCTTTTGTTATAAGACATTAAATATAGGTATATTTTTAAATATATAATAAATACTACCTTATATATAATAAATTATCCTATATTTAGGATTAGGGAAAAAAGTCCTATATTTAGGACTTGAGGGAGTGCTTTTTTTTAATATACGTGAAATCTTACTTATTACTTTATAATATGGGATGGAGAGAATATTAATTAGAGACTAGAGCATGAATAAAAAAAATAATTAATACACCAGATAACTTTACAAAATATCCTATATTTTGAACTAATCAACTATTCTAGAAAATGTCCTATACAGGAGCAAATGGAGTATATATATACTAGACATATCTCATGTGGAATAGATCGCTAATTTAATTTAATTGAGTTGAAAATTGTTTAAAAATTAATTAAAATGAATATGACAGCTTTTCCATATCATTTGCTATCCATGAATCACTTCAATTTATATTAGACTCAGCACTTCTTTATTATATTTCAATAATATATCTTTCCATGATTCCATCAAAAAGTTTTTATTTATTCATAATTCTTTTGGCCTCTTATTTATTCTTAAGTTAACTCACTTAATATATAATCTCATCTACATATAAGTCCATTTGCCAAAAAACAAAAAATCCAATGATGATCGTGTTTGTGTGAGGCTATTGGAATAATTCTAAAAATGAGCATAGAGCCAAAAGAGGACTGGTCACTACCAACATGAATTATTATTGGTTATTAATAAAAACTAGGAGCACAAGGAGATCATATTGAGTCGTTTTTTTTAAAGAACATTTTTGGAATCAAATGATAATAATTGCCATGACCAAATTGACCAAATTAATTAACACCTTTGCCTTTTTCCAAGAAAATTAAAGATGTAGTAACATCACGTGCCTGATCACATGACCTTTCTGAAATTTCTGTCACCATTTTCACCAAATCCCACGGCTAGACAACGCAAAAAGCAGCATGACAAAAGTTAAGCACATGATCAAGCAGGCGTCAGATCTCAAAATGGATTTCTGCCACATTAGAAAGTATTAAAGAATATATAAATCACACCAATTCACTCGACTCTCACTAAATATCTCATCATCAGCACAAGAGACTTGACCCCAAATGCAACAATCAACAAGCAACAAGCACCCCACACAACCACAATAACCAAAATCCTCTATTACCTACCATTACCATGAAGGGTCTCTGTTCCAGACCATTAGCTGCTCTGGCTCTTGCACTTTCAGTTTCACTGCTATTATCAACCTGGTCTCCTAGAGTCAAATCTGAGGCTCTCCCATCTAAAGAAGTTCAGTCTTTGCCATTAAGCAAGACTACATCTTCGCAGGCTGCACAAAGGAAGAACCCTTCAAAGCAGGAGATGGACTCATGTTTCAGAAGGATACCCCCAAGCAAATCAAACCCCACGCAGAATAAGTTACTCTTACTAGTTACTACTAAATTTCAAGCCTTTCAGTCATACACAGCTATCCAATGATTGACAAGAACACTTTGTTTCTATGGCAGGTTTGATCCAACCACAGATGGCTGATAGGACAGCACAATGGTTACAGCAAATATTAAACTTACCTTGTTCTTTTATTTCTTTCATTTTTTTTTAATTTTTCATGTTTAAATTAACAAAACATATGAGCGTACCAGGAGTTTCACCTTCGGACTGGCAGTTATTAAATATAAGCACTGCAATCTGCATTGTATTTAAAGTTTTGCTGGCTAAGCTAGTTGAGTTCTCTAATATATTGAACAGTATAAAGAGACAGATCTCCCAATGTGAGGAGTCAAATTCACACTCAGCACTACCCAAAAAGTTTGTTCAATACTTGATCATCATGCTTAGCTTTAATAGTGTGCAAGAAAGAAAATAGAGGAGATGGATTTGGAAAATACTCTCATATTTTGCAATCGCTACTTTTCTCACCCTATGCAATTGGCATTTCCAGTTTCACAGTCTATGCAGCTTAGGAATTGATACAAAATTTTGTAAGCTGCGAAGTATTGTTCAAGCCTTTATGCTTCAGATCTTTGGAACCATCCTCACCATGCTTAATGCCATCTCTGAAAAACCCTGTCTTCCAGTCCATACTAATCCTATGTCTTCAATTTCTTCTGAGATGCTTCAGACAAATCATCATCTCTTCCTCGTTTCTTCACAGATGCACCACCCTTTGTCTTGTTAAAACTTTTCTTCTTCCTGTTAGAGCTATCATCATCTCTACCAATTTGAGCATTTCTTTTTCTTTTCTGCTTTTCCTTTTTTGGTTTTCTCTTAGATCCAGACGTGCTCAAAAAGGATGCAGCAGAACCTAGGGACTGACCAATCTCTTTACTCACTTCCTCAACAGTTTTTGGTTTTGAACTTTTATTTGACGTGTTAGAAAGAAAACCGCTCATTTTGGTTGGCTTGTTATCACCAGAAGCAAATGTAACATAAAAATCTTTATAAGTAGATTCTTTGGATGCTTGTTTGGACCTCCAATGGTCAGGTCTGGCAGCAAATCTGTCGCAACACAACAAAAGCATAATTCATGAAGATTAACTGCAATAAACTTATAAAGCAAACAAGTTACAAATATCATTGCTTGAAATGTCAGATGATAATTCATAAGCAGTGTAGGATGAGAAACAGATAACCAATTAAACTCAATGTTGGATGTGTCAAATATGATGTTTTTTTATAGCAAAAGGACATGCAATCCTCGTACCTTTGTATCAAGTTCTTTAATTAAAACATAACAAGTATATAATTTTCCAATAATAGGCATGATTTTTGCAGGTAAGTATATGTTTTTTACTATTCAACTTCACATGATTGGGCTTTTATTTTTACTTTTTACACGTTATGATTTTATTGAAGAACCTAATAGCATAGATACGAAAATCTGCACCTAAATCTAATCCTATTTTCTATGAAATTTGATTTATGAATTCTATTGATAGAGTCCAAACAGTTATTGGCCAGATCAAAAGAAGACCAAACGGTTAAAAAAAAAAAATATCTCCAACAACGAATGGCATGAAAATCTGGACATTCAAAAACAGCACATAGCAAAGAGCATACCCGTCAACATCTAGTTTCCTTAATATGTAGGAGCCCTGCTTTGTCTTGGAAAGCTCACTTCGCACAGCCAACAATTCAGACACTATAGCCTCTCTTAGTGACAGATTACTGGCCGTGAAGCACGTTTCAACAGTAAAAGAACCAGAAGGGTGTAATGCAATCTCTCCAAAATGCCCTCGTAGCCTTCAAAACAAAAGGTAAAGGTGATGACAGAGAATCTCAGTAAAGTAGACAATTCAAAGTCTATCAAGTGCAAATTTCTTCCCATGTTTAACTTGAAATCTTAAAATGAACAGAAGCCCCCTCAACTTTAGGGTATGGTGGTATGCAAAATTGAAGGTTGCCAATTCAAATGAATAATGGCCGCACCTTGGGCTATGTTCTCATTAGGGTTAAATAGAATTCTAGGCAACAAGCCTGCCTAGCTTGACTGAAAATCAGGGGGGGATTTATTTTGTATAATATTATCAAATCTAAACAAAAAAGATGCTATGATAAGAGAGTAAAGATAAAACAAATGACGGCAGAATAATAATAATAAACAGTAACAAAAATAACCCTCATAAAACCCTAAAGAGAGACAGCCGCTTCCAACAAAAATAGACTCCTGCAATTCCTTTTTGGCAATTGATAGCCCTAAAACTTTGAAAAACATCTCAATAGCCATTTTTATTCATTTTTTCTTAGTCAATTAGTTTTCATCCCCATGGTTGAATTTAACCAATCCGCCTATTGGTTGCTTTGGCAAAAGATATTATACTTAAAAAACAGATCTCCTTCCACACAGACAGAAAAAAGTAACTATTCAGACATTTTATCCTTTCAAGATAGATAAAAACTTCCTGATAATATAAACACAAAAGGATTGAAAAACATACTTAGTAACTAATCTGCGCTTCAGTTTTCCAGGAGCACCTGAACTTAGAAAGGTTTCAATAACCCGTGATCCCCCCACATCCTTGGCTGTTTCAAGCACGTGATTATCTTCCATAGATGTAATACTGGTGATATAAGGTTGTATATATTCCTGTCAAAAAATTCAGGTCATCAAATAGTAGTAAATGAATGTAATTTTACATATAATTTGAATAAACCAGTCTACAAAGAATTTCTACATGAAAGTTCCGCTTTCTATAATTATTTGACAAAGATTAGCAATTTATAACACATGGTAAGAAAAAATCTTCTATATGATACAATAAATTCACCATAGATATCACTCCATGCAAATGTACATCAAGAATAAGCTATCTTAGAAAAATGGAAGAAGTTCCCCCTCCCTAAGAGGAAAAAATATATATATGGGAGAAGAGACTACAAAACTTTACAGACAAGGTAATTTACAAACGACAAGTTGAAAAAAAAAAGGGAAAAAATACGTTAATAATTAGGAAGAGCAAATTCAAATGGAGGTGGAAGAATAGGGGATGACAATAAATAAACAAAAAAGATTGAGAGATAATGGTAATCCTCACTCTGTTTTAGTTTATTAAATAGAAGCGTAAAGAACAGCCTTTTCACTTTTCAGTTTGCTAAACTTGTACTTATACAAGAGTCTTAAAACTTTGTTCTTCTTTTTTCCTTTTTAATTTCATTTGTCTCAAAGATCTAGAATTGTTAAAGTAACTTATTATTCATAAAGAAGACAATGGTATTGTGTCATAAAAAGCATGACAGATAAAAAACTAATACATGATTTGTCACTCATTTATTTCATCAACTATTCATTACATTATAAAATTTCTTGTACAACAAAATTTACTTTTTGAAGGGATTTATCTAATTTCTATTTTCTTTGAGTCCATGTAAGCAAGCAAGAAAAACAAATGCTTCTATATTCCAGAGGAAAACTCACAAACATATACCTAAAGAAACAACAACACAGTAAAATTCACATGCCCTTTACTCCACTATCCTAAACAAGCTATATATTTTGACCACTCACTACCTCTAACAGACTCACAACTCACTATTCTGTTATACCCATTTGACCAATTCTACCAGCTCCCATTGGACTATCTCAGATTGCCAACTAGTCAAAAATCCACGGAGGCTTACTTTCAGTCCTTGATCCTTCTCATACATTAGTCTTCCCATCCTCTGGATTTTTTTTTTCCAATCATACTGCACTTCCTCTATCAACGTGCAAACACAATGAAATAAAAATCGAAAAGTTCACAGGGGCCCAGGGGATCTGCCTTTGGTGCAATACCTATTCTTTTTTTTATATAAAGCCCCATCCTCCCAAGTTCCTAATTCTACCTAGTCATATGGTGGGTATACTTGAAGAAGTGATCACAGTCATGAATCCCATTCTACTCTTTTGCTTCAATAAACTAGAAAGAAAAAAGCTGACACATGCATATTCAAAATGTTGCTTACGCTTTTAAACCGGAATACTGTCTGCAGAATTAGAGAACCCATAACATGCATTTTAGCACCACTTTGCCAACTCCAATTGGACTTATCTTCACATGTGAAATAGTTATCAAGGAATAGTAACCGTGGAATGATCCACTTTGTAGAGCCATCCAGTGAACATGCTGTTTCCGCAAGGACTTGACAGCACTGCAAAAATGTGACAAAAATATTATTGAACTTTTTATGAAGATAAGCAACAAAATTAGGAAACTCTAATAGCTCAGTATGCAGGCAACAAATTAACACTTATATTTTTATTGCTGCAATTATTGTAGAAAATTAATATAGTTTTTGAAAACAAATATTAGATCAGAATTTTAAATACATTAGTATTTAAAAATTCAGCCATTATTGAAAATGCAAATGAAATAGAAACCTTGTGTTCATGAATATGAAGCCTCTCACTTGCAGCCGTAAGTGCAGCAACAACTCCTGACCTCCCCATTTTGAAAAGACTTTCAATATTTGGACCAAGTTCTTCCCAAATCACCTCCATCTAGCAGATATAACAAATAAAAAATATACACATCTTTAAATAAACATGATAAAACACTTGCAAGGGGAAAATAAGACCACATAATTATTTTGAAATGAATATGCTAAGGACAAATAACGTAGAGCACTGTACAAGAAGCGGGAGTTTGTACAGGATCTCATAAAGCAAAGAGTCAATGCTGTTTAACTATAAAGCAGCTAGGTACATTACTTGATCCTGATTTCTCACATGAGAAATCAATGCCTGAACAACAAAATTCCCACACTGGTGAGATGATAGCTTGAACAATGAATTCCTGAATACTTTAGTGAA
Organism: Adenanthera pavonina; assembly: GCA_026686845.1. Classification (NCBI taxonomy): domain Eukaryota; kingdom Viridiplantae; phylum Streptophyta; class Magnoliopsida; order Fabales; family Fabaceae; genus Adenanthera; species Adenanthera pavonina. The sequence continues at coordinate 35,978,758 of JAIVEN010000006.1, forward strand.
CATTACATTATACAAGGCCTCGGGAGATACTTCCAAAACAACCTGCAAAAATTCATGAAATTCGTTAAATCACATCTCTTTATAAAAAATATATTGATGTCTTCATAAGACAACGCACAAGCATAAAATATCAAATGTTCAGTCCAGTCTACTAAGAGAAATATTGTTGTGGGAGTCAAAGGTTGCATAAATAATACAAAATCTAATATTAAAAATTAGAATACTGATAGTTCTTTGAGATTATGCCTACGGAAGTGTTAGCTTCAAGATTAATAATGCCAGTTTGCTTTTATAGTGACATCTATAACAAAATTGAACATAAGATAAGGTTTATAAGGAACACATGATTATATGACAGTAAAACTGAAAAATCATAAACATAATGATCAACTAATTGCATTATTTTGCTTGCTCTGATACATGGGTTGCCAACCTCCATTAGACGGCTAAATGCAGGTTCTTTCAATAGCTTCAGAAGGTCCTGTACCCTTCCTATTTCTATAAGATTACCCTCTGCAATATTTTCTTCTTTGCAGCCAATAAGGACAGGAATCACGTGAAACAACTCTTCATCATCACCTGCCAACAGCTTTAGAGCTGTCTGCCAGAAAAGAAAGAAAATCCTCGATGAGACACAAGTAATGAAAGAAATGAACCAACAAAAAAACACTAGCTGCTAAGGCACTGTTGGCGAAAGGTCTAACCCTGAGAGGTGAAAAAACAACAAAAATTGGATGCAATAAAGTTGCTCAGAAGAATACTATATCTTACAAAGTTTCATCATGTTATTAATCCTAGTTAAATAATATCTGAAATCAGAAGTGCAAACAATACAAAACGCCACACATGCACTCTGCTCTCAGCCAAAAAAAAGAAAAAATATATCTGCAAGTCAAAAAGACCACATCACTAGATGTTATCGAAGTAATCATTTAATCCATGAAAAATTAAATTAAATCAGAAAGCATGCCTGAAGAACTAAACTGCTGAACTGATCAACTAGCAGTGTCTTGCTGAATTCTCTGACATGCTTTAAGATCTCTGACACAAGGAACTTCAGTAAATTTGGAAATCCAGGCTGAAATTTTGTTGTATCATCTTCTTTTGAAGGAAATGTATTCAAATTCAACCGCTCTGCTATATTTGTTGCTGATTTTGATACATAGTATCCAGACTTATCTAGTTGGACTCCTTTACAAAGGCAGAGAAGACTACGAAGCACATGAGAACCATAGCAATCACACATAACATCAACAGAATTAGTAGCAATAACCTGCCACAAAGACAAGTATACATATGTAAGAACTCACATTTCTAGCAGGCAGAAAGCAAAGGAGAAGAAATCCATTAAAACAGGAAGCATATTAGAAAAGTAACGCCTGGAAGCATGCAGTAGTATGTGGCAGCCAATACAAAACTTAGGTTTTAATGTTTAGCATTAAATGACTTATACCTTGCATATCACAGCCAATGCCTCCTCGACCAAAGGATGAACCTCCTGATTTTGGAGATGAGCAGATAAAGATTTAATGGCCGACTCAGCTACATGAGAACCAGATCTATCCATTGCAATAAAAGGGAAATCCTTTGCACAGCTTTGTAGGAAAGCACATAGGTTCTCTACATCACAAGCCTCGAGGAGTGATTGCAAGGTGTGGCTTATGATATAATCAGTTGCAAGTTCAAATTCTTTTCCCCTGGTTTCTTCAAGAGCATTACCACATATAACTGATCGTTCCTCTAGGTCAACCTCATTACTTTCAAAAAGATTAGCAATTTCTGAGAAGTACTTTGCTGTTTCAGGATCAACCTGTTTCCTACAGATATCATGTAAATTATGAATATTCTTTCATCAGGTATACTGGTTAAAATTGGCAGGTGCAGTCAAATGGTTTATGCAAGAGCTAAGAATTTAATATGAGACAAACTCATTGTAAACCAACCATATGATGAGTCAATACCTAATACGCGATGTTTGGGCTATCTTTCTGTCTTTCAAACTTCCCTCCTTTCCTCTTTCAGATTTATGTGGGTTATCTCTATTGAAGCCAGCACTCTCTTTCTTTGCTTTCTTCCTCATTCCTTTTTTACTTTTGCCCCGTTCATAAGAATCATTCCCTTCACCCATAGAGCTTCTCTCCGCCAAGTTACAGGTTCTTGTTCCACTTGATGGCAATGGTTTTAAATCAATAGAAACCAGACGAATTCTGTGATACAATTGAAAGAGTCTAGTTTGTGTTAATCAGAGAATGCAACTATTCAAGTGATAAAGAATCAAAAGTATACATAAAAGAATCATGAACAGAGGTTTTATTAAGCAAATGAAAGTCTAAAATTGATAGTTTCTTGCGATATAGTCCTACAGCTAAAAAGCTGTAATATTTTTTCAGCTTTCTCCTAAATTTTTCTTTCCGGATTTCACAGGAACCAGAGTCATTATGAAACACCCAGCTCATAAAACTCCAACAAATGAACCATAAAACACTAATATAGATTTATAAATTAACGTAAAGCTTGTTTCAGGGTAAAGCAAAAACTTAGCAGGGCACGTCACAAAAAGACCTTGGAGAACTGAATAGACCACAAAGTAAAAACAAAAAGACAAAGCAAGGGTTTATGTATTGCAAGGTTTAAATAACAGTAGGCCAATGAAAAATCTGAAGTTGAGAAGTGTAGAGGAATTGAAGTAAAGCAGTGAGAATATTGAAAAGAAGTAAACTAACGTACAGAGAAAAGCCGACGGACGAAGAGAGTGTATAGGAATCACCGATGGCGGAGGAGGCGACAGACTGAGTCAAGCTATGTGGAGTTCGCGGGGTGGCGCGACGGCGAGTTCTTGTTGCCAATGAGGCAGAGTGTAAACCAACCCTCGCATCACAATTTCATATTAAATAAAAAATTAAAAAAAAACTTTAAAAAAACATATCACCTTTAAAAATAGTATTAAATGATATTTTTAAATATTTAAATTATGCTGAAATATTAGACTATGTGAATAAATATTGAAGGACTAAAAATAATTAAATACGTGAAAAATAATTGAAAGAGTACAAATATGTTGCACAAAACCTAAGTAGGCGCATTATTCATTAATTTAAAAAATTTGAAATTATTTTTACACTAGGTAATGTAAAAATTTCAAAAATAAAATAATAATATGATGGAATAAATTAATAAATAGATATCTTCTTCATGGAATGTACATGATAGATAGTAATTTTAAACTTATTTTAAAGATTGTACTTTTCTTTTTATGTTTAAACTCTGTTAAAATATGTAGAAAAATTGAAAAAAAATGTAAAAAAAGTATAAAAAAAAAAACAAATAAAGTAAATTGTGTGTAGCCCAGTAGGAACCACACAAAATGTTGTTACAATTTTTTCATTGCATGACATAATAGGTTTTATATTTATATTGATTGATATTTTTGACATATATGATATATGAAATGTTTGATTATTTTTTTCACTTGTGCTTATTTATTTATCTATCCATTATATTATTCCTTTTATACAGTGGAATAACTAATTAACGACTTACAATCTCTTTCTACTTTTCTCTCTCTATTAGGGTTATCGATAGGATCAGGCAAAGGTACGAAAAGTGTGTTGTTGACAAAGGAAGAGCAAGATGTGATGCAAAGGAGCAAGAAGAAGGGTCACACGGAGGATCAGACTTTCATAGTACAAGTTTCGCTTCAACCTAGTGTTGAAGATTGGATGATTGATGAGGAAGCTGATGGTAAGAAGATGGAGGAACGAATCTTGTATAAAGATTCGTTGAAGAAGGGCAATATGGCTGCAAATGATTGGATCACTGATTCAAATGAAGGAGATGAAATCGTAGAGAAAATCAAAGAAGATATTACTAAATTTGAGAAGTTGTTGGATCCATGGAAAGGAATCATGATTGAGACTTTAGATCCTCTCTGTCCAAACTTCATAATCTTTGAGAAGGAAAAGGAAAGGATGTATAAGCCTTTTAGGAAGACTTAATAGTGAAGCTGATGGGGAGAAAGATAGGGTTTAATTTCTTAAATAGAAAATTAAATTAGATTTGGGCAAAGAAGGGGAAGATTCATTTGGTGGACATTGAGAATGATTTTTTTTGTGGATTTTTAGTCTCGAGAGGATTATAAGGAGACATTATCTAGTGGCCCCTGGGTCATATTGGACAGTTATCTGTATGTTATGCTATAGAAGCCAGATTTTGATCCTACGAAGAAGGTGATATCTAAAATAGTTGTGTGGATTTGGTTGCTAGGATTAGTTAGAGAGCACTATGATAAGAAACTTTTGTTTAACATTGGTAATATGGTTGGGAAGACTCTGCATGTTGATTTGCATGTGGCATTGAAGGCTAAGGGTAGTTTTGCAAGAGTTTGCTTTGAAATTGATTTGTCAAATCCCTTGTTACCTTAATATAGTATAAATGGAGTGAAGAAGAATATTGAGTATGAATGTATGCATCTCCTCTGTTTGCATTGTGGGAGGTTTGGGCATGTTAGGGAAAACTGTACTAAGAAGAAGGAGAACTATATGAATGTGCATAGTGGTGATAAGACACCTATTGAAGTAAAAGAACAAGTTGTAACTAAAATAATTTTTAAAGAGGGGGGAGGAAGGAAAAGTCTCCTTGGAAAGTAGTACATAGGCCAAGAAGACGGAGGAAATCTAAAGAGAATGTGAAAGTTATGAATGGGTCAAGGTTTGCTGTTTTGGATGATATAGGGGAGGATTTAGATGGAAGTGCTAAGGGACCTTTATCTAATATCTCTAATAGGGCTAATACTTTTGGTCCACTTAGAAGAAGTTTTGAGAATCGAGCCATCAATGGGAAAGATTTAGGTCAAAAGAGTTTTAATAGTGATGATACTGGAAGAAAAAAATAAACTCTTTTGCAGGGAAGTCTATAAGGGGTAAATTTGATGCATCTTCATCTGAAAAAGGTAGAGCAAGGTTGGGTACTACAGTTGAAGGCCCAAGTTCATATAAGAGAGTAGTTCAAGGCTATGCTGGAGAACGAACATCATGGGCTAATGAAGTAAAGGTTGACGAGGAAAGGATGTTATTAGAGGGTTCTCATTCTTTGATGGATGACATGGATGCAATTGATTAGGCTATTGAGGGGATGATCCCAAAGAATGGAGAAGCTACAAATTATAAATTGCAGTGATCAAGTATGTTAGCTTTCTTTATTTTTCTATTGTTATCAATGAAAGTTATTGTATGGAATGTAAGAGGACCTACTAGTACGGAGTCTAAGATAGAGTTTAAAGAGCTCGTTAGAGTTCAATGTCTAGATATCTTGGCAATTCTTGAGCCAAGAATTAGTGGAAGTAAAGCTTCTGATGTCATAAAAAGGTTAGTTTTCAAATCTTTTGTTAGAATAGAGGCTGATGGGTTTTCTGGAGGGATTTGGATTCTATGGAAGGAGCATGAGGTGAATGTTACTATCAGAAGGAAGCAAGATCAATACATTCATTGTGAAGTTCAAAGGCCTGGTAATATGGCTTGGTGGTTAACTATTGTAAATGCTTGTCCTAATGAAGCTGGAAGGAGAGTTTTATGGGAAAAGTTGGAGGAGTTAGAGGGTTATATTAGTGAGGCTTGGATGTTGGCGGGAGATTTTAATCAAATTGCTTCTCTTAATGAGCAAAAAGGGGGAGAGGACGTGTTAATATGTTGAGATGTAGAGAATTCAGTGAGTGGATTGATAGAAGCTGCTTAGTGGTTGTGGAAGCAAAGGGTCCTTTATTCACTTGGAGAGTACCAAAGTCATAGAAGAGAGATAGGGTTTACAAGAGACTAGATAAGTGTTTATGTAATTCTAATTAGCAAGTGCATTTTCCAGATACGGTGGCGAAAGGTTTGGCAAGGATTAATTTTGATCATCCCCCTCTGTCGATTCAATTGGAGGCTAGTACCCCACTAATTGTTCTCCGGCCCTTTAGATTTTTAACTACTTGGATGATGCATCATCAATTTTAGAGTTTTATTAATGAAAAATGGAACTCTGATATTGATTTCGTGGATGCTTTGAAGAGGTTGTAGGAAGATTTGAAGTTGTGGAATAGAGAAATTTTCGGTAAAATTGAAGGAAGAAAGAGAAGAATTATTAACATATTAGAAGGGATCTAGAGGAGTTTGCAGAAAAAAGATAACCCTTTTCTTGAAGAGTTAGGGATAAAGTTGGAAGCTAAATTGAAGGAAACTTTGGGTTAGGAAGAAGTAATGTGGTTCTAGAAATCAAGGGGGCAGTGGATTTCACAAGGGGATCATAATACAAGATATTATCATATGAAAACTTTAATAAGAAGAAGAAGAAGAAGAATAAAGGTGAGAATATTAAAAGATAATAATGGGATATGGATTGATGATGAGGAGAATCTTATGAATATGGTGAATAATTTCTATCAAAACTTGTTTAATGAAGATGAGACTTGTAGAATGTGGCATATGAAGAGAAGTAGTTGGGGTCATATTGATAGTGTTGTTTTAGAAAGAGTAGGGAGGAGAATTGATAGAGATGAAGTGAGAAGAGATATTTTTAGTATTGATGGATTCAAGGCACCTGGACTAGATGGTTTTCTAGCGATTTTCTATTATAATGATTGGAGTGTGGCGGGTGAGAGTGTCATTAATATAATTGAAAGGATGTTATATGATCCTTCTTTTGTTGAAAGTGTTAACCAAACCCTTATTGTAGTTATACCGAAGGTTGAAGTATCAGAATTGGTTAGTCATTTCAGAATAATTTCGCTTTGTAATGTCATTTATAAGGGTTTAACAAAGCTTTTGGTGAACAAATTGAAACATGTAATGAAAATAGTTGTTTCACCTTATCAGGCAAGTTTTATATCAAGAAAAAAATATTCAAGATAATATCATTGTAACAAGAGAACTGGTTTATTCTATGGGTAGAATGTCGGGTAAGAAGGGATTTATGGTTGTGACAATAGATTTGGAGAAGACATATAACAAAATGAATTAGGGGTTTCTCATAAGGGTGTTAGAGGAGATTGGAATCTTGGCTCACGTGATTAATGTTGTGAGATAATGTATTTGTACTACAAAAATGTCTGTACTTTGTAATGGTGTGAAATCTAAAGAATTTTCTCTATCTAAAAGAATTAAATAAGGTGATCCTCTTTCACCTTATCTTTTTGTCCTTGAGATGGAATAATTATCTTATATTATAGCAGATGCAGTTGAAGATAGAAGATGGAATCATTTGAAAGGAGAGGTACGCAAATTTCTCATCCACTATTTGCAGATGATTTAATGTTGTTTTGTGAAGCTACACCAAATCAGTTAAAAGTAGTGATAGAATGTTTCGGGCTATTTGAAAGAATTTCTAGACAAAAACTGAATAAGTAAAAAACAACAGTTTTCTTCTCGAAGAATGTGAATGAGGATATGAAGGAAGCTTTAACTGGAGTGTGTGGATTTATAAGAGTTCATGAGGTTGGCAAATATTTAGGCTCTTATATTTCAAAGGGAAGATGTACTAAAGGAAAGTTTCAGTTTCTTTTAGATAAAATAAATAGGAAGTTAGTAAGGTAGAAGGCTCATAACTTATCTTTAGCAGGAAGATTAACTCTTGTTCAATTTGTTACATCTTAATCCCCAATTTTTCATATGCAGCATGTGAAGTTACCAAAGAATGTGTGCAAGGAGATAGAGAAAATGTAGAGGAACTTCATATGGGGCTCAACTCTAGAGAAGCAAACATATCATGCAGTGGGATGGAAGAAATTTTGCTTACCTAAAAAGTTTGGAGGTTTTGGTTTGAGGGATTAAAAATCTATGAATGATGCTTTGTTGAGTGAAATAGAATGGAGTATTATTGAAAAGCTTGAAAAATTATATATGAAAGTTCTTCTTGGGAAGTATGGAAGAAATGTTGATTTGAGAAGGGATTGTGTGGTGAAAGCAACTGATTAGTAGTTATGGAATAATTTGGCTAATATTTGGCCAAAAATAAGAGAGGGAATGCGATAGGAAGTGAAAAATTGAAAGTTTGTTAATTTTTTTACTGATAAGTGTTGGATGAGAGGTAGTACTTAAAGGATAGATGTGTAAGGATTTTGGAGGATGAGAAATTGAATCTTAAGGTGAAGGATTTGGTTGATGAAAAAGAAGAGTAAGCTCTAGGATATGGAATTGTACTTGCCAATTGAAGAATGTAATAAAGTAGGGGTCAAATTGCCTTCAAGTGAAAAGGAAGGAAGGATTGTATCAAATCGAAAAACTCAGTTCATGGAAGATTTTCTATTGCTGATATGTATAAAGTTCTACAAAGAGTAGATGACGGAGGTGTGAATGAAATTTGGAGGAAAGTATGGGGTTGGGAAGGAGCAAGAAGGATTCAAGTTTTCTTATGGTTGGCTATTAATGAAAAGCTTCTTACAGCAGTGTGATGAAATGTTTTAATGGGAACCTCACCTGTTTGTTCTAGGTGTCAGAGAAATGATGAAGATATCCTGCATTTTTGTGGCACTGTGATGATGCTTACAAGCTATAGAGATCTCTTTGATTAAAGGTATATTGAATCAAGTTTTTTAATGATTCTGAAATAACTAGAGTTTGGAAGAAAAATATCAAAGGACTATGAGAGCATCCAGGTGAAGAAATCCAAGAAGAATTGCACTAAGAAGTAGTGTTAGGATTTCTCACAATATACACAGGATAAAAGACTTTGATTTTTTCTTACTAATGTTCTCACAAAGTTTAAACAAGTGTTTTCAAAAGTTATCCTATATTAACATGTATTAGATTTGGAAAACACTGACTAACAGATGAATTTTGGGATGTTAAACTTTGTATACTTCTTGAAAATTCGAGCTTTGCTAATTGAAATTCGAAGTTCCAAGGATTTTACCGCTGATAGACGAATTTCAAGTGTTGAAATTTGAATTTTGAGTTAACCATAATTAAGCAAAATATGTAAAATACATATGAAGTCATGCCAAAGTTCATTTCATATTAAAGTACAAACTAGATTCTAGACAATTTCTCCGACAGACAAATTTTGGATTTCAAAATTCAAACTTTAAAATGAAGACTTGTAAGTCTAGTTAGAGCTCTCTTTGTCAGGCGAATTTTGAGAGAACAAAATTCGAATTTCCAAAGTTGAACATGTTTGTCATATTGAGTCATTCTCTGTCAGACAAACTTTGAGAGAGTAAAATTCGAATTTCCAAAGTTGAACATGTGTATCATATTGAATTACTCTCTGACAGATGAATTTTAGCTTTCAAAATTCGAATTTTGAGTATACTGTAGAAACATAAGACAACTGTTCACATTTAATAGATACATTTTAAATATGAAAATTCATATGTTTTAATATGAGATATATTTGACAAAATCAAAAATTCGAATTTCACCATTAAATAGATGAATTTTGGAAGTTCAACATTAAAGTCTTTAAACTATGGTCTTTGCGAAATTCGTCTGTTGCCTTCTGAAATTCAAATTTCGGTGAGTCAGACACATTACATGTGGTTGGTGAATGACTAGTTTTGCAGAGTAATCATTGGGTAATGTCTCTAACGGCTAGATCTTGTGTCTAACGTATAGTTAAAACACAAATCTATAAATAGAACTTCATTTGAGTTGTGGGTAACAAATTTATACTGTATATACTGAGATTCTACTAAAATCATTACTCAAAGTCTTTTATCACCACACACTTCATTTATTGCACCTTAACTGTCATACTTATTCTTTATTAAAGAATTTCCTTTTTGTAAACAATTTTTTCTTCATCTGGAAGAAGGATTTACTTGTGAAGGGTTTTCACAAGAGATTTGGAAAATACTTTGTTAGAGTGTAGAGTGTATATTTGAAAACTCTTAAAACAGAGCATAAGGTTATACTATAGCATTGCAAGGAGCCCACTGAATTCTTACAAGATAGTAGAAAATCTCAAGTGGTGGCTTGAGGACTGAAAGTAGGTTAAGAAGACTAGACCGAACTAGGATAAATCTTTGTGTCCTTCCTTCTTCTACTTTGCAAACTGCCTTTTTATATATTGCACTCTATTTTTCTGCAACTTTTACTTTCACTGCTCTTTTACAATTTTGCAGAAAATTTTTAAACTTCTCAATTCACCCTTTTCTTGGGAAGCCAGCAAACCTAACAAGGTATGACTTTTTGAAATATTTTTAATGCACTTCTTTATAAATGGATGAGTTAGAATCTTGCTGATTGTAGATTGAGTTTTGGAATTAAATGGAGTATAATTTTTGGAGTAGCTTGTTGGAGTTTATGGAACTGGAGAAAGAAGTTTATTGAGACTAACTTTCAAAGTTGTGATAGGCCAAATTTGTTTGTTCGGAATTATGCCAAGGAGATTGAGGAGGGGTGGAAAGCTTATGGGGAGAAGGCTTTGGCCATAGTTGATGTAAAATGGGAGCCACTTGAGGCTAGGTGGGTTAAAATGGACATTGATGGATGTGCAAAGAATGTTCTGGTGAAGCTGGATGTGGTGGGGTGGGTAGAAACAATGATGTTGAATGGTTGTGTGTTTTTAAGAAGAGATTAGGAGTGTGTTCTGCCACCGAAGCAGAATTATGGTGACTTAAAACTGGTATTCGGGTTATTAAAGGAGAAGGAATGGAAGTTTGTGTTAGGTCTAGTGACTAACATAATTAGTTTTGATGATATCAAATAGTGAAGTAAAAAGTCTGCAAGATATTGTTATTTAATATTATTTATATATTTTATATTATGCTTATTATTTGAAGAAGAATTGGACTAACTTCTTGACTTAATATGAATTTCTTGTGCAGTTAAGTTAAGAAGAAGAACATAATTATGAATTCAATTAGTAGAGCAAAGACTTCCAAGAAATAAGAACTTTGGAGCTTAAATTGGAAAATCAAGATTTAAATTCTTAGATTTTGAGTTTAGATGTAAATAGTTGATGATATTTGATTTTAAAAGGTTTTTTAAACCATTTTAGAATATCTCTTTTAATATCATTGAAAATTTTAAATTCAGAAATCAAATTAAACATTGATTCTTTCATTCCTCTAAGTTCTCAGAGTGTCAAAAAAAGTAATCAGTTACCTCTAGGCACATAACTTGTTATACTAGCTGTTTATTTATATCTTATGCTTTCTTTCTAATATAATTGATTATCGCATGTCTAACTTAAGTCAACTTACCTCTATTTAGCATCTTAATCGATTATATCTCTATATAATCAATTATATCAGCTGTCATGTCAGTGCATCCTTCCTTTCTTATGATATAATCGATTACCCTCTCAAAATAATTGATTATCAAGTTTGTTCCATTTTAGATACACTTCAATTTTGCGTTCTAACTGATTACTCTTACCTCATAATCAATTATAATCCTTCATGTAACCTGTTATACTTTGAAATATAATTTGTTATCTCATAATTCTTTTCCAAAATCACTTGTACCCAAATACAACCTGTTATATCTTCAAATGTAACTTATTATCCTTGCATTTATCATTCATTTTGTTCTTCAATAACCTGTTATTTCTTCAAATATAATCGGTTATGTTTCCTAACCTTCTAAATTCCTTTCTAACTGATTATTCTAAACTCAATTGATTGATGAACTTACTTTCTTCATTGTTATTAAATTTAATCAATTGACTTCAATAGAGCTCAATTTGTTATTATGGATTCGTTATTGAAAATAATCTTAAATTACACCGTAATCAATTAGACTTTCATGGTATAATCGATTAACTCGATAAAGTACTTGCAATGACAAGTTCGACAGCTAGTTTCTTAAAAGTAATGATTAGATAATTGTGCTTAACTGTTAATTAACTACTTCCACCCATAAATAGAGTTTCATTTAACTTGAGAAAAGAGAGAATGATGTATTGAAACTATTTTATTATTCTAATAGATTTATTTCTTAATCAAATACTCTCAACTACACTCTATGAGTTTCAATATATTTATCCACTCTTTGAGAGAATATTTCTTTGTATTGATCTTTTCTCTGTAAGAAAATTCTCTAAGTGATCTACAAGGGTTACTCAAGGAAGAATTTTCTTGAGGGAAATTTATAATCACATTGGGGAAGGTGTGGGAGAGAGATAGACTCTGGGAAAGAGTTTTGATTGTAATGTGACTTCACAAGTGTTCGGATTCAATTTGTAGTTACAGTAGAAAATCTCAAGCGGATTGCTTGGAAACTGGATTTAGATCAAGTGGTTAAGTTGAACTAGAATAGATCTTTGTATATTGCTCTTCATCCTTTATCTCTCAATATTATATTAAGTACTCTGTTTGCCTCTGTTCTTAGTGCTTCTTTGCAACATTGGATTATACTTCAAAAAGACGAAAAATTTGCAATACCCAATTTACTCTCTCTTGGGTGACCAGTTATATCAACAATATGTTGTGCTGGAAAGTGATTCTCAAGTGGTGTGCAGTATGCTTCGGAATTGGTGGGACACTGGTGAAGTTTGTAATCAGTTTATTAATGTTTTAATGGGAACCTCACCTGTTTGTTCTAGGTGTCAGAGAAATGATGAAGATATCCTAAATTTTTGTGGCATTGTGATGATGCTTACAAGCTACGGAGATATTTGATGAAAGGTATGTTGAATCAAGTGTTTTAATGATTATGAAATAACTAGAGTTTGAATGGAAAATATTAAAGGACTATGAGAGTATGCAAGTGAAGAAATCCAAGAAGAATTGAGCTAAGAAGTAGTGTTAGGATTTCTCACAATGTACACGAGGTAAAAGAATTTAATTTTTACTTACTAATGCTCTCACAAAGTTTAAACAAGTGTTTTCAAAAGTTATTCTATATTAACATATGTTAGATTTAGAAAACACTGATTAACAGATGAATTTTGGGGTGTTAAACTTTATATACTTCTTGAAAATTCAAACTTTACTGACTGAAATTCGAAGTTCTAGGGATTTTATCGCTAACAGATGTATTCAAGTGTTGAAATTTGAATTTTGAGTTAAGCATAATTAAGCAAAATATGTAAAATACATATGAAGTCATGCCAAAGTTCGTCTCATATTAAAGTGCAAACTATATTCTAGACGATTTCTCTAACAGACGAATTTTGAATTTCAAAATTTGAACTTTAAAATGAAGACTTGTAAGTCTGGTTAGAGCTCTCTCTGTCAGACGAATTTTGAGAGAGCAAAATTCGAATTTCCAAAGTTGAACATATTTGTCATCTTGAGTCACTCTCTGTCAAACAAACTTTGAGAGAGTAAAATTTGAATTTCCAAAGTTGAACATGTGTGTCATATTGAGTTACTTTCTGACAGATAAATTTTGGCTTTCAAAATTCGAATTTCGAGTACACTATAGAAACATGAGACAACTGTTCACATTTAACAAATGTATTTTAAACATGAAAATTCATCTGTTTTAACATGAGATATATTTGACAAAATAAAAAATTCAAATTTTACCATTGAACAGATGAATTTTGGAAGTTCAACATTAAAGTCTTTAGACTATGGTCTCTGCAAAATTCGTCTGTTGCCTTCTTAAATTCGAATTTCGGTGAGTCAAACGCATTACATGTGATTGGTGAATGACTAATTTTGTAGAGTAACCATTGGGTAATATTTCTAACTGCTAGATCTTGTGTCTAACGTATAGTTAAGACACAAATCTATAAATAAAACTTCATTTGAAGTTGTGGGTAATGAATTTATACTGTATATACTGAGATTCTGCTAAAATCATTACTCAAAGTATTTTATCACCACACACTTCATTTATTGCACCTTAACTGCCATACTTACTCTTTATTAGAGAGTTTCCTTTTTGTAAACAATCTTTTCTTCATCCGGAAGAAGGATTTACTTGTGAGGGGTTTTCACAAGAGATTTGGGAAATATTTTGTTAGAGTGCAGAGTGTATATTTGTAAACTCTTAAAACAGAGCACAAGACTGTACTACGGCATTGCAAGGAGCTCATTGAATTCTTGCAAGATAGTGAAAAATCTCAAGTAGTGGTTTGAGGACTCGACGTAAGTCAAGAGGAGTAGACTGAACTAGGATAAATCTTTGTGTCCTCCCTTCCTTTACTTTGCAAACTGCCTTTTTATATACTGCACTATGTTTTTCTGCAACTTTTACTGTCACTGCTCTTTTACAATTTTGTAGAAAATTTTTAAACTTTCCAATTCACCCCCTTCTTGGGAAGCCAGCAAACCTAACAAGGTATGACTTTTTTGAATATTTTTAATGCACTTCTTTATGAATGGATGAGTTAGAATCTTGCTAATTGTAGATTGAGTTTTGGAATTAAATGGAGTATAATTTTTGCAGTAGCTTGTTGGAGTTTATGGAACTAGAGAAAGAAGATGCTTATTGAGACTAACTCTCAAAGTTGTGATAGGCCAAATTTGTTTGTTCACAATTATGCCAAGGAGATTGAAGAGGGGTGGAAAGCTTATGGGGGGAAGGCTTTGGCCATAGTTGATGTAAAATGGGAGCCACTTGAGGCTAGGTGGGTTAAAATGGACATTGATGGATGTGCAAAGAATGTCCTGGTGAAGCTGGATGTGGTGGGGTGGTTAGAAACAATGATGTTGAATGGTTGTGTGGTTTTAAGAAGAGATTAGGAGTGTGTTCTACCACCGTTCTGCCACCGAAGCAGAATTATGGTGACTTAAAACTGGTATTGGGTTACTAAAGGAGAAGGAATGGAAGTTTGTGTTAGGTCTGGTGACTAACATAATTAGTTTCGATGATATCAAATAGTGAAGTAAAAAGTCTACAAGATATTGTTATTTGATGTTATTTATATATTTTATATTATACTTATTATTTGAGGAAGAATTGGACTAACTTCTTGACTTAATATGAATTTCTTGTGCGGTTAAGTTAAGAAGAAGAATATAATTATGAATTCAATTAGTGGAATAAAGACTTTCAAGAAAGAAGAACTTGGGAGCTTAAATTCAAAAATCAAAATTCAAATTCTTAGCTTTTAAGTTTGGATGTAAGTAGTTGATGATATTTGATTTTAAAAGGTTTTTCAAGCCATTTTAAAATATCTCTTTTAATATTATTGAAGATTTTAAGTTCAGAAATCAAATTGAACATTGATTCTTTCATTCCTATAAGTTCTCAAAGTGTCAAAAAAAGTAATCAATTACCTCTAGCCACATAACTTGTTATACTAGCTGTTTCTATCTCATGCTTTCTTTCTAATAAAATTGATTACATTCATCAAAATAATCGATTATCGCATGTCTAACTTAAGTCAACTTACCTCTGTTTAGCATGTTAATCAATTATATCTTTATATAATCAATTATATCAGCTGTTAAGTCAGTGCAGCCTTCCTCTCTTATGATATAATCGATTATCCTCTCAAAATAATTGATTATCAAGTTTGTTCCATTTTAGATACACTTCAGTTTTGCATTCTAACTGATTACTCTTACCTCATAATCGATTATAATCCTTCATGTAACCTGTTATACTTTGAAATATAATCTATTACCTCGGAATTCTTTTCCAAAATCATTCGTACCCAAATACAACCTGTTATATCTTCAAATGTAACTTATTATCCTTGTATTTATCATTCATTCTGCTCTTTGTTAACCTGTTATTTCTTCAAATATAATCAGTTATATTTCCTAACATTCCAAATTCCTTTCTAACCAATTATTCTAAACTCAATTGATTGATAAACTTACTTTCTTCATTGTTATTAAACTCAATCAATTGACTTAAATAAAGCTCAATTTATTATTATGGATACATTACTGAAAATAGTCTTAAATTACACCATAATCGATTAGACTTTCATAGTATAATCGATTAACTCAGTAAAGTACTTGCAACGACTAGTTCAACAGCTAGTTTCTTAGAGTAACGATTAGTTAATTGTGTCTAACAGCTAATTAATTATTTCCACCCATAAATAGAGTTTCATTTAACTTGAGAAAAGAGAGAATGATGTATTGAAACTATTTTATTATTCTAACAGATTTATTTCTCAATCAAACACTCTCAACTACACTCTATGAGTTTCGATATATTTATCCACTCTTTAAGAGAGTATTTCTTTGTATTGATCTTTTCTCTGAAAGAAAATTCTCTCAGTGATTTACACGGGTTACTCAAGAAAGAATTTTTTTGAGGGAAATTTGTAATCACACTGGGGAAGGTGTGGGAGAGAGATAGACTCTGGGAAGGAGTTTTGATTGTAATGTGATTTCACAAGTGTTCGGATCAAACTTGTGGTTACAGTGAAAAATCTCAAGCAGCTTCCTTGAAAACTAAATTTAGGTCAATTGGTTAGGTTGAACTAGAATAGATCTTTGTGTATTGCTCTTCATCCTTTATCTCTCAATATTACATTAAGTGCCCAGCTTGTTTCTGTTTTTAGTGCTTCTATGCAATATTGGATTATACTTCAAAAAGACGAAAAATTTGCAATACCCAATTTACCCTCTCTTGGGTAACTAGTTAAATCAACAATTTGTTGTGCTGGAAAGTGATTCTCAAGTGGTGTGTAGTATGCTTCAGAATTGGTGGGACACTGGTGAAGTTTGTAATCAGTTTATTAATAAGATAGTTAAGCTGATTGACACTGACTGGTTTTTGAAGATTAATCATGCATATAGGGAGGGAAATTTCATTGGGGATAGGTTAACTAATTTGAGTTTACTTGATGATTATGTAGAGGAGGTTTTGTTAGAGCCTCCAAATGAGATTACTAATTTGTTAGATAGGGATAAGGTTTTTGTTTGGGGGGGGGTAGTGGGGGTGTCTATCCCTAAAATGATTTGTTATAATTAATTTTTTTTGGTGTAAGCCGCGTTGAATTATCCAAAAAAAAAAACTAATCAACGACTCACAATAAACATATCCTTGGCGAATATTATATTACGTTTCACGACTTCAAAATTTTTGTATGCGCATTTTTCTTCCTTAATTGGTACGCAGGTTGTCAACTTATCATCATAATTTACTTTTCTTGAATGACGTTGTAATTAATCAACATAGTTAATGTACATTATCAAGTTAACAAGGCAATGCCCTTAGAACCATTTTTTTATGGTGATGTAGTAAACTCGAGTGTATTTAGAATGAGGATTAATATATTATATAAAAATACTATGGGTGGGTATTGTTATTTTACTGTAGATTTATTTTTTGTTTTTCTTCTGAAGACATTAATTTGTAATTTCAAATTTCATACAATTAAAAAAATTTTCATGCAAATACAAGGGACGTAATGCTAGTTTATATATCTATATTCTATGTATAATATAAAAATTTTAACATGTCACACTTTTCATACAATATAAATAATACTATTAATTCTTCAAATTTTATTTAATACATAGGAACTACACATTTTTCACTTTTTTTTTTCTCATGTAACCCACACAAATTTTATTTCTATCCAATAAAAAAGACTGTGATAACGTGATACGTCTAGGCCATTACTGTTAGAAGAATTTGAGCCCAAAGATGAAAGGCGTTTAGGACCTGATACAAATTTGTCCTCATGATTGGATATCTAGGCCCATGTAATTGACCGGTAAAGCCTAAACTAGCAAAGAAGGTTCGACAAAGGCCCATCTAAATTCTTGACTATATTCAGTGTTTTATTTTATTGACACTATAATCTTTTTTTTTTTCTGTGGGGCAGGGGTACAGTATTTTTTTTAAGCATGAGCATGCATGACCAAGTAATATCGAATCATGAAAAAAATAAAAAAAAAATGAAGGGTTGTTAGTTTAATGCAGCAATCTTTATGTCAAAAAAACAGGGTTTATGTCACCCACGATATAATCTTATTAAGAGAAAACGTGATTCATATTGGTGGGGAAAGGGGAACAATAAAACAACATGAAAGCTGGTTCTTTTTTATTTTGGTACACTTTTGGTCTGTAATCCAATAACAACTTAATTGGGCACAAACCCCATCAATATAATATAAGTATGTCCTATACTTAAAGTCAATAAAGTTGCCATTATTTAATTTTTTGTGTAGTAAGAAAAATTAATTTTATTTTATCTTATATTCTTAGTAAAGTAAATTCTTGAAACTTATAAAAAAAATAAAATTTGGAAACATGTAATTTTGATTTGAGTAATTGGATATTTTGAGGTTAACATTCCCTATTCATCCTTGGAATTATAATTAATAGAGGGTATGAGGATAGATAATTAAGCAGCAAATAGAGAAAGCGCAAGTCACGGTTAGAGGGGATGCAAAATTCAACGTTTGAAGGGCCAACTAATAATTGAGAATTTTGAGTAAGAATTCCAAAGGAGAAAAAGAAAGTGGCGAAATTGACGTTACAGTTGTATGGATTTGAAGGAAAAGATTTTCCAAAGTTTCTTTAATTCCATTTTCATTCGTTGGCAGCGGATTTGATTTCCCCACGTCCCCACCTTATTTCTCATTGGACCATGCCCATGCACCCAAGTTCACGCCAACCTCTTTCTAAAAGGAAAAGTAAAATTCAAATTCTTCAGGCCCCATTATAACATTATTTATTGGATATTTATCACATACTTTATATATATATATTAAGCGTTTGTTCGATTGTTCTGTTTTGGTGTGGTCTTTTAGATTATACTATTAATTTAATTATGAGGACTAATAGGGAATGTTAACTCAAACAAATTGACTTAATTTTATGGCTACACATAAATTAAATACAATAATCACGGTAACATAAGTATAACAATACATACGCGAATCTAAATTCTTTCCGAGACATATACAGCAAAAAAGTAATTAAGCGATACACAACAAATTACAAAGTGAATTTCATATATGTTTTGATTTGTTATATTATATTAATATCTTATTTTAAAGACTTCTCGTTGTTGTGAGTTGTCACAAATGATTAAGAGTTTAGACAGAGGTGGAGCTAGCATCAAAAGTTAAGAGGGACCAAACTTTGAATTTAACTTAGTGGGTGTGTATGTTATAATTAGAAAAAATTATTTGCAATTAGACCTATTTAAGATTGAGAGTGTTTTGCCTTCCTTCTTATTTATGTCAAAAAAAAAAAAAATTAAAACCACTCTATATATTTCACTCAAATTAAGTCCACACACAAATGTCGGCAGGAAAAGACTCTTCCATTCACCACTTTTTTTTTTTAAATTGACATTCACCAATCACTACCTTTTACTGTATAAAAATGCATTTTACACTTTAATTATTTGTGTATCTCTTTTTTTTTTCCTTTTTTTTTCCAAGTAAAGTGCAACTTTAGTTCTTTACTTTACATAAACTTTAAATAAAGCGGAAATCCTACACTAATTTTAAGGTCTTTAAGTTGTATATTTATTGTCCATGTCGACATCCATTTGAGAGAGATTGAAAATATCTCTTTGATTCCCATCTATACATGTTATGTAACCTCGTTTTATGATGAAAATAAAAAGTTTGGACAAAAAAAGAAAAAATCAAACTAATTAAGAAGAATTTATGGAAGAATAAGATACTTTGCATATGCAATTTGTATTTTCTTCCATAAAAATGTCTGCTGAGTCAAATAAATTGAAACTTATTTGCCATTAAGATAGTGTCAAATTACATAATCAATGAGTTATTTGTTTGATTACTCACAACTTCACTGCCACATAAGCAAAGTTTCTTAATCTTAAGCAAATAAATTGAAATTAAAAGCACGCTATCAATCATTGTGAGAAACTTAATATTTTTTAAGCAAAGTTTCAAAGCCTTGTGAATTTAAATTTGATTTAAATATCAGAAAGAACGAGCAGCATCTTTCATTTGCCATTTTCTTTTTCACCAAACACATCCACTTTCAATTGTAATAACATGTACCATCAAATGCTTAATTCAACTAGTAAAAATTATATTAGTTTAATTAGAGGTCTCAAATTCATGTTTTGGAGAATATAGTTGTTGTAAATTCTTGGTGGTAGAACTCACAGCTCTTTGAGATCCTATCCGATTCAATTTGGGTTTATCTAAACCCTGATAAATTCTTTAATTAAAGTAGGATATATCCAAGGTACTAGATGCTTATGAAAAAATAAAAAAGAAAGTTGCACTTAGCTTGCACATGGTCTTTGGGAGGTGGCTTTTGGAAGTTAACAATAAGATATACTAATATAGGCTATTAATTGATTATAGCAAATAGCCTAAATTTAATCAGCAGGCAGCCCTTACTAATATATAGTATGTATATATATCAATATTATACTTATCTTGAACAGAAATTCATATGTCCTATATATAACACCACAATATGTGCTGTCTGGTTTCAGTCGGTTCTAATTAATTAGCCTTTGAAATTTTTTTACAATAATGGATGCCTTGCTTCGTTTCTAGTCAATCTCACTTATTTCTGATTAAAAGAAACGAATTTCCGAAGATGTGATGTTTTCTGTTTTCGTATATGCACGGCCAACAGATTATCAAAATCATTAATTAATTCAATTTAATTTAATTTGTTAAGTTGGTAAGTTAATAATCCTGACACGACACTTAATTAACTAATCACATTAATCCAGCCCCTCAAGCCAGGCTTAAATTAATACCGTGTTCTATGTTTCTTGTCGTATCCTCATAGAGTTAAAAAAAAAAAAAAAATACAACTCTCCATTTTAAAAATAATACTCCCTCTAGTCCAAAACATAAAGTGTTTTAACTATCTTACATATTTTAAAAAAAGTTTATTACATTATTAAATTTCTCAAAAAAAAAAATGCCAACATTCATTTTTATCCATATTAATTATCAATAATTAAAATTATTTCTACTCATTTCCATTAAAAATTACAAAATAAGTCATAATGAATAGGGATAAAAAGGTAAAACTAAAAACTACGTAACACCTTATATTATATACCCAAAAAAATTCTAAAAAATACCTTATATTTTAGATGGGGACGAAGTTTATCTTACTACATCTAGCACACTTGTACAATAGAATGTACCATGCACAACAAACAATTGATTAATTATTTACTAACTAAGGTTGAAGTGTGAGGTAAAGACTCTTGTCTCTTAAATAAGTGATTAAATGTTTAATTATTAACTTTTGTGTATGGAACGAACTCAATTGGAGGAATTTATCTCTTGCCCTCAATGCTTAAAAGAGATTATTTCTTATTAACGAAAAAAAATCAATTATTGTTTAATAATTGATTAATGTAATTTTTTCAACGAAATAAAAGAAGGGAAATTCACCAAACAGTAAACACGTGATATAATAATAGAAGGGAATCGATAAACATTTCGTGAATCGTGATCTTCGTTGTGGAGGAACATGTATGAAAATATAGTATTGAAATGCAAATGGCAGTGTTAAAGTTAGTTGTTTGGCTTCAAAAGCCAACAAAGACTTCGCCCCTTGCTTTGCTTTTGTGCTTCACAGATCCACGGAGCAGCAAAGTAATTTGATTGTTAAAGCTGTTCGGAAAATAAATTTCAAACGTGATCTTGTAATAGTTAATAAAATATTTATCTGTTATTTTAAAATTCAGTTGCCCATGTTCATGCTTGAGCTTTTGAATATTAAATTAAGTATGTAAATGCGAACCAGCTAATTTTAAAATATCAGAAGGAGATGGCGGAAAAAAAATTCAAAAAGGTCAAAAAAAAAAAAACTTGTCTAATTAATTAAGAAAAAGAACAGCTAAAGTTAATTGTGATCTGTATATGTCCCGTTGATAGAGCTTGTGAATATTAAAATATGGATATATATATATATATATATAAAGACGAGATGCATAATTGATTACAGTATATTTATGAATAAGCTACATATATGGAATAAATAAATCGTTGTTTATGAAAAAAAATCCAAGTTTGAAGATCATAAGAATATATCCAGTTATCCACATTCTAGGCCTCGTAATTGTAGCATCTGATGCTTTTCCGCCGTTAGAATCTAAAGCATGATCTGCATGGATAGCCTCCATAAAAAATAATAATAATAATAATTTATCAGTTAATAATTGATTTTTTTTTTCATATGGATCCAATATTTTGAACTTACTGAGGATTTATCAAGAGTTAATAATGTTACAAAATTTTGGTTATACTTAATTAAACAATATATTAACAACCAAATTCTTATGTTTAATAAATTCAATACCTACATCAATTCTAAAGAATTAGAACATGAAAGTGGAAGCAAACATACCAGAATCCATCGTATGAGAAGTCTCTTTCAATTCATAAACATGTATACTATAATCTTCCAGATTGAATATATCATAATTTTCTTGATAATTTTCTCTAAGGGGGTGAGAGAACTTTTGTCATTTTATTAACAGGATATAAACAATCAGGTCCAATGATTACATTAATATAGGATTAAAGAGGCGTTCGTCATATTTATCATGACTAGACCCCACAATGGTCACATATATTGACACAACCAAATGACATAGATCAATCATGGATGTGCAACATGAAAAATTACATGCAATGTGATTTATACATGTCTATTTTCCAACTGATCCTCCTTACTTTAATGAGATCAATACTTTAACATAATGTAACAGAGTGAACCCAATAACTAAATAACTTTATTTCTAATCAGAAAATACATTTTAGTACATAAAAGTCTTACATCTGATATTACATACTCCCACTATATTAAGATATCCTCAAACATAATAACACCCATATGAGTGGTATGCTCATGAAAGACCATGGGCGGTAATGCTTTCATAAGCGGATCTGCTATCATGGAGTTTGTCCCAATATGTTCAATGGATATTTGTCCACTCCGCACTCTTTCTTTTACAACTAGAAACTTGATGTCTATGTGTTTTGATTTCGATGAACTCCTGTTGTTATTAGAATATAAAACTGCAGACTTGTTGTCACAATATAACTTCAATGGTCTTTCTATATTTCCTAAAATACGCAGCCTAGTGACAAAATTTTGCAGCCAGATTCCTTGATTGGATGCCTCATAACATGCTACAAATTCCGCTTCCATAGTAGAAGAAGCTATAAGTGTTTGTTTAGTGCTCTTCCAAGAAATGGCTCCACCAGCCAACAGAAAAATGTAGCCTGATGTTGATCTCCTACTATCTTGGCATCCAACATAGTCAGAATCACAATACCCTTTGATCTCCAACTGATCTGATCTACAGTATGTGAGCATGTAATCCTTTGTTCTTTTCAAATAGCGCATAACCCGTTTGGTTGCTTTCCAATGATCTATTCCAGGATTACTTAAATATCTACCAAGCATACCTGTAATGTATGCAATATCTGGACACGTACAAACCTGAGCATACATTAGACTCCCAATTGCTGATGCATAGGGAATCTTTTGCATTTCTTCAATTTCAAGAACACTTTTAGGGCACTGATTAAGGCTGAACTTATCACCTTTAGCAACAGGTGTATTAAGTGGTTTGCAATCCTGTATGCCAAATCTCTTAAGGACTTTATCAATATAATTCCTTTGAGATAATCCAAGAATACCTCGAGAACGACCTCGATGTATTTGGATTCCTAATACAAATGAGGCTTTATCAAGATCTTTCATCTCAAAATTCTTTGACAGAAATCGCTTGGTTTCATTCAATATGCCCATATCATTAGTGGCAAACAGTATGTCATCCACATACAAAACTAGGAACATAAACTTACTCCCACTGAATTTTTGATACACACAATTATTAATAGTGTTTACCTCAAAGCCAAACGAGGTAATTACTTGGTGAAATTTGTGATACCATTGACGGGAAGCTTGTTTGAGTCCATAGATGGATTTCTTCAATTTGCAAACCATCTTCTTTGAGTTCCCTAATTAAAAGTTTTCTGGTTGCACCATATATATTGTTTCATCAATGTCACCATTAAGAAACGCTATTTTTACATCCATCTGATGAAGCTCAAGATCAAAATGGGCAACTAATGCCATGATTGTCCTAAAAGAGTCTTTCGAAGAAACTGGAGAGAAAGTCTCTTTATAGTCAATCCCTTTCTTTTGAGTAAAGCCTTTTGCCACAAGACGAGCCTTATATCTTTCCACATTACCATTTGCATCCCGTTTGGTTTTAAATATCCATTTGCAACCAGTGGGTTTTGTACCTTCTGGTAATGGGACAAGTTCCCAAACTTTATTGTCTTGCATGGACTTATACTCCTCATTCATTGCTTTAATCCACTTTTGAGAGTTAGGGTCTTGCATGGCTTGATGGACATTGATTGGATCATTATCTACCATACCATTTTCTCATCATGTTCTTGAAGGAACACAACGAAATCATCCGGAATTGCTTTTCTTCTTTCTCTAGTAGATCTACGCAATGAAAGTGGTTGTTGAGGCTGTTGAGTTTGTTCCATAGGAACAAATACCTCATCTTGAATGGTATTTTGATCAACATTATCCTGTTGAGGTTTGGAATTCACTTCTTGAACAACAACAGGTATGGGAACCTGTATCTGTTCAGAAGTAACTGCAGTAATTGGTTCAAAAATTGAGTCCAATTCTTCCTCAAAGGTAATGTTTCTTACCTTATTTCTCCCCCCAAACTCGACATCCTCAAAGAACCATGCAGTTCCCGTTTCAAATATTGTCTTAAGCGTGGGATCATAAAACTTGTAGCCCCTAGATCGTTCAGAGTAGCCAATAAAGTAACTGCTAACTGTTTTGAAGTCCAACTTCTTTTCTTGAGGCCTATAAGGGCATGCTTCAGCTGGGCATCCCCAAATGTGAAAGTACTTAAGACTAGGTTTTCGACTCGTAAGGTGTTTTAGTAGTTGATTTAGTTGGCACTCTGTTCAAAATGTAGGCTTGCTGTCTTAAGTGCTTCTCCCCAGAGTGATTCTGGCAAGGTGGAATGACTAATCATACTCCTTACCATATCCTGAAGAGTCTGATTTCGTCTCTCAGCTACACCGTTCATCCTAGGTGATCCTGGCATAGTGTATTGTGGGAAGATCCCTGATTCCTCTAGGAATCTAGCAAATGGTCCTGGACGTTGTTCACCTGATCCATCATATCTATCGTAGTATTCACCACCATAATCAGATCTAATGCTCTTAATTCTTTTATTGAGTTGATTTTCAACTTCAGCCTTAAAGATTTTGAACATATCCAAGACCTCTGATTTTTCATGAATTAAATATAGATACCCATACATTGAATAGTCATCTATGAATGATACAAAATATTGTTGATCATTCCACGAAGGTTTAGGAAATGGTCCACAAACGTCCGTATGTATCAATTCTAAGACATCTAAACTTCTATAGGCACCTACTCTTCTAACTTTGGTTTGTTTACCTTTGATACAGTCAATACAAACATCAAAGCCTGTAAAGTCTATATTGCTCAAAATGCCATTAGACATAAGACGTTCAATTCTTGGTTTAGAAATATGACCTAATCGCTTGTGCCATAATGACCCCAAGTTTTCCTGGTTAATTTTACGCTTAGTACCGCGTGATGACGCATGCAAGGCTTCTTGATAAGATTCAATCATGTCAAGTAAATATAAATTGTCATAAAAAATCAAAGAACCATGTCCAATAACATTTGAATTAATAGACATTACAACTTTATTGTCTCCAAATGTACAAAAGTAACCAGATTTGTCCAATTCAGAAACATAAACCAAATTCCGTCTAAATGACGGTACAACAAAAGTGTCTATTAAATCCAAATAATAACCAGTTCCTAATAATAACCTAAAATGACCAATTGCTTCTACATTTACTGACTCGCCATCTCCCACATAAATGCATCTTTCAGCATCATTTGGCTTTCGGTAGCTCAGAAAACCCTGCATAGAAACACTTATGTGAATAGTAATACCAGAATCTAACCACCATGTGTTTCTAGGTACTGAAGCTAAATTAACCTCAGAACAAACCAAAGCAAGAGGCATACATTTCTTTACACGTCATGCATGATACTTGGTACAATCCTTTTTCTGATGTCCAGTTTTCTTACAAAAGAAACATTTATCCTTGTCCTGAACATGTTTCTTTTGATCTGAACCCTTAGCAGCCTCAGATCTCTTTCTCTTTTTGCCTTTGCCTTTAGAGGTGGTTGCTAGATTAACACTTTCAGTGCTATCTTGCTTCAGCCTCTCTTCCTCTTGCACAAGATAAGAAATGAGCTCATTAAGAGTCCATTTATCCTTTTGGCAGTTATAACTGACCTTAAAGTGGCTATATTGCACATGAAGAGATATGAGTACCAAATGCACCATCAAATCCACGGTTAGCTCAAATTTTAGTTCCTTAAGCTTAGCAGTCATGTGAGACATCTCCATGATGTATTCCCTAATATTTCCTTTGCCTTTATACTTCATAGAAATCAAGCGTTGCAAAAGCGTACTTGTTTCTGCCTTATCGCCTTTTACAAAGCATTTCTCAATTTTAGCAAGAAAATCCTTAGCATTGGTAATCTCATCTGACACTGCACCCCTAAAAGATTTGGGAATGCCACGCTTGATAATCATTAGACTCATGCAGTTTGGGCGATCCCACTTCTCAAAGTACCTCTGTTCATCAGAGGAACTTGTAGCTGTAAGAGGAGAGGGTTGCTCAATCCTTAGCACAAGATCCAGATCCATGCAACCCAACACAATTTGTATGTTGTCTTTCCATTCCTTGAAATTGGTACCATTTAAAATGGGAATAGAACTCAAATTGGCAGATATAGATGAAACAACAGCTAAAAGAAAAGAATACAACACAATAAGCATAGTTACAACAAATATAAACTGACAGCAATAAATTCAAATAATTAAAATCCAAGACAAGTTAACGGTATAACATTAATATTAAGTCTTTTGACAACAATATCAATTGTAAGTGATAATCTTGTTATAATAATCAAACACTGACAATAAATTTCTGCCAAATAATAAAACAATCTTTGGATTAAATTATTATTCACATGAAAAACTTGATAATTGTCACATATCATCACAAATGCATGTATAACTCAGACAGATATCAACTTTCCTTTGGGCTGGTTAAGATATCTGCATGATATTATATATATACAAAACATCTATTATTCCTTGTGAGAAAAAATATCTTCACAGAGAGGTCACTTTGGTGGCATTTATGTGTCAATTAATTCACATAGAATAATAGATAAGGACATTTAAAATATAACTTAATATAATTATTTGAACATAATTGCTGAAGAAAAAAAATCCCAAAAAAAAAAATATATATATATATACATATATTATAATATATAAATTGATATATAACCTTTCTTTAATATATAAAAAAATATATATATATTCACACATACTTAAGTTTTTTTTTTAGTCACCCACGTTACCGTAGCTTCCCCTCCTAGCACATAATGTCACACGTCTTTTCAATTATTTTTTTTTTTTGCTTAATTTGGAAAACAAACAAACAAAAATTGCCACGCACCCATTTTAAAAAGCAAAAGAACTTACTGTTTTGAAAAGGTGCAACTTTATCGTTGCTGCTTGACTGAATACACCGAATGGGTGTATCATAGCAACGATCACCGAAGGGGTGTTTCATTTTTTTTAAAATAAATAATATATATATATAATCTATCCAAAAGTGAATCAGCATGTCCTAAAATAGAAACATCATGACTGAATCAATATGAATCTTCTTATCTGAAAACTCAAAAAAACATGCTGACTCAAAGGAATTGGAGCAAAATGAAGGCAATGTTTCAGCTAAGGAGAGGGAACTGGAAGTGGCTGCCGCCAACGACCTGCGTCACTTGGTCGGTGACAGCATGCAACGTCAGTGGTGTGACTGAATCTAGTGGGGATGTATCTATTGATCACCATAAAAATAAATCTATCTAGAAAAGGAATAGGACAGAGTCGTGTGATTTGTACAGCCCTTTCAATCACATTGCCGGTGTTTGCACCAGAATACACTGGTGAGTGAATAGCAACCATGTGCCAATGCTATTAAGCGTTTATTGTTGCATAAAAAAAATCAATTATAGACATGGAAAATCGGTTTCTACAGCACTGGACATGAATTTTTTTTTTAATTTGGAAAAAATTAAAGTGATGAACCCAGAATTCCAAATGTGCAGAATCATCATGAATTCACATAAAAGTTGGTAGAATCCATTATTATCAACCGAAATTCAGAATTGAGGGGGGGGGGAATTTAACTATGAATCCAGCCATAAATTCAACCATGTACTTGAATATTATTCTAAAGAATTGATTATGGGAAGGCTCTGATGCCAATTGTTACAAAATTTGGTTATACTTAATCAAACAATATATTAACAACCAAATCCTTATGTTTAACAATTGATTAAGTATAACTAAATCTTTATGTTTAACAAATTCAATACCTACATCAATTCTAAAGAATTAGAACATGAAAGTGGAAGCGAACATACCAGAATCCATCGCATGAGAAGTCTTTTTCAATTCACAAACAGGTATACTATGATCTTCCAGAGTAAATATTTAAGAACTTTCTTGATAATTTTCTTTAAGGGGGTGAGAAAACTAAGTTCAAATGACATAACAATCTGGGGGTCATGACCCTCTATTTATAGAGAAATATTATGTGATATTTACAATTTGACCCCTCAACAAATTATAAATATCACTATGGTCTCTACACATTAATTCCATAACAATTATACCCTTAAGCCCTAAAATTTTAATTCCAAACAGGCCACTTCATTTAGGTTTATTTAAATAATGACCATACACTTTTAATGTTTACATGTGTGACCCCATAATAATTTTATTCCAACAAATAATTGATTTCTAATATAGATATAAGATGTACATGAAAAAATGACATGAACAAGTAAATGTCACTTAAATAATAGATTAGCCCGCGAATATTGGTCCCACAAAAGAAAAAATGTGAATCGTACTGTATGTTCAAATTTGTTGTTAATATGAATATCTTTGATTATAAATATGTTTGTAGGTTAGCGTGGTTCTTTATAATTTTTAATTTTTTATATTTTCTCCAATTTTTAATGTGATATTTTTTTAACCAAATCATGCGCATTAAATATAAGAGTTAGAGTTAGTTAATTATCTTTTTTTTTTAAATCAAGATATTTTTTAAAACTATTATTATTTAATTTTTTTTCTTTCTTTTTGGGATAAATTAAATAGGGATATTTTTTTTAAAATGTGTAATAAATACTATTTCATATTTTAAAAAAATGTCTCATATTTAGGATCAAGGTAAAATGCTCTATATTTAGAATTAGATGAAATATCTTATATTAATATTTTATTCTCTATCTATTCTCTATTATAAGTCACTTTTAATCATTTTACACATATTAAAAAAAATAATTAAAATTTTTAAACTTTATAAAATTTACCATAATTTTTTACTATTATTCTTATTAAATTATACTCATTTTAATTATTTTTTTTTCTTAATCTCTCTCTATCATAATTATTTAATTAGAGGTACACATAAGAATGAACATTTAATAGTTATAAAGTGATGTATATTTTGTATAACTTATAATTGTAAAAATAGGGAAATTATCATAATGATTCAACCATTAATTGAGTTTACAAGTGATTTACAGAACTCATGGTTGGAATTTCCTAGGCACTAGGCAAATGGTATACACAGACTTTTTTTTAATGAAGCACGTGTTTTCACTTTTCACTTCTTACACAATAACTAGAATCTAAATTAAGAATAACTTTAATCCAAACTGAGAATTATTACGGGGGGCGCAATTTTATTTTATGTTTTCAATTAATGGAAATCCTTCAAATCTTGTGCAGACAGCAGACCAGAGAAATGACTCCGACCGAGTAAAATTATTTAATAGAATGAAAACCAAAAAAACATTACAAGTACGAATAAATGAAGTTTTGATATGTGGATATGTTTCTTCTATTTTATATTTTGTTTTTGAAAGTGAATTTTTTCTTAAATTTAAAAAATACTATGAATATGTCAGAACGGTCATGTTCGTCACTTCGTCTACATCCTTGTTGAGATTCCGACGACGAGTTTAATTAAATATTGGGACTTTATCTCGCAAGGAAGAAATCAATATATCGAAATCATCATATATATATATATATACACACACACACACAACACACACATGCATGCATCATGGAAAATGCAAAAGAAAAAAAAAAGGAAAAACAGTTTTGAAGATAAGTTTTTTTTTCCTTATGAATCTTCCTAATTCATTCCAAAAGCCAAAAAACTATACAATCACACAATTAGAGAGGATTAGTCAATTATGTTATATTCTAGGAAGGATTCCTAATTAACCACCCCAAAACTCTAACGTGATTAACAATGACCAATTACAAGGAAAACAAATAAATAAAAGTAGGGGATCCTACATACTATTACAAATTCTTAAATAATCTATTTTAGTTGATCTGATCTTCTTTCAAAGGTAGGACTTCACTCTCGCACAAGTTTCAATATTAATCTTGAACATGATCTGCATTTGAGAAGATTAAACATTTTGAAACACTCTAAAATTTCTCTCTCTCTAAATATGATATGTCATTGCAGCTACAATTGCATACATAACTTTTTTCTAACCTTATTATGTTTGTGAACATCCAATTTTATCCAGCATTAAATAAATTAAACCTTAAAATAAAAATAAAAATCAATTAAATTAATTAATTAAAAGAAAAAAAAGAAAGGTTTTAAAGCTAAAAAGAAACCAACTTCCCTTAGTAGCTAAATTAGTAAACATCTCACATTCCTGGAATAAAGGCAAGTTCAAAAATGAGAAAATCTAACTTAAAATCTAAATTACTCTCTAAGCCACAAAACCAATCTCTAAATAAATAAATAAATAAATATATATATATATATATAATAATGAAAAATTAAATGTCTTTTAAAATTTTCAATTTAGTTGCTTTAAAGAAAAGGGAAAGACTAGTAACTTGCCCTTAGGAATGGAAAAATTCCCTTTAACAAATAATTATATAAAAATATAATAAAGGGATTAAAATGCATGTTGGGTCGGCACTAAAACACTAGAGCTCTAATATTTTGGTTCCAAAGCCTCAAATGCCACAAAAAAAAAAGAGAGAGAGAGAGAGAAAGAAAGGAACAAATGAAACAAAAAAAATACAAAAGTAATAATAAAACACAAAAAATATAGCATTTCAGCCCAAATAACTACGAGTCCAATTGAGAGGGGTGTAAAGTTTAACTGGTCACCCAAGAGATGGATGAATTGGATGATACAAGATTTTTGTCATTTTTTAAGCACAATCCAAATTCACCAAGAGAAGTAATAAAATAGAGGTGAACAGAGGGTGATGAAGGATATAGATGAAATAATAAAATGAAGAATCAGACACAAAAATTTATCCTGGTTCAGCGTAAATCACTTGACCTATGTCCAGTTCTTAAGCCACCACTTGAAATTTTCACTATATCCCACAAGTTTGATCCGAACACTTGTAAAGTCTCAGTACATTCCACAAGTTTTAGTAGGCACTTGTGAAGTTACTCTCCTCATACCCTTATAAGATGTGTAAATCCCTCAGTGTCTCCCCCATACTAAGATTCTACCCAGAAATTTGTAGAAAAGAATGACTGCAGAATGGAAACACTTTTATAGAGTAGTAATACATTGAAAGTTTACTTTAATGAGGTGAATTTAACAATGAATGTTGATACAGAAAAATTTTATAAATTGTAACAACATTTTGGCACAAACTTACTTAATTTCATTATCCATAAGTTCAAATGAGATTCTATTTACAGATTTGTGGTTTAACTATTCGTTAGACTCATGATCTATCCATTAGACACAAGTTCTAACCGTTACGCTACAAAAAGAGCCATTCAACAATTGAATTAAATGCGTTTGATATACCAAAATTTGAATTTTGAGACTCAATAGACGAATTTTACAGAGTTAGCATACTTATTTGTTTAACGTTGAACTTCAAAAACTTGTCTGTTATAGAGTGAAATTCGAATTTTGAGTTTGTTAAAGCTAATTCATGTTAGTTCATGCGAATTTTCATATTAGAAGTGCATCTGTTGAGTTTGATCAATTGTCTCAAGTTTTCACAGTACACTTTGAAATTCAAATTTCATGATTGAAATTCATCCATAAAAAATATGTTCAATATCACACAAAAATTCTCCTCTGTAAAATTCAACTGTTGAAATGCAAAGTTCTTCTGTCAGAAATATGCTATAGTAAGACTCACAAGTTTTCATTTTGAAATTCATATTTTGAAGTTCAAAGTTTGTCTATTAGAGGAAGTGATTTTGAACTTTACCAACATTCAAATTTTGACTAAACTTCATGCGAATTTTGCACACTTTTATTAACAATGCTTAGACCAAAATTCAAATTTCAGAACTGAAATTCATCTGTCAGAGATAAAACCTCTATAACTTTGAATTTCACTAAATAAATTTAAAATTTTGCACAAAATAAATATGAGTCAAACACAAAATTTGTCTATTAGCCAATATTTCTCAATTTTAACATATGCTAACATTATATTTACTTAATCTAACTAATTTAAAACATATGGTAATAAGATTAAGTAAATTTCAAAGATTAAAACACCTTAAGACCTAAATGAAAACAAAATATACCTAATAGTAAGGTCTTCAAAAGTTGAATCTTCACTTTCACTTGGTCATTCCCATTCTTGATGTGCTCCAATCTGATTTTCCATTCTTGGAGCATCCTTTTTCTTCTTTTTCTTTGAGTGAGATATGATGTTAATTTTTCCTTCTTTATTTTAATACTCATTCTTCTTATTTGGACAATCCTACACTTAATATATTACATTTACAAATCAAGTAGTTAGCCCAATTTATATATTCAATTTGTATTGTGAAACATAAGAGCACAGTGGATATATCAGTACATAGTATGATATACAAATTATAAATATAATTAAATATATACTAATACATATTTTACCTCTTTAATAAACAATATATATGCTATACAAATATGATGTATTTGTTTCTTATTGCTCTATATTTATCATCATCAAAACTTATATTATATTGAATCTAACAAGGGGCTCGTGGACAAGGCAAAGGGTCTCAAGTCTGAGCTTGCAAGAATGAAAGAAAGAGGAACAAAGGGCTTTGCATGGGAGAGCGAGAAACAAAGGAAGCTAAAAACGCGAGCAAGAGTGAGGGCCAGAGAAGCAGAGCTTGAGGGCCAAGAAGCGACAAAAAGAGGTCATCCCACTACTCCGTACTTGCTATAGCAGAGTAGGGGAGGTGAAGACGTCTAGTGCGAATGCAAGCAATTGGAACAGGGAAGCAGAGTAGGCAGTGCACGAAATTGGGATCGAAAGAGAATAGAAAGTAATCACACACTGGGACTTTTGGTTGGGAGCCACTTGTAGAGATCCTATAAAAGGGTCAAGGGGCAATTGCTAAGGGGGAAAAAAAAACCCTAGGAATTTTTAGAAACAGAGAGAGCGACCCTAAAAGAGATTATGCTAAAACTAAAGACAAAGGGAAGAGAGTCTGAACACTGAAGTAAGAGGCGAAAGGGAAGGGACAGTGAAGAAGCAGAAGCAGAGCACAATATGGTAAATTTTCGAGAAGTAAAGGAAGAGGCAGCCGGAAAGAAAGAGGCTGAGAATCCGAGTGTGAAGATCAATGGATGATCGAGGGAGTTGTAAAAGGACGAGTTGTATAATTTGAAAAGGGTTCTCCAACTGGTAATTTTTAGGCTTAAATTTTGAATAGTGGACTGAGAAGTTCTAATTTATGTTTTGGGTCAAGAAACGATGGTTTGGTTTTTGATAGTCATCACTATTTGATTGTGTGTGTGTTTTTTCCTTTTATTTGTTTGTTGGTCTGAGTATGGTACATGGCAGTGCTGTTACTGTGATTTTCATGTGTCTTCTTAGTCCACCATATGAGTTTTGTGAATTTGAAAGCTAGCTTGTTGTCTCTTTTTGTCATGGGTTGTGTTTTAGGATTGAATCTGCTGTATTGCTAGATGGAATTTTGATGGTTGATTGGTTTAGCTCCTAGATACCCATTGTGTCATGGGTTCATTTTGACCTTTTTACTGCTTTGTTTCTGGAGAATCTTGTCATGGTATATTATTTTTTGATGCTCTGTCTCAAATGTTACGCATTAACTCAGAAGGTGATGTCAAGCTTTTGATTTTACCCATTAGTCTGACCTATTACTTATAGCTTCATAGAAAATCAATTTATTAAACATGCTAGTTTCAATTCCTCTTGTTGTGAATATTGATTTACTTATTGAATAGAACACTAGTAGGAGATGCTTGAACTTATATATATATATATA
This sequence comes from Adenanthera pavonina, assembly GCA_026686845.1. Taxonomy (NCBI): domain Eukaryota; kingdom Viridiplantae; phylum Streptophyta; class Magnoliopsida; order Fabales; family Fabaceae; genus Adenanthera; species Adenanthera pavonina. The sequence goes on from JAIVEN010000006.1 coordinate 36,013,022, forward strand.
TATAAGAAATTGAGCACTTGTTGTTTATTGTTAAAATATTGTGGTTTAACTTAGATCTACATCAAAGGCAATTTGTAGTAGAGGAAAGTGCTATGATGTGGTTTTGTTTCTTCATGATTTTGTTGAAGAAAGATACATATATAAAATAAAATATAATAATAATGATGATGAGAAAAATTATAAGTGCTTAATTGTGCCACATAAGGTTTTTGAACCCATGTAGGAATTTGAGTTAATCATTTTGTCATGTGAGACAGTGAGTCCACATACGCATTCGAGTTGAAGCTGAGTAATTTAGGCTTGTCAAAATAAATAACAATTATTTATAAATTTCTTTTAAAAATTTTTTTCAAAAGGATTTAATAAATGTAATAATGATATTTTTTGGTTTTTTTGAAAAATAATATTAAACAATAAAACTAATATTATTATAAAAATAATTAGTTAAATAATTATGTCACGTGAGGTTTTTGAACCCATACAGACATTCGGGTCAGACACATTGTTGCGTGAGATAGCGTATCCACATAAATATATTGGTCAGATTATATATAATGATCTGAGCAGATCTTGGCCAATAAGAACATTATGGATAATAGATCTCCCTTGAATAAAAGCCCCTCGATTTTCATTTACTAAGTAAGGCAGCACCACTTTCAATCTTTCACATAACATCTTAAAAACACATTTATACAATGTATTACAACACACAATAGGTCTCAAATCATTAGCAGAATTAGGCATATCAATTTTAGGCACTAAAGTTAAAGTAGTATTGTTAATCAATTTAAGGGAAGTACATTGATTGAGGGTCTCCAGGATAGCTTTAGAGATATCATCACCTATGATATCCCAAGTTGTCTTAAAATTTCACTTTTGTAACATCAGGCCCTAGGCTTTTATCATAAGCAATTGAAAACATAGTTTCTTTCACATTCTCCTTTGTGAAAGGCTTAAAAAATTAACATTGCTGTTTAACATTCAGAATAGGACCTTCTTTAACTGCTTTAGGTGAAATGGAATTTCTACCATTTGACACTCCCAAAATATTCTGAAAGTAGTCAATAAGGTGCTACTCCACCTCCTTATGTTTGTACATCCCTTAACCATCACTATTTTGCAAAGCATAAATTCTATTTCTTCTCACCCTAGATTTCCTTATCCCATGAATGTATTTCATATTCAGATCTCTCATTTTCAACCAATCAGCCTTAATTTTCTGTTTAAAGAAACTTTTAGCCATAGTAGAAACCCTTATGAACTCCAAATGGGCTTTCCTTTCCTCTTCTTGTAACTTACTGTTGGAAAGATTCCATTGGAGAGCATCCTAGGCATGTGTTATGTTGATTCTAGCTATTTTACTTTCTCATGTATATTGGAAAAGTAGTTCCTGTTCAAGCTATTTAGCTTCGGCTTAAGTGAATCCAATTTTCTCACCACTTGAACTAATTTTAGGCCATTGACTGGAGTATTCCAATGTTCCTGAACTAAAGTTTTGAATTGTTGTACTGTGATCCACATGTTAAAGAACTTAAACTACTTCCTTCCATTTCCCTTAGTAGTTTCCAAACCATCATCATACATACAACATACATGAGCACATATCTAAATCTCAGCATCATCAATATCATCATAATCATCCATATCATCATATACATACACAACTTTACTCCCAGGATAACCAGACAATACACAAACACCTAACTCTACTTGGCACAAATCATTACATGGACTGAATGGTAAAACTACCAATTACATTTGAAATTCCTGAAGGTAGAGATGTCTACGATTCATTGGTCTTCTCGGGACTAATACCAGAGTCTTCACCCAAAATGTTAGTCATAGGGGGTGTGAGACAAAGTCTCAGTAACCAAGAATACAAACACATGCAACCTATATCATCAGTACACATAAATATGCATATAGAGTAATGTAATGCAAAATGTCATGATATACATGTTTCCCTCATATACAGCTAGAACCATGGGTTGTTGTCATCATAGGACATTTCCAATAGGTGATTTTTTTCTAGTAGTTGGTGAAAACTGATTCAAGACATCACCAAGTTCACCTCACACTAATGCAACCCAACCAAAGGCCACACTAGTGCTTGAGCCGTGACTTTTCTTCCCCTGAACCACTCGAATTGGTGGTGATTTAGGAATATGTAATCCATTGCCACTTGGCTCTCTTAACCATAAGACAGGATTTAGTGGTAGGGATGTTCCATTCTATCACCACATCATATAAGCAAATCATTTCTCATCTTATCATCACCATCCAATCAACCATATCTCAATATGCTGATGTGGTGATGATGTTCATATCATGTCAATATATATATGTCACCATAGAATCATTATCATATTCAATGTCATGCTAGCATGCTATGAAATCATATATAACATTACGTTCATCATTATCATATACCAATACTAGGGATCTAAACTCATACCTCATCTAGCTGTATCCATACAACAACATGTAGGAAAAATCATGCACAGACACATAATAATATCGTGGTATGAACGGGAACATACATATATATAAATACAAATCAACAATTAATATACAAACACAAATAATTGGTTACTTGAAATTGTCAACACCACACACAGAGGCTAAACGCATCATTTCAACACCAAACACGAGCTGAATCACCTCCGATCAGTCAAACAACCACAACAATGCCATAACATTCCAATTAATATAGTACTCATAACAATTAAAATCCATAATTTACCCATTTAAGCTTAATCCATAGTTCCAACAATCTAAATACACATCAATGAACTCTTAATGATCATCCCAATCACAATTATTCACATACAATTCGGATTCTCAATTTCCTCAACCATTTTCAACCTAGGGTTTCCATCAAATCATGCACAAATCCTATAAACTTACACCCAAGCTTCAATAACACTAAATTATACTTCAATAATCCATTTACATGCATTTTAATCGGTGGAATTTGGCTCAAATCGGAAACCCAAGCATATGCCCGAATATATCCCTGAAAGCCAAAGAGAAAGGAGAGGAGGGAAAGCAAGAATCTCTAACCAATCAAGATTGAAACCTCTTGAGTCCGAAAATCACTCCATAAGGTCGAATTTCTTGAACTCTAGCACAGCTCCTTTGCTTCTCCTTTGATTCTTTTTGTTTCATCAACTGAAACTTGTATGATTTAAAGACATCTGACGTCTAGTGCCGTGACGAGCGATAAGTTTGCCATGGCGTAAAGTGCTTCTGTCTAAAATAACTATAAAAATTTTAGCTTATCCACCACGGTGGCCCTGCTTCTCACCGATGTATGTGTTGGATCAAGAGTTTTGATGATTCCAAACCAACACTCAAGAGCTTGGATTGAAGATATCAAAGGAGATTAAAGCTGTTTCAAGTGAAGGTCTTCTGTGAATTGGCTATTAGATCTTTTGTAGGATCTTTAGTTTTTGTTTAGATTGGGTAAAAGATTTTGATTTAAGAAAAAGACATTTTCAAACCTTGATTTGAAATTTAAATCTTTACCTATTTGGAAAATACTCACAAACAGACGAAGTTTGAAAGTATAACTGAACTGTCAAGTTGGAAATTCGAACTTTGCTTTTGGAAATTCGAATTTCGAGCTAAAACTGATTAAGTCTGGAAAGGTGTCCCTCTGTCAGACGAATTTTGGTCATTCAAAATTCGAACTTCAATCAAGTCTGAAAGAAGCCTTTTTGTGACAGACGAACTTCACAGTCTCAAAATTCGAATTTCAGACAAAATGCCATTTATGAAAACCAAAGAAATTCGTCTGAAGCTTTGCTAAAGTTCATCTGAAATTAAGAAGAAACTAAGTTTGAAAAATGCTCTCTGACAGACGAACTTTTACTTAGCAAAATTCGAATTTTCATCTGAGTCAAAAAAAGCTACTTTGTGACATTCGAATTTCACTCTTTCAAAATTCGAATTTCAGACAAAACAAAACTTGAGAAAATAGAGGAAATTCGTCTGAATGTTTGATAAAGTTCATCTGAGATCAAGAATGATTTAAGTCTCAAAACTGGTCTCTGACAGACGAATTTCACTCTGTCAAAATTTGAATTTCAAAGAAAGTGAACTATTGTGTCTATTTGGACGTTCAATGGACAGACGAATTTTGGGCATCCAAAATTCGAATTTTGAGGGCACTGTAGCAAATTGAAAATACTGTTCACACTTAACAGAAAATCTTACTTCTTAAAAATTCGTATGTCACATTGTGAAAATATTTTATGAGTTTTGAAATTCGAATTTCACTCTATGGACAGACGAACTTCGCATTTTTACGTTGGAGGCTTTAACCTTCAGTTCCCTCGAAATTCGTCTGTTGGCCAACCGAAATTCGAATTTCAGTATGTCAGAAACATTAAATGCGGTTGGTGAACGGATAGTTTTTCAGAGTAACCGTTGGATAACTTCCCCAACGGATAGATTTAGTCTCTAACGGATATTTGAGATCTAAATCTATAAATATAACATTATTTGAAGTTGTGGGTAACGAATCAAACTTGTATATACCGAATTTCTGCTGAATCTTCATCTCAAAAGCTTTTACCCTTCCAACTTCATTATTTGTACTTAAACTTTCATATCTACTCTATTCTAGAGAGTTATTCATTTGTAAACAATCTACTCTTCATTTGAAAGATAGATTTACTTGTGAGGGGTATTCACAAGGGGATTGGGAAGCACATAGAGAAAGTGCTTAGAGAGTTTGAGAGAGCTCAGAACAGAGCATACTCGTGTACTGTGGCTTTAGCAAGAAGCCCGTTGAAATTCTTGCTGAAAAGTGGATAAATCTCAAGAGGTGTCTTAGGGACTGGATGTAGGTCAAGTGGATAGACCGAACCAGGATAAATCACTGAGTTCTCTTCTCCTTATCTCTACTTTTCAGCTTGCTCTGTTTTACACGTTGCTTTCATTATACTGTGATATTTTCACTTGCTTTACTTTGTGCAGAAAAATTTCAATCTTCCCAATTCACCCCCCCTCTTGGGAAGTCAGCCTTGCTAACAAGTGGTATCAGAGCCCGGATTCCCATTCAAAGGATTTCACAGTCCGGGAACAAAGATGGCTGGCTTTGGAGAGAGTATACTTCCTGAAGGGAACAACACTAACAGACCACCAGGCTTCAGTGGAGAGCATTATGGGTACTGGAAGATGAGGATGCAGATCTACCTCCAACCAATTGATCTTGACATCTGGTCAGTCATTGATAAAGGAGATTTCGTCCCAGTGGCTCTAACTGAAGATGGAAGATACAAAGAGAAGCTGGAAGCAGAGTGGAATGATAAAGACAGAAGGAGAGTCCTACTGAATTTTAAAGTAAAGCATTGTTTAGTCAGTGCCCTGAACCAGGACGAATTCTACAGGGTCTCACAATGCACCACTGCAAAAGGGATGTGGGACACTCTGCAGATTGCACATGAAGGGACATCTGGGGTCAGGGAGAACAGACTCAATACGTGCATTGGAGAGTATGAGAGCTTCAGGATGTCTGAAGGAGAAACTGTAAAGGAGCTCCAAAAGAGATTCACTCTCATTGTGAATCAACTAAAGAGCTTAGGAAAGGAATACACTCAATCAGAGAAAGTGAGAAAAATTCTCAGAGCTCTCCCTCTGGAATGGCAGCCCAAGGTGACAGCAATAGAAGAAGCCAGAGGAGAATCAATGGCCTCTGTCACAGCTCTCTTCGGGAGCCTTGAGGAGTATGAAGGAAAAATCAAAGCTCTCAAGGAAGCCGGGCTGGACAGAAAGAAGAAAGGCCTTGCTCTCAAAGCTGCTGATGAAAAGGAAGAAGAATCTAAAGAAGAAGATGAAGATGAGATTGCCAACATTTGTCTAATGGCACTTGCTTCTGAAGAAGCTACACCTTCATACAGCAGTGATCAGGATGAAGAGGTATATGAATCTGAACCTTCCTATTCTGAATTACTGGATGCATTTCATGAGCTTCATGATGAATTTATTAAAGTTGCTAAAGAACTAAAATTGGCAAAGAAAAAGATAAGCAAGCTGGAGTCTCAAAGCACAGTTTCTGAAACTTCTTCTCCATCTACTTCTGAATCTGTTTGCTGCATTTCTTGCACTGAACTTAAACAAACGAATGATTATCTAGTTAAAAGCATGTCTAGGCTCACTAGAGGTAAAGACATGTTGTTTGCCCTGATGGGGAGTCAAAGAATATCACAAGGAAAAGCTGGTCTTGGCTATGACCCATGTGCTGTCAAGGAAAAGATTAGGAAGAAAAATCAAAATGCATATATGAGACATTTTGTGCATGCTAAGAACAATAAAAAGAAAGTTAATGCATCACCTCACATTGAAACGTATGATCAGCCAAGGCATGCTAGACAAAAGTATTACCTGCACTGTTTTCTTCCTGCATCTCAATCTAGCAGTCCTTTCACTACATGTCATTTCTGTAACAAAAAGGGACATATTTCCAGTTCTTGTGATTTGAGGAAAAATGGACTTGGCAGGAAAGTTGGATGGGTTCCCAAAGTTGCATCTGCATCTAGGGAAAAATATACTGACCAAAAAGGACCCAAGCAAATTTGGGTAACTAAAAGGAAATCATAAACATTGTTTTGCAGGTCTGTCTCAAAGCTAAGAAAAGCAACAAATGGTATATGGACAGTGCCTGCTCAAGTCACATGACTGGTGACAAGGAGAAGTTCATCACCCTTAGAGACAAAAAAGGAGGAAAGGTGACCTTTGGAGGTGATCAATATGGTAAAATTGTTGGCATTGGCATTGTGGGCAAAAATCCTGAAACATCCATTGAAGAGGTGCTGTTTGTGATTGGCCTCAACCACAACCTGCTAAGCGTGAGTCAGACTTGTGACAAAGGAAACTGGGTGCTGTTTGACTCAAAGTTTTGCCTGGTCATCAGAAAAAGTGATCACAGAGTAATCCTCAAAGCTAAAAGGGATGGTAACTGCTACACTATTGACCTTGATGAACTTCCTCCTTTAGATTCTGTATGCTTAATTAGTAAGAATAATGATAGTTGGCTATGGCATAGGAGATTAGCTCATGTCAATATGAATCAATTGTCTAAACTGGTTAAAAATGAGCTAGTTACTGGTTTGCCAAAAATATCTTTTGAAAAGGATAAAGAATGTGATGCATGCTTAAAAGGAAAACAAACTAAATCATCCTTCAAATCCAAAAACACAGTTACCAAAACAAGACCACTTGAATTGTTGCATATGGACTTAATTGAACCTTCAAGGGTAAAGAGTCTAGGTGGCAATCTGTATGTGCTTGTAATTGTTGATGATTATTCTAGATTTACTTGGACATTATTTCTTTCTTCTAAAAGTGATACCTTTGATGCATTTGTAACCTTAGCCAAGAAAGTGCAAAATGAGAAAGGTATTTCTATTGTGTCCATCAGATCAGATCATGGAGGAGAATTCGAAAATGCATACTTCCTGGAGTACTGCAGTGAGCATGGAATTGACCACAACTTCTCTGCTCCTAGGACTCCTCAACAAAATGGAGTAGTAGAAAGGAAGAACAGAACTATTGAGGAGATGGCCAGAGCTATGCTGAATGAGAAGGAACTTTCTCAAGTATTCTGGGCTGATGCAGTGAACACAGCTAGTTACATCATCAACAGAGCATACATCAGACCCATCCTAGGAAAGACTCCATACGAGCTGTACAAGGGGAGAAAGCCAAATCTGTCCCATCTCCATGTGTTCGGATGCAAATGCTTCATTCACAACAATGGCAAAGAAAACCTAGGTAAATTTGATGCCAAATCAGATGAAGGTATATTTCTTGGCTACTCTAGTAGGAGTAAGGCATATAGAGTTTATAATAAAAGATCAAATGTGGTAGAGGAATCTGTGCATGTGGTTTTTATTAAAAATGAAACTATTTCAAAACATGTTACCAATGAGGATGATCTTGCTTTCAATTTTGAAAAACTGGGCATATATGATAAAAGTAGAACTGAACCTCCAAAGATATCTGAATCTGTTAACATAGAGGAAGATATCCAGGAGCAAGAGTTTGATGAAGAAAATAATGAAGAAACATCTCAAGAACTCCCTAGAGCTTGGAGATATCAAAGGAATCATCCTGTTGATCAAGTGATAGGAGATGTTCAAGAGAGAGTCAAAACCAGAAAACAGTTAAGGGATCAAATGCTAAATTGTGCTTTCATTTCTCAAATTGAACCCAAATGTGCTGAAGAAGCCTTAACTGATGATTATTGGATTTTGGCAATGCAAGATGAACTAAATCAGTTTGAAAGAAATCAAGTTTGGGATTTAGTTCCAAAACCCAAAAATCATCCTGTTATTAGTACCAAATGGGTTTTCAGAAACAAACTTGATGAATCTGGAACTATAATCAGAAATAAAGCTAGATTAGTTGCTAAAGGGTATAATCAAGAAGAAGGTATTGATTTTGAAGAAACCTTTGCACCAGTAGCCAGATTAGAAGCTATAAGGATTCTACTAGCTTATGCATGCATGAAAAATATTTTGTTATATCAAATGGATGTAAAAAGTGCCTTTCTGAATGGATATATCATGGAAGAGGTTTATGTAGATCAACCTCCAGGCTTTGAGGATTCTACAAAACCAAACCATGTCTATAAACTGAAGAAAGCTCTTTATGGATTAAAACAAGCCCCTAGAGCATGGTATGAAAGATTGAGCAACTTTCTGACTGAAAAAGGGTTTAACAGAGGCAAAGTTGACACAACTTTATTCACTAAGAAAGAGAATAAAGATTTACTAATTGTCCAAATCTATGTTGATGATATTATTTTCGGTGCTACTAATGAAACTCTTTGCAAGGAATTTTCTAAGTTAATGCAGGGAGAATTCGAGATGTCTATGATGGGTGAACTCAATTTCTTCCTTGGATTGCAAATCAGACAGCTTAATGATGGTATCTTTCTCAGTCAATCCAAGTATCTAAAGGAGCTGTTAAAGAAGTTTGGAATGAAGAATACGAAGCCAATGGGAACACCTATGGCCACTGGAACCAAACTGGACATGGATGAAAATGGGAAAATGTTTGACATTACTCAATACAGAAGAATGATTGGATCCCTGCTGTACCTAACTGCCAGCAGACCTGACATTATGTTCAGTGTCTGCATGTGTGCAAGGTTCCAATCATGCCCCAAAGAAACCCATGCAACAGCTGTGAAAAGAATTTTCAGATATCTAATCGGAACATCACAGATGGGTCTTTGGTATCCAAAAGACAATGGAGAAGATCTCAAAGGATACACTGATGCTGACTTTGCAGGATCCAAAACTGACAGAAAAAGCACAAGTGGAACTTGTCAGTTTCTTGGAGGATCCCTAGTTTCATGGTTCAGCAAAAAGCAAAACAGTGTAGCGCTATCCACTGCAGAAGCTGAGTATGTTGCAGCTGGAAGCTGTTGTGCCCAAGTCATTTGGATGAAGCAGCAGCTTGAAGATCTTGAGGTTAAAATGAAAGAGATACCCATCATGTGTGATAATCAAAGTGCCATAAACATCACTAAGAATCCTGTCATGCACTCAAGGACGAAACATATTGAGGTTAGACACCACTTCATAAGGGATCATGTTCTGAAAGAAGTTAAGCTGGAATACATCCCAACAGAGGATCAACTAGCTGACATACTGACCAAACCTCTACCAGAAGACAGGCATTGCAAAATAAGGAGAGAGTTGGGAATGGTAAATCCCAATGAATTGTAAGTCATTTCTGTGCTATTATGTCTTCAGAATTTTTAATATTAGAATTTATTCTAACTTGAGCATCGGAGTATGTTTCAATATAGTTGCAGGTGCTCCTTGTGAAAATCAATGGCTAAAAGTTTGAAAGATTGGAGCACTCCAGATTGGAACAACCAGAAAGTAAAGTGAATGATAATTATTCTAAGGTATGGATCCATTCTGTAAGTTTTTAAAGCTGAAATTTGTATGATGTTTGATTGCTAGATGAGTTTCGTTGATAATCTGTGTTTTCGAACTGGTCAACATTTTCAACATTCGAATTTTGGTTAATCAACAGACGAACGTTGGCCTGTTATGCCTTGAACAGTTCTCGGTAATACCTCGAAATTCGTCTGTTGAAGCTTAAAAGTTCAAATTTTCAAAAACAGAAATTTCAAGAGTATAATTGTCCATCACTGTTATGCGAATTGTTACTTCTTAACATACGAATGTTGGACAATATTTATAAAAGTTGAAAATTCGAAGTCTCAGTTCAAAATTCGTCTGTTGACTTATGCTCTTGATGATTGAATGCTTGAAAGATGATGCTCTGTATGCTTAATTCGTCTATTGGTTGAAGTTTTGTCTATTGAAGCTGTTTTTCTTTTCAACATTCGAATTTTGTCGGAGCAAAATTAGTCTGATTTTGTATGTATTGATTGTTTCAAGTCACTGTCAGAAGAACTTTCAGACGAAAATTCATCTGTCAGTAAGACAAGCTGAACGGTTTAACTTGTAACTGCCCGAAGTTCAAATTTTGACCCCTCAAAATTCGTCTGTCAGACGGTTACATACGTTAAAACCGACGATTTCTCGCAGAACAGACGCAACCCTATTTGTAACTCCTCCAAGTCTGTTCTGATTCTCTCTTCAATCCTCTTAACTCCAGCCCAAAAACCGTCTTTTCTCACCGATTAAACTTCCTTTCGCATCCCTTAAATCTATTCTCAGCCACATTCTGCATCATTCAACCAAGAGATGGCAAGAGTAAAGATTCCTGGAACAGGACAAGCTGGGTCTCGGCCTAAGAGGACAGTCAAATCTCAATATGCTACAAAGGAAGGAGAGAAATCCAAGAGAAAGGCCGAACCCGGTAAAGCTACTCCTTCCAAACGTCAAAAATCCTCCTCCAAGTCAGAATCTCAGAAAGCTGGGCCCTCTTCTTCAAAATCTGCAGTTCCTTCGGCTGGTACTGCTGCTGTAGCTTCCTCTTCTTCTACTGAATCTGGAGAGTTTGAATTGACTACACTGCCACTGTGGAGCACTCCTGAGATTCAAGAAGAGTACACTACCAAGTTTTCCAATAAAAAGGTAATCAAGCCTCACTGTGTAAATATGGAACAATTTCTGATATCCAACAACTTTGATGCTGTAATATGGTTGATAAAGTATAAAAATCTGTTGGAAATTGCTGAAAAATATGATGATGAGGTAGTAAAGACTTGGTATGCCTCTCTTAAGTATAACAGCAAGAAAAGGAAATGGGAGGTCACCTTGAGATCAAGGACCATTTGGCTTGATGATGAAACCTTCAATGAGGTGTTGGAAATCCCAGGACAAGATGGGCTAAAAGTTGACATTACATCCTCTGGGTATATGGATGAGGCTAGCACAGCTGATGAAGAAGGTGAGCCCTTCCTATATTACAAGGAAAGCACTATCTTGGACACCTTGTTCAGAAGAAGGGAGAATAGGCCCACAATAAATCTGTTGAAGCCCACAGACCTCAGTGTACAAGTAAGGATCTTGCACTATATAGTGTCCAGGATCATATTCAACAAGGGTGGCAGCTTCAATTTGATAACAAGGGCAGAGGCTCATGTGATGACTGCCATCATACGTGGGAAGCTGATCAATATGGGGCATATTATTCTCCAGCGTATGATAAAGGCAAGGGAGCAGAGGAAAGATTCCACACTTCCCTATGCAGCAATTACCTCAAGAATCCTGCAGCATGCTAGGATTCAGCACATTGAAAAGGGGAAAGGGAAGCTCACTGAGGCCTTCAAAGAAGAGGAATTGCAAAGGATGGGCATTGAAAGAGATGGACATTGGGTTGGAAAGGGAACAGGAAAATCTGAAGATTTGTTCTTTATTGCTGATGCATCCCTCCAACAAGAAGGCACCTCTGAGGCTCCTGGCAGATCTGTACCTCAGCCTTCTCAGCCTATTCCATCTCCATCCAGGCCCACTCACCCTCCTTCCACTCCCTCCTCTCGAACCAAGCCAACTAAGATCACTGAGATGTTTGACAATCTGTCAACACTCATTCTCAGCATTAAGGATGAACAAAATGCCAAATTTGCTCACCTGCAATATCAGATACATCAGTTGGCAGTGAATATGAAGGTGGTGGCTGATGCCTATGAAGAGATTAGAAATGCAATTCCTACCACTTCAGTTCCACCTCAGCCTGGTATCCCTGAGCCTTCTCTGTCTCCATCCCCTGTGCCTCCAAGTCCCTTCGAGATTGCTTCCACTGACCATGATAATGATAGTCCTGATGCCATGAAATCACCTAGTCCTGGTCCACCCTTGGACTATGGATTGGAAGAAAACAGCCCTCCTGAGCCTATGCAAGAGGATGCTCAGGGTTCAATTCTGTCTATACAAGAATCTGAGCAAGTTGAAAGACTGGTTGCAGCCATGAGCAATGAGGAAAGAAGCATTGTTTCTGTTATTGATTATTTTGCCATTGCTCACAATGCCCTTCTACTAGCTCAAAGGAGAAGGCTTGAAGAAATGTTTCCTCCTCCTGCACCAGTCTCTTCTTCTCTTGCTGATTATGGACTGTCAGAGGAACAGAGAGCTCGGCTAGCTCTTTCCAGGAAGGAAATGCAAGAGCTGCTTGAGGTCTCTGATGATTCTGATGAAGAGCCTTCAACTGCACCAGCTCAGCCAGAAATTCCTTTTGCTCCTGTCCCTCTTCGTGTTGTTCCTCTCACTCAGATACCTCCTCCAATGGACTTTGCTGGGCTTTCTGATGATGCCAAAAAGGGGGAGAAGATAAAGCAAACTGGGACTAAGCACACTTGAAGATCTACTGAGTCATCTGGAAAAGGAAAGACTTACAGCAAGAAGTCTAAGCCAAAGAAGAAGTGATGTTTTTAGATCTTAGGCTGAATCTTCTTATTGTATCTAGTTTTCAATTGTTTTATTGTTTATTTGATGTTTTGAGAACTGATTGAAATATGTATTGCAACAATTTTTTTAAGTAAATTATGTTCTTGATTGCAATGATTTGGGCTTTGAATCTCTTCACTTAATCTGTTGAAAATGATATCTTATGAACTGTAATGCATATGTTGAGGGGGAGCTTGTGTAAGCAAACCCAAGTACTAATCCAGTTTGTGAGTTGTTTTGTCATCATCAAAAAGGGGGAGAATGTTGGATCAAGAGTTTTGATGATTCCAAACCAACACTCAAGAGCTTGGATTGAAGATATCAAAGGAGATTAAAGCTGTTTCAAGTGAAGGTCTTCTGTGAATTGGCTATTAGATCTTTTGTAGGATCTTTAGTTTTTGTTTAGATTGGGTAAAAGATTTTGATTTGAGAAAAAGACATTTTCAAACCTTGATTTGAAATTTAAATCTTTACCTATTTGGAAAATACTCACAAACAGACGAAGTTTGAAAGTATAACTGAACTGTCAAGTTGGAAATTCGAACTTTGCTTTTGGAAATTCGAATTTCGAGCTAAAACTGATTAAGTCTGGAAAGGTGTCCCTCTGTCAGACGAATTTTGGTCATTCAAAATTCGAACTTCAATCAAGTCTGAAAGAAGCCTTTTTGTGACAGACGAACTTCACAGTCTCAAAATTCGAATTTCAGACAAAATGCCATTTATGAAAACCAAAGAAATTCGTCTGAAGCTTTGCTAAAGTTCATCTGAAATTAAGAAGAAACTAAGTTTGAAAAATGCTCTCTGACAGACGAACTTTTACTTAGCAAAATTTGAATTTTCATCTGAGTCAAAAAAAGCTACTTTGTGACATTCGAATTTCACTCTTTCAAAATTCGAATTTCAGACAAAACAAAACTTGAGAAAATAGAGAAAATTCGTCTGAATGTTTGATAAAGTTCATCTGAGATCAAGAATGATTTAAGTCTCAAAACTGGTCTCTGACAGACGAATTTCACTCTGTCAAAATTTGAATTTCAAAGAAAGTGAACTACTGTGTCTATTTGGACGTTCAATGGACAGACAAATTTTGGGCATCCAAAATTCGAATTTCGAGGGCACTGTAGCAAATTGAAAACACTGTTCACACTTAACAGAAAATCTTACTTCTTAAAAATTCGTATGTCACATTGTGAAAATATTTTATGAGTTTCGAAATTTGAATTTCACTCTATGGACAGACGAACTTCTCATTTTTACGTTGGAGGCTTTAACCTTCGGTTCCCTCGAAATTCGTCTGTTGGCCAACCAAAATTTGAATTTCAGTATGTCAGAAACATTAAATGCGGTTGGTGAACGGATAGTTTTTCAGAGTAACCGTTGGATAACTTCCCCAACGGATAGATTTAGTCTCTAACGGATATTTGAGATCTAAATCTATAAATATAACATTATTTGAAGTTGTGGGTAACGAATCAAACTTGTATATACCGAATTTCTTCTGAATCTTCATCTCAAAAGCTTTTACCCTTCCAACTTCATTATTTGTACTTAAACTTTCATATCTACTCTATTCTAGAGAGTTATTCATTTGTAAACAATCTACTCTTCATCTGAAAGATAGATTTACTTGTGAGGAGTATTCACAAGGGGATTGGGAAGCACATAGAGAAAGTGCTTAGAGAGTTTGAGAGAGCTCAGAACAGAGCATACTCGTGTACTGTGGCTTTAGCAAGAAGCCCGTTGAAATTCTTGCTGGAAAATGGATAAATCTCAAGAGGTGTCTTGGGGACTGGATGTAGGTCAAGTGGATAGACCGAACCAGGATAAATCACTGAGTTCTCTTCTCCTTATCTCTACTTTTCAGCTTGCTCTTTTTTACACGTTGCTTTCATTATACTGTGATATTTTCACTTGCTTTACTTTGTGCAGAAAAATTTCAATCTTCCCAATTCACCCCCCTCTTGGGAAGTCAGCCTTGCTAACAGTATGGAGCGCTTTTTGTCTCCTCTTTCTTCCTCCATCCTATTTCCTCTAGTCCGGCACATATCATCAAGTGTACTTCCCGTTAGCCAGAGACTAAGTTTAGGATAACATAATGAGGGTTGTTACATCCATATATGAAAGTAATGAAGAATCTCTTTTGCAAGACCAAAACATTTACTTCACAATGAATACATTGCTCACTATTACCCACAACTTTTAAATTAATATCCTCTTCCTTCCAAAGAATTCAGATTCTACCTCTTTCACCATGTGCAAGATTGATGAAGATAATTTATTCGTTCCCTTGTTTTTATCCACATTATAAAATTGGAGTTCATCAATTGTTGAACCACATATGAAATACTGGTTGCTAAAAAACCATATATGAAATGTACTTTTTAGATATCCTGTTGAGCTATTTTGGATTTGATCTCTTATCGTGCATATATAAAATGCTTTGTTAGGTGAGGCAAAACTTATTTCACTAATTTCTATGACTCTGAAAGATATTCCCTTGATGCTAAAAAAAAACTTTTGAGCTTTGTTACTGAAAAGTTATATGGATAAAAGACCACCTCAGGGACTATATTATTTTTTTTAATTTGGAATGTGAAAACATGGAAATTACTTTAGAAATCTCCTTCCAGTCTGGTGGGTTCTTGAGAGTTGACATTGTAAGTATTCACATTGAATTGTATTTTCATTAAATATTTATAATGTGAGTACCAGTAATTTTTATCTCTTAAACAAGTAGTTTGATGTTCAAATCTTAACCTAAATGTATGAATCAAATTAAGTTGGAGAAATATGCCATTTGTCTTCAATACCCTAGAAAAAAATTTGTCTATCCCTACTAAGGCATTTTTAGGGTACGTTTGATACGTGGAAAGTACTTTCTAGAAAGGAATGAGAAAAGAAATTCCTCACTAAACACATGACTTTCCTAAAATTTGAGTTACTGGAAAGTTACTTTCCTAAAATTATGAGAAGTGAGTTCCTAGAAAAAAAAAAAACTGGCTAAATGGCTTACTTTGTTAGGAAAGCAATTTTTTTTTTGGACAGAATCATTTTTAATATATAACTTAAATTATAATCCTAACATTTTTATGCAAAAAGAATAAGTCTTGATCTAACTAAACATACCAAATATAATTTGGACAAGAAAAGGACGTTTCAAGCAAGGTTCTTTCCTATTCCTATTCTCATTCTCATTTTTATTCTTATTCCCATTTTATACCCATAACAAAATATTTTAGTAGTAGTAGTAATAATAATAATAATACTAAAGGAAAAATGAAGGGAAGAAGGACGATTATGGTTTGGTAAATAGGGTACAATATTTTCATTTTTTTTGTTTTATTTACTCAAAAGTTACAGAATAAATATAATATAATTTACAGCGCACAACTACAAGACACCTAACCCATGATGAGTCTAAATTGGGGTATTAATTTTTTTACCAGAAAAATTGGGATATTATTATTAGTTGTCAGTAAGAGAACTTTCTTAATATTTAAAATTTTGAAATAATTTTTAATATCTTAATTTTTAAGGATAAATTGATATCATTATAAATTAAAATTTTAATTCCAGGTAATAGTAGTATTCTGTATTTTCTTTCTTTTTTTTTAGCCAAATAAACTTATAAAATTGGATAAAATAACTTTATGTGAATAGTAATTTTACCTTTAATTAAAGTTGACTTATTATTATGAGATATATATTAAAAAAAAAAGTTAAGTGAGAATATTAAATGATGGTATTTATGGAAAAAAAATTTTCTTTATGACATATTTATGATATTTAACTATTTTCTTGATTTTGATAATTTGATTATTTGTTTTTTACATTTTGTAATGGAAAGAGTAAATTTTTATAATTTATAAATTTTTAGATTAATTATTATATTTATTATTTATTATAAATAATTATTAAAGTTATTAGTACAATTGATCATTTAGTTATTTTAATTTAACTGCTTAACCATATATATAACTGACTATGATAAAACTTGCAAAGCGATGAAAATTAAGTAATGAACTAAAATTAAATTATATTTACGATAAATATTGATGAAAATATAATAAAAAGTAGTACATCAAAATAATTTTAATTATAATAATTTAATTAGAAAATTTGAAAATTTTTAAATAATAAAAATTAACCAAAAATTAAATGAAATTATAAAAAATAAATTTCCCCCCAAAGTATTGAGAACTTCACACAGTTAAATATTACATACTTTTGGTTATCTAAAAAAAAAATATTACATACTTTTCATTTTCATAGTCGTTGAACCAGAGAAGAAGGGAGAACTCTTCATCCTTTCAAAGCCTCTTTCTACGTTTCTATATAACTCCCCCGTCTCTACACTCTTCATTCGACTCCTCCCGCTTTATCTCTTCATAACCTTGACGCCTATGAGCAAGTTAAGGCAAGTCTTCGCCGGAATCTCTGATTCCGGCAACCACAAGAAAAACAAGAAGCTCTTTCTTGCTCTGTTTTCCACTCTGTTACTCCTCGCCGCAGCTATCGGCATCTTCGCCGGAGTAAACTCCCGCCAAAAATCTTCCAGTGACGACAATTTGAATTTCTCCTCCCATCCATCCCACGCCATAATCAAATCTGCTTGCAGTTCCACATTTTACCCCGAACTTTGCTTCTCCGCTATCTCTTCCAAGCCTGGATTCTCCGAGAAAGTCTCTTCCCACCGCGATGTCATCGAGTTGTCCATAAATATAACCACCAGAGCCGTCGAGCACAATTTCTTCACCGTCGAGAAGCTAATCGCCACCAGAAAGGGAAGCCTCACGGATAGAGAGAAAACCGCTCTCCATGATTGTTTGGAGACGATCGACGAAACGCTCGACGAGCTTCACTCCGCCTTGCAAGATCTGAAAGTCTATCCGAACAAGAAGTCTCTGTACCAGCATGCCGACGATCTAAAGACTCTGATCAGCGCCGCCATTACCAACCAGGTCACGTGCCTTGACGGATTCTCTCACGACGGCGCCGATAAGAAAGTCAGGGGAGCTCTGGAGGCAGGGCAGGTACACGTGGAGCACATGTGCAGCAATGCTCTGGCAATGATTAAGAACATGACGGACACGGATGTGGCGAACTACGAGAGCAAGATGGGGATTACAAAGAGCAGGAGGCTGATGGAGTCGGCAGCGGAGGGCGGTACTCAGTGGCCGGAGTGGATGTCGGAGGCAGCCCGGCGGTTGTTGCAGGCGACGGAGGTAAAGCCGGACGTGGTGGTGGCGGCGGACGGCAGTGGAGATTTTAAGACGGTGGAGGCAGCAGTGGCGGCGGCGCCGGAGAAGAGTAGTAAGAGATATGTGATTAAGATCAAGGCAGGAGTTTACAGAGAGAATGTGGAAGTTCCGAAGAAGAAGACGAATATTATGTTCTTGGGAGATGGAAGAGCTAATACTATCATTACCGGAGGTAGAAATGTCGTTGACGGTAGCACAACCTTCCATTCCGCCACAGTTGGTAAGTTTATTGCTCTTCCTTTCTGTTTTTTCACTTACCTCAGTTTAATGAGCTTCAGGGGAAAAAATTAATTCTAAAACATAAAAATTAAAAAGAATATATAGACTAACCATTTAAGTTAATTTTAAAAATTTGTGAAGTTAGGAATGATTATTTTGTTAGTATATATGCCTTGTCCGTATTAGTTATCGCTTTTTATGGTATTCTTGAGTTATTTGGTGAAATGATTGTTGTATAATTAGTTTATTATTTTTTAAGGAGCATAAAAATTAAATGGCCTAATTTTTTAGGGACCAAAATGTTAATTGATACCATTTTATGATTGTTAAAAATTAATTATTTTGCTTAATTTTACAAAATCTTGAAAAAACTCATAGATACTAATATCTTTTTTACCTTTGATCTTATTAATTACCATCTCTCTAGTTTACAGATCATATTGACAGGGTCTTTAAAAAGTTTTGTAATGAAATGATAATATTTATTGTCTCAGGATTAAATAGATATAAATAGATTGTTTTAGGGATCTAATTTCTAAATGCAGTTTATTTTTTTAATTTTGCATTTTTCATACTATTTTTTTACGTGTGATACATAGCTAGAATATTTTTTTTTCTGTTAAGATGGTACTACTGCAGAGAAATTATAATTATAATAATTATGGTCGTTGAGACGGAGCACATTTACAGAAATGCTCTATTGTAAGCTTCTATATCTATTCAAGAGAAAAGTAAGTTTGAAAAGTTGACAGACTTTTCATTCTGCTAAATAATATAGTAACGTTATGAGTTGTTGTACCTGATGAGGTATTGATTATCGGTTCCCCCCTGACCACTGATTCATTGAATTCAAAATCAATGGGCAAAAGAAAAGCACCGAAAGCTCAAATCCGTCCATACACCTGCTCAGATAGTATTGCATTTTATAGGCATTAATTGATGACGTGAAGACAATTTACATTAGTTACTAACAGCTAACACTGTTGTCATAGATGCTGTTTAGTTTTGACTAAGTCCAAAATTATTAATGTTAATCACCCACTTGTTACATAATACTTATTTTTTTTCAAATATCAGTCATTGAACTGACAAAAGATATGACATTAATAGCTAGTTTCCATGTTTAACATTGGAGTCTTGATATTTTGAATTCAATTCTTTTTTCCTCTCTAAGTCACCGTTTCTGCGGTTGAAGAGCTAAACATAACTTGTATTTCGCAGTACAACAATTAACAAATAATGTTCGAGTATATTTGTTGGCGTTTGGTAGTAATTTTTTTACCAGTATTTTGTTTAAAAAACCTATAAATAAACTTTTTAAACAAACACTGATTCCTATAATTTCGGGATATAGACCCTACCAATTGTTAAAGGGCAGCAAGTCATGCTGGAATTACTATTTTAGTGTGATTCTTTTTGTCCAGCTTGCTAAGATTATTTGGTATAATGTGGCAGCATGTGCACATGGGTCTTGATTATACAGATTTATTAGTCAAATATTTTGTCTGCTGTGCTCCTGTTTTTCTGAATGATATTAACTTTTAAAGCTACAATATTATGATAATGCAAAAAGAAAATGCTTAAATTATTTTCCTAACTCATTTTCAAGTTTCAACCACTCCATCAGACTACAAAGCAGTGTTTTTTTTTTCCCCAATAAAACTTAATTGTTCAAAAAAAATTCTGAAATGTCTGTTTTTTGTCTGTCACTCTTCTGTGTTCTGAAGTTATAAAGAATCTAAATATGTTTTCACAGGACACTAGAGAATTCGAAAGAGAAAAAAGGTTGGGTTTCATGCGACGGGACATCGTTTTGTTCGTTTCATTCCTTTCAGCTGGTCCCTTCATAATTTCAAATTTTCATGCCCGTTCTCTTGTCTTCTTCCGCTTTTACACAATAAAAAAAAAAGTAACTTTCCACGATGCTTCCTTCCCCTTATTCTACCAATTATTCCCTTCAATCATGCATATGCCTCTGCGACCATCTTGGAAAAAGTCTAACCATAGAAACCCATGACACAGCGCGCACAAGCACCTCTTACTTTCACACTCTCTTTTGCTTTTTCTATTTTTTGAGCGAAATACACCATCTTTTCTTTCGCTTGTTGCGTGCATTTGGGTCATTTTACTGATCTGAGCTAATGGTTGAACCCTTGATTCTGACTTAAGAAATGCATGCGTCGCCGATAAATATATGATTCTTGTTTGACAAAATTTGCTGATAATTGATTTTGGGATGAAAAAAAGCCCTTGTGATCCTTTAAAAGCTATTCCAAACGGGCTAGTAATCTCGCGCTGTGAATCAAAATTTTGTTTTGTTTGGACAAAACGTGGAGCGTCTAAAATTGTAGGGTTCTATCTTGTCAACTTGTTCACATTGGTCACAGGAACCTGCACAAGGCTGAGCAGTGAGCTGTAAGCACGTACGTACGGAGCTACGTACGCCACCCACCACCACACAAACACCTTTCACATGCATGGCTGTCCTTTTACTTTATTCATCTCTTTAAGGTCCTTTTACTTTGTCCTTGGTCAGATCACTAGCATAAAAATTAGTGAGTTGCATTTGGGAGAGCTGGTGTGTCACCTTTTAAATATCATTATTCAGCATAAAAAACTTAAAAACTCACAACAAACTCACATAGCCACAAAACGAGTATTTGGCTCTTGCTCCTTCCGTGAACAAATGATAAAATTATGCACGTTAAAAAATAATAAATTTATTTAAAATATAAAATAATTTATAAAAATACCTTCAATGTTACTAATTTTTATATCATGCAATTAATATAAATAAATTATATTACTAATTTTTTTAAAAATGTTATCTTAATTAAGAGTGTTTTAAATAAAAATTATTAAATAAACTAGACACACATTTTATATTTCTTATATTTTAAAATATAAAAATATTAATTATCTCTTATATTAAGAAATGTAGGATTATTTTATGCTCTTCTTTTTGTCGGCCCAATTTTTCCCTCTTAACCTCATCTTATCCTTATTTTTTTGGACAAGTCATTTGATATCCTAAATTTACCCAATTTTAATTTAAAAATTTATCAAATTCAGACTAATCCCAATACAATGCTCTTCCTTATCTTATCAAATCTACTACTATAATAACAAATATATATTATAATAAAAAAGGTAATATAAAAAGAAAAAAAATATTTTATTCTTGTGTGGAACATCTCTCATGATTAGAAGGATTTTTCTTTTTTTAGTTTTCTTTTATATTTCTTACTAATTTCAAATGTATAAGCCATAACTAACGATAACCCTCCATGTCCATATATGCACACTTGCTTGCAGCCGTAGTGGGAGAAGGATTCATAGCCCGCGACATTACCTTCGAAAACACAGCCGGCCACGCCAAGCACCAAGCCGTCGCCCTCCGAGTCGGTGCAGACTTCGCCGCCTTCTACCAGTGCGACATCCTCGCTTACCAGGACACCCTCTACGTCCACCGCAACCGCCAGTTCTTCATCAACTGCCTCATTGCCGGCACCGTCGACTTCATCTTCGGCAACTCCGCCGTCGTGCTCCAAGACTGCGACATCCACGCCCGCCTCCCCGGCGCCGGCCAGAAGAACATGGTCACCGCACAAGGCCGGGTCGACCCCAACCAGAACACGGGCATCGTGATCCAGAAGTCCCGTATCGGAGCAACCAAGGAACTCGAGGCGAAGAAGGGGGACTTCAAGACTTACCTGGGGCGGCCGTGGAAGGAGTATTCGAGGACGGTGATAATGCAGTCGAGCATAACGGACGTGATCGATCCGGTGGGGTGGCATGAGTGGAATGGGGATTTTGCTCTGAACACTCTGTTCTACGGGGAATATCAGAACACCGGGGCCGGTGCCGGAACGGCAAATAGAGTTAAGTGGAAGGGGTTTAAGGTTATAACGAGTGCTTCGGAGGCTCAGAGTTTTACCGCTGGCAGCTTTATTGGTGGGTCTAACTGGTTGCGGTCTACTGCGTTTCCTTTTTCTCTTGGTCTTTAGATTATTATTATTGTGGCATTGATCATTGATATATTTATTTATTATATGTATGGGTAGAAAAAAGAATCGCCATTTTATGTAGCTAAAAGGGAGTTGGTGGGTGAGGACAATGAGCTGTGTGAGGAAGCGAAATCCTCTGCTCTTATCATGCGTGCTGTGAAGTGGAAGCAGAGGACATTTAAAAAAAATAAAGTAAAAAAGAAATGGGATGGCCTTCCTATTTGGCATAATCAATGAAAATATGAGTGATTTTGTTTCAATTTGAAGAATTTATTACTTTTTAACATAATTTTAGCAATAGTGGTAAAAAAAAAGAGCATAATGTTAGCAATTATTTTTCTTAAAATGTAGATTGTTTAGTCAGTTGATTGAACTATTCCCTTAGAAATTAATGCATGCTAAGACAAATAAAAAATACATATAAATATCGGTGGAATATGCACAGGGCAACACAGGTTATTTATTATAACCTCGCCAAATTAAAGTTGAAAAATAAATTGATATATAAGAGCGTAAAATTTTCAACAAAGAGTTCGGTTCTTTTTTTTTTTTTTTGCTGCATCTATTTGATATTTGATATTAGCATTGATTAAGAATGATCGACTCCCATCCTTGTTTAAGAATTAAGGATTATCAAATTAAGTATTAAGGATAATCCTTAAGTAAGTTGACTTTGTTTAAAGAGAATCAAGTCAATATTTTGATTAATGCTTAAGTAACTTTTTTTTTTGATACGTCTATTGGTGTTTGATACTACTGTTGATTAAGGATAATTGAGTCTAAAGGATTAAGGATTATCAAATTAAGGATTAAGGAAAATCCTTAAGCAAAGTCAACTAATTGAGTTATTTTCACTTAACTCAGCTATCATTGGTTGTTTAACCGAGTTATGTCAATATTTTTTTTTTAAGATTATGAAATCTTTTTTCATAGTTTCACGGGTTCATTCATAAGAGTTAATCACCCAAACAATTCATAAGGGTTAATCATCCAACCTGAGGTGTGAAATTCAATTTGATCCACTCACCACAGGCCAACACTATTGGGCCTTTTGTCCATTCTCTTAGGATGTCTATTTTGGTCTCTTCTGATGTTGCATAATTTCAAAACTCTCACATGTTTTGTTTCTCTTATACCTACAGATTGTTTTTTTTTTAAAAAAAAAGTTATCCCTTAAAAAAGAAGTCTTCAAAGCTTTATCAATCTAGTTATAATATTATTTATATTTGCTTATAACTAATTATACAATTAACAATATATGTTTTCTCTGTGTTACATGAAATTTGATAAATATATTGCACTTTTCATAACTTAAGAATATTACAATATCAATTGTGATATTGTTTATTGAATAATTTGGTATTTGTGTTTGGAAGAGTAATATATACTTTTCAGTTTTTACTATTTATTTTCTATTTTTTTATTCCAAAGCTACAGATTTTTTAGGTTAGATTTTCAATCTTGAGATTTGCAAAGTTGAATGAGATAGAAAAGAGAATAAAATAAAAAAAAAGTGATTTTTAAGATGTAAAATGTCTTTTATATGGACAAATAAAAATGTAATTAGTACCAGTACATATAACATGTCTCAATTTTTGTGCAATGAATTCCTTTCTCTTCTTCGTCGGACAGGGCCTGAAAGAACACACTTGAATCCCTTGGTTGAGCTTCAAACTTAAATACTTAAACTTATATAACTAATGTATTTTTTTATGAAATATAACTAATGTATTTTAATATAATCAAATAAGGATAAGTGAATTTTTCATATATTATTTATTCTATAATTAAATTTTGTTATTTATATTATTAATTTACTTTTAAATTTAAAATTTACATATTTTGATTTAATTTGATATAAGTATGTTAAGTATATCAGTTTAAATAACTAGGTCTACTTCTCTCTCTCTCTTTCTCTCTCTCTCTCTCTCTCTCACATATATATATATATATATTAAAATCTAACCCTTAATTCACCAATAGATGGAAATATATAAATATAAATATATATATATATATATGTTCCGTCAAAAAGCCGATATAGACTATTCCTCTTTTATAGTGTGCAGTGCTCTCTCCCTTTACGCTTCTTCTTGCCCCCTTTTTATTGACCTTCTCCTGACCGTTAAGGTTTAACCGTCTTCTCCCTCTAACCCCTAATCTATCGGGATATTTCATAAATAATCATTATGGAGTATCGCACTCTTTTTGCTTGATCCCTGATTTTTCGTCCTTCAGTTATGATTCCATAATGGTTATTATTCTCATAACCGTTACTCCTAGTCGGGTATTTTCGGAGCAACACAATTTTTGTAGAGAAATCCGTAGTTGGTCTTATGGCCGAGATGTTATTTAATCATACGATCATTTGGCCGTACAATTACTCGGGCTTACCACTTGATAACCGATGTAATACTCGGATCGTTGCGCTTAAGCTTGGTGTATATGAGCTCGGAGAGTGGTACTTTAAATGGGCGTTTATCTACCTCGGACTTGTAAGCTCGGCCTGCTCATCCCGGCCAGTACAATATATATATATATATATCATTTTTCATAACACTGATTATTAAAAATGTTGCGTGGTTTCTAAGACTAATTAAAACGTTTTTTTGAATATGAAAAGGAAGGGAAGTAGGAAAAAAAAGGGAAGTAGAAAGGAGGGTGATATAGATGAACATAAGGCATGTGCATTGCCGCGATTAGCGGTCACCACTCACCACCAAAATTTTTTTTTTTTGCCACCACTGACCACCAAAATTGAAGTATATATAATATAGTATTATATATCCAACAATCTCATATAAATAATGTTTTATATATTTTTTTTATACAAATGAAAAGATAATAATGTTTTATATTGCTTTACCTGATAAATAACGTTTTAGACAAGTTAATAAAATCCTTAATGTCTTCCTTTCTAAAAGTCTAAAACTTCTTAAATGTCAATGTTTCATAAATTTTGATACCACATAATCGCCAATGTCTCCATATTTAAGATATTGCCGTAAAGAACCGACTCATCCATATATACATATAAATTATTAAATTAAATTAAAGTATATATATAATGGTAGATTCAAAAGTTATCTTACAACTCATCCATCCCCATATGGCTAACATTTCTTAAAACTTTTTTTTTTGGCCGAATAGGGAGTTCTCAAAACATTATTTCATATTATATTAAAGAATTTAATAATGAATATATAGTTGGCCTAAACTTCATCATTTACAAGTCTTCTACTGTTTACAACTGGGATTGTATGAAAAGGTCTCTTATCTTACTGCTGCGTGTCCCTTTTTCATCAAAGTGTTGTGAATAATAATAATAATGCAATCAATGCAATATATTCTTAGATTTTTTATTTTAATTTTTTAAGCAAACCACCTATATTCCAGAGTTGCATTGGATTTCGATTAATTTGGGTTAAGCCAAATCAGACTCCAAATAGAAGTAGTTCTCCCTAACCCTAATGTGTCTTCTCCATACACTCAATCTTGAATTTGAAATATCATACTTAAGCCGAATCTAACCCTGTTAGGACACCCATTAGTTCTTTGATTCATTTATTACTTTGATTATCTTACTCATTAAATTTTATCATAAAAGCATCCAAGAAGAGTATTCTGTAGCCTTTTTAAACTTCATTCAAACAAAAAGAAAAAAAATTAAAAATATAGAAGCATCCAAGAAGAGTATTTTGTAGCCTTTTTAAACTTCATTCAAACGAAAAAAATTATTTTTAAAAATTATATCGATTAAAATTATATAATCATATTTTTTTAAAAGAATGATATGAGAAATAAAATTAAATATAATTTTTTATATAACCATATGATATTCAATATTACATGATTAAATTTGAGTATTGTGGGATTTCAATTAGAGTAGATCTCTCAATATTTTTTTTTCATTTATAAGATTTTGAATGCTCAATCTTACTTTAAAAGACTACAAGTGCACATTTTTATTTTATGGATTCTATTAAAGAATTTAATTATGAATATATAGTTAGCTTAAACTTTATTGTTCTTACATAGTCTCCAATTATTTACGACAGGGGGATTGTATGAAAAGGTCTCTCTGCGTGTCCCTTTCATCAAAGCCTGACGAATAATAATAATGCAACCTATGTTATATTCTTTTATTACTTTAATTATCTTACTCGTTAAATCTTATCGTACAAGCATCCAAGAAGTGTATTCTCTACCCTTTTAAACTTATTTTTAAAAATTATATCACCTAAAATTATATAAACATACTTTTTGTTTCAAAAAAATATATAAGAAATAAAATTAAAATTAATTCATATATGATTTTTTATTCTTCGATTATATATCATTTATTAATTGTTAATAATTAGTGATTATAAAAGATCCTGATTGCATTTTTAATTTTTTCCCACCTATATAAAATGACACCACAAACCTAATCACCAGTTCACCACCTTCATCTCTCGCCACTCTCATCAGTCTTTCCTTACCCTTCAAACGCAAAGGTACTTAATTACTTACCAGAAGAAACTCCTAAAATAGACTAAAAGTGCACTTTCTTTTTTTATGGATTCTATCAAGTCCTTCAAGGGCTACGGTAAGGTTGATGAGCTCGAGCAGAGAGCTTTCCAGAAGAAGTCACGCCGGCGCCTCATTGTCCTCGGCGTCTCCTGCGTCATCCTCGTCGCCGTCGTCATCGCCGCCGTCGCTGCCACCGTCATTCTCAAGCGCAACCACTCTTCATCTTCTTCCGATTCCCTCCCTCCGACTCAGTTAACTCCGGCCGCGTCGCTCAAAGCTGTCTGTGATGTGACGCAGTACCCCAGCACGTGCTTGTCCAGCATCTCCTCTCTCCCAAATTCCAACACCACCGACCCGGAGCTTCTCTTTAAGCTCTCTCTCCGAGTTGCCGTTGATGAGCTCTCGAACCTCTCGAAGCTTCCTTCCAAGCTCAAAGCCAATGTAAAGGATCCGCGGGTTCAGAAGGCGATCGATGTGTGCGGAATCGTGTTCGACGATGCGGTGGATCGACTCAACGAATCGATCTCGTCGCTGGAGACCGCCGGCAACGCTGGGAAGATCCTTTCGCCGTCGAAGATCGGCGACGTTGAGACATGGCTGAGCGCGGCGATTACGTACCAGGAGACTTGTTTGGACGCTCTGGAGGAGTTGAATTCCACCGCCGCAAGCGAGATTCTTGGGGATCTGAAAACGGCGATGAAGAATTCAACCGAGTTCACGAGCAATAGTTTGTCCATTGTGACGAAGATTCTAGGCCTTCTCTCGAATTTCAATATCCCGATCCATCGCAGGTTGCTCGGGTTCGGGAGATCCGATTCGGGATTTCCGGATTGGGTTCGCCCGGCGGAGAGGAGGTTGTTGGAGGAGACGAACACAACGACACCGCATGTGGTGGTGGCAAAGGATAACAGTGGGCAGTATAAGACGATAAAGGAGGCGTTGGCGGGCGTGAAGAAGAAGAGCCCAACGAGGTATGTGATTTATGTGAAGGAAGGGATTTACGAAGAGAATATAGATTTGGATAAGAACACATGGAATGTGATGATATACGGCGATGGCAAGACCAAGACCATCATCACCGGTAGCCGGAACTTCATCGACGGCACCCCTACTTTTGAGACTGCTACATTCGGTAAGCAAAATATAATTATCTCTACATTTATTATTAATCTTTTTTTTTTCGTAAGATGCTATATTTATTATTCATCTGCTTCGTGTTTTATTTCCTTCTAACATTTTCTTGCCATTACTCTTTGCATGCTTGACAGTTGACAGTTAAATATTGATTAATCAGTTAAAGATTAGATTAATTAAGACAAATTGAAAAAAAAAAAAAGAAAAGTTGAGAGCATCTGAATTCCTTGCATAGTAACTATTGTGCTTCTAAATTGATTAAAATTTGAGTTTCAATTTTTTTAAGGTCAATAAAGTTTCGATTTTTGTTAGCTATATGTGCTTCTAAAGTGCTTGAAGTTTAGAGAAGCATTTTTCGACAGTTTTAATGATGAAAGTTTTATGGGGTATTACATTTAAACTCTCCTCATACTTCATTTTAAAACTTAGCTATATCTTACCAAATATATGAAATCGTTTAAAAAAATTAGTATCAAGCTTGAAAAATATTTATTATGTAAAATTTAATAATAAATGTAAGAATTTTATTCAAGGAAACAAGTTTGATTGTTTAATAGGGAGAACGTGCAATTTGGAGTCTCTCCTGCCATTCTCCCAGCTGCCCGTCTCCTGCCACATTTTTTTCTCTTTTTTTTTTTAATTTTTTTTAGTAATTATGTAATTATGCAGATTTTTATTTTTCTATGTTTTTTGCTTTATTCGCTACAAAACTCTATAATTGTAAAAATCTAGTTTCTACTCTGCCATATTTTATTTTTAAAAAATTTAAAAATTTATTTTTTCATATATAAGTTTTGATTAAAAAAAGAAAAAAGGGGGGGTAGGAGAAAACCCGCAGGAGACACCCCAGCCTCGAGAACCTGACATGTGAAACACTAGCATTGGTGGGAAAATGTTATAAGCAAGTGGTCATACTCATACATATGTGTCAGGCCAACCCACTTGATATAGAGAAAATGATGAGTCATAATGTGAACGTGGTCTGGAAGCCTCAAATCGCGACTGAAACATCGTTTTTCCTTTAGGTTTTATCGTTATTTTTTCCGCTGAACAATGAACGTAATCAAAGATCATTATGCTTAATGAAAAATTCTAAAGTAGTGTTTGAGGAATATTTTTGCCACCTGTTTGGTTCATGTCCTACCATGTGCATGTTTGCGTTCAAATTACATGCTTATTCTTATTGTGGTCCCCTTTGGGGTCATGAATCACGGTGATCTCAGGCCCAATGTGTAGAGCACGTATGCAATCTTGATCCGAACAGTCGTCTGGTATATTATGAACTTAATACTCCCTCCGGTCCTATATATATATATATATATAGAGAGGATCTTTTAGCTTTATCCTAAATATAAGATCCTTTACAATGTACGAGATAGTATTTATTGTGTATTTCCAAAAAAATGCTCCTATTTAATGCATTCAAAGAGAAAAAGAGGGAGATTAAATAAAGGTAGTTTTGAAAAAATATTAAAATTTTAGGAGAAATCGAGGTAGTTAATTAGTTTTAACTTCCTTTCTTAATTCACGTGATTCGGTTAAAATGATCTTATATATAGGACCAGAAGGAGTATTTTCTTTTTATGTTTGTTAAAAATTTTCAATAAAAATATCATATATGATAATATGCATTTTTATAATTGATTTGGTTAACTTATTTTTCTCAACTAAACATATTTCAAAAAGCTCTTTTTAGTTCTGTCTATTGCTTTTGAGAAAAAAAAAGTGAAATTTCTTGTTCAATATGCTAATATACAATAAGGTTACTTTTGCTTTTTTTTTTTTGGGAACAAACAGAATACATTACAATGAAGTTACTTTCAAAATTGAAGAGTAATTTATTATTGCACTGTAAACAATATTTTCTTATCATATTTGAAATTTTAACCCATGTGTGTAAAATAGGATCAAATTGGCTGGTTCTTCCGATGTCAAGTCGAAGAGAAAAACTAGTAGATTATATAACCGGTGAGAACTAGTTAAAAACCAGTCAAACCGGTGAAAATCAGTTATGAACTGGTCTAGAGCCGGTTTGAACCGGTTATAATTTTTTTTTAATTTTTTTAGTTTTTAAAATAAAATAATATTATTTTTAATATTAAATAACATTATTTCTGTATAAAATTTTTTATAGCATTATAATATTATATAAATATTATTATGATATATAATTATTATTAATAATAAATTTACTTAATAAATGATATAAAAATAAAATATTAGTTGATTATTTTATATTTAAGGTATGATTATATATAAATATTAATTTATTTATATTTTAATATTAGATTATCAAATTTATTAATAATTTTTTAATAATATGTAACATATAAAATTAAAAAATTATTAATTTATCTATTTTCAATTATAAGGAACCATTAAACGTTGAATCATTGCGTTAACCCACTCAAACACCTGCAGGTTTTTAATACAGTGGTTTTAACCACAAAATTTCACGACAAATATGCAGAAAACTTGGCCAAGTTTGAGGAAGTATTAAAAGAATTGGTTATTGTGCCAGCGATATGATATTGATTTATGGCTTGGATGTGGCTTTGGTACTTTCCGTAGAAAAGAGAAGACCATCCAAATTTATGTTACGATGGCAGTGTTCATATGCCTTTCAGACATATTAATGGTATGATTACTAGATCTAACTCAATCCTTTTGATATCCAGCCGTCAAGGGTAAGCGATTCATCGCCAAAGACATAGGGTTCAACAACTCCGCCGGAGCAGCGAAGCACCAGGCGGTGGCCTTCCGATCAGGCTCCGACCAATCCGTGTTCTTCAGGTGCTACTTCGACGGCTTCCAAGACACTCTCTACGCCCACTCCAATCGTCAATTCTACCGAGAATGTGACATCACCGGCACCATCGACTTCATCTTCGGTAATGCCGCCGTCGTCTTCCAGAACTGCAACATCAAGCCGAGACAACCCTTGCCAAATCAATTCAACACCATCACGGCTCAGGGCAAAAAGGATCCGAACCAGAACACCGGAATAATCATCCAGAAATCCTCCGTCTCTTCGCTCGACAATCTCACCGCTCCCACGTACCTTGGTCGGCCATGGAAGGAGTATTCGACCACGGTGATCATGCAGTCTGATATCGGGTCGCTCTTGGACCCGGTGGGTTGGAAAGAATGGGTGCCTGGCGTGGAGCCCGCAAGCACCATATTCTATGCGGAGTATAAGAATTCGGGATCCGGATCGGGTGTGGATAAGAGGGTCAAATGGGCGGGTTATAAGTCGAGCTTGTCGGACGATGAGGCAGCGAAGTTCACGGTTCAGTCTTTCATCCAAGGAAGTGACTGGTTACCGGATACTACTGTGGAGTTCGAGTCCACATTATAATGGAGTTTTTTCTTTTTGGGAAGGGAATTGCGATGTTTGTTTGTATTAACACTCTAACTTATATGGGTTAATCACTATATTACACATAATGCTTATACTTATTTTAGTTGAAGCCACAGTTTGGAAGTTTTTTTCACTGTTTGGAATGCAAACATAGGGCCGGTTTAGTAAATCAAATCATAATTTTTAACCATCATTTTTTTTTAAAGTGATCCAAACAGATTTGTGATAAGCTTCTCTATTTTTATCAAAACTTTATTTTTATAAACTGTAGTTATTTTAAATGATCTTTTACAAAAAGATAAACTAAACGGGCACATAATTTCTGAGACTCTTAAATGTCCCTTCTTCTCTTATACTCCCTCTGGTCCCTATTATAAGATATTTTTAATTACCGCATGTGGATTAAGAAAGTTGGTTACAGTCTAAAATTAATGAAAAAAAATTCTGATATTTTTATTTTACCTTTAAGAAGAGAATAAAAATACATTAAATTAATAATGATAGTAGAAGGAGAGAGAAGTTAATTGAGACTTGTAATGAAAGTATTCAATATGGGTAAAATTGAGACTAAAATTAAATTTATTACTTAATATCTTATATTTTGGATCAGATAAATTTTTTAAATAATAACATATAATAGAGATCGAAGGGAGTATGTGAAACTAGTGTGACAGCACTTATGCAATGCACGGTTCCTCTTTTTCTTTTATACAAAATAAGACTAGTAATAATTCATACAACCAAATATATACATTATTACAGACAAAATGGCCGAATCAACCTATATTGATATGGGCTTGTATATTATGGGCCGAGTCTAAAAAGCTCATTTTTAAATGGCGCTAGCTTTTCGAAGCCTAATGAGCTTGCAAGCTGGAACTCCATATTTTTTAAAAATATTTTTTCGTAACTTTTTAAAAAATATTTTTCACATAATAATTTGATTAATATAATTAATCATCACTATTATTCACCAAAATGAAGATAATATTTAAATTTTATAATTTATATATTACCAACTAAAAGAATAGTATGGTTTTGTTTTTTTTTTTTTTAGGATTGGAAAATTTCAAATTCAGAATTGTGAATGGAAAGTATGGTAGTGTGATCAAAATGAGAATATTGTTTAGGATAGGGAAGGGTTTTTATCTTTTTAAGCAAGTATTAAAAAAATAGAAAAAAATAAAATAGTCTGGCTCATTAAATTTAACCCATATCACCGTATTTAGTATACATCCAATATGATATTATAATAAATGAATAATAATTTTTAATACATAATATATATTCCATATAATAGGATAATAGATATCATCGCATCCAAACTATTTATAATACATCATATATATATATATATATCAATTGACAAGTAGAAATTACACAACATCTATTATGTACAATATAAACCAAATAAAATAATTTCTTACAGATGCATGATGATAGTTTGAAATCAAATGGTGTAATAATAATTCTCAAGATAAAAAAGTTGAACCCTCAAGACACATGCTTACTAATCTAAGCAACAATAATGGGCACTCCCATTGTAAAGCTATTGCATGATTTGTGTTGTCACATTTGTCCTGTATTAGAGTAGTCAACGATCGGACCTTACACTCCATATTGTACTCGTAATCCATGCGTACAATACAAAAAATTGGGAGTTTAGAAAATGTCTAATCAAAATGAAATAGAAGAAGAAAATAGCAGGAAAGCAAATGTATGTGAAATTTGAATATTACCATTATTTAATGAATAGTAAATAAGAACAAGTGAGATCCGCAACCTGAGTCCTTTCGAACTCTTCTTGAGTTGCCATCTCTTCACCTGTGGTCTTTCTATGTATGCATAGAGGTGCCACAACATATACTATTTGATGTAGTTTCAATTTCAAAAAATTTTCAAATATTAATTATTGATTTGCTATCTATTTTATCTATATAAAAACATGTTTCAAACTATTGCACCAACTCAACAACTAATTCAAATTTGGAAATTTTTGCATAGAGTATTTATATGGCAGCAAGGTGTCAATTACATTATTATTTAATAAGGGAATATATATATATATATATAAGCTGATTTGTTATTGATTCATTGCTTTAATTTGAAAAAAAAGTATATTAAATAATTAATCAGTGCATTAATTATGAAATATTTTTAAATTTCATCTAGCTTGCCATGTCATAGTTTTCAAATCAAATAAATCAAATGAATGAATATTTAATTTCTTTTTTTACCAAATGACTATTTCAAATCAAGTGACAGCTCGTGAAATATAAATTCTGAATTTCTGATTGATTCCCAAGCAATGTTTGCCCCACATAGGAAGGAACTGGTTAATATTTTGTTATCACATTGATTCAATGCACCATTAAAGTTGTTGTTGCTATGGACAAAAAAAAAAGTTTTTATCGCATAGGACCAGAAAAATAAGGAGATTTAGTGTATAATTTTAAAAGAAATAATTATATCAATTTACTTTTTTGATATACAGTTTAATGCATTTCAAAATAATTCTTAATATAATGCATATTTATAGCGTTTCAATTTATTATAATTATCATGCATTAAATTAGGAGTTTCTACTCTCTCTCTCTCTCTATATATATATATACTCTTACTAATCCACCATTCTCACACAGTCACGATCATATTCTGCAGCCATATATGTGTATTTTCTCAATTTAATTAATTCTCTCCGGCGATATCTGCTTTCCATCTGGTACATGTTGGAATTAAAATTTCTGTATGTGGGGTCACACATGTAAATATTAAAATGTGTGTCTATTATTCAATTAAGCCTAATGAAAGTGATCTAATAAAGAACTCGGTTTTTATGACTTAGGGGTATATTTGTTAAGGGAATTAAGTGTAGATGCCAAAAGTATTATTTCTATTTTGATGAGGGGCTAAATTAGAAATATTACATAAAGAAACAATCATATCAGTTGACTGTAAAAAGATTGGTTGATTCCCAAATTGAATTGTCGTAGGATAAATTCTCTGCCTCCCCTTTCAGAGAAGTATCTAAGAATATTCACACATTCATAATCTAGAAAATCAAACCTAACGTTCAATCTCTCAAAATCATCTTTTGAATCTCTCAAAGTCCTATCTTAATTCATGGATTCATCAGGTACGCTTCTGCTTCATACTTTATTCTATTGAATTGATATGGTATAAAATAAGGAAATTGGATTAGGAATAACCTACAATTGGTACCAGAGCCACCATATTCAATTCTACAGTATGCTTAATTATATGCATGTTAAAATATTTTGAACCCTAGAATTATGAATTTGGGAATTTTGATATCTTTGACTAAATCTATGAAATTGGTATATGCAAGTATTTGATTTCTGATTGTGGATGATGCTTGCATAGTTTAATTGTAGTATTTCATGCAAGATATTCACTATGCTGTTTAAAGTTTTCATGGTGATTTACTGGTAGTTTTTCCAATAAAAAAAAGGGGGGGGGGGGCTCACCACTCTTGGCGCATAGTTGCCGGACTATGGCTGGTAAATTTGGGTGCCATCGTCAACACCCTCCAGTTTTCCCTTCCCCTGGCTAGAAGCCAAAATACCACCATTCAGTTTTCTTCAATAGCTTTGACGGTTCATGATTCGATGACAATCCATGGATCATTTGGATCATGTATTTTGAGTTTACAAACATGATGCTTCAAGTTTTTTTTAAGGGGTTTTACTTAACATTACTGTTACCCATCCTCTTGCCAAAAAATTTGAACGTTGTTATGAAAAGTTGCTTCATTTTTAATCTCGAAAAGGCACAATCGTTAGGGATGAAGTTGTTTTACGAGACGTTGCAATAGTTTTTTTTTTTTGGGTTGTCTCCTTCCATGCTCCGAACAAATTTTTTTTAATCAAAATAATTGCTTCCCTTCAGCAGTTGCAACGTTCTGCCATGACCAAAGCTGCCATTAGTTTTTAGATTTAATATATATATATATATATATTTATATATAAATAAAAGAAAAGGAGAAGCTAATTGTACCGTCTTATGTGTGTCAGATAAACCTGAGAGTGCAGTCACGTGGGTGGCTGAAAACATTAAAGCATATATATATATATATATTTTAATGTGTGTTATAATATACAATTTAGATAAATTTTAAGCATTTATTTTTTAGCAATTAAGTTTAAATAATTATATGAAATTATATTTTAAATGCCCTTATTTATTATTTTAAGTGAATTAATTGACACATGAATATCACCAAAGTGATTTCTCTAGTGAAAATTTTTTCATGAAGAATAATAAATGTTTTGTGATTGTATAATGTCATGCGTATATCTTAACCAACCCAAAGGAAGGTTGATATTTGGTCGAATTATATGCACACATGTGATGATAAATATATGACAATTATAATATTTTTTTTTTACATGTGAATAATAATTTGATTCAAAGATCATTTATTGTTTAGCAATAATTATTATCAATATTTGATCATTGCAATAAGATTAACACTTACAATTAATATTATTGTCCAAAGACTTAATATTAATGTTGTATTAATGACTTATTTTGGGTTTTAATTATTTGAATTTATTGGTGTCAGTTTATATTTGTTGTGTCTATGCTTATTGTGTTGTATTCTTTTATTTTAGTTGCTGTTTCTTCAATATCTGCCAACTTGAATTCTGTTCCTATTTTGAATGGCACCAATTTCAAGGAATGGAAAGAAAATATACAAATTGTTTTAGGGTGTATGGATCTAGACCTTGCATTAAGGACTGAGCGACCTACTTCTCTTGCGGATGCAAGTTCCTCTAATGAACGGAGGCACTTTGAGAAGTGGGATCGCTCAAATCGCATGGGTCTAATGATCATCAAGCGTGGCATTCCCGAAGCTTTTAGGGGTGCAGTATCATAAGATTACCAATACTAAGGATTTCCTTACTGAAATTGAGAAAAGCTTTGTAAAAAGCAATAAGGTAGAAATAAGTACGCTTTTGTAACGCTTGATTTCCATGAAGTATAAAGGCAAAGGAAGCATCAGGGAATACATCATGGAGATGTCTCACATGATTGCTAAGCTTAAGGAACTAAGGCTTGAGCTACCCGAGGATTTACTGGTGCATTTGGTACTCATATCTCTTCCTGTGCAATACAGTCACTTTAAGGTCAGTTATAACTGCTAGAAGGATAAATGGACTCTTAATGAGCTCATTTCTTATCTTGTGCAAAAGGAAGAGGGGCTGAAGCAAGATAGCACTAAAAGTGTTAATCTAGCAACCACCTCTAAAAGCAAAGGCCAAAAGAGAGAGATCTGAGGCTGCTAAGGGTCCAGATCAGAAGAAACATGTCCAGGACAAAGATAAGTGTTTCTTTTGTAAGAAAACTGGACATCAAAAAAAGGATTGTACCAAGTACCATGCATGGCGTGTAAAAAAAGGTATGCCTCTTGTTTTGGTTTGTTCTGAGGTTAATTTAGCTTCAGTATCTAGAAACACATGGTGGTTAGATTCTGGTACTACTATTCACATAAGTGTTTCTATGCAGGGTTGCCTGAGCTACCGAAAGCCAACTGATGCTGAATGATAGATAACGAGTCAGTAGATGTAGAAGCAATCAGTCATTTCAGGTTATTTTTAGGAACTGGTCATTATTCGGATTTCATAGACATTTTTGTTGTACCGTCATTTAGACGGAATTTGGTTTCTATTTCTGAATTGGACAAATCGAGTTACTTTTGTACATTTGGAGACAATAAGGTTGTAATATCTATTAATTCAAATGTTGTTGGACATGGTTCTTTGATATTTTATGGCAATTTATATTTACTTGACACGATTGAATCTTATAAAGAAGCCTTGCATGCATCATCACGTAGTACTAACCGTAAAATTAACCAGGAAAACTTGGGGTCATTATGGCACAAACGATTAGGTCATATTTCTAAACCAAGAATTGAACGTCTTGTGTCTAATGGTATTTTGAGCAATATAGACTTTACAGACTTTGATATTTGTATTGACTGTATCAAAGGCAAACAAACCAAAGTTAAAAGAGTAGGTGACTATAGAAATTTAGATGTCTTAGAATTGATACATATGGACATTTGTGGACCATTTCCTAAACCTTTGTGGAATGGTCAACAATATTTTGTATCATTCATAGATGACTATTCCAGATATAGGTATCTATATTTGATTCATGAAAAATCAGAGGTCTTGAATATGTTCAAAATCTTTAAGGCTGAAGTTGAAAATCAACTCAATAAAAGAATCAAGAGCGTTAGATCTGATTATGGTAGTGAATACTACGTTAGATATGACGGTTCAGGTGAACAACAACCAGGACCATTTGCTAGATTCCTAGAGGAATTGGGAATAGTCCCATAGTACATAATGCCAGGATTGCCTAGTATGAATAGTGTAGCTGAGAGACAAAACCAGACTTTTCAGGATATGGTAAGGAGTATGATTACTCATTCCACCTTGCCAGAATCACTTTGGGGAGAAGCACTTAAGACGGTAGCCTACATTTTGAATAAAGTGCCAACTAAATCAACTACTAAAACACCTTATGAGCTTTGGACAGGATGAAAACCTAGTCTTAAGCGCTTTCACATTTAGGGATGTCCAGCTAAAGCACGCCCTTATAGGCCTCAAGAAAAGAAGCTGGACTCCAAAACAGTTAGTTACTTTATTGGCTACTCTGAACGGTCTAAGGGCAATAAGTTTTATGATCCCACGCTTAAGATAATATTTGAGATGGGAACTGCGCGATTCTTTGAGGATGTCGAGTTTGGGGGGAGAAATAAGGTAAGAAATATTACCTTTGAGGAGAAATTGGACTCAATTTTTGAACCAATTACTGCAGTTACTTCTGAACATATACAGGTTACCATACTTGTTGTTGTACAAGAAGTGAATTTAGAACCTCAATAGGATAATGTTGATCAAAACCCCATTCAAGATGAGGTATTTGTTCCTATGGAACAAACTCAACAACTTATGGAATAAACTCAACAGCCTCAACAACCACTTTCATTGCGTAGATCTACTAGAGAAAGAAGAAAAGCAATTCCAGATGACTTTGTTGTGTTCCTTCAAGAACATGATGGAGAAAATGGTATGGTGGATGATGATCCAATCAACGTCCATCAAGCCATGCAAGACCATAACTCTCAAAAGTGGATTGAAGCAATGAATGAGAAGTATAAGTCCATGCAAGACAATAAAGTTTGGGAACTTGTCCCATTACCAAAAGGTGCAAAACCCATTGGTTGCAAATGGATATTTAAAACCAAACGAGAAGCAAACGGTAATGTGGAAAGATATAAGGCTCGTCTTGTGGCAAAGGGCTTTACTCA
Source organism: Adenanthera pavonina (assembly GCA_026686845.1). Lineage (NCBI taxonomy): Eukaryota > Viridiplantae > Streptophyta > Magnoliopsida > Fabales > Fabaceae > Adenanthera > Adenanthera pavonina. The sequence goes on from JAIVEN010000006.1 coordinate 36,051,745, forward strand.
AAAGAAAGGGATTGACTATAAAGAGACTTTCTCTCCAGTTTCCACGAAAGATTCTTTTAGGACAATCATGGCCTTAGTTGCTTACTTTGATCTCGAGCTTCATCAGATGGATTTCAAAACGGCGTTTCTCAATGGAGACATTGATGAAACAATATATATGGTGCAGCCAGAAAACTTTGTGTCGGGAGACCTAAAGAAGATGGTTTGCAAATTAACTAAATCCATCTATGGACTCAAGCAAGCTTCCCGACAGTAGTACCACAAATTTCATCAAGTCATTATCTCATTTGGTTTTAAAGTAAACCTTGTGGATAATTGTGTGCATCAAAAATTTGGTGGGAGTAAATTCATATTTTTGGTTCTGTATGTGGATGACATATTACTAGTTACTAATGATGTATGTGTACTGAATGAAACCAAGAGATTTCTATCAAAGAATTTTGAGATGAAAGATCTTGGTGAAGCTTCATTTGTATTAGGAATCCAAATACATCGAGATCGCACTCAAGGTATTCTTGGATTATCACAAAGGAGCTATATAGAGAAAGCCCTCAAAAGATTTAGCATGCAAGATTGCAAACCAGGTAATGCCCCTATTGCTAAAGGCGACAAGTTTAGCCTCAGCCAATGCCCTAAATCTTACCTTGAAACTATAGAAATGCAAAAGATTCCCTATGCATCAGCTGTTGGGAGTCTGATGTATGCTCAGGTTTGTACGCGTCCAGATATTATGTACATTATTGGTATGTTAGGTAGATATTTGAGTAACCCTGGAATGGATCATTGGAAAGCAGTCAAACGGGTTATGTGCTATCTGAAAAGAATGAAGGATTAAATGCTCACATATCGAAGATCAGATCAGTTGGAGATCATAGGGTATACTGATTCTGATTTTGCTGGATGTCAAGACAGTAGAAGATCCACATCAGGCTATATTTTTCTATTGGCTGGTGGAGCCATTTCCTGGATAAGCCCCAAACAGACACTAATAACTTCCTCCACCATGAAAGCAGAATTTGTAGCATGTTATGAGGCATCTAATCACCGAACATATACAGGTTACCATACTTGTTGTTGTACAAGAAGTGAATTTAGAACCTCAATAGGATAATGTTGATCAAAACCCCATTCAAGATGAGGTATTTGTTCCTATGGAACAAACTCAACAACTTATGGAATAAACTCAACAGCCTCAACAACCACTTTCATTGCGTAGATCTACTAGAGAAAGAAGAAAAGCAATTCCAGATGACTTTGTTGTGTTCCTTCAAGAACATGATGGAGAAAATGGTATGGTGGATGATGATCCAATCAACGTCCATCAAGCCATGCAAGACCATAACTCTCAAAAGTGGATTGAAGCAATGAATGAGAAGTATAAGTCCATGCAAGACAATAAAGTTTGGGAACTTGTCCCATTACCAAAAGGTGCAAAACCCATTGGTTGCAAATGGATATTTAAAACCAAACGAGAAGCAAACGGTAATGTGGAAAGATATAAGGCTCGTCTTGTGGCAAAGGGCTTTACTCAAAAGAAAGGGATTGACTATAAAGAGACTTTCTCTCCAGTTTCCACGAAAGATTCTTTTAGGACAATCATGGCCTTAGTTGCTTACTTTGATCTCGAGCTTCATCAGATGGATTTCAAAACGGCGTTTCTCAATGGAGACATTGATGAAACAATATATATGGTGCAGCCAGAAAACTTTGTGTCGGGAGACCTAAAGAAGATGGTTTGCAAATTAACTAAATCCATCTATGGACTCAAGCAAGCTTCCCGACAGTAGTACCACAAATTTCATCAAGTCATTATCTCATTTGGTTTTAAAGTAAACCTTGTGGATAATTGTGTGCATCAAAAATTTGGTGGGAGTAAATTCATATTTTTGGTTCTGTATGTGGATGACATATTACTAGTTACTAATGATGTATGTGTACTGAATGAAACCAAGAGATTTCTATCAAAGAATTTTGAGATGAAAGATCTTGGTGAAGCTTCATTTGTATTAGGAATCCAAATACATCGAGATCGCACTCAAGGTATTCTTGGATTATCACAAAGGAGCTATATAGAGAAAGCCCTCAAAAGATTTAGCATGCAAGATTGCAAACCAGGTAATGCCCCTATTGCTAAAGGCGACAAGTTTAGCCTCAGCCAATGCCCTAAATCTTACCTTGAAACTATAGAAATGCAAAAGATTCCCTATGCATCAGCTGTTGGGAGTCTGATGTATGCTCAGGTTTGTACGCGTCCAGATATTATGTACATTATTGGTATGTTAGGTAGATATTTGAGTAACCCTGGAATGGATCATTGGAAAGCAGTCAAACGGGTTATGTGCTATCTGAAAAGAATGAAGGATTAAATGCTCACATATCGAAGATCAGATCAGTTGGAGATCATAGGGTATACTGATTCTGATTTTGCTGGATGTCAAGTGGGAGATTGTTGGAATTAAAATTTCAGTATGTGGGGTCACGCATGTAAATATTAAAATGTGTGTCTATTATTTAATTAAGCCTAATTAAAGTGATCTAATTAAGAATTCAATTTTTATGGCTTAGGGGTATATTTGTTAAGAGAATTAAGTGTAGATGCCAAAAGTACTATTTCTAATTTGATGAGGGGCCAAATTAGAAATATTACATAAAGGAACAATTATATCAGTTGACTGTAAAAAGATACGTTGGTTGGTTCCCATGTTAGATTGTTGTAGGATAAATTCTCTGTCTACTCTTCCAGAGAAGTATCTAAGAACATTCACACATTCACAACCTAGAAGATCAAACCTAACATTCAATCTTTCAAAATCATCTCTTGAATCTCTCAAAGTCCTATCTTAATTCATGGATTCATCATGTACACTTCTGCTTTATACTTTGTTTTGTTAAATTGATATGGTATAGAATAAGGAAATTGGATTAGGAATAGCCTATAGTACCATCATGCCACTTCCTTCATTAATTATTTTCATGTATATGTAAACTGGGGTCTTTAGTTTCAATCATTGCCTATTTCTTTACTTACAAATTCATTGACATCTTTATTTCTAGCTTGGCACCACTTTGTATATATTTTTCAATAGCTTCTTGATTAGGTCTATTATTTTTCTAGCTACTTGATGGCTCTTATTTCTGGGTTATCAAGAAGATGAGTTTGAATTGGAAACGTAGAATTAGTCTTGACATATGCTAAAATGTATCAAGATTAATTAGACTTTCTGACTGAATTTCATATAGAAGCCATTTTTTAACTATGTTAAAATACTCTCAACAAAATGTCATATAGATTAGGAAAATTAAAATACTCTCAACAAAATGTTTTGTTAACTTTAGAGTAAGAAAAGCGTAGTTTTGCTTAGCCTTCACCTCGAGTCAGACTTTAGGCAATCTTGGAATTCAGCTGTAAGGACTAGATCACTGAATATTGGAATCTAGCCGTATACCTATAGCAGATGCACTACCCTCTCACAAAGAAGAAGAAAAGTCGCTCAATTTCAATGCACATTATCTCTTTAGTTACTTACGCTATGTAACCGACTGAATAAGAGAGGAAGAGAGGCTCTAATTTTTATTGTGATTATTCCACTAACTTCCCTAAAAATTTTACATAATTAGGGAGAACATCATTAAAAAAAATATTCTTTTACTTGGTCAGTCTAATTCAAAATATGCTTACCAAAAAATAATAAATTAACCAAACCCTAGTGGGCTTTCACCTATTATATGGCCCATCTAAGGGCAGACTCCAAAAATAGTCCAACATCTCCCACTCACATTTAGAGGTTGGAATAGGCTATATTTTAGTTAAATATGTCAAACTTACATTATAAATCTAAAGTCTGAGCTTGGCCTATTAGACTATATAAAGCTTCATTTTAAGCTCAAGTCTAAGCCTTTTAAAAGCCTGACCTGACCTGACCTGACCTAAAACCTATTTAAAAACCTATTAAAAAGTAAAGTGAAAAAACTATCAACTTTAATTTGATAAAAAAACCTTCAAATTTTAACTTCTAGTTATCAAATGCATGATCCATATATATTTATCCTATAGCTCATATGTTTAAGTAACATAATAAAAAATTAGCTAGTATCTTTACTTTTATAAACATTACCCACCTCTTTTCTCTTATGATCTTGTCGATATGAGACTTTTCACATATTAACTCACTTAATCTCACCCATAAAAAGGTGGTAATACAAAAACCAATGAAGAAGGATGTCTCAGCACATACAATGCCTGTTTCTGCACCTATTTCAATCAATTAAAGAAATAAGAACATTCATAAAACTAATTTATATTAATTATATTATATAATAATAATAATAATAATAATTTAAATAGGCATAGTCTGATAAACTTCAGATTAGATCTTACTTAAACAGACCAGATCTATTTAGTTAAATAGGCCTACATGTAAGTCTGAGACTAGCCTATTTAGTTAAATAGGTTAGATTAGGTTAGGCCTTGTATAGGCCAAATTGTTAAGGGGCCTGGTCTATTTCCATTCCTAATCGTATTTGATGGGACAACGATTTCATCTCATTGACCTTTCTCTTTCATACTAGGTGTTCTGCCATGATCGCAGGGCCACAAGGTCTCCACTAGGGTGTCAATATACTAGAAACCCCATTACAAGACTAGCACAGGAAGACAACCCTTGTGTGCCTATTATATTTGTTCTTGTTATGATGTGCCACTAATTACATAGATTTATTTATACACTGTTCTCATGGCCAATCTAATCCCTCTTGAGTCATCTGCATGACTCATATTGCCTTCTCATATGCATAGTGTTCACACTTATGTTGTTAACCAAAATAACTGCATAAGGGACATGTCTCAAACATTAGTATAGTAGTGTATTCCAGGATAAATCTTCCTCCTGCCCAATTATGAATCAGATCTAACCTAGTCGCTTTCCCAACATATGCCTTTTAGATCACATCAATTATGACCATAAGACATACATCAAAGTAGCAGTCATAAAAGACAATTCATCATGACATTGCCTAAGTCTTAAGCGTATCATGAAAGGCATATGTTGCTTTCTGGGATTCACACAGTAGTGAAGTAGGGATACATTCACATGCTTCCCGTTCGCGGTCTTATGCACATGCAGTATGAATTACATGCTACGGTGTTACTCTTTTCACAAGAGTGCATGTTGATTTTATAATTCACAACACCGTACAGACTTAAGTTTTGGATACTCACTGTGTCCAAAACCGGAATCCTCCTTCTCTCATTACTCATGACGTCATATTTGAGAAGGATTTACCATTTGGCAACAGCTATCATGGATAGTGGAAGTCCATGATTCGATTCATTCATATACTTGGATCTCATCCGAACACTTTTTTGTTGAGGCGACATATATCTTTTGTGTTTCTTCTTTACCAAAATAGTGCTCTCACTATATCACTGGTGAACACATAATGTTTCATCTTTTTCCACTCCTTATGAGTGTCAAAGACAGTTACTCGTGTAAGAAAACCAATCTCACATGCCTGTAAGACATACTTGATATTATATACATAGCCTTACACATGATAATAATAAAAAAATATTTAATCTTTATCAAAATAACAAAAAAAGGTTTGTTAAATTCTATGCATCCCTAAAGATTGTACATGCCCAACGAGCACACTTTGCACTATAGGCTTTGTAAGGGGGTCTGCTAACATCTTATGTGTAGATATATGTTGAATAAAAACATTCTTTTATGCAATGACATTTATGACAAAATTACATTTTGTATCTATGTACTTTGTCTTGTTGTGATAATTGGAGCCTTTTGTTTAAGCTATAGCTGCTTGACTTGTTGGAGATTGTGCCCTAGGCCCCTAGGCCAAATATTGTATTATATACATTACTCTTCATTATAAAAAAGAATGTGTTTTTTTCTTACATTATTATATTGTTTGCATGTTTTCTTTATAATAATATCTTTGGATAAATTATTTTATCCTAAATGTCCCTAGTCAATCATCTTTGTGGGAATAATGATGAACTAAGACTAGTATAATTTTGATTGATAGTTATGTGATAATTATGTATGAAGATACAAATCAAAATCATAAGCTCCTGTTAGAGAATAGGCGCCGGATCGACCCATCATGAGATAGCTACATGGATCAAGTCATAAGCATATCTCATATATAACCGTGTCACTAAGCCCTCAGTTTTGAGATCATCATGGCTTCCTACATGGGGAACACTATACTTTGGTATAGTCAAAAGTCACCTTTAATCGGAAGATCATAAAGGCTATGATCGAGTATAGTGGAACTCATGTGGAGGAAGATGAATGATCAAGATGGAATTTGTCTCTCTAATTAATGGAGAGATACATCTGGACCCGTCGATGAGTAAGACTGAGAAATGCATGGCTGTGCTCGAATGGAAGAGTTTCCATTTATTCTGTCAGTCTGCTCAGAGTTCGAGAAAGTGATGGTCGAGCAAAATGAGGATGACGTTTCTATGCCTCATACTTGACCCATATATCATGAGACAAAAGGGAGGTAATCGGGTTATATGATTGGTTACATCGGATCTCCGATTTTATATGATTTAGGTAGTCACAATGTCTTGCTATAGGCCACTTGTGACTTGTGGATCCAATAATATTATTAGTCCACTGCTAAGATCATATGAGCCTACAGGGCCGCACACAAGAATGAGTTAACTCGAACTAGAATATCCAGATTCATTGAATCTAAAATGTATCTAGATTCAATGAATTTAATGTTCAATTTAGGGTGATAGAATTATATATATATATATTTGATATATATATATATATTAAAATTTGAAATATATATATGTTTGATATATATTGTATTATTTCGAAATATATATATTGTTCAAATTAATTCAAATAAATTAGTTTTAAATTTAATTTTATATAATAGATTTAAATTTAAATTAATGTCATAATCTAAATTTGATTTAGATTTGATTCTAAATTTGAATTTAAACTAATAATCTAAATTTGATTTATATGATAAATTAAATCTAGATTTGATGCTAGATAAAGATTAGGTAGTTAGTTTAAATTTAATCTATTAGATAGATTTAAATTCAAAACTAATCTATTTAATTAATATTTGATTTAGTTTAAATTATTGATTTAAATTAAACAAATATCAAATCCTATCTATATATTGATATAGAATATGGTATAGAAAAACACACAATTCGAATCACCCTAAAGAGAGAGTCGTGTTAGTTTCTGGGGTCTGATAAAACGAAAAAGAATACCAATCGGAGGTAAATTCTTTTTCTACATCTCAATCTAAACAACATTAACGGATCCATGGAAGAAAATTTCTTGATAGTTTTCCACTGCGTGTATACTGAAATTCCCAAGATGACTCTCACAGTGTATCAGTACAAGATTCATCCTTTCATTATTGAGACCCAGATGTTCTAAGAAATTCTTCAGCCACATTGCTTATTGCACTGCTACAGAAGTCTTGCTGCTCTATGAGATTTACTACATAAATAATTTTTAAAAATATTTAATTTTAATTTCTTTAATTCGTAAAAATATTTTTAAATCACCAAATTATTTTTTATTACCAATGGTAAATAATTTTATAATTAGAAAATCATATTTTAAATGATCATAAATAGAAGAAAATATAAAACGCTTATTTTTTTTGTTTTTCTAATTCAAAAATCACGTTTTGGGCTTTGTAGTTCATTAATGCTTTGCCAGGGATAGTAAATCCTTATGATTTGGTATTATTGAATGGAAAATATTTTTGTTATTTTATATATGATTTCAAGAATGGCAACTTTATTTCATTGAAGTTTTGATGGAATAGCCGTTGGCTTTATTCTTGAAATCAATTGAATGGGAGGAATGAAATTACAAAACTAATCAATGAACCAAACAGACAAACAACAATGGGATTGCTTATTGCATTCCATTAATGAAACGGGGCATGGCTTTTTCTCTCTTATTCCTTAACTTTCTTTTCTATCAACCATAATTGTATCCGTTAACTAGATGAAAATTTTGTTCATTGCAAGATATGTTATCGTGTTGCAGTTTTTGTAACTAATAAATAATATAATTCGGTCAAAGAAAAAAACCAATAAATAATGTAATTTATTATAAATTATATATTTTATATTGATAATATTTGACAAATTAGACATTAAATAAATTTTTTTATTTTTTCCTTTCTATCATTCGTTACTATAAAACTTGGTTAGTGACAGCCTAGGTAACTATTACTACATTTGGCATGATGGAATCCATGTTGATGAAATAGGAATATAATTGAATTTTAAAAGTACATTTCATATAACATGGAATCCTTACATGATTTTTAATTTTAAAATATGTATATAATATAAAAAGATCAAAATATCCTTGTTTAATTTTATTTTTAAAAAAATTCCCATTGACGACAAATTGAAACATACTAGTGAACACCACAACACAAATCCACCACCACATAGAACCATCGATGGGCATTACAAAGATTATAGAAACCAAAAGAAAAGAACGAATCAAATCAAACTCCCATCACAAGATCTCAATTGCAGAAGAATATTCTCCATTATAGAGATTATAGAAATTGTGTTATTTTCAAAGAGATCTTCTCCATCGCAAATCAGATGAGTGACAAGGAGGGTAAAAATCGTGTTTATTGTTGCCGATCTTCAACACTAAACTAGGATCAAACTAGGCAGCAAAGCTTCATCGAAGTTCTTGGACACACATCAACATTGCCATCGAAACACGCATCGCAGTTGCCATCCAACACGTGTCGTTGTCATCACAAAGATGGTTTGTTCTAGAAACTTCCCCATTGAAGTCGAATGACAAATCAAAGTTGCTGAATGAGACTGATGTTGACATTGATGTCGTCAAAGTTGGGGATGATGGGGTGGTGAAGGTGCGACAACGGTGGTGCGATGACAAAGGGTAGAGCCGATATCGCTGGAATGAATGGGAATCGAGGAGTCAAAGCTCAGACAAGAGCAAAAGTAAGAACAAAAATGGATTCATGGAGAGTGAACTAGTCATGGGATAGGAGAAAGCTTATTTTGGAAAATTTGAGGGAAATGAAATCTGTAGGTAATAAATTTTAGGCATATCAAACAATTTAATATATGACCTCTTACTAAGGAGCAAACGACTAATCACGACATGCGTTCTATTCCCATGAGTTGAGGATTAAACCCCCAACCACATACTTTAAGAGGCGAGGTAAGGTTACTACCACGCTACACCCTTGTGATTAATGTATTTTCCTTTTTAATTATAAATGTCCACTGGGAACAATAAGGGTTAGTTAGGACGCTTATGAGTCAAAGCAATCCTATCAAGCATCATCATCAACCGCCTTGTGACAGCAAGAAGGTGGAGAGCTTGATCAAAGCCACAAATATCAAATCAAAATCTAAATTATGCGACATCGCAGCCAGAGTATCAGTGTAATTTTGAATTTCCAGTTTTGGAAAAAAAAAATGAAGCCGTTGCTAAACGGTTCAGAGCGCCACTAACTGCTTCCCATGCCCTCATCTTCTCCTGATTGCATCATCTAAATCTGATGGTCATTCTGTCATTGACACTGTGAGAGAAATACAGAGAGTTGTTTGATTGCGAGAGAAAGCAATGGACGCGTTCCAGAAGCTGGAGAAAGTAGGAGAAGGGGAGTACGGTAAGGTGTACAGAGCATTGGATAAATCTACAGGCAAGATCGTCGCCCTCAAGAAGACTCGCCTCCCCGAGGACGAACAAGGCGTCCCTTTCACCTCTCTCCGTGAGGTCTCCATTCTGCGCATGCTCTCTAGGGATTCCCATGTCGTCAGGTCCCTCTCCTTCCCTTCCTTTTCAATTCCTCCTCTTCTCTCATCCTTCATTTCCATTTCTATATTCTAATTATATCATTTTGGGGGAGAAAGGGCTTTGGAATTTTTCTGTCTAGGGTTTAGCAATTGTTGTCTTCTGGTTCCATTTTTCATCTTCAGCGCTACTTCACGCACTATTCTGGTCTCATGATCATCTCATTCCACAGTTTTATGATTCCTTTCTCCCCTTACGGTTACTATCACCGCCACATCTCTTGAATTTCTCAGCCGGTGGTTGTTGATTTTACAGCTTCATATATATATCGTGTCTTGATGAAGAAATTTCATTGTTTCTGACAGGTTGTTGGATGTAAAGCAAGGTCAGAACAAGGAAGGGAAGACGGTGCTCTACTTAGTATTTGAGTACATGGACACAGATCTCAAGAAATTCATTCGTAATTTCCGTGAAACTGGGGAAAACATCCCTGATCATGTCGTCAAAGTAAGTAAATGACAATTTCTTTCGCGTGGCCACTACATTTCGTAAGAAGTGCTGTATGCGTTTTGGTTTCAGAGCCTCATGTACCAACTTTGCGAGGGCGTTGCTTTCTGTCACGGTCATGGAATCTTGCATAGGTAACCTCTTTCTTCTTTATTTCTTTCTTTCATTTTACGATAAACTGTAAATTTGTGAAGTCTTTTATGATGTTTAAGGGATTTGAAGCCCCATAACCTCTTGCTGGAGCGTGAAACCATGACGCTTAAAATAGCTGATCTTGGACTAGCTCGAGGATTTACTGTGCCAATCAAGAAATACACCCATGAGGTGGTGCTACTGCTTGCATATTCTATCTGTTTTATTTTCCCTGCTTCCTTAGCACCATCAATTACTTTCTTTACTCTTTTCTTTTCTCTCCTCCTGTCTCTTCATTTGCAGATACTAACCCTGTGGTATAGAGCTCCCGAAGTGCTTTTGGGAGCCACCAGTTATTCAATGGCTGTGGATATGTGGTCTGTTGGCTGTATTTTTGGTCTAACTTCTGATCCTAAAAAATGTTCAAACCTCCAGTTCAAACAAAGCCGTCGATTTGTTCATCTTTCAGTAGTTCTAATTTTAGTTTCATCTCAACTTGTAGCTGAACTAGTCACCAATCAGCCACTCTTTCCAGGTGATTCCGAGCTGCAACAACTCCTGCATATATTCAGGTGACATGTTTACAAAATCTGTGACTGTTCTAATGAGTCAGACTTTGTAACCTACACTAGTTTTATAATATACCTCATGCTTCTCATTTTTTGTGCAGGCTCTTGGTACTCCAAATGAAGAGATGTGGCCAGGCTTTAGTAAGCTGATGAATTGGCATGAGTACCCCCAGTGGGAGCCTCAAGATCTGTCAAAGGCTGTTCCTAATTTGGATGAGCTTGGACTGGATCTGCTCTCTGTAAGTCAGTCTACCTCATGCTATGGCCTTTGATTTTTCATCTTTCTCCATAATAATTGACCCTATTTTCTTATCGTCAGCAAATGCTGCGATGCGAACCTTCAAAGCGGATTTCAGCAAAGAAAGCTTTGGAACACACCTACTTTGATGATCCGGACAAGAAGTAACTTGTAGCTCAAGGAATCACCCCGTCTATTGAATGATTAGAATTCAGGACTGACCTCTTGGTTTCCTCAAGCAGGCCCTTTTTTATCAAAATGACAAAATCTGTTTTGGGATTGATTAATTTCACCTTCGTTTACTTTCTATATGGCTGTTACATTCAAGGAAGATGGCCAAGTGCACGTCTTTTAATTGAATGATCCATAGAAGCCATTTGGCAAGTGCAATCTGAATAGAGGAACTTACTACTCAAATGTCACTCAAAATCCTTGTATTGGCTGAACATTCACGGGCAAGGTTCTTGCTCTCAGTAAAATAGCTAATATATAATTTAATCTTGTTTTTCATAATAGAACAGTATTTGGTTTTACATTGAAAATAAAATTTAAGCAGATTACTCTTTTCTTTTTTATTTGATAGATGTTTAACTATATATAATCCTTCTTTTTACAGTCAAAATTACACAAAAATATTAGTTTTAATTAGAAATATAGCTTATCAAAAGTTTATATTTTTAATTGATATTTATTTCTTATTTTAAATTGTGCATTTAATTTATTCTAAATTAAAAAATTAATTGTTTTTAGACATATATATATTAAAATATTTATTATAATAGATATAAACCGTATTTTGATTAAAATAATTGTAATTACAGAACATTTTTATTCAAATTAATCTATCACACTTTTAATCAAAATTAATTTAATTTTTATTATTTCCATCCAAAATAGCCTATTCTTTTTTTTTGGCCAGACAATATAGCCTATTCCAAAATAATATAATTAGAATAAAAAGATAATATAAGCACAACTCTAGTTTCTACCATTTATCCCAAAGCTCAGCACTTGATTTTTAACTCTGTTTTGCCACTTTAGAATCTCAATAAATATTTCTCATAGGGTACTTCAAAATTTAGAATAAAAAGATTTGATTTATATTTCATGAGCTCATTGAAAGTTCTCGCGAATATAAAAAGCTAACACAACAAGAGCAAATGAGAGAGATAAAAATGGACAATAAAGTAAATAAAAATAGTATTTTTGCTCATTCAATCCAAAAATTAAGTTCTTTAGTCTTAAATAACTTGAATTTTTAAGATTTTTTCCTAATAAATTTTGTAAACTTGTGGTTCTTGATTGGAATTTTCAAAAATATTACTGTCACATTGTAGTTCTCCCGTTTCAGAAAAACACCATCTATGCTGTTTCTTGATTACTTCATTAATTATGCTTTTGAAAGCTAACTTTCCCGCAGAAGAATGTAAATGAAAATTCAAAAATCTAATCTGAATTTTCATTATGAGATTCAAAATATGCAGAACAAGTTTTTTATGTATTGTGATTTTGAAGTTTTCTTAGTGATGGCTGTTAGTATTGCAGGGGAAGAAGCAACCACACGAACGGTGGTTTGAAAAATGTGGCTTGTGGCGGTTCATCAGTTTCTGAGCTTGTTCAGTCGCCCTCTGGATTTGCTCCTGGTGCTGCTGTTTCGCTGCTTCTCTCCATTCCTCAGCTTTTCTGTGAACCATAGCCATCCTCTTCATCAATTTCTCTTCCAGGTTTGATTTCATCTTCTGTATTTTCACCTACACGACATTAATTAAATTTACCTTAGTTTCAAGAATGTGCTCTTAAACTGACAAATAAAAAAAAAAAAAAAGAAACTTTGTAATTGAGATCTTGCTTTGTAATCTTTGAACAGATTCAAGTTTCCAACTATGCAGGAAGCATAAAACAGTTCATTATAGAAACCATCTGACTTCTAAATTCCAAAATCCACGTTGGTTAGTATTCTGGTTCAAGTTGCTTTGCTTAGTAGATATGTATTATATATGATGGGTTGGTTGGATAGTTTAATACACCAGAACGCTTAGTATCAAGGACACGCTCTCAAGCTGTTTGAAATTTTGACGAAAAGAAAAAGATAATAGAAAGCTTAGGAACCGAAGCCTAACTTTGTAATCTTTCCCTATGAACAGATTTATGTTCAGTAGTACAGAGAACAGAAAACAGTGTATTATAAGAAATTAAGAACTATAAATTATAGAATCCTCCTGCTTCGTAGATTTCAATATGGGATTTGTTTGTTTCATTAATGAGTTGAATAGTATAATACACTTGACTGCTGATTCCCCCACCTACCATCCAGAGTCTACTCTCACAAATTAATAAACCCAATGTGAACTCTCTTAAAATAATACTAGTACTCATTATTATATCAAAGTTGAACAGGAAGAGACAAAGGAGAAGTACGACTGAGTGGTGCTCACTCATTATTCCCAATACTGTATCTAAAGGAAGCAATCACATGCGCTCCTTGTATAATATTGATAACATTATGACTTCCAGGCTTTTTTAGTGTACTATTTTATTTATGGGAAAAGTAATGGATCGAGGAAGACTCTCAAAGGTGAACCTGATCAATAAAATGATGATGAGGTTAGTGTTCCATTAGTAGCTGCGGGTGGCTCGAGGAGATGAAGCCAACAGCATGCCTGGCAAAGCACTCACACTTTATTCAACAATTCGTATCAGCATCTCAGGTGTCATACTTGTATACACAGTGATTAAGATTCCGGGTTCCTTAACGTCCAGTATAAGGCCACACCATGTGCAAGACATAGTAATCTGGACTTCTCTTGACTTTCACAGTTCAAACTGCTTGCAAAAGTGCAAGTTCCTACTGATATATATATATATATATATATATATAGACAGACAGACACGCACACACCCGCACACACTTAGTTGGGTTGGCGTTGATAATTTGAAGTACTCACACATTTTCTTACTTTCAAAGCTAAAGACTTGAAAAACTAATAAGGCAAGTATTGCAGACTAACCATGATTCACCAAAGGAAAAATAAAAATGGAATGGTGATTGAAGATCAAATACCTCAAGCTTTCTTGATTGAGCTTCTGCTTTTGCACTTTGGAGATTAACCCAAGCTTGGATTTTTGCTTCTTCTCTCTGATACCTGCTACACACATCACAAGATTTTAGTACTTAACTTGAGTATCTGACTCATAGAACTACAATATGCTGAAACATCAATGTTCAAATAATTACCTAAGGCAACACTTGGTCTTTTCCTCTTCTTCCCATGTAGCAGCTCTGCAGTCTGAATCAGCTTTCTGGCTGGTGTTATGCCTCAAGCTCTTTGATATCTCCTCCTCCTCCTCCTCCCTTGAGCTCCAATTTGATGTGACTGAACCATATTGTGTTCCTAATTGCAGTTTAGCAAAATGGCACTCCTCGAGCTGAATAACATCAATAGTACAGCCAGCGTCGTTTTGGTTTGGTAGGACCAGTGGTCCTGACCTGCTAGCAGGAGTGTTATGGCGAGCAGGGGATGAGCTTTTGAAGGGTGTATGGCACCTTGAAGTGGTTGAACTTCCAAGAGGCGTCATCTCTGTACCAACATCTCTGTGTTGAACCTCATGAACCATCTCTGTGCAAGCATCTTTCATTGCCTCACCACCAGGGTTTCTGAAAAGAAACGCTTCTTTGGTTGGCTCAGAATATCTGAATTTAGGCAGAATAGGCTCTGGGTTGTCTGTGAACTTATCTGCATTACAAGTCACTATCTGTCAAAGGGCTTATCTATTGGTCGAGTTGGAATCAGTTATACCATTTACTTGGGTTCTCTTTCCTAAATTTCTTCAACACAAAAATCTTTTGGGAAAAAGACGGTCCTAATATTGACAAATGAACAGTACCAATGCTGAATTCAGTTAATTCGAGTTGGGAATTCAATTTATAGGAGTACTGAATTTTTAAACTGTGTCCTTGGAAGGAAATATTTCCATATAAGGGTCCTTAAATGTCTTTTTCCCAAACCTTTTGTTGGTCTTGAAAAGATTATGCTACAGCTTCTTAGGTTATTTTGTATTACTTTAAAACCTGAGAGCTGTGAATTTGTTCCAATTCTACAAAATTTGATTGTTCTATGAAAGATAAAACATAATGGTTGTATCATTTTAGTACCCACCTATGGAACACAGAAATGAGAATTTACAAAATTTAAAATCTTGAACCTACCGACAGTTTTGGTTCCAAAGTTCAGAAAAATTATTTACATCACAAATTTTCTTCCAACCATAAGCAACAAAATCCTAAATTGGCACTAGCTACTGTATCGAAATATTGGGCTGCAGACCTTTAACCTAAATAAAGATCAAAACCTTTACAAAAAGGCAAAAGTTAAAAAAAAACTTAATACTGACAAAATAGATAAAGAGAAAAAAGAATGTAAAGAGCAGATTGATTTTGAAGTCAAGATAGTGTGGATGTTCTAAGTCTAACCTTTTAGCACTATGTCTGTGTTATGGTGGTCCAAAGACACAGACCCTTGAAAGCTGGGGTCAGCATTCGATACTCTTTCCTCCGTGACCCTCGATTTGTCCGAGAAATCCTCCATTTGAGTCTTGAAGTTGTCACATTGTCTGCTAATCTTTGAAGTTTCTGATACCTTCATTGGATGAGCAGGAGAGTCATGGCAGGAGCTGCTTATGAGCCATTTCTCTGCATCATCCCATTTCGAAGGGAAGCTCTTCCTGGAAAGATTTCCAACGCTTGTGAAGCAGAAAACGGGTCTACCAGGAGTAGAAGGAGTCTCCAATCTCCTGTTAGTGACAGAGTTAGACCCTTCTTCTCTCCTCCTCTGAGCAGAACCCTGAAGAATGCAGCCTCCTCTGCTTTCTGCGCTTCCAGCATTCGACATTGGAAATGACTTGACAAACTCAGAGGTCTCTCTGAGATTAAGCTTGCAAAGTGGGTCAGGGAATGGGTTCTCTTTACTCCTCCCAAACAGGTCTATCTTGCCCTCTAATTCCTGAAACACAGACCCAAAAGAAGAAGAAGAAAAATGAGCAATGATTAAAGAATCACCTTCAAACAAAGAACAAACGAATAGAAGTAAAAGAAATGTACCCCATGTGATGATGAAAACAGAGGTGAAGGTGGAAAGTATTTGTGGCTGGGGAGATCCATGGCAGAGGATGTAAAGTATTTTCTGGGTTCACTGATTTGGGAGGAAAGGAAGGAAGGCAGTGGGCGAAGTGTGTCCTAGTATTAGTGAAGGAAGGCTCTTCACCATCTCTGTCTGTATTAGGCTTCAAAGGGGCACATAATGAAACAGTGGGTCGTGAGAAAGCGACGGAAGAGGCAGTGGGAACAGCATACCGAACAAGGGAAAAAGGCAGAGACTAATTAGGGATAGGGGGGATCTAAAGTAGAGTTACATAAAATGAGTCACATGGGACAAAGGCAAAAAAACAGAGACCTCTGTTCCAGGTCAGTGAGAGACACTGCCTTCTCCTGTCTCGAAGAAATATATACTGGATGAGCAAGAAGACGAATGAGTACATACATGAAAAGAAGAGGGGGGCTTTGGGAACTGTACGATTGCAGAAATTAAAATCAGAAATAGTATACTACTAATAACGTCTTGGCTGTCATGGACTAATAGCTCACTAAGCGTGGTTGTGCACTTCAAAATGCTAGGATCAAGAAAATAAAAATTAAGACAACCAATAATTGATCAGTTGTTTTATTTTGTGAAGTTTCATGTTGTTTGTGAACTGTGAATCTGTCTCTTAACCAGATATGGATGCTCTGCATTATTATTAGTCTTACAGGTCACGAGCGGATTAAAGTTTAAATTAGTGAAATATTTTAAATTTTTTTAAGAAATGATAATATTTTTTCAAATTTACCCTTATTAAAATTTTTTCACTTTTTCTCTGAGAATTAAATAGGACATTTTTCTGGGTAATACATAATAAATACTATATTATATTTTAAAAATATTTATATATTTGAAACTAAGTCACAATGTTCTTCATTTAGGATCAATGGGAATATTACTATATCCAAAATGTAAATGGTGTACTTAAAAAAATAAAGAATAAAAAATGAAAATGAGTTTTTATATATTAATATCAAATATTATATATTTATACATAATTAACTTGATTTACTAGTTAATATCCTTTGGATCCCAAAACAATAAACACAACACAATTGATGGGCATCAGTTATTTATTTACTTATTTATTAGGAAAAATTCTAAATAAATACTATGGAAAAAAGATATTTTCAAAAAATTATCACAATTTATCCTAATTCCAAAAAAAAATCAAAGTTTGCAATTGGAATTAAAATTAAAATGTAAAAGATCAAAATGTCTGTCCTATATAAATAACCAATTTACAAGTGATAATAATATATTTACAAGTGATAATAGTATATTTGCAAGTGATATATGTTTATTTGCAAATGATACAGATTTATTTGCAAATTATAATTTACAAATAAGCCTATTTCACTTACAAATATACTATTATCATTTGTAAATGTGTTATTTATATAGGGAGGACATTTTCATCTTTTATTTTTTAATTTTATTTTTAATTACAAATTTTGGTATTTTTTTAGAATTAGGGTGAATTGAAATAATTTTTAGAAATATTTTATTTTGTTGATATTTATCTAAATTTTTCTCTATTTATTATTTATTGTCATTAGCAGGGAGTACACCCCATGTGGTGTTTCAGTTACGGAACCAGAGGAAAGAAAAGGAGAAAGGAATTTGAGCATTTTAAATTCAAGTTCTTTATGTAAAAAATTTTCTGAGTTTAAAAATATGTAGAATATTTTGAAAACTAAAAATTTAAAAATAAAAAATAATATAAAATCAAAAACAAAGTTTTTATCTCAAAACTTTTTAATAATTTTAAGTTTTAAGAGTATTTAATTTAATATGTATATATAAAATATGAAATTTGTATCAAGTACATAATGTGACTTGTCTTGTACTTTTTATGCAGTGCATGAAAAATGTGTCAAATTTACATATTAAAATGTTATTGTAATTGTCCACAAAAATGTTACTGCAATTTTCTTCCTTTTTTTCATTTAAAAATAAAACAATAGGTATGGATCAATCAAGAACCTAGCTTATATCGGATGGTACTGATTTTGTTTTTAGGCCAACGATGGTACATGTTGTTTAGGGTTAGCCTTCTTTATTTTTCTGCTCCCACTTTTTTCTTTAAAAAAATGATATTACTAATTTTTTTAATATCAAAATCATTCTACCAATGGTTATGGTAGGTTAAATACAATGAATTAAAAACTGGATCGGACTAGCCGGTTCTACAGGTCCAACCGAGAACCAGTTTCTGGTCTGGTCTGGTCACAGAGGTAGACCGGAGGTTTTTAGAATCGGCCAAGAACCGGTCAAAAATCTGTTTGAATCGGTCCGTTTTTTTTTTAATTTTTAAAATTTTTTAAAATGAAATAACATTATTTTTAGTACTAAATAGCATTATTTTTTGTATAATTTTTTTATTTTTATATTATAATATGTTATAAGTATTATTATCATGCATTATTATTAATAATGATAAATTTACTTAACAAATAATATAAAAATAGAATATCAATTGACTATTTTGAATTCAAAATATAATTATAAATGAATATTAACTTGTTTATATTTTAATATTATGTTATAAAACTTATTAATAATATTTTTAATTTTCTATATATTATTAAATTTACTTTTTATCCTAGAATGAATATTAATTTTGTGATCATAGATAAATATCCTTTATATTTTATATCTACATTATTTAAAATATATCAATTTATTTACAACCAGTCTAACCCTGATCCGACCACTGAATCTTGAATCGTTACCTCATCCAGTTCAATGGCCAGTCCAATTTTTAATACCTTAGTTAAATAATTTTATAACTTATAAATTTGAATCATTATATCTATTATGAAATATTTTGGAACATTAAAAATAATAAAATTGTCATTGTGAAAAACAAAAAAAAGCGGGGTTAAACAGTGAAATTCAAAGGGTAAAGTAAAAAACCAAAATGGTGAAAAGTAGCCATGAGTACATTAAAAAAGTATAGAGGAGGTGTATTCAAAAAGTGGATCAATGATGCAATAATTGAAAGAGGGCAGGGGACCTTAGGAAAGTCCTACATTTTTTTCTTTCCATTATAATTATATAATATTCAGTATTATCAGCTTCGATTTAAGTATTATTGAGTATAAATTAGAATAACTCTCTCGATGTGGTTTTATTGTCAAAAGGCTCAAATTTAAACTTTTTCTTAAAAAATATTAAATCTCTTACCACTCAATCCAAATTCAATTAGTTAAGACCTACATTTTATACTTTCCTTTTATTGTTTGGCAAGCAAATGTTCAATCCTGAATTGTTCTCACAAAAACTACAGACTTGTTTGAATGTGTTCTCTATTTTAATATTTTCAAAACAGTTTTATAAAATTATTTTTCAGAACAAGTTTTATAACCTTAATCATAATTAACTATTCAAATTTTATAACCTTATCATTAATGAGTAATGAGGTGGGTATTTTTCAATTTTTTTTTATTTTTCAAAATAAAAAAAGCAGAACATTTTAAAGATATTTTGAGTTTTCTATTATTTTATTTTTTCTGTTTTTCATAATATTTTATAAAAATTAGACTTATTATAAAGTTTTTTTTAAAACAAAAAAAATTATTTTAAAAACATGAATCAAATATGTCTTACAACAACAATCAACTTCTTTTTCACTTGCATCTTTTGATTCTGGGCGAAAATTTAACTGTCATTTTTGCCTTAAATAAAAAATAAAAAACTCGATATGTGTTATTCCATCCTACTAGAAATGTGCAAAACTTGCTTCAAACAACACAATATTCAGCCCCTGATAAGATGCCAATTCAAGCTACTAGTTCTGGTAAAAAAAGAAAAATTCAAGCTACTAGTATTTTGGTGTATTCTTTGATTTAATAAATTTAATATTTTACAAGCCATTCATTTAGAAGAACACTTGATATTATTCATTATTTTTATCCTTATTTTAATTTTACTCTTTTGTATGTACGGAAGGAGACAACGTTTAAATTAACATGCATAAAAACATGAACAAAACATTTAATATATTTGGTGTTCTACATTCCTTCTGAGTCAAAACAAACTTTTTCATGACCCAATGCTATTCTGAGATGTTAGTAATTTAGCAGGAGCTCAGGTCACAGGGCTGTGAGAATGCATTTGAATCTTGGAGATGAGTGTGATCTTTGAACTTCTCTGTGTTTGGGACTAGAGACCATACAAGCAGCTTTCAACTCAGACTCTACATCCGTAAGTGTCAGAATTAGTTTTTGGTGGTCAAATACTGCTCTTAAAAAAATTCTCATCCTGGAATTTTTGAGATTTTCCAATATAACTACTTTTTAATTTACTTATTTTAGTGTTGTTTTACTCATTATTAATATGAAATAAAATATTCAATAAACCATTTAAACTAAAAACATTTTAGTAAAATATTACTCCTTCTATTGTGATTTAGGTTATGTCATATGGATTAAGGAAGTTCTAATTAATGCAAAATAGTATTATATAATAGTTAAAATACCCTCATTTAAAAAGTTTTTCAAATGAAATAAATTAAAAAAAAAGTTAGTAGATAAGAGAGAAGAAAAATGAGATTTATAAAAGAGGATATAATTGAAAAATGAAAATTGATTATGCATTGATTTTGTAAAAAAAATAGTTTTGAAACAAAGTAAAAAACTTAAAACAACAATAAAAATGGGAGAAAGAATATTAACTTTACAATAACCTAAATAATTTAATGGCTTCTTTGGTTCCTATAATTTTTTTTAAATAACACTTTTTATAAACGAATAGAGTAATATATGTAAAATGTCTTTAACTATTAGTTCCCCAAAAAAAAAAAGTGTTTTTGCCTAGTAGTTAACAAACATCACATTTTCATTTTTCAAGATTTGGGAATACAAAATTTAATTCAATAAACTCATTATTTTATTTTGTGAACTTGGGATACTCTGTCCTTCCCACCCCACCTATTGGCTATAGTGTCCCTATCCCTACTTCGCTGCTCAGTGTAACCTTTGTTCTCTAAACCTATTTACATGAACTCCAGATGAGACGCTCAGTTTTTTTTTTATAATAATAATATATAGGTAATGCGCGCTTTTAATGCAACTTATTGAGGATGATAAAACGAAACATTAGATTTTTTTATGCAAAATATGAAAGAATAAAAAATAATTTTAAGCAACAGATTTCAATTTATCATAAAACATGGAATATATATTTGCATATTTTGACATAATTAAGAATCAATATAAAATATATAATTTATAATAAATGCCACAATTTATAAATCATGAATGATGTGATTTTTTTATTTTTTTTGGTAAACATTAAGGATATTACATCCAACAGTTGAAAATTAATTATTTCAAAACATAGATTATTAAAGTATGTTTTATCTTTTTTAACAAGATCATTTCCATACACATAACTAGAAATCATTGGTAACATGAACAATGCGGCATTTTTTATGGCCCTATGTGCACATTTTCTTTTGGCAATTTCTTCAATCTTTTCCTTATATATTCTTGTAAGTTTAAATGTTAGAAAATAAGTGTAATCTTTCAAAAACTTTTAAATTATCATTTATTTGGAAGAAATATTATTTGTTTTAGTATAATTTATATAATTACATTTTTCTAGTTATGAAAAAGTGTAATGAAACAATGGCTGCAGATTGAAGGTGTATTCAAAAGTTATATAAAATATGGAATACTATATGGGGGATCTTTCTAAAAAAGCAGCTGATGTGTTTATTTTAAATCTACAAAATATCCATATTTTATACTTATTTTTATCTCAACATATTGTGATGTGATACCTTTTTGCATGATTTTACAAAACTTAAAGTATATTTGCATCATAGGAATATTTATAAGAATTTTTGAATTATATAGAACCAAAAAATTGGAACAAAACATAAAATACGAAGTCTATCTGGTCTCCCCATATTTTCTCACCTAGCCATGACTGAGAACGCAAGAAGAATTGCAAGCTATGACTAGACCCGGCACTAGGTCAACCTTGAAGACACTTAGATGGCGTCGGGTGCATTCATTCTGTAGGATGAAAGATGCCTTTCAACCCGATGCTAAAATGGAGAAAATTAAATGAACTCGGCACTAGCTCATTTCCATGTCCTGAGTTGTTCTTCATGTATAGTTGCTATTTTTAGTGGCCTTATGGGCTTTTGGACCTCTTCTATTTAAATGGATGCAAGGAAACATTAGAACATATTCAGTCGAGCATCCGGAGGTCAGAGAACATAATTCTGAGGCTTTTGGAGCAACTAGAAACAATCAAATGGTGGAGAGAGAGCAAGAGATTGAGGGAGCTCTGAAGCAACTTTCAAGTCTCTTCCTTTCTACCTTTTTCTTTTGTAACCTTTGTTTAATGATTTGTGGTTCTATTTGTGTTGAGATGATTATTTCTATAGATTATTCAATCCTTAGTCAGGGTAGGAATGTAGTCTAACTGAAATTAATTTAGTTCTAATTTTCTGATTATGACTCTGAGATTTGAGCTTTAATATATATATTTGATTTCTTTCACTATATCTGTCTTCTTTACTCTATTATCAATTTTGTAACTAGCCACCACAAAATCTAATATGTGGATGAGCTTCAAAAACCAAGAAGAGAAGAGCAAATCTAAACTTAAGAAAACAGATGTAGATAATTAGACTAGAAATAGATCTAGGAGTTTACGATGGCTTAAGTTCTAGCTTCATGATTTTGTTAGATGTATGAGTTGTGTGAAAATGAATTCAACTCTAATTAAATATGGATTAATATGTTGAGAAGTGATTAAGACATAATAGACATAACTGTCACTATAATTGCATAGAATCCAATAAAAAAAGTGAATTGAGTTATCCCAATAAATAAACCTTAATCCCTTGACACTTCTAGTGATTAAATTAAACTTAGATATTGAATTGTTTGCTTTCCTTTTTAATTTCCAATTTCTCAATTGAATTGTTATTTGTTTTTGGATTAAAAATTGTGGATGGATAAATTTCACAATCTCTCCTAGATTTGACTCCAGAATACTTCAAACTTTTTATTACTATGATCAATTCTATATACTTGCATGAACTAATCAACAGCCAAATATACCCCATCTTTGGATGCTACTTTGTGTGTTTAAGCCATTAGTTTCTGAGCCTATTATATGAATATTAACCATGTTCAAAAGTTGCTCCAAACACCAGAACTCTGTCCCCATTATATATATAGTTCGTTAATAATTGTCATTTTAGATTTTTTATAATTTTTTAAAATATCTGTCATTTTATAATTTTAATTAAGTATTAATTCTTTTTTTTACTGTTGTATTTCTCATTAATTTAAAATAGAGTTTTTAAATAAAAAATATTTTTGTAAAATACTACTAAATTTTATAATAATCTAAATCATTTAATGGCTATTTTGATTTATATAAAAACCTAAAACAAGCACTTTATTTTGAATTGGAGGAAGTATATTTATATATATATTAAAACCAAGTAAGCATGAATATTAATGTCTTCATAGTTTGATAATAAATACAGGACATATATCAATACAGAATTGGAAAAAATTGGGGCATATATACGGATATATTTGTATTAATTTATAGATAGTAGTCCTCTGTGTCCTGAAGAAATTTTGGGGGTTTGATTTAGTTTACATTGAAAATAAAAAAAAAACGTTAAGAGGTTTGGCTTTAATTATTGAGATTAATCTTTTTGTTTATTATTTGTGATAATATTTATTATACTCTTGTAATGTTTATTTTTTTTTTAGTTTTACAAATGAAGAATTCAAATTATATATCTTACATCTTTAATATTACTTTTATTTTTTTCCTATTCTTTTCTTTTTATAAGCCGGAAGATAATTTTTTCCCTATTCTATTTTTAATTTTTTATGTACTAAACCCCTTCTTCTTTCCACCATGCATTAATTATTTACTTTTAAACGATACATACACACTGCAGCAGTCATCGATATAAAAAGTGTAAATTTTGTTTTTTTATATATATATATATATATATATTTTCTTTTTAATTTTCATTTTTTAACGCTTAAAATGTGTATGTTCGGGCTAAAATACGATGTGATGGGCCTATAAAGTTAAACATATAATGTGAAGAAATTTAGGCCCAACAATGTGACATAGAGGGATCGGACTGGCTCGATTCGTTGAAGAGATCCTATGGCCCAAACTTGTAAAGCTCACTATAGAGGATTGATGCCTCGCGATGCCACGAACAACGTACGTTTGTATATTCATGATCGTGCCTTTTATCATTTCCTGTAAATATTATTACTGATTTTATATTTTAACCAATCATTACTGGATTTCATTTGTTATCACATTAGGGAAAATTTTGATAAAAGACCCTGAGATCCACTTCTTTTTTTTTTTTCGAATAGTTAAAGATTAATCTCTTTAAGATTAGAGATCACCAAAATAAATTTTATCTCTTCTAATAAAATTTTTTTTATACACATGATCATGAATTGAATCTAAAATTATATATTTAAAAAATTTAACTATCTACCAATTTTACTAAAATCTTGTTAGTGGATTCACGTCGTTGATACAGAAGTTAAGTGTTTAATTTGCACATCTTTATTGAGGTAGTATTCTTTGACATATCTGTATTTCATGTAACTGAGGCTGTTCAAAAAATGACCAATTTATATAAAGTTATCAAATTTTTTTTTTAAGTTCAGATAACTTGGCGTTAGGGCTAATTCATGTTTTCCTAAATTTAAAGTTGAATGAGGATTCGAAATAGGTCACTAATCACCATTCTATTTGACAATTTTACATAATTTATTCTCATAATTATTCTGTTTATACAAAATAGTTGAATGGTTTACTTAACTCTATGGACAGGACAGAATAAACAATTTTCTCTGGACAGACAATATTTGAGGATCAACGATTTTTAATTTTTGTATTATTATTACTATAAATTTTTATATTATTTACTCTCATGTCTGGACTACACGAAAAGGACTCTTCTCCTGGTGGGCTTTAGAAAGGATAAAAGAAAAGCCCATAATTGTCAGATTTTTTGTTTCTTATTTTATTTCTAACTTACAAAGTTATTTCATCAACGTAGAAAAAAAACTTACAAAATTATTTTTTATTACATTAGGATGATTTGAATACTTAAACCAAAACCCAAACTCGACCCCACATTTGCCACCTAAGTTATCTTTATTTGGCACTTACAAAATTAATTTGATTTGATGTCAGTTTGAATATATTTATTGTTGCTTTTGCAACAATAGATCGATTCTTTAACTATTTCCAAATTTCAAAACTTTTAACTATTTCTATTTTTTGAAATTTTAACAGATAAAAAATTATTTTTTTCGGTGTTCTACTTTTGTAAAATAAAAAGATTACAGATAAATTCTAAATTAAAGGTTTAAATCTCAACAACCCAAATAAAACCAATATTGATATCAATTCAATATGACAATATTAATATTAACCATTAATCAATATATAATCTTTTTCTATGACAAATTACTCTATTCACAAATGTAAATAATACGAGTGATTTTTTTATATTTAATGCAATACGTGTAACTCTTCTAATTTACTGAAAATGTTTAGTAATCAATTACTACCCTTTGATGATAAAAAAAGGGGGAGAGTTATAATTAGGGATCAATATAGTGAATTAATTATAAAATTTTTTTTAATTAATAAAAATATTAAAATTAGAAATATTAAGTAGTAAAATTAAAAAAATAAGCAGTAATATACCTTATTTTGTAATAAATTTATTATTTTGATCTTAAAATGTAATTTTCAGAAAAAAAAAACCACTACCACTCTTTTTCAGCCCAAAAAAAAACTACCACTCTCAAGTATTATGCCAAGTGGACAGTGAAGGGCCTCATGATATCCTTTCACCGACTTTGGAGCATTATTCAAATTTTAAAATAAAGCATGCGTCACCCAATTCCTGTCGTGCCAATAGTTTAGATTACTGGTATTTGTCTAAAATATTTTATTTTCTTGACAAATACTTATATCACATATTATTAATTTTATTAATGAAGATTAAAATGGTTCAAAAACAGAGTGATAAATGTTTTAAAACAAAATCAAACTGATAATTTGAAACAGGAGTATTATTATTTGTTTTCTTGATGAAATTGCTCCTATATATACATTAAGGATATGATTGAACCAAGAAAAAACATTTACATGTTAATTATCGCATTTACTAAAGTAATCTAGTTAAAAGCGGCTCTCTTGGGGTGAGTTATTATATTGTTATTTTTAAAGTAAGATAAATTAAAGACTAAGAATGGGACGAGCAATAAAATATTCCCAATAATTAGATAGCCACATGATGTGTGGTTGATGAAATCCTCATGTTACCCAATATTTATTTCTTAGAAAGAGGAAGCCAACTGTAATTATTAAAACAAGGAAAAGCAGAAAATGACTTATCAATAATTCAATGCAATTATTATAATGATTCTGATATGCATAACTTTTAAATTTGTGAATCTTTGATTCTTCCTTTTATATGAAAATTTTTCATTGAAATGTTCACAAAAAAAAAATGCATTGAAATAATCTTGATCACCTTTAATTATGAGCTTGTCCCCTTAAATGATTCTATGATATTGGGTACAATTACCAATTTTAGTTTGAGCAAGATCGGGTTTTAAATTAGGGAGAAACTCTTTTATTATGATTTTTTGTTCATAATACTTAAATTTAATACGTTACTTAGATTTAATACAGCTAGTGCTAAATAATATTTTTTAATACAAAGTAGAGTCATATGTACTAAATTAACCGATAATAAAAAATATATTAATACTAGAATTTAATAAACTTTTCATCAGAAAAACTCAACAAAATATTAAACAAGCATGCAACATAAAAACAATTTTCCTAAAAGCACACAATGTATGGTGTGAAGTTGAGTATTAAAAATTTGATAACAAACAAGTATTGAAATTGTAGACGTAAAATATATATATATATAATAATAATAATAACAAGAGACACTTTCGTGTGACGCTATAGCGAAATGTAGAATAGAAAAGGACTCAGCACTCAGTAGCCAATTGCGAGGATAGAAGTTAGAAGCTGTATCAAGCATCAGACATATGTATGGCCTGGAGTTCATTGGCGATTATAGGTAAAAAAATAAAATATGTTTGGGTCAAATTTAATTTATTGATGATTTTGTTGGCACATATTAAAATGCCTTGGATTCTATTTGTATATATACGTTAGGGCCGGCCGGTTTATTTACTTGCAAAAAAGTCTTTATAGAGTAATGTAATGTAATCCTTTATTTATTTTAAAATAACTGTCACTATACATATTAAGAAAAATACTTCCTCTATTTCCATATATAAATTATTTTTAATTATTTTACACTAATTAAAAAAATTAGTTGAAGTTAGTTTGGATTCTTAAAAATTTAAAAAATTATTAAAACTTTTCAATATTACCCTTATCAAATTATAACCCCATTATAATTATATCTCTCTCAATCATGACAAAAAAAAAAATAGCTCTCAATCCCTCTCACTCCATCATAAATATTTTGAGTAAAATGGAAAAAAAGAATTTAATATACTTTGAATATTGCAAAATAATTTATATTTTGAATATAACAAAAACTTTTAGAATATACCTTATATATAGGAATAGGGGGAGTAATAAATAACTTAAAAATTAAGAAAATTTGATTATACTTTTTCCATTCTTTTTATCTATCATTTAAATTTTTAGCGCACAGATAAAAAAAGTATAATTAATATGTTAGAGTTTCTTTTAAATTTTTTAGTATGCCCTTCAATAAATAAGTAGATAAAAAAGAATAATTAGTGTTATTTTTAACTTTTAAAATGATGGATAAATGTATAAATAAAAAAATAATAATTAATATTATTTTAAAATTTAAGAGTGATACATAAATGTAAACAAATTTTTTCTTCAAAAGCAACAGTTAAAAAGAAATGGTGGGAGTATTTTACTATAATATTATATAGTACTCTTTAATACTTTCTTCTTCTTTCATTATTATTGAAGGATAGACTTGTTAAAATCATAAATGTTATGTTGAAAATTTTAAAATGACAATTTTTTTGAAACATGAAAAAAACCCTAAAATGACAATTGTGTTGAAACTTGAAACAGAGGGAGTACTAATCTTGGATTTTATTTTATTTAATTGCTAGATGAAAATTCACTAATTATGCCATGCATATTCTGTCTTGAAACTAAAATACTGATCTATATTAATTATTAAATTATATATGTAAGAGTCATAATTCTAAAGGAACAAGAGCAATGAATAATTTTGAATTAACTACTGTGATCCGTATGTTCCACGAGATACCTTAATATTTGAGATATTATATAATATTATAAATATAAAGTTGGTTAAAAAAATAGAGAATGATATCTAAAATAATTATATACAAATAACCAAATGAACTATGAATAACAACAACATATAATTTGACAAGGTTAAAAAGTGAAATGGGCATAAAACGCAAAATGTAACCAAGTCGATTTAATACGTACAAAATGGCGATAAAAGCCTAGGAATTAAGGGAAACCGATGTGACGTCACGCGACCATTATTCTATTACTTTATATAGTCACACTCACACTCACCCATATGTTCACCAGAAACCATTTTCTTCTTCTTCTTCTTCTTCTTCTTTTTCTTGTTGCTGCATAATCACAACATTTATGGCTCTTAACTGTACTTTATCATCTCAAATCTTAGTACAAAAATCAGGGTCGTTTCCCAGGGTTTCACACAAAGATTTCATGTCCAAACGCTCCTCTTTGCCATCGAGAAAAGCTCCTCGACTACTCACAATCTCAGCTTCCATCAACAACAATAAGGTCTCTCTCTCTCTCTCTCTCTCATATTTTATCTGACTCCGAAAGATTTTCTTGTTCAATTTGAGAGGTACGTTTAGAAGTAGTGAAAAGTTTTCACAAATAATCTTTTACGAATTTTCAAGTTAATTATCCATCTGCTGGGTCTGGTTTTATAAATATATATACGATTCATATATGGTGAATGTTATAAATCATAAATAAGAAATATAATGTTTAATTAGTTCGACATTTTTCAATAAGATCAACATAACACATACGTTATATATATGTGTGTGTCTGAATTATTTTAAAAACTGTTCCAAGATTTTCTGATTAATGAATTCCTTTTAGCTAGAAAGATCGAAACTAGTTAGAAATGGAGGTTAGTTTGTTTGAAACTGCTTGCAGATATACGAGGAGGATGGAAGTGAGGGAATAGTTTGCTACACAGATGGGAGAGGAGAGATGATCTGCGAAGGATACGATGAAGGGCCTCGGTTTCCACGAATTCCAGCCGCAACCTGTCATCATCCCAGGTAGTAATTTAATAATTAATTTTAATCATGTTCGAATTTCACTCCAACTTCGGACTTTTTATTTTTTGATTAAGTAATTGATTAAGTCTTAAAATATAGTGATATTAATTGTGTTAACTATTTCTGGGTTTCAGGGACGCTGAGATCATGAATCTTCTTATGCAACAAAGTTTGCTTCGGATTGTTAAGGGCGAAGAAACCAATCCTTCAGTTCATCGTCTTTTGCTTTCAACAACACTTCAACGCTACTCAAATCTCAACTAATTAACAACCTTCCTCACTTACGACACACATTATGTATATATAGTGTTCTTTATTTAAATATATACTCCCTCCGGTTTACAATATACAATATGGGGTATGGGATCAATTTTTCTTTAATCCATATATAATATAAGGTGTAGAGACCCAAATAGACAATTTTATTCTTACTATATTTAATTGTGTGAGTTGGTTGCTTATTTCTTTCTTACATTTGTAAAGCTCGCAGGGAATTGCTTGATTTAATCATTTTAATATTCCTGCAATAAATATGGGTAAATTTGGAACTTTAATATTTTTAAGAATATTTTTTAACTTTTTTGATGGGCGTAAAAATGGGTTTCACATCCTATAATATGGATCAGAGGGAATATATTATATAGATATGTGTGTGATATGACTTGACATTTTCAACTTAATTATATAGGACTACAATATATATATATATATATATTTTTTCTCATGTTATGATGTCTTTCTTTTATGTCTCAAGTCTCAACCCATTTATATTAGTAATAATTTTTTTTATTTTCAAGGAACTCAATTGGACTAAATAAAAAAAGAGAATTTTCGTCCGTTTAAAAGAATGTTCTATAGAAAAAGAGAAAGAGTATAGTTGATTTGTAGGTGAGCTCTACTCTCATTTGTCCTTTTTTTTTTTTTTAAGAAAAATCATTTCCAACTGATCTTCTCTTGAACGAGAAAAATCTGCTTAACAATCACAATAGAGCTCGTAATCTTATTAAAGGCAAGTCTTAGTATATATATACACCTTCACTATTTACTTTTGATTATAATAGATACTCCTCCGGTTCTAAAGGGACATTTGATGGATCTTCTTTGGTTCAAAATATGAATGTTCAGTGCATTTAATTTTTTTTCCCAATAATACCCCTTATTAAGAATTATTTTCATTAATTTTATGATAAAAGTTTTAAGGGGGGACATTTTTAGAAACTACTCCCTCCATTTCTCTATATGAGACATTTTTTGAAAAAATTTATGTTTCACAATATAAGGCATTTTATGAATTACGTAGTATGTTTAATTTCCTTTTACTCAAAATGTCCTTGAAAAAAGATAGAATTTAATTAATATTGAGAAGTTTAATTCATAGGTCAACTATATTAAATGATGATAATTTAGGAAAGAGTAAAAAATTTTCAGTTATTAATTAGTACCCTTAGTTTGTATGCAGTAATTAAAAGTGTTTTATAAACTAGAACGGATGGAATATTTTGAATTTTAAATTTAATGATTCTAACTACTTTTAACTTTAATTGTTTTAATTATTCTGTGTGCTGTACCTTATATTTAATTTAAGAGCAGTTACTAATATTTTTGTATGAATTAGCTAGGTTTACTAATTATCAATAAAATTTTTTTTTGTGAGTTCGTTGATTCGTGAAACAAATCTTTTATCTTTTTGCAAGCTGGTTGTACTACTTTCTCAAAATGGCAAACCGGGCCCGAATAGACGATCTTCTATTTTAAAACAGTTCTGCTCTACATTATCTCAAAGAAACAGATTTTTTTTCTAAAGAAAAAGGAAAACAAAAAGGAAAAGGAGATTAGATTAAAAATTGATGATGGTTTCCTAATCACAAAGCAATAAATTTGTGCGGATGCCATTGCCTCCGTCATCCAAAAGCACAAATTATGGGGCTACAAACCAAGAAGCCACCATTTCAAATGACTAGTAGTGGTTATTAGATTTTAAAAACACATTATACAGTTTTATGAATGTTATTAATAAATTTTAATAAATTTGATATATAGTTATTTTAAATTATAATATTTTTTAACTTAGCAGTAACTTAAATTTTATACCAAGTCTTGAAAATTTGACAGTCATTTTAGTTTCGGAAGATAATTATAATTATAATTTAACTTAATTTTTGTCAAGTTTGGATTCTTACACACACATATATATGTTTTCTAAAAAAAGTTGCTAAAATTGTAAGAAGCTGTGGGGGAAAACACATGCATAGGAAAAGATTCAAGTCAACAAGAACTATGAGATTTTAATGATAATCTTTCAACTATCATATACAATAATATTAGCTTTATCCCAATATGTGTAATCGACTACATAAATCATACGATACTAATAGTCTCTATCAAATATTATCTCCTCAGATAAAATATTTTTTAAAAAATCATTTCTTATTACTTCCCTTAGTGTCCTTTTTGGTCTTCCTCTACGCTTTTTAATAGGGCTCCAAACTATTTGATCAACTTCCTTATTGATTCCTCTTGTCATCTTCTTTGTACATGCCCAAACTACCTTAAACGATTTTTTACCATTTTCTTCTCGATATATGCTACTCCAACTTTCCTTCGTATACAGTCATTCCGTATCTTATCTAATTTCATATGATCACACATCCATCTCAACATTTTCATCTCTACTACTCCCATTTTATGCTCTTGTTGTCCTTTCAAGGTTCAACATTTACTACCATATAGCATTACTGGCCTTATAACTGTTCGATAGAACTTTTCTTTAAGCTTAGTGGGTATCTTACGGTTACAAATAACTCATGATACTTTCCTCCACTTTAACCACCCAATTTGTATCCATGCATAACATCCCCATCAATTTTACCATCACTCTATAAAATCGACCCAAAATATCTAAATTTTAACACTTCTGGAATGGTTTGCTCTCCAATTTTTACCTTTAAATCATTTTTAATTGGTCTCTTATTAAATTTGTAATGCATATATTCCGTCTTTCTTCTACTTAAGCGGAAACCTTTTGATTCCAAAGTGTGTCTCCATTACTCAAGTTTAGAATTGATCTCTTCTCTTGAGTCCTCAATTAAAACTATATCATCCGTGAAGAGTATACACTTTGGAATTTCTTCCTGTATATATTTGGTTAGAACATCCAAAACCAGATCAAATAGGTATGGACTCAAGGAAGATCCTTGATATAAGCCTATAGTTATAAGAAAGTCATTTGTTACACATCCAGGGGTTCTCACACTTGTTATTGCCTCTTCATACATATCCTTTATAGCTCAAATATAAGAATATAAGCCACACTGACATCTTTTTTCTCCATTGCTTTTCACAATACATCTCTTAGTACTCTATCATAGGTTTTTTCCAAATCAATGAAAACCATATGCAGGTCTCTCTCTTTACTCCGGTATCTTTCAATCAAACACCTTAATAAATAAATAGTCTCTGTTGTATACTGTCCAGGCATAAATCCAAATTGATTTTCCGAAATACGAGACTCTTTTCTGAGTCTATGCTTAATCACTCTTTCCCAAAATTTTATGGTGTGACTCATGAGTTTTATTTCCTAATAATTAGCACAATTCTGAATATCCCCTTATTTTTGTATATAAGCACTAGAGTGCTCTTTCTCCATTCCCCTGCATTTTCTTTGACATTAAAACAAAGGGAATTTTATTTGTGGAAAGAAAAAAAAAAAGGAATAGTTGTATAAACTCTAAACTAGCAAGTTGGTTCCTTGTTGATTTTATATATTAACAAAGGAATAGTTGTATAAACTATAAATTTTTGGTTTCCGAAGATAATTATAATTTAACTTAATTTTTTTCCTATTCCATTATTTATTTTTTCTCTGAGGGCGATTTCTCAAGTTGGAAAGTGAAATTGAATTATAAGATTTGGATAATGTACCTCTCCATTGAATTTTCTTTTGATTTACATATAGGAAATTTTTGTTATTAGATAAAATATAAATAAATAAGTTAATCACGAATAAATATGACAACATGCGGTGCTTACTTTTTTATTGAAATATATTTTAATATATTATTATATTATTATATTTATTCATAGTTAACTTGTTTTAGTTATCTTTTGTACCTTAGTTACATTGACATTGTTCATACTTGCACAAGGGCAATATCATAGTTCAAGTATTCCAAATTTTGTTGCTGAAATGTCTTTGCAATATCAAATTTTGTTGGATGTAAGATAGGGGATTTTGGACAGCTACCCGGTTTAGATGATTTTGCTTAATCCAGTAAGTCTAATTTTTTTTTTTTAAAAAGGCAAGCCTTGAGTGGAATTCCTTATATTTTTAATTATTAAAATTTTTAAAAAGAATATATGTATACTTCTATTTAATAATATTGCACATCTATGATTTAGTGGAGAAATATTATATAATTTTTTATATCATGAATCTTTTAAAATATATAATTTTTATATCTATGCTTTAGCACATGAATCTTCCTGCTCAAATACCTGCAAATCCTGAACTTGTTTTCCCCCCTCATCACCTGTATCCAACGAGGAAAAAACAAGAAAGAAAGAAACAAGACTGAGCCATACCATTGCTAAAATGACCAACATCTAAAGCCAAGCAGAAGAAAATGATGAAGATTACATTTGATATCTGATCTATCCAAGTGCAATTAATTCTGACAAATTTATGACGTATAAATGTACATATTGTGATTCTAATTACATTGATTATATATATTTTTGTACAGAGACATCATCTACAGGGTCATCAAATATTTTTGCCCCCAAGACAAAGACATCCTGTGGCTTCTAACAGCCTTTTTTCCCCTTTATTTTGGATCTTCTAACAATTTTAATAGTGGGAAAAAGAAAAACTCCTATATCATACGCGAGGGAAAAAAAAACAAACGAAAAGAAAAACAAAAAGAAAGCATCAAAGAATCATTCAACTGAAGTAGAATGGGAATGGTCTTCAAATAAATCAGACTGGGATTTAGTAGGATCAACAGATGGAGTAGACCACTGATCTGGAAGCATGTAAAAATAAGCAGTCATCGCTTTCCGGAACCTTTTCTTGTATTGCTTGGGTGATATTATAGTTGGGGATGCGTTCTTGGGTCCTCCAAGGATGCCGGAAGCTTTTACCCATGTTTCCAGATGCTTGTCCCATGTATATTGTCTCATGAAATCAATGATTCCAATAACTAACTCACGCTTCTCTTCATCCACCCCAACCAGTAATGAATAGTCCATTACACCAATTGACTGCAGAACAGCAAGAGAGAAGACATGTGAAACGGGCATAAGATAAAGCAAATGCTTCTTTGATGAACCTTTCAAGTTGAATTAGAGTTTTTGATTTTGGGGCTTAGAGCTATGCTGATAGTGAGTACTTTTCTATTATTTGATAGTATTAAATCTGATATTTGAGATATTTTTTAAGGTACTCTGTTTCTTTTCTTTTGGTTTCTGCACCATGAGATAATGTGCATTTTATAAGAAAAAATCCCTTGGAGAGTAGAGACCCCTCCAATGCTTGGAAAGGGAAAAAAATAGATGCATAAGAAGAAAGAAGACCATAAATAAATAATTCTGATCCTTACTGCAAGAAAACCAGTATCGTTCCAGACAGCTCTCTCCAACAACCGTTTTGCTTTATTTCCCAAAAAGATGGGAGAAGTCGGTATTGATTCAATCAAGTTCTGGTCCAGTAGAACTTTGTTGCTTCCAGAAGAATCTGCGTTATACCGAGCCCTGGAAGATCCTTTGAGATCATAAATCCGTACCACATTCCTCTTAAACAGAAGATTCTCCATAACCAGGACATCTATCTTTGATTCTTTACCTCCCTTAAGATGCTTTACTGTAACCTTTCAAAGGGAAAGCAACCGGTAAACGTAATGTTTATCATATGCTATTAAGCAGAGAAAACTACATGATTCATTGCAGGATACTTCCATTGGTTCTTTTATTCAATAAAACTTTTATTTTTAGTGTTTCATTTAAACCAAGTCAAAAGCGGAAAGCTTCAATTCCCGTGCCCAAAGCATTTTTTTTAACCAGTTGATCTGTTGAATCTGTTCACCAGAGAAACATTTCAAATAATGCATGGCCATTTTGAACTTTTTTGAAAAACTTAGACAGGCCCCTTTTTAAATCTTCCTCTTAGTTGTCTGCTTATGGCCTGGTAAAGTTTTCATATCACAACCAAGTAGGTTTTCTCCTTAGCTCATAAAGTAAATAATTTAGAGGCTAGAGTATTTGAGGATATAAAGACATGTACCTGGTATATTCCTAGAATCTTTGCCAGGCATGTTGGACTGCCTGAGCCTATTGATTCAAGAAGGAACTTGAAGTATTGAAGACCAAATTTAATAAATGATTCAAGCTCCGTTTTGGTGACTTGCTTGATGATAAATCGATCGTCCAAGGTTTTTGCAAAGAATACATTACTCTTCCCACCTTGAGCTCCCCATTTTTTACAGCGACTCAAGGACCGTACATAGTCAAGTTCCGAAGTACAACAAACCCTTCTTAAGGCTTCAAACCGCTTGGCGTAGTAAAAAGTCACAGAATATTTGACCTTACTAAGGGGACCATCATCTCCAAAGGAAACTCTTGGATGCATAGCCTTTGGACATACCATTGGGTCTAGCATCCATGAGCTACGAGAGGCAGACAAGGATGGTAACGTATCCTCTGTTGACCCAAAACTTTTCTGAGAATCAGAAGTTGTTTCATCAGCAGAGAGGAACGACTGGAAATTTCCTGAGTCAGAAAAATACAATGAAGGCATTGTATCATCTTTTGTTCTTTCTCCTTCATCAATCAGTTGGGCATAATATTCTGGTGACATTAGGGCATACGCTATGATAGTTGAGGGCTCATCATCAAAAACTGGTATTACCGTGTCATTAACACCAACCGGAAGAAGCAGCCTTACTGCACCTTGGAGTTCCATCTCCCGGAAGGATGAGACATAAACAGGATTATAGTCAACTAGGGCATCAAACTTTCGCGAACTGGGTAGAAAGTTCTTGTTAAATGAGCGGTAGAAGTTTAAGAATGGCATTCCTAACCAGCTTAAAGAGTCTTCCATATTATCATGTCCTTTGGACATATTCTTGAGGACATTTGGGTCTTCTGCATGATTCCCTTGATTCGAAATTTCTCCTTGTATGGCGGTGCTCAAAGAATCTGCCATAAACTCATCGAGAGCTACAGAAGTGTTATCCTTTGGGACAACAAACCCTGAACGTGTTTCACCTGTCCATTTTGCCTCAAGGGTATCAGACAAACATGGTATGGAATAACAATGCCCCTCAGAGAGAGCTCTGCGAATGCCTAACCCAAGTTTTGAAGGATCAGATTGATCCTCTTTCTCTTGTTCTGTATCTTTCGTCAAGTCAAATACATCAGGTTGGCAAATTTTGCCGTCAGGTCCCCCTCTTTCTCTTTCCAGGTCAGGGCTTTCGATAAGCTTTGGATCCATAAGAATACAGTCAGTACTATTGAAGGCTGCCGGCATGGACATCGCACTTTTCAATTTTTCATCCACGGGTCTCCCCTTGTCGTCCGAAATTGAACTGCTTAAATCACTGTGGTTACTAAAATTAGCTGAGCTGGCTGCATAGATGAGGCGATGGTCCCACATATATGTTTGGAAAACTAACTGCCTCCGCAACCGATTAATTTCCAGAATGTCAACCACAGGTTGACCCTCTCTCTTTTCCTGGTTTAAAATCTTATGAAGTGCTTCCTACGTATAACAGAAAGAACGTTTAAATCACAAGCATCAAAGTACACACTATTATTTGCTGCTTCATTTGTGAAAATTAATAAAACAGCCACTAAGTTTTGCAAAATTTCTGAAGTATAAATTGCAGATATCAAGAATGTGATTAGTACGAGTGAAAAAATGAAAGAAATTGAGGGGGAGGAGGGAAAATTGAACAACAGTCTGACATGATGAATGCATTAAACATTGCAAATTTCCGCTGGTTCCACTCCATTCTTCCAATTTCACTCTAATCAATCACACGGAATCAATTTCAATGGTCAACTGGAAAAACTACCCATTTTTACTTCTTAAACAACTATTTATATTTTCTACCGACTTGTTTACAGAAAAGACTTTAATTTAATTTGGTATAAATATCCAATTAATCAAAATATGAGTCTATTACAAGATAAGGAACCAGCCAGAGCAAGGCTCTAAATTCAAGCACTGAGAATTGAACACTTCACCTCAAATTCCACTTTCTCCTTTCGCAACATTTCCTCTAGTTCAGCAACTTGGCGCCCAGATTCAGGTGTTGCAAGTCCACTACCGCTAGTTCTTTTGTCTTCAATCTTACTAAGAGCATTTAGTACCTCAGAAAATAAAAGCTCTGCCCGGTTAACCACCTGTTACAAGTTACAATCACGAATCACGTCTGCGATCAAACAACCATACTTAAAGATCTTAACATCTTAAGACATTGAAATTGAACCTCATCTGACTCTTTCTGTATCCACTCTTGATTTCCACTATCAAAATCCAGTGTGTGTGGGGGAAGGTGGACTGAGTGAACATAAATTGATGTATATCTAAAACAAGCAACCATATTCCCAAATCTGCAAGAAATCGAATAAAATGTACAAATAAATCCCACAAAAATAATACATATATAAGCTACAAACAAAATGTATAGATTCTATATTCCTCGAAAACAAGAAACCATACTCCCAAATCTGAGAGAGAAATATGAATATAGCGAACTAATGAATCCCACAAAGATATATAAAATCTAAAGCAATTCCGAATTCATGAATGGGCATAATAAGACTCATTTTCCAAAAGACACAAAAAATGTGGCTTCCTACAAGTGGTTAAAAGAAGGGGATCTCTTGCATAATTGAGTCAGCCCAAAAATAACCAAACGGTTTATTTAAATTCAACTATTAGTTTCTAAAATCAAAGTTGCTTATCCAAAATAATTTAGGGATCAAGATTGCAAGGGTTTAAAGAAGAATCATGTATAACAAGCAATGCAATATCATATATGAGGAAGAAAATGATCACCCATAAAAACGGAGACAATCCCTATGTAAAGAGTGGCCACAGCCTGCCACCCTGCTTGCTGCAGCATGGTTTGAGAAACTGAGCTCCAAAAATTTTCCAAACGATAATCCCCAAGCAGCATCGGACATTATTATTCTATGTGTAGCCGGAGGAAAACCATTCATTCTTGGACACTTCAGGCATCTGTGCCACATCCAGATCTTTCCATCCTTTTCACCAGGCAGGACAATTTCTTGTAGCTTTTTAACTGATATGGTGATGGTTCCCTGCCGATGAGTATAACAATGCACATGTGCTTCTGATGGCATTTCGCAAGAATCGCATTGATAATTCTGTAATGCAAAGAAATGAAGTATGAAAATTGCTGTCATAGTTCTCAAAATAAAGATGTATTGATTTATTTCCGGAACAGAACCTACCTGATCAAATAAATAATCCCGCAAAAACCGACCCAAGGGTTTGTCAAAGTTGCCATAGTATGTAAAACGAAAAATATGGGGCCTCTCACACATAGTTCCCTTCCATACGCATCGTGAGGACATAGACACCAAAATACTTTGATGGTCATCAGTAGGTGATGGTGGAAACTCTTCTTCTTCAAGTGCTAATCGCTCTTCATTCACAGCTCCTATCTCTCTGGAATGGTTTTGACCAACTTCTAAAGGCAATAGCTCTGAAGCACTCAGTTTTATAGACAATTGGCTGTAACTGTTTTGAGGCGTGCTAGTCAAGATTCCTTGATCAAATTTTTCTGAAGTCCAACAGTCATTAACAGAAGGATGATTATCCGTAATTTCCAAAGAACTGTTCAATTCAGAATTTCCTGACACTAGGGATATTTTGGAGTCCATTTTATTTATACCTTCACTAGAACAAGGAAGAGTCTTCTCATAATAGGGAATTGAATTTAATGAAGAATCAAAAAAGGGGTAAAAGGCAGTTGAATAGCTGTGACTTGAACCGGGTTGCATAGGTTGATGAGGACCATAAGATAAATAGGTTTCTTTACCACCAATAAATGAGGCTAGATCAGCAATTGAGATACTTTTAGCTCTCAGTAGTTCAATGCCAGGTTCAAGTCCCAGAGACTTTTCGCAGCCAGGAATTGGGAAACCAGGCACTGTGGAGATGGACCTCTCAATGATTGGTGATTTGTCTAGAAGGGGCACAGTTATCGGGCCATTCAAAGGAAATTCTGACGGCGAGGCTCCTTCATCAACAAGAAAAGATGTCTCCAGAGCCAAATGGTAAGCTGCAAAAACTCCATACTGAACCACATGCTTTATCTTCTTCAGTTCATCCCTATCAGCGCCTCTCAGTAAAATCTGTCAGAAGCAGATGAGCTAAGTGCACACTTACAGCTCTACAGAACACAAATTATAATCAAATGGCTTCTAAACAAATAACAAAACATCTTGGTGACATTTTCTGGCATATAGATAATTCATCTATAATACCTTAGAAAGAGTTGCATAAAATTTTTTTCTTCAACTGAAATATAAAAATTAAAAATAGGACACACCGTGAAACCCAATGGTTTAGGACAGTCTTCAAAAAACATTAATGTCTTTGCAGATTGCTTCCCTCCATCATCAGCACTACCTAGGTCTTCAATAAACTTTTCCACATGAAAAGTTTCACAACTGCCTAACTTTAACGATGATAGATGATCAATTGAAGGTGCTATTTGAGTTCCCGTACAGCGTGCTATGCGTTCCAGAAGTGGCATTTTGACATTGAGAACCAATGATATGCCTTTTGCAAGAAGATATTCCTGTGCATATCGAGAAACAGATTTCTCTACCAAAAGGATATCAGGTTGGTGTGCAGCTATCTTTGCCACCGCCATCTTCAGATGCTCCGTTTCCTAGAGAAGGATTTAAAATCACTAGCATGAACTCAATGAAAGTAAACATAATAGGCTGCACCCCAGCAGCCAAGCAAATGCTACACTAAACTCGTAAAATGGAAAGCAATTACAACCTGCTGCAATAGGGTATCTACACTAGTCAAGAGATTGGTAACACGCTGATACTCAAGTGCCCCTCCAAGGATCAACAAGCGAGGTTTTTCTACTTTTGATTTCATTCGCCGATGAGCCACATTTTTCTTACAAACAACTCCTTTAACCACCACACTGAGAATATAAAATCCAAGAAGTAAGTCAAGTAATGGGAAGCAAGGGCCATTACAAGTTAGAATTCTCTTTATCGCTAGTATGGCTTAATAATAATGCAAATTTAAATTAAGAAGAATTTGTCATTTGATGCGGGTTTTAAATGACAATTTATTAAAAAAGATGAGATTATTACTTGCGTGAAAATTGTTAATGCTCTACATCCCATTTCAGAAGAGATTTCATAAGTCAGTCTCTGTTTCATCTCATCATATTATCTCTACATCTAAAGACCTTTCTCTAGCCGTGCTATATGCATATCTAGCTAGAGACTAAAAAATTACAAATTATACAACTGCATTTCTTCCAATTTATTCATACTTTTCTCTTGAAACTATATTAAAACCCATTACTAAACAACATCTAGATTGATTAATTGATCTGAAGAACATAAACCATCCCATATGGACATTACACGTAGAAAATCATACAGATTATAGCATTTACCTATCACTACGGTTCCCACATGCTAAGCGTTTGACCTTCACGTATCCACCTGGGTCCATTCCTCCACTTTGGCTAGTATCTGGTTTCAATAATGTAGCAGCCTCCCATGACAGAGAAGTGATGATTTCAAGCCAACTGTTGGTGTGATTTTCTTTGACAGGTAGGTTTTCAACTAGTAACAGCTGACCTACCAGTGCCCTAAAATGTCCATCAACTACATTGTTTGTGCCCATCTTCTGCTCCTCACATGACCTATCTCTATTCTGGTACTCTCCACTTCCCCAGCTACTTTGTGTGTGCGCATACCCCCA
Organism: Adenanthera pavonina; assembly: GCA_026686845.1. Classification (NCBI taxonomy): domain Eukaryota; kingdom Viridiplantae; phylum Streptophyta; class Magnoliopsida; order Fabales; family Fabaceae; genus Adenanthera; species Adenanthera pavonina. The sequence goes on from JAIVEN010000006.1 coordinate 36,093,512, forward strand.
CTCTCCAGTGTCATTCCCATAATCATCATCTTCATCGTCAAAAAAAATAGTTTCTCGTTCTTCTTCATCATCTTCTGGTTCAGGAGGGAGCCAGAGAAGTCCATTATTTTCAAAATTTAAAGGTTCAGCATCAATGTCTGCTGAAACATATAGAGAGGAGGGATCTTCACTTTCATAAAATATATCATGCTCATCTTCTTTTTTTATGATAGCCGGGATTTCTTCCAAACCCTGCATGTCAAAACATTGGTGATCTAAAGAGTTGCACAGAACTTCTGTATTGATGTTTTCTTCATCAGGATGCCCTTGTGATCCATCAATGTTAATTCCATCAAAATCAGCTTGACCATAGTAGCCATAAACTCCAGGATAATGTCTCGTTTCAGAACCTGACTGATACACACCGTACTCATCCTCATCATCCCCACTCCTGAAGCAAGATAAAAGCATATTTTCTGAGACAAACTATTCAAAATAAAAAAAACTATCCACATGATTAAGGACTCTGATTCTTGATTACTCTCAGTCTCACATTGATTACAAAATATATTTATGTAATCAGTCTTACCAGCTTAGTTACCATCATAATTATCAGGGAAAATTAGAAGCAAGAGCAACTTGGGATTAAGAAAACTAAAGATCAATTAGCCACCAATGAGGATGTGGTCAGTCTTGTTTGATCATTGTTCATTATATAATCCATAACGGGATTAACTGCCCTGGTAGTTGATGGGTCCTTTCTTGTAAAATGAGACATTGGTTAGTCCTTGCGTCTAATCTCCGTAAAAGACACAGAATTATGATCTTTTCAACTTGAAAATATATGAAATTGGTGAAATTTATCAAACTAAGAAAAAAAACCAACTTAAATAGAACAAATTTTACCAAATAAAATAAACTTCATCCACTTCATGGATCTTTAACTTCAGAGAATCCCCTTCAATATGACACTATCTTAAATGTCTAATATACAAAAGAAGATTTGAATGTCTAATATACAATAGAAGTGATGATCAATTAACCAAATTTAAGACAAATGATCAGAAGAATATCAGAGTAAATAAATGTCAAGATAAAATATTAGGGAGGAATTTCTCTCTTTATGACTCCAAGAGAAATAGTATAATACCTGTTCATTGAGTATTCGTATTGCTTTGACGAGGAGTCGCCTAGGTTTGCCACAAGATCCCTTCCAAGTGCTGATAAATCTTCCCTATCAATGCTCTTTCCTTCCACAGACGATTGATGTAAGCTTAAACCAGAAGATTGTTGCTCCTGTTGATAAGAACCAATCGAAACAGGAAGGGAGCAAAGAGTATTGTTACTACTATTAGCAGTGACGATGGATCTAGTACTGGCCAAGCTTGAGGTCGATAGTGAAGAACTATGATCCAGATTGGGGACCTGATTCTTGTTACTACAACTAGCTAGGCCCTGCTCCCATTGCTTGTAACAATAATTGCATACCCGAACCCTGTCCCTCTCATCTGAATAGTTCCCTTGGCCGGTAGATGGAGCAGGAACTGAGTTTGCTGTACAACTGCCACAGAAAATTCGGCCACAATGACGACAATGGTGTCTCCGATTAAATATGGAGAACTGGGAATCACACTCGTAGCACACCCTACAACTGTTGTCGGGCATCCAAAAATCCCTGGACACATTTGCCGGCTCTGATTGAGACGGCCAGGGAATCCACGACTTGATGATGCTTACAACTTCAGAGAAAGTCCTTCGTTGAGCATCCATTGACAGAGAACTTCTTCCCCGTTCATTATGACATGTTCATTTGGCGCTCCTAATAGACAATGATCTGAATTTGAAAATCACACAAAATATAGAACTAGAATCCCAACAGGAATGTGATCACTCCATGAGATCCTAAGCAACCGTATTTACAACTCCAATACAAACCCTCGCAGTCTGAATTGAACTCTTCTATATCGTCAAGCAATCCCCAACCTTGTCGAGGAAGTTCGTGGTTCTCCATTTCAATCTGGAAAACAACTTCATCAAAGAATCAAAACTCTGAATAACCAATTGCCAACTCTACCTTGAAATCAAAATTTGTGAATAGAGCACTACTTATCTGACACTTTAACCAATCCAACTCTCACAAATCCATCTACATAATTAAACAAGGATTTCCGCCTGAACCCACGTCAAATTAAACTCATAATAGAAATGGAAACAAAAGCTCAAAGCGGTGAAGATCTCTTTCTACCATCACATGTAAGACACAAACACCCTTCTGGGACAATGCCAACTGAAATGCTCAAATTCATCAATCGTCCTCAATCACTCTACGCATAACCGTAACTCATTTCAAAACAAACCCATTATTTAGAGGCTAAGGAGATAAACAAAACGGAATCTAGAGTTTAAAACAAAAATATTGTCCCAATGGACCAATCAAACAAACTCCTGGCGATCAAACACGAAATTCAAGCAGAATCCAATAAAATGCCGATTAAAACTCCCATTGAAAGCACATACAATATATTTTGTTAGATCAAGAAGGCACAAGGAATACAAACAAGATTTACTCTACACAGTTAACGGAACCCTCTGCACGGAAAGCTCAAACAGAGACGCGGAGCAGAGAAACGGAGAGCAAGTTAAGCGGAGATAATCTTGGGAAACAAACGCGGACCAAGAAATGATCCTTTTCCTTTTTTCTATCTTAATAATCAATGAAGCTTCGAATCTGGATCGTGATCATTCATGAAACATCCACTTCCGACGTGGTTCATCCATATACACAGAAGAATATCAAATCACTGAAGAAACATGGCAATGGCATGAATAATTGAAACGTCTCGAAGCAATTGTGTTGGAATTTTTATTTATTTTTTCCGCTAAAATTGGGAAAACAAAAGATCATTAGAAATCTGTGTGTTTGTGGGAATTGAGTGACGACTCTCCATTCTCTCTTTCTTCCATCGTTTTTTCCTTTCGCAGATAATAGTCGTTGGTTTGGTTTCGCCTTCCCAACTCGTGTGACCCTGACCCAGACAGAGAAACGTGCTGACGTGGCTGCATGATAAATAAATCAGTTTCACCTTTTTTTAATAAATATTCAACCACTTAAAACCTTACAAAATTTACTTTAGCTGTCTGCTGTGACTTTATTCAAATTTTACAAACAAAAAATTAAATGACCACGGGTATTTGAGCATGGATGGATGAATGAATCAGTAGTTTGATCATTTATTTAAAAATTTAACTTTAACTCCACCGTTAGATGAAAAAAATGTTATTTATATAATTATTTAGTAATTTACTCATTAGACTGGCCAAAATTTTGTTGGTGATAAATTTTGTTTTTTGATGAACGGGATAAAATCTTTATGAACTGAACGTTCATATTTTATAGGGAAAAGTATATTTTACTTTTGAACTATATCTTAATTATATAATAATTTTAATATTAATAAAATATTTTTACATATTTTAAATTGTGAATTTAATGACATTATATGATTTATATAACCAATCTCGATGTTTTATTTATGTTTTAGAGTTTATGTATTAATTTTATTTTAAATTATAGTTCAAGTAGTAAAATATCTTTATTTTATTTCTGTGTATTTTTATTTTATTTTAAACATTAATATTTTAAAAAAAAAACTTGGATGTGAATGCACAATATTATTATGTTGGGACAGGGAAGCAATCTTTCAGGGTATGCATAAATTTAGGGCAGAAGGGGGGAGAGGCCTCATTCTGGACCACAACTATACTATCGTGCCTCTCCTCACAGCATTATCATTAAAATTATTCACAACCAAATACGCGTATGCTACGTAATTTTCTCTGACAAGTCTCATTTTTTCAACATTAATAATGTGATTTAATATAAATTTTTATATTTTATATTGATATTGATTAAAATGTTACTCCGTTAAATACAAACAAGGCAGATCCCCAGAAACACTGGGAAAACCCTAATCTAGACCGTAGTCAATGTCATTCAAAACGCCAACATAGGTTTAGTATAACAACTAATACCTAAAACTTTTTTTTGGCCACAAAAGAATAAATCACATAAAATTTTATTTTTTGGGCCACAAAACAATATATCACGCTAACATGTTGGAGGCAGGAGGCAGGGGAGTTAGTATTGGGATTGCATTCAGAAGGCAGCAGACGTTATCAGAATTAATGGCAAGAAAATGATACGCCTAAATTGGGTTGGAAAAATAATTATTGTATCCAGCTGTTGTTCCGTGATTTCTCCCAAAATTTATTTTACATTTATATATAATATAAACCAATCTATCTTCTATTATTATTATTATTATTATTATTATTATTATTATTATACTACATCTATTTCAATATGTTGGAGATATATTTAAATATGTTTTATTTAAAAATATAAAAAATAAATGATTTTTATCAGATAAATTAATATATTTTTTTAATTTTATTCTTAATTAAAGTAGATTTATTATTATAGGACATGAGTTAAATTAAAGTTAAGTGAAAACATTAAATTAAGGATATTTGTTGAAAAAATTTCCCTTTGTGACATATATTTAAAATGTTTGACTGTTTTATTGATTTTGATGATTTTGTTATTTGTTTCTTATATTTTAGAATGAATGTATTCTCTCTGTTCCAATTTATAGTACACTTTTAATTACCACACACGTACCAAGACAATGATTAGTAACAAAAAAAAATTTTCATTATTTTTCAAATTATCATTATTTAATAATACTTCATACATTAATAAATTGCAATCATTCTCTCCTTCATTTTTTTTTCCCAGTTTTCATGGGTCATGGGTAATTGTGAAGAGTGAAATTTTTGGAGAAATTCTCCTTCATTCATTTATGATTTGATCAAACCATCAAAGAATTTTTCATTAAATACATTGTTAATCATAGAATATATAAGCTTACTTATTATGGGTAATACTGAAAAGACAATAAAAAAAACACAATGTAATCTGTATAATACACTATATTTTGAAAAATGAATTTCTTAAAATAATACATTATATATCGTAATGGAGGGAGTATATTATAAGGCAAAGGTCAAAAACACGGCGTGTCGCGATTTCAAGCCTCTACATTATCATGTTGACTACGAAAAAAAATCTAACCCCATATATTTCAAATAATATTTATTTTCTTATATATGCTTCTATTTTTTTAAAATTTGATATGATGATAAATATAAAAATAAAAATTATATATATTTTGAAAAAATAAAGATTGGATTATCTAGGTTTACGATTAGATCATTATAAGATAAATATGGAAATGAAAATTAAATATATATTTATGAAAAAACCACTATTTCATTCTCTAGCTCTACAATAAAATTTATATAAATCCATTTTATAAGAGTTTCTTTGCACCACTATGAAATATATTTTTTTAGTTGGTTTTTAGTTCTGAAGGTACGCTTAAAGGCAAAATTTTAATGCATTGTTGTTTGCGATGTGAACCATCGGATTGAACCAAACTATTGGCAAACCACTATCATTGTTGCCATTTTAACTGTTGGTCCTAATTCTAACATCATTTTTTCCACTGCTTAATTTATTCTTTAATTTGTAATAGGTTTTACCCTTATCATACTCAAGAGTCCTTATAATGAAGATACTTGATTCATATTTCTAGTCATTAGTGGCATTGTTACTTATGCCATGTTCTCTATGAATGCTTGATATAAGTTAACTTTTGAATTTTATATTACAAATCAATATATTCAACCTTCTTTATTTTTGTGAAATCGTGGAAATTTATCCTTTTTATATTTTATTATAAAAGGGTAAATATTATATGTTTCCATCTGTGTACATATTTTCATTATATTATAAAAATTTTAACCTATAATATTTGATAGATTTTTAAATAAATGACAAATGTTTAACTTGTAATTTTTTTAATTGTCTCAAATACATTTTTCAGAGTGGTGGATAAAGATGTATTCACAAATTCTATAGAAGAGTTCATAAATGTCAATGCTATTATTTTGAAAACTTTATTATTCAAAAAAATATCAACTAAGAAAAATCTACAATCTTGTCTCATATGATTACAGTCAATAAATCAATTCAAATTATGCTTGCTGAGACTTTGATCCCATTTAATGTTGCTAAGTATGTTCTTATAATACTTGTGAAAACTTTCCTTGACAATTGATAAGTCTCACTCTTTAATAACATTTATTTATTTATAGATTCAATATTGTAATACCAATCTAAATTGTTTTTGCAAATAATTTTGTATTCACATTGATTTATTTTATAATTATTTATGCTTTGTTATGTTAGATATTAATAGGATATTGTTGATAGATAATCCACGTACAAGTATTTAAGTTAAATTCTTTCACATCAGTCTATTTTGAATTTGACTTTAAGGATCCTAAGTAAGGCTTTAATTATTTTTCCAATGCTTTTATTGAATTGTTAATTTAACTAATATTTTTTTCAAGTAATTTAATTATCATATCCTATTCATACTCATTTTATTATATTCATTTATGTGATTTGATTAGATATACTTGGAGCTCTATGCATTTCACGAGTTTCTTCACACACACACACACACACACATATATATATATATATGAAGTCAACCAAATTGAAAATTTTGATGTTGATAGCTTCCTTCACAAGGCACTCTAACTTCAATCTTTGTGTGTGTGTGTGTGTGTGTGTGTGTGAGAGGGAGAGAGATATAGCAGTTAGATAACAAATTTATCAAAACGTTATTATATCAATTATTAAAATATTATTTATACTTTATCTTTTTTTTTACTGACGATATTTTCTTTGTCCAAAAGCAGAGTGTATAGACGATGGAAGGCTGATATTATTAATACTCTCTCCATTTTAATTTATAGGAAAAATTTTAATAAATCTATATTTTGCAATATAACATATTTTATGCATTGTATAGTATATTTAATTTTGTTTTACCTAAAATGCCTTGAGAAATGATGAAATTTAATTAATGTTAGGAAGTTTAATCCATGGATTAATAATATTAAATGAGGGTAACTCAAGAAATAGTGAAATTTCTTTTATTATTAATTATCACCCTTGATTTGTATATAATAATTAAAAATGCCTTGTAAACTAAATCAGATATTATTATAAGATACTTTAACTATAAACCTCTCCTGGCATTCAATAGAAATTTTTAATTATTTTTTTTAAAATCACATAATTCAAAGAGGTATAACAATTAAAAAATATCTCTTTAACAAATAGTTAATAAATAGTAATAAATAATTTGATTGTATATTTAATATCATCAATTAATGAATGATAAGTTAATTAATTGATATATTATTTTGATTTCAATTATGCTATAATATATAGGTGATTAATTTAAATTCTAAAACACTTGACATAAACAGAATGGGAAAAGACAATAAAGTATGGCAATATGGTGCTGCCTAACCAAACTTGGACACTTATTGAGACTTGGGAAAATTGAGTAAAACTTAAATTAAATGATAGTGCAAATCAAGTTATACTTTCACAATTACCTTAATGTAGTGTACCTAGTTATTACTTTGTACTTCACTAATGATTTTGACCTTAATTTATAAATTCAGTCACATTCTTATGTTTTCCCCCTATGTCAGCTTTGGGAAAGTGATACAAAAAGAATGCATAGTCAATATATAACTAGAAAAAATAATAGAGAAAGAGTGGGAAATTACCAATTCATGTTTATTGTGATGAATAGTAGAGACCGTCTCTTATCTATCATTTAGAAGAGGAAAAATATAATTCAAGAAAGGTTAAAAGAGAAAATAAGAGGAAACTTAAACATATGGATGTCTAAATTTCTCCTTATTTTTTTTCTAGTTTTTCTCTTTTTCTGATTTTTCCTTCATCTAATGAAGCCTTAAGAAGTTTGATTTTTATTTTTATTTTTATATATGGGGTAGACATAATTGAAAAAAGTTTACTTTTTACCTTTCATATTTCAAGAAAGATTAGTTTTTGCCCCTTATGGGATGCTCTTGGGTTAATACAAGAAAAAAAAACAGAAAAAGAATGGGAAATTAAATGTTAGTTAGTCATCTATAGTTTTTATACTAATCCGAAGTGAATAATGAACCATTTGCTACTAATCAAGATTGTTCAAGAACCAGATATAACACACGCCATTGAAGAGGCAGCCGAAAGCATAAAAGGCTGTTTATACAGTGAAGCAAAAAATGTGATTTGTAAAAGGAGATAAAAAAATGAATGTATTAGCAGAAGCTGAATTCTCTCTTTTAAAATTGGCTTATTATGTTTTCTGATTGCAACTTAACTTTTCTCTTTTTCAATTTTGTTTTTTATTATTTTTTGTAGCTTTTAAATTCTTTTATTATTTTAACTTCCTTTCTACGATTTTATAAAATATTATAATTATATTTTAAAAAATTTCCATTATGTTTTTTATTGTAACTACCTTATTTTATGGAATTGTCTTATTATCTTTTTATATTCTTATTTAAAAAATACGTCATTTTGCTTTTTTATCTTTTTAATAATACATTTTCAAATTTTTAAATAAATATAAGACATTTTACATAGTATATTTAATTTTTTTTAACTTAAAATATATCTAAAAAAAGTATCAAATGACTTGTCCAGTTGTCTCACTAGTTATTAACTACTAACTCTTAAAAAAGTATTAAAATAGGGTAAATTAAGAAAAGATGTAATTCTTTTTCAATTATTAATTACTTTCATTGATCATTGACAATTCTTGACTGGCAGCCTTTAAGATAACATTCACTCACTGACTGTGCCATCAGAGTTAACAGCACTAGTTGAAATTGAAAACCATGATGGAATCCAATACCTGACATTCAAATAGTCACACCCTCACACACACATATATTTATTTATTTTGGCATGCACAAAGGGTATCCAATACCTGACATTCAAATATTATAGATCATTTTCGAAGTCTAAAAGTTACCCAAATGGGTTTTGTATTTTTCAAGAAGATATTTTTCATAAATATATATATGTGTATATATATACACACTTTTAATTGTGAGCAATTGAAGCATGGAAAGTGTATTTAAAAACCCAAACTATCTACTTTTAATGGTGTTCCTTCACCCATTAATTCTAGTTGTCAGTTGAAACTAATTGTATAAAAATCCTTAGTCATATATCCAAAACTGATACTGCATCTATTTTTTTTTAATATAAGTCACCTTTAACTAACTTATCGAAAGCAAGAAAAGATTATTAAAATATTAAAATTATCTTAAAATTGATATGATTTCTATTCTTACTCCTATTAAATATACCATAAATTCAAATAATTCATTTTCTCTCTTACTCATAAATAGAGGTATTTTAGAAATAAAGTAGTTAATACTTCAAAAACTTATGGAAGATGACCCATATTTAGAATCAAAAAAAATTTATAGAATGTAACTAATAAAAAGAATCGGAGGAAGTAATTTCAAACGCATATACATTAATTAACCCCCAGAAAAAATGTAATACAAGAATCTGAACAGCCTATCTCTCTAAACCAAATTAACTACTCCGATGGTTCATATTATAAGATGTTTTAAAAAAATTATACAGATTAAGAAAGATGGTTCAAGTTAGTTGAAAATCTTAATTTTATCAAAAAATTACTACCTCTCCAAATATGCTTTTTATTAATTTTATTGATTTTTTTACGTGTGAGGAGGAAGGAGAAGGAGAGAGAGAGAGTAGAAAGAAAATAAGGGAGAACAAGAAGAATTCAAGAGAGAGATAGAATAAAGGAAGAGAAAATATAAGAGTTTACGGAGAAAGAAGATAACTAAAACCCAACTCAATTCAACTCAATATTGTCTTCTATTCAAATTACAATGATAGATATTTATAGACTTAATGGAACTTTCTAAAAGATTGACAAAATTAAATAAAATAGGAAATTATTTAACCTAATGACTAAATCTAGGAATATTACAAAAATCTCATTTATTTAAAAAAATTTTAAATACTAAGACATTCTAGAACATTCTAATCGAAACTTCAACAAAAGGAAATCATAAAAATAGAAAATAAATAAAAGATAATATAAATTTTAATAATCTTAAAAGATGTGATGAAATCTCATTAAATCTAAAAAATATTATAAATATCCTAATTTTTTTTATCATTCCCCCTACTTGAAAGAACTCTCCGTCGGATAGTTAAGCTCCGCATTTTGCCTCATCTTTAACAAACTCCTCCTCTACATCCACACCAGAAGGATACAACTCATGGGTGTCAGGTATGATGTTGGCAACTATAGTCTTATCATCTTTCTCAGTTGACGAATTAAGAATTAGAGCACATTGTGGATATGTTGATGCAATGTGACCTTTAGTATGACAAAAAAAATACTCAACTGTAGAACTCCTAGGGCGAGAGTTGCACCCTAAAAATTCAATATTCTTAGAAGTACTCCTTTTCAAACCAAAACTCTTAAACAAGGATTCAACCTCCAAAGCTTTATGATAGGTTTCTTCAAGAAAGTTAGGAGATTCAATTTAAGCTCTTGCTATAAATTAGCTCAAAGATCATTAACAAATTTTTAAATAATCATCCAGGGGTCTTCTTTAACTCACATCTAGTCATGAAATTGTCAAAATGAGCCATGTAATCAGACACTGCAGAAGTCTGTCTCAAGTTCAACAATTGATTGTATAGTTGATTTTTGTAATAAGTAAACTCATACTTTTCTTTAAACTTCATCTTCATCTCTACCCAAGTACTAATTGAAGGTTGTCCAAGTCGCTCTAAGTTCAATTGCACATTCTGCTAATATTTCTTAGTTGACTTGATAAGCTTCATTTTTGTGAAATGAACATGCTGGACATCATTCATCTCATATCATTCAAAGTAATCTTCCATGTTAATCAGCCAATCCAAGAAAGCACTCAAATCTAACAATCCATCAAACTTAGGGGCTTCAATTTTTACCTTCTTAGTTATGTCATCAAGAGGAATCCACATATAAGCTTCTTGATAATCTCTAGGGGGTGAAACGTGTCTTCTATTATATTGGTCTCTAGTGTCTTAGTCATCCTACTGATCTCTTATATAGTCATTTTGGCAGTTGTCGATCTTAGGAAGAGGACTCCTACCATCTTGGTTTCTGTTGCCATGTTCGGATTGATAAGTCTCATAAGGTGGAACCTTAAATTAACTAGAAGAAGATATCTCCTTACAACTATTTGGATTTCCAAGTATACTTTCTAATATCTTACCTAAAAGTTGTTTGCTCATCATATTCATGGACTACCTCATCTCCTCAATCAATTTTTCTAATTTGTCAAACCCATGGTTTGTTCCCTCTCAATCTTACTTTATCTCAATTCGCAAAGATTCAAGCGCTTAATTTGCATACTTTTTGTTACTCCTTTCAATTTCCTCAAGATTTTATTGGGTAATTTGAAAATTTTTGGGCATGATGGAAATCTGCCTCTAGTACCAAATGGTGTGAGAAGAAGAGGGAGAAGGAGAGAGAGGATAGAAAGAAAAAAAGGAAGAACAATAAGAACTCAAGGAAGAGAGAGATAGAACAAGAGAAGGGAAAATATAAGAGTTTAGGGAGAAAGAAGATAACTGAAACTCAACTTAATCTTATCTTCCATGACAATGATAAATATTTATAGACTCAATTGAATTTTTAGAAAATTGATGAAATCTAATCAAATAGGTAGTTATTTAACCTAATGACTAAATCTAGGAAAATTATAAAAATTTCATTTATTTAGAAATTTCTTAAATATTAAGACATTCTAGAACATTCTAACCTAAACTTAAAGAAATAGAAAAAATAATAATAGAAAACAAATAAAAGATAATATAAATCCTAATAATTCTAAAAAATATAATGAAATCTTATTAAATCTAAAAAATAATTTAAATATTCTAAATTTTTTTCTATCATTTTTTTAAAATAGAGTTAAGTTAGCTGTAGAGTAAATTTATGAAAGTGTGTATAAAAAAAAGAGTAAAGTTATGAAAGTTATTATTGAAAGAAACTCATAAATACTCCACTAAATTCTATAAAATATCTTATTTTATGGGACAAGAGAAAATTTATAAAATATGTTACAATATAGGATGGAAGAATATTAATTAGCATATCACAATACAATTCCAGCCACAATTCTTGAATGAATCTGGCCTTATGGACCCATCTGACATATTCTCAAAACACATGGACATAATGAAAACACTACAGAAGAGACAGTTTATAAAATTTTCAAATATTTATATCTTGTTGATATATAGAATATAGGCATTACAATTTATTTATAAATTAAATTAAATATAGCATATTCACACACACACATATATAAAGGTTGACACCAAAGACTGGCTAAAAATTATAAATTTCAAAGCAAAGTTATCATTATTAAATAATAATGTAAGTCTATCTTCTCATGTTGCATCACTTTGCATTATGCAACTTATAATTTAGGAAACCGTATATCTGCTGCAATAGTGCAATTTATGCTCATCCAGTACGACTCAGGGCAAAGAGTTCCGAGAAATTAGTCTCACCTGTAATCAAAGTTGCCGTTCTGAAGTCATTATTTGATTTTATTTATAAAAAAAGACAAGAATTATTCAAAATAAAAAATAACCATATTAAGACAAGTTCATGCATGCTTTGTTAGATAAGGATAACTTGGATAGGTTTTGCAAAGCTAAAAGCATATTTTTTGTTTCTTAATTTGGTACTAAATTTTATTTTGATTGTTTAACTTTATTTAGTTTTTTTTAATATCTTAATTTTCAAAATACATAAAAAAAATTCATAACACTAACATTGTTGGCTGTGTTAATGAAGAATGCAGAAAAAGTATTCTCAAATATTGATAAAGCATTTTATAAGGTTGACACATTTATTCAATCCATTTTTTATGATAAAAAATAATGAGATTAAGGTTTTGTTTAGAAGTGATTTATTTCTAATTATTTTATTTTTCTATTTTTCAATTTAATCTAAAGTATTTTAAACCTAATAATAATAAATATATAATAATATTAATGGCTTGGTTGTGAAGATTAACGTGTCAGTATTTACGAATGCTTTATTAGCATTTTTATATCAGTGTTAGTACATAATAGGGAGCATTTTTATTGTATTTAAAAAAATAAAAATTAAAAAAATTAAATAAAGTTAAGGAAATAAAGTGAATCTAGTGTTAAAAAAGGATAAAAATGTGCTTTTCCCTTTGCATAATTATCTTAAACTAATTAAGATATGATTCAATATCTTCACAGGGCTCTCTACATTTGTAATCAGGGGCACTATATATATATATATATGATCGGAATAATGTAGCATATGCAAATTCAGCCATGGCAAAGGTTCATCGATCCCTTTCATATTCCAAACAAGGAACTTTAATGTGACAAAATCGTTGGGATATATTATATTGGTTAATTAAAATAATAAATCAAGATATGGTTAATAATTTGAATAAATTGACTCTGGCATATAATCCAAGTTGTCTTTGATCATCACAGAAGAATGTCCCACGTGGCGGAAATTAAATGCTGATCAACAGGACAGCTTTATCTTTCTAAACCAAATTGGTTAAATATCATATCACAATACCTGCTGTGTCATTTCAATAAGCATATATTCCCTCTGTCCATGTTATTGAGATTTTTAATTATTTTATATTTATTAAAAAAATTAGTTACACATCTTAAAATTTTAAAAAAAATTCAAGATCTCAATTTTATCTTTATTAATTACCAATAAAAGTTATTTTAAAAATTCATCATCTTTCTCTTTCTCTAGTTTTTTTCAACTTACGAGATGATAATTAATAGGAGTAAAAAAATTTCTACTAAAAGTTAAATAACCCGTTATATTTTGGACCAAATAAGGATTCTTATAGAATCCTAATAATATGGACTTGAGAGAGTACATTTATAAATATATTTTGTTTTAAAATGTAAGAGATAAATGATTTTTTTCTGATAAATTAATGTATTTTTTAATTTTATTTTTAATTAAAATAGATTTATTATTATGAGTCATAAGATAAAAGAGAGTTAAGTGACAACGTTTAAAATATTTGACTGTTTTCTTAATTATAATAATTTAACTATTTATTTTTTATATTTTTAAACGAAAGAATTATGCACCTTGAATTTGATCTTATGGACCAAACTGACATATATTAATGGAAACAGTACATAAGAGTCAATTTGTAATCTTTTAAAGATTTATATATTTTTTAAAATGCAATATATGTATTGAAATTTATTCTAAAATTAAATATAGTATATTTACACTTTATATATGGTATGTATATAAAGCTTGACTCTGAAGGATGGCTAAAAATTATAAATTTCGAAGAAAATTAATCATTAATTAATTAATAAATAATAAAGTAAACCACAATTCTATCTACTCATGTCGCATCACTTTGCATTATGCAACTTATATAATTTAAGGAACCATTTATCTGCAGCTCGTGCTCATCCAATATGACATAAGGCTAAGAGTTCCAAGAAATTAGTGTCATAGTACTTCCAATCAAAATTGCTGTTTTGAAGTCATTCTTTGATTTTCTTTATGAAAAAAGGACAAGACTTTAAAATAAAAATACCCACTTAAGACATAATCCCATGTTTTGTTAGATAATTAAGATAACTTGGGTAGGTTTTGCATTATCTTAAACTAATTAATAAGATATAATTCAATATCTTCATGTGACTCTCTCTCTCTCTCTCTCTCTACATTCTCAGCATATAAAAAGCAATATGATCTGATTTTGTAGCATATATACAAATTCAGGCATGGCAAAAGCTCATCCCTTTCATTCCTTTAATTCCCACTTCACTTCCAAACAAGAAACTTTTACCATATGGCTGAAATCTCTGATACTGAATGGAAATGGCTGCACTGTCTTTGATTCCGAAGGCCAAATTCTGTATCGTGTTGATAACTATAACATGAGGTGTGCGCATCAAGTTTTTCTCATGGATCAAAAAGGCCATGCCTTGTTTACCATACTAAGAAAGGTACAAAACAATCTCAGAATTTGGTTGTAAGTATCAACCAAGTTTTACAGTACATTCAGACAAAGCTAAACTAAATTTGGTTGTGTTTTGTTTTTGGTAGAAATATAAGCTCTCTGGTGTTTGGGAGGGCTACAGATCCAATAATGACCAGAAAGAACCAAGTTTTCGAGTGAGAAAAGCTTGCAGGATTTATAGAGAAGGTTTGACATACGAAGTGATGCTTGGATTGGATAAGAATCAACCATATTCTCACAGAATAGAAAGCAGCACATGGAAGTCATCTTTTTGCAAAATCTCAGATCAGTTTGGAGGGCTTGTAGCAGAGGTAAACTTCGCTTAATTATATATATGGTAGTTAGACAGAAAATTAAGCTAGCTTAATTAGGTTAAATAAGCTTTCTTTATATATAAAAGTATATATAATTGACACCTATATATATGTTTTATATTTATTTATGAGCAGTTAAGGAGAAAGAAGACAAGCTGTGGAGTTGATCTGGGAGAAGATGTTTTGACAATGGTGGTAGAGCCAAATATAGACCTTTCTCTGATCATGGGGCTTGTTGTAGCTTACAGCCTCATCAACTGTAAAATGTAAATACCTTCCCAGAAACACGAAATAAAAAATTGCACTGAATTATATGTGATGTTTAGTGGTGTAAAAAAAAACATTGTACTTTATAAGAGAACCTTATATATAATTTGCATCGAAACAAAGTTGTATTGTATTTATTTATGTGTTGTTCTTAGATATCGAAAAATGTAAGTTGATTGGTCTGTTGCTCAAAGGTTGTAATTTTTTAATTAATTTTTTTTTCTTCATGTAGATCTCAGAAAATAATAAGGAAGAATTGTGAATAAATACCAAAAAATCAATATTATTTGGAATTTGATACCTAAAGATCAATCATGACAGGTATATATTAAATTTTCATGTAGAATGACCAACTTCCCCCTTTCTCTCACCCATCTCTCGCACGCAGTCAAAACATTCACCCCTAAAAGCCCAGCCCTTGCTATCGTCTTTCATCTCTTCTCCTCAAGCAAAATTCTTCTCAAGCTTGACAGATTCAACAAGAAGAGAAGAAACTTTTCAAAAACTGCCCTTGCCATAGCCATTTGAGCTCATCCTCAATTGATGTGCCGTAGTTTGCTCTTATCTCCTTTCTCATCATGTTCTCTGAGTGTGCCGAAGGTACGTCGGTTGCTTCAGGCCCATTGCCATTCAAGGAAGAAAGCGTAATTACAATGGAAAGATCAATGAACTAGGTTTTGTCTTCCGTGGGTGTGCCTGAGGTCTTACCATCGTGTGGGATTCTCGACTGCAGGGTGGGCAAACATTAATGAACTTCTTCCTGGTAATAATAGTAGAGAGATTTGAATGAAAAATCAGGTCCGTTGTGATGTTCTTTTCGTGCCTGTGCTGCATTTTCCAAGTGACAGCTTGTTCAAATTGTTTCTGGTTTGCAAGTTGTATGCTAAGTAGTCTTCTCAAATGCTATTGTTTGCTTGATTTCCAGGATTAATAATATAGATATCATGCTCTCAATCGAATGCATAATAAATGTTCGTTAAAATGTTTGTGTGGTTTGGTCATTCATTCTACAAGAAGGAAGGAAGACGCAAACAATTCTTGATCAAGTGAATGGGAAGAAAAGAAAGATCTTGGAGGAAGAAAAGTGAATTTCAATCTCCATGGGCTGTTATGGAAGATTGAATTTTATAGTATGCTGGCTTAGTGACTTCCTACTTTGTGCCTAACTATATTTATAGTTTTTTTTTTTTGTCCATGGTTGAGTCTGCCAAGTTAGGTACCTACTAGCTAGTGATGCAACTTATTCTTTTGGAAATGTAAGTAGATCAATAGCTGTGTTTGTAAATGGGGTATGTTGTAGTCATTCTTTTGATGCCATTGTTGGAGTAGATTGTAATGACAATGTATGTAGACAAATATCAGAACTCTTCCCAAAATCGGCCTCCCCAATAACTGGTCAACAACTGGGAAAATCGGTCAACCCGGTGAAAACCGGTCCGGTTCCAGTTTTAAAAAAAAAATTAAAAAAATTACAACTTTGGGCCTAAAAAAAAAGATTTCCAAGCCTATTAAGATATCTTAAGATTACCCGATATATTGCTTCTAATATGACCAACAAAACTATCTTTATATAGGCCTCAACATATCCACTTTATTAAAACTTAAGCAATGTGAGACTTTCAAGTGTCAAATGATTTTTATTTTTCTTTTTTTTCTTCAATTTTCACTCACTTTTTTTTTATTTCTTGAATTTTTTTCTCTATGTAATAACATTATTCTAATATTTGTAATATCTATTATTTATCTATACTTTAATTTTAATTTTAGTTATTTTAATTTAATTTTAATATGACTCTTAAAAGTACTTGATAACAAAGGTTTATAAACTTCTCCTCTTTTAACTTTTTTCTTTTTTCTTCAAGTTTTTCTCATTTTTTGTGTTTATTTCTTGAATTTTTTTCTTTATGTGATAACATCATTTTAATCTTTATTATGTCTATTATTTATCTATATTTTAATTTTAAACTTTATTATTTTAATTTAATTTTAATATGGCTTTTAAAAGTGTTTGATAATAAAGGTTTATATCATTTTTCTCATCTAAATTTTTTCTTCAAGCTTTACTTTTTCTTTTATTTATTTACATCATTTTAATTTTTATGATATATATTAATTACAACCATTTCGACCCCAGTTTGACCATTAAATTTTGAACCACTACCTTGTCCAGTTCAGTGTTCGGTCCAATTTTCTTAACATTGGTTTTAGTAAATATAATCATAAAACAGAAGTGGTCAACCTTGTTTGGAACTAACTTGGGTTAGCATTACACGTGCTCAAAAAGTGTGCATCTTAGTGGATGAATCACTAAAAATAGCCGATCGATATTTATAGTAAATATAGTTATAAAATGGAAGTAGTCAATTGTTTTTTGGAAATGACTTGGGTCTGAATTGGATCTTTTTTTAGGCTGAGTTAAGTGACATGATTTTTAGTTGACTTTTTTTTTTGTAGTTGAAAATTCGTAATCGACCACTAACTATAATGGGTCTTGAAATTCTAGGACCATACCAAAATTTGATCATGCCTTGCATATTAGCTACTTTTAATTGGATATTTTCTACTCAAACTTGGAAATATTGTGGGTTATGTAACTTGAGAAAATGACATCTTACAAGTAACAAAATTCGAATTTGCCTTGGAAATTCTACTAGAGTGAAAAAAATTTTACCATGATTTCTAAATTTTCTACTTTCCATTGGAAATTTTCTACCATAGCTTAGAAATAACTAATGGTGATCTAACTTGGGGGAGTGTCAACACTCCTAGGGTCAATTTAGGTTAAACATAAAAAATTTCAAGTTCAACCTGTACATTTTCTAAAATTATTCCAAAAAATTCTAATTTGTCTTGGAAATTCTACTAGCGTGAGAAAAATTCTACCATGACTTGCACATTTTTCACTTTTCCTTGAAAATTTTCTAACGTGCCTTAAAGATTCCATGATTCTAGTGAAAAAAATTAGAGCCACCTTGTAAATTTTCTACCATGACCTGGAAATGACTATTGGTGGTCTAAGTTGAGGGAATGTCACCTCACCTAGGGGTCAATTTAGATTGAGCATAAAAAATTTCAAGTTTCACTTGTAAGTTTTTTTAAATTATTCCAAAAAATTGTAATTTGCCTTGCAAATTTCAAAATTCTACCATGACTTGCACATTTTCTACTTTCCTTTTGAAATTTTCTAACATGCCTTGGAGGTTTTATTTCAATGCAAAAAATCAGATCTGCCTTATAAATTTTCTACCATAACCTAGAAATGATTGTTGGTGGTCTAAGTTGGGAGAGTGCCACCTCACTTGGGGCTCAATTTGGGTTGAACATAAAAAATTTCAAGTTTTACTTTGCACATTTTCTGAAATCATTCCAAAAAATTCTAATTTGCCATTGAAATTCCAAAATTTTACCATGACTTGCACATTTTCTACTTTCCCTTGAAAATTTTTTAACGTACCTTAGAGGTTCTATTCCATTGCAAAAAAATCATAGCTGCCTTGTAAACTTTCTACCATACTTTAAAAATTTTCTACCATGACCTAAAAATGATTGTTGGTGGTTTAAGTTAGGGAGTGCCACCTCACCTGGGGTCAATTTTAAGCATAAAAAATTTCAAATTTCACTTGCACATTTTTTGAAATTATTCCAAAAAATTCTAATTTGCCTTGGAAATTCCAAAATTCTACCATGGCTTGTACATTTTTTTACTTTCCCTTGGAAATTTTCTAATGTGCCTAGGAGGTTATATTCCAATGCAAAAAAATCAGATCCGCCTTGTAAACTTTCTACTACACCTTGGAAATTTTCTACTATGTCCTGGAAATGACTATTGGCGGTCTAAGTTGGGAGAGTGCCACCTCACTTAGGGGTCAATTTGGGTTTAGCATAAAAAATTTCAAGTTTCCCTTACACATTTTCTGAAATCATTCTAAAAAATTCTAATTTGCCTTGAAAATTTGAAAATTCTACCATGACTTGCACATTTTCTACTTTACCATGAAAACTTTCTAATGTGCCTTGGAGATTCTATTCCAATGCAAAAAAAATTAGAGCCACCTTATAAATTTCCTACCATGACCTAGAAATGACTATTGGTGGTCTAAGTTGAGGGAATGTCACCTCACTTGAGGGTCAATTTAGGTTGAGTATAAAAAATTTCAAGTTTCACTTGCAATTTTTCTAAAAATATTCCAAAAAATTCTCATTTGCCTTGGAAACTTTCTAACGTGCCTTGAAGGTTCCACATAAGAGAAAAAAAAATCAGAGTTACCTTGTAAATTTTTTGAAATTAGTACAAAAAATTCTAATTCACCATATAAATTCTACTAGGGTGAGAAAAAATCTATCATGACTTGTTAATTTTCTACTTTCCCTTGGAAATTTGCTATCATAGCCTGGAAATGATTGTTGGTGATCTAAATTGAGGGAGTTCCTCCTCACATGGGGGTCAATTTGGGTTGACCATAAAAAAATTCCAGGGTCCACTTGCAATTTTTATGAAAATATTTCAAAAAATTCTCATTTGCCTTGAAAACTTTTTAATATGCCTTGGAGGTTCTACATAAGGGCCAAAAATTAGTACAAAAAATTCTAATTTACCATGTAAATTCTGCCAAGGTGAGAAAAAATTTACCATGACTTGTAAATTTTCTACTTTTTCTTGGAAATCTTCTACCATGACTTGGAAATAAATGTGTGTGGTATCACTTGGGAGAGTTCCACGTCACTGAGTTCAATAGCTGAGAAAAAATGTTGAATCATAAAATTTCATCTTTTCAATTAAAATTTGTGAGCAGTTGACTGTTTTTCTAAATAAGTTGAGTCAGCATTGCATATGAACAAGACGTGTGGACCTTTATGGACAAAGTAGTTAAAACGGTCAAATGTCAATTTACATATATGAAGTTACAAAATGGAAATGGTCAACTATTTTTCAGTTCTTCGACACCAAATATGCAAATCTAATGTGAGCCAAGTTCGATATCTTAGAGAAACGGTTTACCAAAAATTTTGACATTTTAAGTTCAAATTTGTGAATGGTTAACTTTTTTTCGAAATAAGTTGGGTCAGCATTATATGTAAACAAGATGTGTGGACCTTTGTGGATGGACAGGTTAAATTGTTCGACCGGCAATTTACGTATATGAAATTATAAAATGAAAGTAGTCAAACGTTTTTCAGTTCTTCAACACCAAATGTGCAAATCTAATGTGAGCCAAGTTCGATATCTTAGAGAAATGGTTTACTAAAAATTTTAACATTTTAAGTTCAAATTTATGAATAGTTAACCATTTTTCAAAATAAATTATATCAGTATTACATGTGAATAAGACATGTGAACCTTTATAGACAAACTAGTAAAAATGGTCGACCGATAATTTACGTATATGAAGTTATAAAATACAAGTAGTTAACTGTTTTTCAGTTCTTCAATACCAACTATGCAAATGTAATGTGAGTCGGGTCCAGTATCTTAGAAAAATGGTTAACTAGAAATTCTAACATCTTATGTTCAATTTTATGAATGGTGGATTGTTTTTGAGCATAACTAGGATCAAGATTGATCCATTTTGTGCGCAAAAGATAAAGCAATAAGAAATGGAGATATATAAACTAAATATACAAAAACTAAATTGAATACATTAGTTTATCTCAAAATATTACAATGTCATAAAACTTAAATATTCCTAACATACATGTCAAACTACCAACGAGCCATAAAGGTTTAATATCCATACATCACGGTATTTAGTTGCTCAAGCTATGAGAGTCGCCTTTAGTTGCCCAAGCTTGTACACCACAAAGGGCGATATGAAATCCTATCGGATCATGATTCAACTCTAAAGGGAAAGCAATATAGCAGGGCATGATAAGAATTGTAGGTATGGATGATGATAAGAATGACGACGAGGATGAAAAGGGGGCCTCATTTCAACTCTGAAGTGTGATATGAACTCAATGTACCAGTGTACACTACTTTTTAGTAAAGTTGGTGCCTATATTTTGAATTTGTACGTGAAGTCAACACTTGGAAGCATACATCTCCAGCAGTTAATTCCCATTCAAATGAAGCTTGGTTGGGCTGCGAGTGATCAGCCCATAGGCAATTGTCATACCAGGTGGCTTTAGCAAATTCCATTCTGATATGAAAACCTTGTCTAAAACAGACACCAAAAGAACAAAAGTACCACCCTCATTATAAAAATCCACGATACAAGCATCAGGCTTTACAGTCATAACTTGTGAGGCTAACAAGCGCTCAATAGTACAGTGCCCGGAATATAGTGCAACCATACTGGTACCCCATTGTAACATACAGCAATGCTTTAGAATTCTGAAGCCATGACTAAATTTGAGACAGTGCTTATATCAACTAAGTTTTGTACTATATATACAATAACAGCCATGATTAATTCGGCCTGTAAAAATTTGAGTCAATGCTATCACTTGTTTGCCACAGAAATAGGGGGGAAAATGAGATCATAAAAACAGGGGTCCATACCTCCATTGTCATTAACAGCTATATGGTGGTCAAAATCAGCTATTCTTCTAGAGGAAAACACAACTAGCATTATTCTGTATTATGAGGATCTTAACACTATTATTTTCAAAATCACGTCAACTAAACCAAAAGTTTCAAATCTATAATATTCAAATTATTCATGCACAAGAGAAGAAATGTGGAAAGAACTTCATTTATCTCATCAAAATCAGTTTTTCAGTCTTCTTTTTCCTCTTTTCCGCTTTCTTTTTTCTGGTGTCATCAGTGCTTGACCCATATTGGGCTCAAGTTCAATATCCCTATTTATTTTTTTTTTTTACTAAATTCCCTTTCTTACACATTTTATCAAACACTTTATGTGCAACATTATTTAGATTCATGAAAGAAGCTATTGTAGTTTTAATTCTTTACCAAAACAACTAACAATTATCATATAGCAATCAAACTCTCACAACACCTTCATATATATCAATTTCTCTCGGTTAATTTAAAATCTCCAATTACCCAACAACATTCCACCACTTAAAAAGAAGAGGAAAAGTAAGATTAAAAGAAGAGAAAAAGTAAGATTATTTAGCTATATGTGTGCATATTAAACTAAAACCAGAAAAACTCATAGGAAAATGCCTATTAATGTGAGCTCTTTATATTAATTTCCAGTTGGATTTTCCACTCAAACTCCTCCCCTGTTCCATGTTATAATAGTAGCAAAAAGGAAATTAAAAAAAAAAGATAATTGAGTTTTGAAAAAAAAAAATAAAAATATTTGATTTTTTGAGCCAAAGAATTTTTTTTTGGTGAGAATTGAATTTTTTGAATTCAGAATTGATTTTTTTTAATTAATTAGGTACTAAAAATCAAAATTTTCTTTTTTTTTTGGGCCTTCAAACCCAATTTTCCCTTAAAAAAATGAGAAGAAATGGAGCTAGCACAACCACACGGCTACACACTCAACATATAGCAAGAGAAAGGGATAAGAAGGATGGCACATGAGAGGAAAAGAAAAGAAAACCTAACTTAGCAAAAAGAAAAAGAAAAAGAAAGAGAAGGCAGTAGCTTACAGATGGAGGAGGCGATGCCCAACTAGCCAAAGAAGGATGGAGGATATCTATGTGTAGGAATCAGCAAAGTAAGGAAGGGAATGTATGCTCCACCTACAGAAGGTCTATCGGAGGGAATGAAAGGAGAACACGGCGGACGACGAAGTTCTTCAAATTCAAAAAGCTCCTTTGTCCTTCCTTGTCATAAAATCAAGCTGAGGTATCGAATCCCAAATATTTTTATTTTTAGGTATCTATTCCCAATTCTCCCAAATAACAATATCCCGTTAAGCATACCAATACAGGAAAAGATCAAGAAATAATGGAGAAGTTGTATTCTTCACGTTTGTAATTATCTTCCAAGAGAATATCTTGCGCAGCCGTGTCTGCTCAGGGACGATCGATACTGTGTTTGTTCTCGGATTTGTTCTGGGATTTGGGTTCCCTGCTCCTGCAACAGCAGCAGCGTGTGCTGCTCTAGCAATCTGAACTGTCAATATTTATCTTATATTTTTATTTTATTTTTATTATTAAACATTATTTTTTTTAAATCTTAAAATTAAAAAATTATTTTTATTTTATATAATAATTTTTTAATTTTAAAAAAATAAAGATATAAAATAAAAATAATTTTTTAATTTTAAGATTTTAAAAAAATAATATTTAATAATAAAAATATAAGATAATATCTTAACCGTCCATATTTAATATGGACGGTCTAAATCTGTTGTTGGGATAGCAGCATATGGTGCTGCTGTTTTCTAGTAGAAAGAACCTAAATACATTTTGAAAAAATTTTTATCACATTTTTTTCTCAAATTAAATAAAGGGAGAGTATTTTTCCTCTCATCCTTATAAAGGAAGGAGAGGAAAAGATATAGAAAAAAAATACTCAATTTTTTTTATTTAATTTAAAAAAAAGATAGCTTTTCTCCTATCCAAAATTTCATTAATTAACCCTCCAAACAGGGTTAATTACGTCTTCAACTCTGATCAACATCACTATATATATATATATATTAACATCTCATTTATTCTCATGCCTCCAATAAAATTTATATAAAATAATATATTACACTGAGCTCAAAAGCTCTATGAATATCATAATTTAGAATTGAAGTCACTCTTTGATTATGAATATATTAATATTAATGAGAAATATAGTATGCACCTCAATTCAACATGTGGAAGAAAATAAAGAGAAAAAGTAGTTCAGGTGGTGGGAAATTTTAGATCCCCACCCATCAGTTATTATCCAAGCTAGTTGTAAATAAGTAGAGATTAATCACCCCTAGTTACTTAGGGTAAAAAATAAATTTTTCCTAATTAGATACGTAAATATTGGAAATCAAACTTCCAACCCTATTTAAGGAACTAGAACCTTTACCACTCCCATCAATATGAATTAATATATATTAGGAAGATACTTTTATATATATATATAGACGCTAGACATGTTTCTTTTACGGATTACACAAAATTTGGAGTAGATTATTGATAGATGGATATTGTCAATGTTGGTAGAAAATGATGATGTTAGATTCTGTAGATACTGATATGTATTTTGTCAACCTAATGAAAGGAGTTGTTCCTTTCAAGTTGTGGAGCATATGATGCGCCTTCTTCTTCCTCCACCTCTCATAAAATTTTGCTGTCAGTAAGGTTCCATTGCCAGTGGAGAGCCATCGAACACGTATTCTTCTTACTTGTCGCTTTCTATAAATGTCAGTATAGTTGTCGCTTTCTATAAATATAACTCTATATATATTACACACACACACACACACACACACACGTACGTATAACTATAACCACACATATATATGCGTCCTTCTAATGGTAAGTATCACAATAATAATTCAACCTGGTAAAAAGGAAACCATTGATTCATACAGTTGATTATCATGATTGGTTAAAAAGACATTAGATAGATTATGACTAAATGTCTCTAGATCAGAATTATAACCACATATAGGTATAACTAACTATGTATACATACATATATTCACAATTATATGTTTGTATTTATGCATTCCCTTCACACACATATATATATATATATGTATTTGTGTGTGTACGTATAACTTTGTGTATGTATTGCTGTTTTTTTTTTGTTTTATTCGTTTTTCACTTGTTTACTTTTTTGGTTGTGGGCCAGTGTAAAACCTAGGTAAGACTTTCTATGCCTTCTCGTTAGTGGCTTTTCGTTTTCAAAAATGCATCAACAAGTTGCAACCTAGACAAATGAACAGGTTGGTTATTACCAAAGAAATTAAATTATATGCTGTACGTTGATGCATTCAAAAGAGGCAACATAAAAAGAATATTAATTATGATCGTATATACAGTTTATATTCCATCTTTATATTTATTATTTTTTAGAACACTATGTGTTTTATTTTTGTGAATGTTAAAATTATGAATTACAAAGAAACTCGATGTAATTATGAAAATTATGCTTTCAGCAGCAACAGAAAAGATCGCCTTCAAGAATTTGAGTCATAGTGCATGTCCCAGCATCATTTTTGTCTAAAATTATATATTGGCCCGTATATATTCTGCAAAGAGATTTTTAGGGAAAAAAACATAGCCATATTATTTATAATTTATAAACAGTGCAAACGACTCTAAATTATATTTTCCCATCTCAAATATAAAGGACAAATATGAATCCTTTCTTAGTCCAAAATATAAGAAATAAATATAGTTTGTCCTCTACTTTTATTTATTTTTTTCAATTATATCTCTTATTAAATATGGATTAACATTTTCCTATGAGAAAAAATATAGTTATGTTTTGTGAAAACTATTTAATTTGGCACATATTTAAGAAGATTAACTGATTTTAACCACTTAGTTATTCATTTCTTACCTTTGAAACTGGATGGAGTATATATATGTATCAATTTAAATCCCTACTATAATTGACTTTTACCTACTTCTCACATATTAAAATAAATTAATTACATCATTAAATTTATCTAAAAATTTCAATAATTTTCAATATTACTCTTATTACATTAAATCCCAACATCAAATTTTTTTGACCAAATATACTTACGGACTAGACAAAAATCCTAACATCAAATTAATTACCCTTTACAGTACTTTTGTGCCTTATAGATCAATCAGGGTGGCACATCTTAATTACACAAAAAACAAATCAAGGGCATTATTAAAAAAATAATTAATGGTTTGAACATTTTCCAAAGTGCCCTGTAGTTAGAAACAAAAAACTCTTATAGAATATGGCTTATATAAGCACCATTCAATACAAATAAGATGTGATGATATTTATGTTCTGCTCTGCACTTCTGCTCACAACAATGCAGATGGATAGTTGTAGGACGGACGTGTGTGTGTCACAATATATATATATAGAAACATACATATATACACACATTGGGAGAGAGAAATGTACATAGATGCATATATATATATATATACTCTTTTGACTACAAAAAAAAAAGGTATATATATATTTATAATATATACTCTGACAGAGAGAGAGAGAGATAATATATAATAATTTGATTTGATGAAAGCACTCAAAGGTGAGAGGTGGCCTCTAGGGAGCTTAATCAAGTTTGGTTGGAGTAAGCTTATTCTGAGGGTTGGACAGATACTTGTTCCTCAGCTCAGCAACATCAATCTCTCCAAAGCGATTCTCAGGAATCCAGTTTCCTGTCTTTGGATCTCTCATCCAAAACACTGCCTCCTTCACCGCTACCTCCTCACCGGACCTCACTGACTCTCCCACCACCGTCGACTCAGCCACCCCCGACCTCCCATATTCCACCCCAGCTCTGTAACATCGCTTGCTGCAACAGTAACTGTCTTGTCTTCAGTATCCTCAAAAAGATACACTCACACACATATATATATAATACACACACACACACACACACACACACACACATATATGTATATAAGGAAGGAGATTTTTTTTTTTTTTTGCCAAAATAAGGAAGGAAATTATAGAGAGGAAGGCATAATTAACCTGATGAGACGGAGAAGTGGGTTGACAGAAATCTTAGCCATTGTGAAGAAATTAAGCGATGGACAGATTGGAAGTTGCAGAGAATGGAGTTTATAAATAAGCTCACAAAGGAGGATTCCATCTGCTACTCATAAGTAAAAGCAGAAGCTAAAATCAAATGAAAATGTTTTTGGATAAAACTTTGGATTAGATTCGGTTGAGGTCTCTCTAGGCAGATTCTCTTATCAAAAGATTTGGTCTCATTAATGTGTTTGTGTGCCGGAATTCTCTAATGAAATTCAAAAAGATTGGGTCTTTCGGTGTGTGTTAAAGCATGATTAATGACTTTTTCCACCTCAGAATTTATTAATATATAAACTGGTGGCGTTTCAAAAATTTCTTTCTTGTGATCATCAAAGAATCTAATAAAAAAAATATTTATGATATTTTGTCTCAACGCTACCCGTAAAGACATAAGATAATATTAAATTTTTAGCTGAATAAGATATTTTGTATAAACATAAAAAATAAGCACTAAAAAACTTATATATCAAAATTGATTTCCGAAATTATATTTTTTGCTACGTTATAAATTATATTTACTTATTAAGCACATGTCCACATAAAATTAAAGTTCAGTTATATTAAGAGGAAAAACGAAAGAGGAAAATTTTTTTTAACATAACGGGGTCAAAGACTCAAATAAAAATTGTCACTTGTTAGTTTACCAGAAAAAAAAAATTGACATTTGTTATTCTTTAATAAGAAAATCGGCACTTGTTATTCTTTGTTCATATTAACTTGCGTTAAAAACTTTTATTCACTTTATATATTCTTTGCTTTCTTCAAGGCATTTGATACCATCTCCAATCGATCAATTAATTAAACCATTGATAATTTTGTTACACGTGCTATATTTCACCATTGCCCAAATGTGGGGAATCTCAAGATACATACATCACTTCAGGAGTGATGAAATGCAAAATTGTCATATTTATGTCATTAATTAATAAACATTTTTCTCCATTCCCATATATTCTTTTTAAAAAAAAATTGGACAAGTTGGACTTTAGAAGTTTTTCATAACAAGATAAAGCTCGCGTCCCCAAAAACATTGTCAGACATAAGTATGATCTAGGCGGCCCAGATTTTATTTTTTAAAAAAGTATTTGATATATATAACCACTATTTTCAAAGCCTATAGTTAGAGAATTATTTTTATTTTTTTTCATGATGTTTCTTTCTTTTAAAATAAAGATTGTTAATTTTTTTTTTTCAAATTAAGATGATTAAGTCCACTACTTCACAGTAGCACCAATACCACTGCTTCTATATATAGAAGTACTAACCTTTTATCCATCAATAAAATATTCACATAAAAAATAAGATTTAAAGTGATACATTTCTAGGTTATGAGACACAATTAATTTTTATTAATTGAATCAACTTTCACCGGTTTTTTTCATTTCCATATATTCGACAATATACCTTTTTTCTCAAATTCCCCACACACACATCTACAGTTATCCCTATAAGACTAAAATCTGTATGGAAACTAGAAGAAAATATTTTACATGTTTCAATTAGGACATATTCGTAATGCAAATGGAAGAAAGTTGATTCGTGAAACTTGTGTGAGCGGAACCTATAAAAACAAATAAATACTTTACAGCTTTAAAGCTAAAATTTGGTTCTCATCCGAAATCAAGTGAATACGTCAAGTTTAACGAGTCGAGTCACGCTAGCATGAAGTATATAACTGTAGTTGTTTTAAGGCAAAATTACATATTTATGCAAGCCATACAAAATTTTCACAAATTCATGCCTGCGGAGAACAAAGTGACGGTCAAGGATCATTCTATCTTTTCATGATTTACATCCTAGATATGAAAATTTTCAAAAAATACATTAAAATTTCTAAGAGGGACTTGAAAATTACTGAGTTGAAAAAGTTTCAACCCACACATCATGAAAATTTTATGTTTAATGATTTACAGCCCAAACATGAAAATTTTTAAGATAAGAATGAAAATTTCTTGAAGGGACATAAAAATTCTAAATTGAAAATTTTCCAACCAAGACTTAAAATTTTCGAGAGAGAGAGAGAGAGGAAAATTTGTTATATAATTTACAACACAGGCATAAAAATTTTCAAGAAATATTTAAAAATTTCCAACAAAAACCTGAAAAATTTATTAGTATTAAGAAATTTACAAGTAACTCTTCGAAATTTTTATTAGTGCGTTATAAATTATATAACAATAAATTTCCATCTTCCTCTTGAAAATTTTCATATGCCTTTTGAAACTTCTCATGTGCCTCTTAGAAATTTTCAAATTTGGGTTGTAAATTATAGAAAACAAATTTCCGTGCCCCTCTTGAAAATTTTAAGTTTGGGTTGGAAATCTTTCAACGCTCGAAATTTTAGGTCTCCATTGAAAATTTTCAAGTACCTTTTGAAAATTTTCATATCTAAATTGTAAATTATTAAACATAAAATTTTCATGTTTTTAATGTAAATTTTCAAATTTGAGTCGAAAACTTTTCAACTCAGAAATTTCCAAATCCCTCTTAGAAATTTTCATGTATCTCTTAAGAATTTTTATATTTGGATTGTAAATTATGAATAGGTGAAATGGTCCTCCACTGTCATTATTCATGAATCTGTAAATATTTTTCATGGTTTGCATGAAGCATGAATCTGTAATTTTTCCTTGTTTTAATCAAAATAAATAAAAGAGAAAAAAGAAATATATGTCAACTATAAAGGCCATATCATAGGAAGTGCGATGAGGAGATTGAGAGGAAATGTGAGTTATCCATAATTCAATGTTACCCAGAGCAACCTGCTATTAAGTTACACTAGGTTTTTCATACACCAAAAAACCCAAAACATATAGATACACTGAATATACACAAGTCCCTAAAAAGTAGAATAACTTTTGATCTGTTACATGATTATATAATATCATGTCAGTAAATGTATGAATACAATTTTTCTTTTGGACACAATAACATAGACCTCAAGTCCCTAATCATATTGGAGCCCTTGATGGGATTCAAAAGCCGTAGAAGTTCAATATTATGAACTTCAAATCTAAAAGAAAAAATAATAATTGAGAGGTAGGGAGGGGGAGGGGGAGGGGGAGGGGGAGGAGATCCTATTCCTAATGAAATCAGTATTGCTTAAGACCTAATTCTCATTTTTCCCCTAAAATCCTATAATCTATATATAGAACACAATGGTTACAGATAATTCCAACATAAGAAGGAACTAGTAATGCTTGTTAATGGGGGAAGGGAGGGGCAGAACTATATCAAAGGGGTCTAGATGCAATTGACCCCTGAGAAAACCCATTAGCAACGCCTGAGGGTTTCTTCTTGAAATTTGTAACGCTACAATGAGGACATATATATTCCAGCCCATCTGTTTTTGCATAATCCTGCACAAGTTGTGAATGAAGTTTGGTGAATCCTTAAAATGAATAAAAGGCAATGAGACTCAAGCTTCTCTACATAAGATAACATCACACTATCCATTCATTACCAACAAAGATATTTGGGGTAGTACCTTAAATGCGCCAAGACCTTGCCGTCTGTCACAGCCAAAGTGGGCCCACTCACCACATATGCCGCAATTCACCCAATCCCCGGCTGCACTACTGTTGAACAGTTCCAAAATTGTAAGCAAAGATTTACAGAAACACATTTCCATAATAACAACATCCTCTAGTAATGATCAGGAGCCAAGAATAAAATTAGAATGAAAGTCTATGACTTCAGCATTTTACATGGAAAGGGGTAAAAAGCAACAGCCTATCTAAATTTGACTGAAGAAAAAGGGAGAAGTAAAACCTGTGACACAACAAGCAGCACTCTCCATCCACATCATCATGTGCTAATTCATATTCAAGGAGGTAAGTTTCATAATGCCTTTTGAGTGTATTTCCAACACCCTGTAAAACAAGATAAATTACACAAATAACCTTTACTGTTAATGGTATAGCTAGTTAATTTCACACACTAAAACAACAATTATAGAAAGTTAAAGGGTGGCAAATGAATTAACTCCATCAAGAGAAAAGTAGACAACAGGACCTATTTCCAGAACCTTAAACTTAATTTCCAGTTTACAAAGTTTAGGAGTTATTTGCAAATGACCAGAAGTTTAAGGGAGCTTTTTGAACTCTTCCCTTTTCTAAAGACGTTTATGCAGAACAAGACCAGAATTAGCCAAAATCTTTTTAGGACTTTAAAGCCTGGTCACAAAAATTTAAATTGCAAATATAGAAGACTCAACAACCTTAATTCAAATAAGGAACCTGAACTAAAGACCCCAAGCATATATGGATACACTATAATTTGAAAAAAAAAAATCTAATTCAAGACAGGAAATATATATTAACTAATACTACAGTTGGATAAAATCTTTCAAGACCAAAACAACTAAACCTAAAATTAATAAACCATTTATCCTCAATTACAAACCCTAAATTCCAAATTACTATTACATAATAAATTAATTCAAATATCATAATTTGTCTCTTTTCATAACGCATTAATTTTCCACACAATTTTTTTTTTTAGGGTAGGGTGCCAAAAATTGGCCAATTTAGTAGACCAAATGGTTATGTACAGATAGATCTGGTTAGAAGGGCACTTCAATTCCCTATTGCCCCAAGTATCCAGAGAAGAGCACATACTAACACATTACTCACACAAAAAGAGACAACAATGTGATATAGACAAGCAAATAAGGAATAAAACATACAGTCATTCTATTGGTGGTTGTGTAATTGCGCATCTTTGAGAAGATTTGTCCTTTCCAGTTAATGCCATTGCCAACATGGAATCCTCCCCTGGTAACCACCTAAGAAACAACAAACAAACTTATTAACAAACTTACCAAATCTGGTGAGCATAATCATTGTCCAAAGTGGTAATCCCAATCGCTCACCTCTTTATACAAGTTGTAGAGATCA
Source organism: Adenanthera pavonina (assembly GCA_026686845.1). Taxonomy (NCBI): domain Eukaryota; kingdom Viridiplantae; phylum Streptophyta; class Magnoliopsida; order Fabales; family Fabaceae; genus Adenanthera; species Adenanthera pavonina. The sequence goes on from JAIVEN010000006.1 coordinate 36,125,635, forward strand.
AGTCGTTTCCCATTGAGTATGGCATCAGGGAACTCAGCTAGCCCTCCTTGAGGAATTAATCGACTATGTCCCCGAAGAATTAGAAACTCCATGACATCTTTCAGAAATTCCTCCTATAAAAAGCAGTGATTTATTCAAATTCCCATAGCAGATTCTTAAAAAATAATTATATCATGGAAAAACACTACCAATTGGCAAATTTACAAATTAATGGGGACTTGGATAGTATGGGATGTCCAAATCCCACATTGAGTACTATAGGATACACAATGGGGTATGTAAGTAGGTTGGTTCTTCCATCTCAATAGCTGCTTTTAGGGGAGAGCTCAACATCCCACTTGGATATCCATTAATGGTATCAGAGCCTAAGCATCGACGGTTCTGGAGAAGGCTACCTATGGAGAGTTTTGACTAATAGAGGAGTCGAGTAATGTGTCATCGAGTAAAGTATTGTAGTGTGCAACTGTCAGGATGTCAGCTCTTACTAGGGCCAATTGATGGGAACTTAAATAGTATGGGATGCCAAAGTTTCATATTGAGTAATATGGGATGCACAGGAGGGTATTTAAATGAGTTGGTTTTCCTACCTCAGTAGCTAGCTTTTTGGGAAGGGTTTCCATTCCACTTGAGTACCCATCACAATTCTTTTTTGCTACAAAACCAATAATATACAGCAACTGCCATCTATTTTATTTTCTTCAATTAATCATACTTAGTGAAGTAACCAGCAACCATCTTCATTAAATAATGCAGCATCTGCAGTGTTTCCATTTTAAATAATGAAAAGCAAATGGCGTACCCTTGAATCTGAGCATCCTTAAGAAAAAAATTGTCACTACCAATTAAATCTCAAGCTCCAATATCTTCTGCTATAAGGACATAGAAATCGAAGGGTGTCTCAATCGATTATGCAACAAGACAGTCAAGACTGTGCCGTTCTGTAGCTTTCTTCATCAACTTTCAATATATTTTTTTTCTTTAGTTTTCTATTTTCTTTTCATTCTTTACATGAGAATTGTATCCACCTCAATAATGAATTCTTTTTCTACCCAAAGAAATAAAAGGGCGTGAAATATAAAACTTCAACCTCACATGGCTATGCACTCAATCAAATTCTATCTGAAGATATAGCCTTAATTCTCCTCTTTTTTCTGCCTTTGGAGCCTCACTGAGAAGTAATACAATTCACACTTCACAGCAATCACAAGCATAAAGAAGTCTCCATCAGTGCATTACGTTTCATTCAAATATCATCCCATACCAAAGTATTAGATTACAACATGAAATAGTTTACCCACATGATATGAAAAAATTGCATTAAAGGAAAAAGACAAAGAACTCACCTCAGGGCAACTCTGGATCAGGCCTCTGCCACAACCATGCTTTTTCAAGGGAAGTGGGTTCAAGGAAATAATCTGCTTAGACTGACCGGAACCTGAATAGGACCTTCTCTGTGTTGCAGAACTTGAACCGGTAGTATTGCGCTTTGTGGGGACAACAAGTGGCAAACTAGCTTCAACTTGGGCACCATCATAACCATCTGTCTCAGAAGGTCCAGAAAAGAGTGTCATTCTATGGCGATGAACATGGGGAATGGGCCTCATTGCAGACACTTTTAGTCTCTGCCTAGCTGGAGTTAAGGGTGTGCCAACTCCATTCACCATTTTTGCATCCTTTTCCTCTTCATCTACTTTATGAATAGTCCCTTGCCCAGCAAAGACACCATCATGAAGGCCAGGGCTTGCCTCTTGGCTTGGCTTACACCTTTTTCTAGTAGGAGGAGGTGGTTTCAACCAATCAGGGGGGCTGCTGAAAATCATTTTGTCTGCATAACTATCTCTGCCATGACTTTGATAAAAGAAAAGTAAGCGCTCGGCATCATCTTTCTCAAATGAAGCAACAGGCAACCCCTGAATGCTAGCAATCCCAAGTGCAACTAAACCTCGATAAGTAACATCAGGAGCTAGCTGTCTCAAGACCTGAAGGTTGAGTCAAAAAAATTATAAGCAGGATACATGATAAATAAAGAGAAGACAGCCCATTTTCACAGCATTTAAGCTCCAGTTCTTATAGTACATGAACTTTAATACTACACTGATATGATAGAAGTAGATAACAGAAAGAGAAGAGAGAAAGAGAGCAGAACAAGTAGAGGAAAGAGAGAAAAAAGAGGGAAACACGAGAGAAGAGATTCCAATGAATTACTCAAAATCACAAAAGCCACCTTGACCAATCCCATACACTCCCATTTATAGCTGTTGCCCATCCAAATGGTTATAACCACCCAACCAACAATTATTGCTGAAGTGTAACACACCACATGTTTAAATTTCAATTTTGAGGTTTGCTAATCACCATTAAAGCTTAAATGGGTGTATTTTGGTGTCTAAAGGTGTTTAGGGATCAATTTGAGCAAAATTTCAAAGGTTGGACAGTTTTGAATGGCATCATGGCTGTTGCTCTTGGAGCCACAGCAAGCTCCTATCACATGCTCAAGAGTGTGCCAAATTAATGAAGCTGCTGCGACAAAGCACTCAAACACCACAGCGTGACACCAAAAATTTAAATTTCAAGTAGGTCGAACCAGCATGTAATTTTGGAGTCAGAATTGGGGTCTTGAAGAGGAGAGGCAACCAGTGAAGCTCAAAGGAAGATTGGGTTCATTCCCATCCAGTTCTTCGTCAAAATAGCAAGGTAATGTGATAATCTTACTCCTCGCATCTTCCTCTACATTTAGTCGGTTTAGATTTTTTATTTGGTGAAGTTTTGGGTAACCCTAAAGCTAGGGTTTCAGTTATGGATAGGGTTTTGCTATAAAATCATATTGGGAAGCTTTTTAAACCAATGGGTATGATTATATTGATGGTTTATGTTGTGTAAATGTCAAAAACTCAAGCTTATGTGTAACCCCTTTGCAGATTCTCGTGTATGTCCGAAATTTTTAAGTGGTTTGGGTAGAATATTATGATTGGAAGCTCTCTTGAGTACTGGGGAGCGATTATTTAAGGGATTGTTTTAATTTAAAGTTAAAGCTATAAGCTCACAGTGACTTTGTAGTTGTACTGCAAACAGGTTTCAAAATTTGGGCTTTGCAAAAGGCTTAGACTTGTGTGAATTGTGCTTGGAACACTTGTTTGAGCCTTTGAAACATTTCAAAGGCCGAAATATTGATTCTTGGACCAACTAGAATTATGTGATGATGGAATTGGCAGGATTTTGGCTAAATGTCCTTATATTTGGTATTTTAGTGTTGGATACACTTGCGGAAGCTTATTCTTGTGGCTCATTGTGTCTGGTAGCCATGGTATAGAAGTAAAGGTAACCTGGATTCTACTTCTTTCTTGATTGTCTTGTGACTTTGCATATTTCATTATGCATATGTTTATGATATAAGTAGTTCTGTGAAAATGATTTTGTATCACCATTAACCACCTTGGATTATGTACCTTGTGTGTGTGCGCTGCCAATGTGTGTTTGTGGGTATGGAATCAAATGTACCTTGTGTGTATATACTGGCTACTGTATGACATCAAAAGCATTGCAAGCTGGGTGATCTGATAGAAAGAAAGGAAAGGATGCATTCATATTCCAGATTTCATCTTTGCACAAAGATCTAACAAAATTAGAGGACTGCCTCTCAAATACTTAGGCTCCCCTTCCAGTTATCCCCACCCAAGGGATCCTTGCTTCAATATGTTACGTCATCATGAAGCAACGTTTTCACATAGTTATTGACAAAATTCAATGTTAAGGACTTTTCCTATTATCAAATCAAACACAGCCATATTGCTTCTTTTCCATAAACAAGTTAAGTTAAATTGCAATTCGATTCTTCTCAAGCCAAAACAAGTATGCTAATATATGTTGTTCACAATTAACACCACTATATTTGATATAGGACCAGAACCTTAATGAATACCAAATAAGAAACTTGCGAGGTGGGGTATCTCATTCACTGCTACTAAAAACCCAGAAAAAAAAAAAAACCACAGATAATCATTTGAAAAGAGAGAGAGAGAGAGAGTGAGAGAGTGAAAAAGATCGTAATAAATGAAACCTGTGAAGCCCATAGAGGAAGCTTCAAGCAAACTTCAAATACCGCTGCTCCACAAGCAATTGAGGCAGATCTCCGAGGTTCAGAGACATGCTGTTCGCTTCCCTCGTTAATTTGGGCATGAACTAGTTGACTCTTCTCAATTATCTCATTTTTTATATGATTCTCCAACAACTATAAAAAGAAAGGTCAGGGAATAAGAATCTAAACGTTTTAGTAAGTAAATGTTACTTGCACACATCAAATCTAGAACGACCTTCCACCACAATTTTGAACTGTGGATTGGATCCAAAGAAATGGTTGATTTAGACAGTTTACAGGAAAGTGAAATTGTCCAAGAACAATTTTCAAGCCAAATTTAAATTTTCACATTTTTCCAGAGAGAAATAAGAATTAAATCCCTAAACAAATTACTCTCGAAAAAATCTTAGTTATGGATGAGTTATGGATGACAGACATTAAAAACATTTCTAGATCCAGTGATGCAACTTCAACACAATATTTGAAAATTACCTGATCGTTGAAGCAGGTTTGAGCGCTACCAGACACCAGAAGTGAGATATGGGCAGAACTACAGGTTGTTATATCACATCGCATGGTCACAACTCCACGAGAAAAAGTCGCTGCCTGGAGAGGAGGTGGGGGGGCACTGTGCCAAAGAAAAAAGGCATCAACATATCACGAGATGTCAATCCAAATTTTACATCCAATGACCAATAGTCTTTTGAAAACGGTGCAATTTCAAAGGAAAAAAAAGAGTTTATTACTCTTTTGGTCAATCTAGTTTCATATAAGTTTGATAGAAGTTGCCCTAGTGGTTTTCAAATTGACTGAGCACGATGCCATCTCTACATCAGCAACATAGGCTGACACTGACAATACTCTTTTTTGCTGAAGTGGATATGGCATGGCACAATTCTCATCAGTAATTAGAGTGCCGCATTAGAGTAAACTGGCAGAGGGGACTAACTCCTAGTAAGCAATAGCATCAATTATCAATTTGAAAATTATTGGGGTTTAAAAGTAAGAATAGCAGGGCCAAAATAAAAACTTTTGTACAGGAAGAGGGCGTGAATTGGTAATTAAAACCCCTGCCCAGGACCCACGAAAACAAAATCTGAAATATTGGAAGTCATCCAATGGGTAATTAGCATGCATCTACATGATATATTAACATACCTAAACTTGCCATGGAGTTTGCTCCCACGTATCTGAAAAGATAAACTATGAAAATGAAAAAGCTACCTACTTGAAGAGAAATTCTAACCAAAAACTACAAAAAAAAAAAAGAACAAATAAAAGCCACGAGAATGATGGAAGACAATTATCAAGGACCTTTAAAATGCCCCTACTGAAAGACTGCTGTGTTGAATAATGAGGAAAACATGCAACCAACCTTTGGATAAGAAAGGATTCTTTGCATGAAAAAGAAAACGGAAATAGTGATCTCAAGGTTTTTGCTAAAATGAACGCAACAAGTAAAAAAATCATGTTCATGTATAGAAAATAGATAGATCTGATTAAACTATAGAAGAAATAATTAAACATACTTCAATAGCTAAGAGTGCCTTGAGTCCATCCTCCAACGATCTCAACAATGACTCATCCTGGGAAAATAAAAAGAAGAAAAAGGAAGCACGCAAATAGTTGGGGAAAAAAGTCAGTTGATGCAAGTGTTTGTTTGAAAGAGGATTGGGTGTGAGTGACATATAAATTTGGATCAAGTAAAGCACAAACAAGTGTGCGTAAGTGAGCCTATAGTGTGCATGTATATCAAGATTTAGTATTCAACAAAAGCTTACAACAGTGGGAGGTGCACCACATATGAGAAATCTCAAGTTCGCTTCATCATCATGTATCTTTATAGCAGGAAGACTGCCAGAGGAACTTTCTTCATCATCCTCACACACCTCAGGAGGGTCAATATTGATTTGCAGACAGTCTCCAAGAAGGTGTGGCCCTATATTGTCACTAGCATCATGTCTCTCAGCAGGAAGGACTTGATTGCTTTGAACACAGTAAAACTCAAAAGAAGCACGTGCAAGGTGAAACGCATCCCACATATGCGTAGAAGAACTGCAATTAATGTCATTAAAAACACGAAATATGTCTTATCCTAAAAATTTCTTAACAAACTCACTCATGTAAAGTGATATATATATAATGCATAACACCAAGAAACAAGTAATATCTTCACAAGTTCTGGCCATCCATGATACAAAGCTACAAACAAATGACAAATTAAATATTTATACATCGACTGTCATAAAACATAAAATTCAAAATTTTGCACCTTTCAGATTCCCCAGATAAACATTCCTTTTATGGATGGACAGCCAAATGAATGCATCTTCAAATATGTGCGTGTTATTTATCAAAAAATAAAAGCGTTCTCAAGTCTGTGCCAACTCATTGATCAATTCCCACAAGCATCTATTGTGGTGACATCAGACTTTGAGCATATATAGTCATTGAAAATTGAACCCACTTACTTACAGATAAATGGTAACATACCTCTGCACCGCTGAAAGAAATGCTTGACGAAAATGGCAAGCAGCATAACAAGAAAAAGTATTCTTCCAATAAATCACATATGCAACTCCCTGCATGGTCAAACAGCCCAAATGAATTTTCTTTCCCTCATAAAAATCTCAATACGCAAGGGATTATAGAAACTGTTAAACCCAACTTTTTAAACATCCAATGACATTAGTTTAGGAAGTTGTAGGCAATGCCTTGATATTTGCTAGGCAACCTGGGCATAAGTACCTTAAGATGAAGAGCTTCAGCCAAAGTTTCCCCATTTGGGATTTCCAAGTAAACCTGCAGAAGTTTTTTTTACGGAAAAAAAAATATCAGATTGAATACTACCCGCTTAGCCAGCTTAATGATGTCATTTAAGCATTATTACTTAATATTACTTAGTGTAAGAGAAGAATTGATTATATACATTTAAAAAGTGAAGTTAAGGAGGCAAGATTAGACCATCACATTGCAAGAAACATGAGCTAATTTCTTAACCTCTATGTCTAAAGATCACAAAATCTTCTAACGATACTTTGCCTACATTTATTGTCTTATGAATCATTCAACCATCAACCTTTATTTTCCTAGTTTCTTCCCTGATTCAATAGTCACTTGATCACAAATTCCTATGTAGCAAGACTTATCAAAGTAATCTAAGGTTTCTTTTGATCTTCGTATTCCGAGACAGTGAAATTCCCACTGTTTCTTCCTTTTCACCACAAACCATTGTAGTTAATACTTCCCATTTGATATAGTAGATTCAGAAGCCCAGTCAGCAAAAATTATATGAAAAGAACAACAATTTGCTTGGTTTTGATTTGAAAATACATACAGCTATTGGCAATGTGGGACCAAAGAGCTCTGATATAGCTTCAGAGGAGGCCAATTCTTCGCCTTGCCAGACCAAAGAACCAATTTCACCATTCGCAAACTGTTCTCCTTGTAAATATACAAAATTTGGCTGATAAGACTCGAGAACTTTTCGAAACTGCTCTTTTTCTGGATTGTTCAGAGTTTGAACCTGCATTAGAGGCTAACAATATGATAAAGAAACACCCAAAACTAATGCAAAATATAAATTTGCATCCCATAGTTGAAAGGAGAAAGGGAATTTGGCACCTCCAGACGCCCTGAAGAAGCTAACTCAGGAAAAGGATATTGGAGCTGATTCTGTGTGACTTTCTTCTCGAACTCATGCTCAACGTTTTTGGCACATGTGACAGCAAGCAGACTACAAGTTTGTTTCGGAATTCCTCCAGGATGAAACATCATTCAAGCACCAGCACCAAAGAAACAAAAAACCCGACGGTCGACACTCTTCGATTTCGCGAATTACCCAAGAAAAAAAAATTAACAATATGAAGCACTTCAAGATTCTAATGCCACGTCGAACCAAATCAAATACCAGTCTCAACTCAGGAACATCTCATTATAGGGAACTGATGGTGTGAGCTGTGAACAGTGAGTGAGTCGAATTCAAAGGGAAATTTCAACTCTGCAAACCCTAGCAGGAGGGAGGAAGAAGACGATCGAAGAGAAGGAAGAAGATGAACAAAAGCCACATCTTCTTCAGTTCTTCTATACTCTAAACGCATCGTTGTACCAGAACATTTTTTGTATTCTAGTTTTTAATTGATCGAGGTCTTTCGGGCTCAATTGAGCCCAATACAGGATGATTCTACACATCATCATCATCTCTATTCATCTTTCTCAATCTCTTTTTGGATTTTTTGTTTCGGTTGATCAGGCTTTTTGTTAGACTCGGATTATTTCACTTGTTCAAATCTTCTCCCTTTTGGATTGATTTGGGATTACCACTTACCAGGATGCTAATACTATACTAATTTTACTAAACTGCTATTTCTGATGTTAGTGTTATCGCACTATTTCCACGTTATATCATACCGCTCGGAAAAATTAAGATTTATTTATAGTTTATGTCTTTACAATTTATTCAACTTTTTTATTTGATTCTTATCTAATTTATTTTTCCGCTATGTCCTCACACGGATCAAAAGGTTTTCTTTTATTTTGTTGGTCAAAAGTTTTAAAATTGAGTAAGTTATCACTTTATGTTTATATTACCTTATCTTGCTTAAAAAATATGATTTATTATATTATAAATAATGTAATTATACAAATAATCAGATTAGTTTATTATTCATGTTATTCTAACCCGTTAAGTTTTTTTTCTTTACAAAATCAGGATTCATTCATAATGTTGTCTTTATGTTTTATTCAATTTTTATTTGATCCTTTTAATTTTTTTCTTACAAAATTCTTACACTATTCGAATTTTTTTTTAATCAAGTGATGTTTAATGTTGTCAAATTATTCTTAAATTATGTTATGGAATTTATCGTAAATATTATAATTATATTCAGAACTCTCAAACAATAATTTCTCTAAAATCTTCTTCCATATTCAATGATGTACATCTTGTAACTCTTAAATAACTTATGTTGTGTAATTATGTAAACTAATTTATTATTTATATGATTATAACTTATGTGTCTATTTTTTATGATTAAAGGTTCATTGTTACTCCTTCGATTCAAAATATAAGTCATATTTAACTAATTACATAGAAACAAAAAAAAATAATTTTACTCATTAAATCTGCTAAAGAAATACATTATTGTTCAATAGTTCCCTTATTTAATACATTATATTAAATACCCTAAAAATTAATTGTAAATAAAAACAAAATAAAAAAATAACATTTAATATCCTATAAATTACCAATGGAACTTATATTTTGGATTAAAATAACCTTTTAAAATAGAATTTATATCTTGGATCGGAGGAAGTATATTATTAGAATAGAGTATTTAAAGTGAATATAAAAAAAAAACCCTTCTTTTTTCTTACTAGTTTTTCTCGCTCATCTGACATAAATAATATAATAATATCAGAATGAATAAGTATGATATAAACCAATGGCAATTAGATTGAGTAGTAAGGGACTCAACACTCCTTAAGTAAAATCTTAAATTTGAGTATTGTGAATAGAAAAAATTATATTAGAAGATTTACTCCATTTAGACCCAACAATACTTAAATCTGACACAAAAAAAATGAAAGGATGATAATTAGTAATGTCAATGCTTAATGTTCAAAGTAATGGCAATGTTCAGGTTTTTTTTTTTATAGGCTCGAAATTCTCTTTTCTTAATTGTTTTTCTCACTCATTTTACCTTTTTATTTTACAATAAAAGTATCATTGCATCTATGTGATGCACAAAGTGCGGTTGTTATTGTAAACCTGTATAAGAGATATCCCCTATGTTTAGAAATGTCATGTGGTCAACATATATAATATGACAACATCATAATGGATAAGTCTGATATTCCTATCAAAAGAAAAAGTATGATACTAAATCATGATAATTAATAACTTTATTGTTTAATACACAAAATCTTATTTTAGAGGTGTTAAGTGTCTTGTAACTTAATCTAACTATTATTGATAATTATTTTTAATTTATATTTATTAGATTATATTTGGCTTTAATGATTTCTTTTTTAGTCAACTATATTAATATTGAACGATAAAATATTTAAGTAGATTGATATCTTTTAAATTTAGAATTTTTATATTTTTATTTAATAAATAGGAGTATATCTATTTTAGAATAAATAAATTAAAAATTTATATACTTAATTATTTTTTCTAATCTATGTGTTTATAGACTTGATTATTTTTTCTATTTTTTATTTAATAAATAGATAAAAATAATTAAGTCTATAAATTTTTTATTAATACATATTAGATATTTCCTCCAATTCAAAATATAAGTCATATTTAACTAATTACACAGAAATAAAAAAATATAGTTTTACTCATTAAATCTGTTAAAAAAATATATTTTTTCCAATAATATCCCCATGTAACGCATTGCATTTAAAATTTGTTATTTCTCTTACATTTAATTAGACTAAAATAGAAAAAAAATTTATTGTAATAAAAATTACTAAATGGGACTTATATTTTGAATTAAAATAAACTTTTAAAATAGAAATTATATTTTGGATTGGAGGAATTATTGTTTATAGACTTAATGTTTTTTTTTTCATTCATATGTTCAAAATCAAGCCATAAATAATACTTCTTTCAGGGAAAAAAACTATTTTATAGATATTAAAAAAAGTAATTTTAGTTAGTTAAAATTAATTAAGTTATCTTATATTTTAAGTTTATTTCAAAATTACCCCTACTTAATTTAATATTAATTTGAATCATTAATGTATTTAATCTTTCTCACATAATCAATGAAAAATAATTTTTAAAAAATAAAAATTTAATATACCATCAACTCATTTTTTTTCTTTTATACTCCCTTCGGTCCTTTTTAAAAGCGTCTTCCAACTACTTTATGTAGATTAAGGAAGTTAGTTACTTCCCCTAATCCATATTATAAAATATTTTATATAATAAATTTTTAATCCAAAATATAGAGTATTAAATATTTTACTTCCTAATTTACTCATGTCTTTAATACTTCCTCTCTCTTAATTTATAACTCTACAATGATAATAGAATAAGGCATTTAATAAGGGTAAAATAGGAAATATGGGTACTTTTTACATTGATTTCTGTTAAAAAAATGATTTTCTTAATATATATATGTAATTGATATAAAATGCCTTATAATGTGGACCGAAAGGAGTATCTTCTTAAAATCCTAAAAAAAAAAACAAACATTCATTTTTTATCCTTATTTAATATAATAATGTAATACATATTAAATATCATTTGACCAATTGAGAGTGTCTTTTTCATCCAAAAGTCCAATAACAATTTACAAGAAAAAATAAATGATGAGGGTAAAATAAGAAAAATTTTACAAAATATTATAAGATCCCTTATAAAAAAGATTAGAAAAAACTTCTAAAATATCATTTATAAAAAGAACCGAAGAGAGTATATTGAACCACTAAAAAAAAAATTCTTATAAATAGAATATGAGTTAGCATGATTAAGCGATATAGCTATATTTGTCAATTATGCCGGACTAAATACTGTCTCTGGTCCTTAATATAAGACTATTTTAACTGAATCACGTGAATTAAGAAGGGAGTTAAAATTAATTAACTACTTCAATTTATCTGAAAATTTCAATATTTTTCTAAAACTATTCTTATTTATTTTTTCTCTTTTTTGTTTGGATACATTAAATAGAGATATTTTTTAAAAATGTATAATAAATATCATCTCATATATTATAAAGGATCTTATATTTATGATCAAAATAAAAAATTTTATATATATAGGATTGGAGGAAGTATAATTGAACATTCAATTATTGAGAGAGTTTGGGAAAGAGAACAGGAGAGGTGGCAACAGCTGGAAGGAAAACATCTTTCCACGTTTTCCGTTAAGCTGTATTTATTAATCGATTAACTACTTTGGTCGGTTCTCTATTTCCTGCTTCAGTAATGTTTGGTAATAAACAGAAAACAAGTGGAAGAAAGCATGACAATGAAAAATGATTTATTAAATTTATTACTCCATCCCTGTTTTAAATTTCAAGTTACTTTGTAAAATTTATACAATATTTAATATTTTTCACTTTTATCCCTTTTGGGAGGGATTTGGATTAAAAAATAATTAAGAAGTGTTCTAATTTAATGAAAATAATTTTAAAAATTAATGATAATTTATTAAATATTTAAATATAATAATTAATTTTAACCAATTTTTTTAATTTAAATAAAATAGTTAAAAGTGACTTATAATTTGAAACAAAAGAAATAAAAAATAATAAATGGATGAGAATGCTTATTTTGTTATTACAGGCAACAAACAAAGTCAACTATATTGTAAATATCATAATATAATCTTTTAAGAATAACTTTATGGGAGTTCATAACTATAGTGTGTTTATAAACGCTTAATTAACATAACAATTGAGCAAAATCATTTACAAAATGCCTCTAATTAATAACTAAATCAATGTTCATGATAATCAAAATTTATATTTCAATATGGAGATATGTAATTTTACATATAAAGTAAAAAAAATTCTACATCCTTGACTTTCAGTCAAGAATTAAATAATTTTTTTAAAAATTTTTAATGTACAATATATATCCTATTGCTCTACACTACAACAATGCACACAAATGAGTTTTCAAAGGATGTTGAATTGTTGAGCACTCTGGGGGGAAAAGATGTTGAAAATATATATTGGTTAAGTTTTTTTTTTGTCTTTAAATAGAATACATACATAAATATAAGAGATTTATATTATATGATTTGTTGATTATCATTTTAATAATTTTTTTAATATCATGAGAAGATACTTAACAACTAAAAAGAGAAATGCAGGAAATGCATAATTACTATTTTATCTGGATTCGTACCATATAAAATCATGTAAACTAGAAATTAAAAAAATAATACATTTAAAATTACAAACATCGCAAAATAACTTCGAAATGTAATTATTAATTTATTATATTATAAAAATCTTGTATTCCCCTAACAAAAGTTATGAATCTTGTGATTCCAACAATGCATGTATATATATATATATATATTTGTGTGTGTATATTATATTATAGTACGAATATATATTCCAATATATATAATATTATATATATACATGTGTATATATATTCGAATATATATATATATATTATTATATTATAGTAGTCCCTTCTCCAAAAATTTTTTAATTTAAGATTATGGGATATTTCTTCTGTTTTGTAAAAATTGTTGTTTTAAGGTTTTTTACTTGTTCCAAAAAAATCATTAAATGATCTATAATATTATAAAATTTAAAAATATTTTATCAAATTTTCCTTATTTAAATACTCTTTTTAAATGATCTACTCCTTTCTGTCTTATTTATAAAGCAAAATTTCTTTCTCTTAGTGGTCCTAAATATATGAGCAAAAAAAGTTAATAGTGTATTAAATTTTTTTCTAAAAATTACCCTTTATTAATTGTATGAGAAATATTAAATACATTAATAATTTAACTTAGTATTAAATTAAGTAGATGTAATTTTGTAAGAATTTTAAAATATAAACAAATGAATTAGTTTTAACTAACTGAAACAAATTTTCCTAGGAAGTTTCTTTTCGTTATACTCCCTCCATCCCATATTATTAGGCAATACGAGGGATCTTTCTTATCCCATAATCTAAAACAATATGAATTGATTTGTCATTTTTACCCCTCATTTATTGTATTATTAGTATTATAACATATGTTATATTTAATTAAAAGAGTGAAATTAATAGAGGTAAAATTAAAATTTTTGTTTTTTTTTTAGAAATTTAAAGATGTAATAAATTTTTTTAATATGCGTAAAACTCCTTCTATTGTCTTATAATATGGGACGAAGGGAGTAAATAGGACCAAAGGAAATAATTGATATTAATTAAAAGTAAAACAGTAAAATAAATAATTAATATTTTATTGAAATTCTAAAACGATAAATATTATAAAAAATCTCAAAAACCCTAAAATGATAATTTTTTACTAAGAAATCATTAATTAGTGTATACATCAATAAAAATATTCTCATTTAATTGATCTTTATAAGTAAGAGAGAGAAAAAAGGAAAGATTAATAGTAATAAATGATGGTATAACAGTATAACTGAAAAAGTAAACCTTCAAATTCTAAAATATCCTCTCTAATCCTTAATATAAGACAATTTTAATCGAATCACGTGAATTAAGAATTTGAATTAAAATTAATTAACTATTTTGATTTCTCCGAAAATTTCAATATTTTTTTAAAACTACCCTTTTTTAATCTCTTTCTCTTTGGATACATTAAATAGGGACATTTTTTGAAAATATATAATAAATACTACCTTGTATATTGTAAAGAGTCTTATATTTAGGATCAGGACAAAAGATCCTATATATAGGACCGGAGAAAATAATAAAAGTTTTGAAACAAAACTAATAATTTAAAATAACAAAAGTTTTGGGAAATTTGGAGTACTTCCTTCATTTCGTTATTGAAGACACTTTTTAGATAAATTCATATTTCACAATATAAGATATTTTATGAGTTATATAATATATTTAATTTCTTTTAACCAAAACACCTCAAAAAAAAAAGAAATTTAACTAATGTTAAAAGTTTAATTAATGAGTTACCTATATTAAATGAAAATAATTTTAAAAATTAAAAAAAATTTAGTTATTAATTATCACTTTTAATTTACTCTCTCCAATCTTTTTTATTAGTCATGTTTTAAAAAAAAATTTGTGATCATATGTATAAATTACATTTCTAGAGCACCAATTATTTTATTTTAAAAATATTTTTATTTAATTATAAAAAATAAATTATTTAAGTTTATAATATTTATTAGAAGTAAAAATAAAAATTATATTATTTTAAAAATAATTTTAATAATACTACCTCTGGTTCTTAATATAAGATCCTTTTAACTGAATCACGCGGATTAAGAATTGGAATTAAAACTAATTAACTATCTCGATTTTTTCAAAAATCTCAATATTTTTTTAAAACTACCCTTATTTAATTTCTCTCTTTTTTTCTTTAGATATATTAAATAGAAATATTTTTTTATAAATATATAATAAATATTAACTTATATATTATAAAAAATTTTATATTTAAAATCAGATAAAAAATATTATATATAATATCGAAGGAAGTATAAGAAATTTTTAATTTGAAAAGGTAATTGAAAGTTACTAAGAACGGGAAACGTAGTCTCTATCAAATGAGAGAGTATTATTTTGCGTGATGGAAACCGAACGCATTTAATCTAACGTACGAAACAAAGGGGCGAGTACTTTTGTCTGCCATGATTATCACGTGTACATATCCGAAATGAACAAAGCTGATGCTGTCCTTTTCACTCGGTGGAGACCAAAAATATCAACCAAATTGAAAGACGCGTCACTTCATTGCTACTATTTTTATATTATTTCCTGTCGCACAGCTTTAATAATTACTACTCCCTCTCCTCTCCTGCTGTATATATGTGTGTATATATGTATATATAATTTTATTATAAAAAATAATATTTATTATACATTTTAAAAAAATATCTTAATTTAATATATTCAAAAATAAAAAAGAGTAGTTTTAAAAAAATATTGAAATTAATATATAAAATTTTTATGATCAAATTATATGAATTAAGAATAAGAGTTAAAATTAATTAATTATCTTAATTTTTTAAAAAAATTATAACATTTTTTTAAAACTATTCTTATTTAATCTCTTTCTATCTATTTGAAATACATTAAATAGAAATAATTATTAAAAATATATAATAAATACTACATCATAGTTCCTTCGATTCATATTATAAGACATTTTATATCAATTATAAGCACATTAAGAAAATTACTTTTTCACATACCAACATTTTCTATTTTATCCGTACTAAATATTCTATTTTATTATCATTATAGTGTTATAAATGAGGGGTAAAGAAGGATTAAAAATAGAGATAAAATGGGAAGAAAAATATTCAATACTCTATATTTTAGATCAGAAACTTCTCATATAAAATGCTTTATAATATAGATTGGAGATAGTATATTATAAAAGATTTTATATTTAAAATTAGAATAAAAGGTCTTATGTTTAATATCGATTGGAGTAATATATAATATTATAAATTATGTTAAACTTATAAAAAAATAGTATTTAATAAGAGTAAAATAAGAATATTTAATTTTTTAAAAAAATTTAAAGATATTATTTTTATTTTCTAATATATATAAAACTCTAAATATTACCTTATAATATAGGGTGGAGAAAATATATTCCCATTATTAACTGATTCAAATTTAATTATTTTGAGAATTCAAATGAGAGACATCACTCCCAACATTTATTTGTATTTACAAGTCTTATATTTAATATTTTACTTTTAAAAAAAAATCTTAATCCAACGTTGTTGATGTCTTTTGTTTCTTTTACATCTCTATTTTTTTTTTACCAGATTATCCAATATACAGAAGCTACATTAGACTAGGATTAATTTGGATAATCCGAGCCAAAGATTACAATTGTGATAAACTCTCAACAATTATTTAAAATGATTGTATATCTATAACTTAAATATAAGGCCACCAATTAAACTTAAATAACTTCCTATAAAAAAAAAGCTTTTCCACTAACAAAATGCAAAAGGCTTTTTGGTTGAGCATAAGCTTTTCCAAACACATTGAAAGTGATTTACAAGATGGTTAGTTTTTTTTCTTTTTCTTTTAATAATAGATTAGAAGCATCCTCACGTACACCACTAACTAGTCTTTTTTTTAAATACTTCAACTAAATTTCCACCGTACATGTTTGACTAGTTTTACTCCTTGTATTTTTTGACCATGGGAAAAGCATGGACATTCTGTACAAACGACGTCAGACGTCAGTATCTCAGGCAATTTATAAAAATAAATTAGTGTCGCACGTTTCATTATAATTAAATGCATCAAAGTTAAATCCAGAGTGAAGCTTAAAAAATTGCTGCCCTCTGGTGTCCTTTTTAACTTTTTCTCCCTTTAAGATCCCAGCACTTCTTCCTGCTCAGACCTCATCAGCATCCCTCCCTCCCTCCCTCCCTCCCTCCCTCCTCTCTCTCTCTCTCTCTCTCTCTCTCTCTCTCTCTCTCTCTCTCACAATCACCTCTCCCTAGGTTCCTCACGATGCTTCCAGAGCTAAGCAAGTCCAGTTCTGCAGAGAGATCCATGAATGTTGGTCTGAGGCTTCTTCCTCAAATTACCAACTCTAACAACAAATCTAATGTCCTTCTGAAATCTGCCATTAAAAAGAGAATCCACGCTCAGACCAGGCCTGTTGAGGACTTTTGCTACCTTAAAACTTGTAACCTATGCAATAAGAAGCTCAGTCCAGACAAAGATATCTACATGTACAGGTATTAATTACAGAGAAATCCTGTTAACACTTCATACCCTCTTCAGAATCAGATCCATTTCCTCCCTTCTTAGGCTCAGAATCTTCATGTGGGCAGTTTCATTTTTAGATATAAAATTCTGGGTGTCCTTTTGTTTCTGACAAAATTCTGCATTTTCATTTGTCTGGGATCTATAATTGTCCAAATTACACAGAAAAACTCCATTAAGAGTAATAATACCATTTTCCTCTCCTTTTGGCTTGGAAGTTTGGGTGATCTTGATTTTCTCCCCTTCTTTGGCTTAGAATCTTCATGGGTAGTTTTAATTTTACGTATAAAAATCTGGGTTTCCTTTGGTTTCTGATAAAGTTTTGGATTTTTATCTGGGTTATACTATAATTATTGTCTAAATTTTACAGTTTTTGGCTCGAAAGTTTCATTTGGTTTTTGATAAAAACTCAAAATTTGGTGGTGTTATGCAGGGGCGATCAAGGTTTCTGTAGTGTAGAGTGCAGGAACAGGCAGATAGTCATAGATGAAATGAAAGAATTAGAGAACCCAACGAAGAAGATGGTATCGTCTCAAAGACATTGTTGGAATGATTCTCGCCTTGAGACTCGTCTCATCCTCAAGGACCTTCAAATGCAGAGACTAAAGTCTAAGCCTATTGCCTGTGATCAAAATCATTGGGCAATAGTTTCATAGCTATCTAATCTTCAAATTATTCTCTATTCCATCACATGTAATATTTTTTCCCTTACTACCAACCAGTTTTCGAGCCTCTGGATTGAGTAAAATGAGACTATATGGGTGGAAAACTCAGAGCAATTTTGTTTTTGGTAATAGTAACTGGCTTTCCCAAAAAGGCACATCGAGTCTGGCCCAATGAATCCAAGTCAGGCCTCCTATAAGTCATATCCGGTCTAATCCTCTACTAATCTAAATTAGGTTGGACACATGGATTTAATATCATGTTTTGGTGAGACTAAAATTCTGCTTAAATGAAAAAAGAAAAACTTCACATCAGCTGGTAGAGATATATTTGTCCGGACTTACAAAATATCTCTCTCAATCCACCTTTGTGGCAATTTTTTGGGGCAACCAACCTGGCAAATCCAATCATTCATTAGTTTCTTTCAAATGTTAGCCGTCATTTTTATTTTTTAACTGTCGGTGGTAAAGGATGGCTAAAAAATTGTCGCTATCATATTTTCTTTTTATTATGTTTTTTAAAATAAAAAATTCAAAATGATCAAAATTGAAAACAAAAATAAAAGGAAAATGTCCATTAAAGGAGATAAACTTGATAAAATTCTTAACGAAGAATTACAAAATCTCAAATTGTTCTCAAACGTATTGCTACTATTATGTTTCAAAATTTTCAGTAAAACTATTTTCCATAATTTATAGCAAAAATTATGACATTTGATTGGTTAGGAAAAAAGTTAAACTTTAAAATTTTTTATTATAAATTTAATCAATTTTTTTAATTAAATCACTCAATATTTAGTAGTTACTTTAGACTCTAATTAATTTGAATACAACTATATAGGATTATAAGGGCGGTAAATTTCTCTTAATAAATATTTAATGTACTCAAATATCCTGAAATCAAACTTAAGATTACTAATTAAAGTGGCACATGTTTCAATTAATTGAGCTACGCACTATTGGTAAATTCTAAATCAAATTTCAACTCAAGATGTAATTTTTCCAAATAAAATGATCAAATAACGCTGTCTCCTCTGGTAAAAAAAACTGTCCCATTCCACTATCATGAGGACACGACAGAGGGAAATTCCCGCGAACGTTTAGTAATTAGTACTAAACGTTTAGGATGCTATTTGTCCGTTTTGTTTGGTAGGAAGCTACTTCTTCCATTCCATCCCATGGATCATTTTAAAATTTTTCATATAAATTAATAAAAATATTAAATAATTTAGATTATAATAAAATTTAATAATATTTTATTAAAATATCCTAAACTTAAATATTAAAAAAGACTTATATTCTACTTATTACTATTTTCAATAAAGTGTAAAATAATTTAAAAGATGACTAATGTTTCATTAAAAATAAAAAATGATAAATAATTCGAGACATTTAAAATTTTTTTAAATATCAAGTAAAATGGATTGGAGGGAGTATTTATCTTTTTGTTGGTAATATGCATAATTATCCATTTTTATTAGTACCCAGTGATGTGGGATTTAGATTCCATGTAATGTCTAAATTTATGAAGTGCTGATATATTATTATGGAATTAAAAATAATGGGATAAAGGACATTTTGGTTCTTAAAGTTTTTCCAAATTTTCATATTGGTCCTTATGTTTTTATTTTGATTAAATAATTTCTTATAGTTTTATATAATTAAAGAATTAGTAAAAATTAAAATTTTTGAAAACATTTTAACAATTTAATACCATTAGTATGATGGTTAATAATGATTGAAGCTATTATATACTAAAAGAATTTACATGTCAAATTTTTATTGGAAAACAACATTACAAACACATAAGAAAAATATGTGTAATGGATATATATTAAATGGAATTATATAAAAATATATTTAAAATTTTTTAATTACTATATAGTTTAAATTTTAAAATTTTTTAATTTAATTACATCACTTTTAATGAAAAAACCAACGTAATTTATATATATATATATTTTATAAAAAATTCATATGTACAATATATTTTGTTTTTTATTTTTTATTGAAATTAAGTCAAGCGTAATTATAAAATTAAAATATTTAATATTTATGTTACTTTTATATATTTTTACTTGTAATAAATTTATTCATTCCTAATATAATTTACTTAAGCAATTTATGAATTTAGATTTAGATAAATCCAAATTGAGTGACTTGTGATTTGTGAAAATGCATAGCTGGAAGAAATGGTCCCTACAGTGTGAAAGTAATGTACTGATAAAAGGATAAGAAGAATTAATGTGACCTTTTTTCTTATATATATTTTTCAATTGCCGTTCAAATTCAGATGATAAGTTTCATATCAGCTGTCTGCCCTGCCCATCATTGTCTCCTTTGTCTCTTTATGAAGCCAACAAATGCATGCAGCATTCATGTACCCTGCATTTATGATCCTTGTTGTATTGTGGCTTCTCCTTCAAGATATTTTTGCCTTCTATCTTTTTCCTTAGAGCCTTGAAGTAGATGCTGATGTATAGTGTCGAAGTTTACAAAATGTTTAGTACAGGAAAACGACTGAGAAAATGTTAATTCGCTTTTGAAAAAATTAGGATTTGGTATAAAAATAAAATATTTAATTTTCTAACAAATTTGAAAATTTTTCTAACTTAAAATTTTCTATTCTCATACACTTGAAAATATTCTATTCTTTCACTTGGCACCAACAAATTTCATTCTGATTTAGAAATTTTTTATTTTAATCCCAACACAATATGAACTTTGATGTCATTTTTCAAATATTTTTATTTTTTAGTTTTTTTTAATTCTCCCTTCACTTTTTAATATCTCTCAAACTATAAAAGGAAAAAAGAAAATGACTTTTCCTTCACCTTTTTTTATATAATTACATCATTCCCACTATTATATTAGTATTCAATCTGATTTAAGTATTATTAGACTCAAATATTGAGAGTGACTTTTCCAATTTAATTTTTTTTATCAAACTCAAACTAAAGATCTAACTTAAAAGATACTCTCTCTCCGGTCCTATATATAAGACTTTTTATCATGATCCTAAATATAAGACCCTTTACAATATATGAGATAGTATTTATTATACATTTTCAAAAAAATGCCTCTATTTAATGTATTCAAAGAGAGAGAGAGATTAAATAAGGGTGATTTTGGAAAAATGTTGGAATTTTCAGAGAAATCGAGGTAGTTAATTAGTTTTAATTCCAATTCTTAATCTGCGTGATTCGGTTAAAAGGGTCTTATATTAAGGATCAAAGGGACTATTGAGTTTCTAACTACTCAACTCAACAATTGTTGGTTCACTTTTTTAATATTTCTTGGAAAAACTATATTTCCTTTAATCCATATTATAAAGTGTTTAGAAAAGTTTTTCCTTAGTTTATAGTAATATAAAATGTCATGTGTGGATTTACATTTTCTACCCCTTATTTATTTAATGATTAGTTTTATAACTTATACTGAAATAATGAAAAGAAGTGGGATAAATAGGGGTACGTAAAATTAGATTTTTAGCTTTTTTTGAGAAGTTTAAGAATGTAATAAGGTTTCTTTAAAATCCGTAAAATTATTGAAAATACCTTATATTATGGACTGGAGGGAGTATTATATAGTACTATTTTCATTTTATATGTGCTTTGTTATATTTTTTATATTTGACTTTTTAAATAAAAAATAATAAGTACTACTTCTAGTATCAAATATAACTTACTTAAAGGAGAGTTTTTATACTTCAAAATATAAATCATATCTGGATCATTAAGTAAATTTTTTCATAAGTACCCCTCATTAATCAGACAATTAGAGAGAGATTAGACAAAAGATTTAATTTATAATTGAAAAGATATAACATTTAATTACGGGCAAATCTGGGAAAAAAATAAATTTGAAACAAACTAGAAAATGACTCATGCAATACACGGATTGTTCCTACCATTACATTTAAATATTAAAGCTTATAATTGTAAATCTTACCATTTTGTTTAAATATTAATGTATGTGCACTGTACTCTTTTAATAAACCCATATTATATAGAATTACATATCTATCATGTCCAATGCCATGGTCTTCCATGTGTACCACCATTATTTGATATCCTATATATACTATGAAAATCTATTATTGATAATAAAACTGATTGAATTGTTTGTTTTCAATAATTGTTTAAAATACTTGCTATCAAATAGGTATAGTGAAGTTAGATTGAATAAACCATATAGATCATGAGTTACGAAGCTTCTTACAATTTCAAATAATTTGAGATTTTTATATCTGATAAGAATTTATTAAGCCTGTAAAATTTTGATTACTTGAAGCTATTATTTTTTCTACCCGAATGGTTGTTATAGCTTAAATAATAGATAAAAGGAGAGTTATAAACTCTCTAGATAATGTAAATATACTTGTAATTATAATTTTAAATATTAGTAATAAATTAGGAGAATGATACCTTTAATTTAAAAGAAAATGACAATTTTAATTGTCCTTTATGATTTTAAGTAAATTTTTTTCTATCTAATTAATTTGAAAATTACTATTTAAGTCAAATTTTTCTTAAATATTTTCAAATTAAAATTTAAATTTACAATAGATTATCTAATTGATCTTAATTTTCTGAATGTAAAATTTGAAATTGGGATTTTGTTCAAACACAATAATTAATTTTCAATTCAAATTTTCATTCATTAATAAGTTTTAAACAATCAACTTAAATAATCTCAATCAAGAAATTGTCTATTTAGGTTGAATATTAGTGTATATAAGTCAAATTATTTAATCAATTTCAAATTTAGAGTTCACGTCAAATTTTAATAAATAAATAATGTTTAGCAAAAAAATTTTAATAAATGATTTAAACACAATGATAATTATGTAATAAATTTAATATTTAAATAGCATATAGTAGTATGCTTTTTGTGCGCTCAAAGCTATTTTACAAATTTAAAATTTAGTTAATTAATCAATTATTTTTTTGGATTTAACTTTTGATAAATCAATTAATAAATTTATTTTTTGCCAACAAATAATAATTTTATTTTTAATTCAACCAACTAAGTTTGATTTAATTAATGATCAATTATATTAATACGCATATAGCAATTGGCAATTGATCTATACACTAGAACCTTTCCTTTGAATTAACCTGCGCAATTTTTCACACAGTCATGCAAATGCCAATGGGATAAAAATGGAAGGTCAAGTATGTATGAGATGGGAAAAACTCAAAAACACATAAAAATCAATATAATCGGCATAACTGCTCGTATTAATTGCAATGTTCTTATTTTTTAAAGGAACCTATAATCTTCTAAATTTAACTACACATAAAATAAGAAAAAATTTTCTGAATATATTTACAGAGATGATAATAACCCAAAAAAACCAATTCCTTAATTTTTTTTCTCAAAACGAAACAGGAAACAAAAGGCATAATTAGTGACGTTAGTCCTTTACGATTTAGTACAATCTCATCTGCCATAAAGCCCAACATCTAGTTCTAATACAGTAGAATGGATAATTTCAGCAGCGGTGGTTTAGTAAATGGGTGAAATACAAGAACAATTCTATAAGTTTTTTAAACCAATCTATAAGCAACCTCATTTAATTTTCTTGGACAATAATCCTTGACTTTATCCCAATCATACAATATGTCTGCTCAATTAAGTTTCTCTCATGGTGAAAAAAGTCATTCACGTCATGCCCATTGATGGGTCAACAATGTTGAATATACAGAAAAGAAGAAAACAATTCTAGATAAGGAAAATAATACAAGAAAAAGAAAAAAAGAAGAAGGAAAAAAGAAAAGAAAAATAAAAAGGTTCCTACAAGTATGGGCTTACTATTTACCTCACACTCTTCTGCAT
Source organism: Adenanthera pavonina (assembly GCA_026686845.1). NCBI lineage: Eukaryota > Viridiplantae > Streptophyta > Magnoliopsida > Fabales > Fabaceae > Adenanthera > Adenanthera pavonina. The sequence goes on from JAIVEN010000006.1 coordinate 36,149,635, forward strand.
CTTCCCAAATTTTTTACATATCAGATTGAAAAATAGAGACAGAATGATAAAAGGGTAATGCCTAAAAAAAATAAAGCTATATATTAAAAAAACTAATTCATTATAAAAGACTGAATATTTTGAGGAAAAGAATTCAATTGGAATCAAAGATAATAACAATCTCCATAGGTAGTTGATTATCCAAATGAAGACCATTGGAGCTAATCACAAAATTAATATGCAGTAATGGAAAATTAGAAAAAAAGTGTTATCATTGAATGAACCAAATATATGATTTAGAAAATATAAAAAAAATGTTATCATAATACAAACCGAAGAGTTATAGGATGCTTATATATATGTGGCCAAAAATGAATTAATTAATTATGGCCACTTGAGACTAGTTCAAGTGATAAGAGTGGGGTGGGATATGAATAGAAGTTAAGGGTTTAAATCCTCCTGATATATACAAAAAAAAAGAAATGAATTAATTATAATTTTTTTCCCAATGAATTAATTATAATTTCTTTAAAATTATTAAAGAGAAATAATATGTTATTCATTAGTCAATTCAATTAAAAATAAATGTGGTGCTATTGATTTGGAATTTAAATAATTAACCATCCATATTCTATTAATTTATAGATGAAAATTACATCATAGTAATTAATACGAATTTGAAAATATAAGAGAGAATTAAAATATCATTACTATGTATACATACATACATACATACTCACACACACACACACACACACACACACACATATATATATATATATTTTCTCCATTCTTAAATAAGTAATGTTTCAGATAGTTCAAAAACAATTTTGAAAAGATTGATATTTTCAAATTAGGAATCCAAGTAAAATAGTTTCAAATTAAAAAAATTCTATCATCTATGCAACATACAAGTTATTTTCTAGTTTTGAAAAAGAGCTATTACCAACATTCATTGGCAGGGTTAACCAATTCAAGGTTTATAAAGTTAGATGTAATTGATGAGTTTCAGGAGATTTATATACTGTAAATTAGAAAAATTGCTGTTAATTCAATTAATTTGTAAATTGGAGGATGCTATTTTAAAATTAAAGTTATATGTGGAGGATTTCAAATTTTAAAATGTAATAATGACATAATATTCATTACCTGAATCAACAATAAATTTCAAAATTCAAATTAGTTGATTGAAATCATGATATTAATGGCTGTAAAGTAGTATTCTCTCCAATTCATAAAATTTGTCTCTTTTGGATTTTTTATATTTTTTACAATATTTATCATTTTAGAATTTCAATGAAACATTTATTACTTATTTTACTATTTTACCCTTCATTAATATCAAATATACTCATTTAAGAGAGTATTTAAATTAAAGATATTTTGATAAAATACTATTAAAATTTACAATATTCTAGATTATTTAATGACTTCCTTAATTTGTGTAAAAAGCCCTAAAAAGATACTCCTTCCGGTCTTTTTTATAAAGAATTTTGTAGAAGTTTTTTCTGATCCGTTTTATAAGGGACATTGTAATGTTTAATAAGATTTTTTCTATTTTGCCCTCAACATTTATTTCTTTTCGTAAATTGTTATTAGACTTTTTGGATGAAAGAATCACTCTCAATTGGTCAAATGGTATTTAATGTGGATTGTATTAGGATATTAAATATGGGTAAAAAAGAATATTTGTTTTTTTTAGGATTTTAAGAAAATAACTAACTTTCTTAATCTATGTAAAATAATTGGAAGTTTCTTATAAAAAAGACCAGAGAGAATAGTTTTTATGAATGAGATGGAGTATTATAGTAACTAACCAAAAGAAGAGAAAAAAAAAATAAAAAGTCAAATGAAGTAGTATGAGGATATGATGGATACAAAAATAAAAAGATACACATCATATGATTGCATGACATTCCACATAGGTAGACATTAAATCAAAGTTAATACAATATTAATGTCTTTCACCTCTAATTATATATATATAAGAGATTTAATAAGTTTAACAACCGTTCTTAATTTTTGTGAGATGGTTAAAACTTGAATGTGGCTTATATTTGAATCCGAAGATAGTATTTAAATTTTTATAATGTAAAGAAGGGTAAGGTGATATTAAAGAGTCAGCTAATTGGTATTGATCATAATAGAACAAATTAGAGTTGTTTATCCATGATATGTCGGTTTTGAGACCGTGTAAATTTAGAAAACACTTTTAGGAGAACTTTCACCATTTGGGACCTACGAAACTCAATTTGGATAAATCAAAATCTAAAGTGACAACCAAATACTAAACAATTTAAAACAAAAAAAAAATTATAGAATTACGATAATCATATACTCACAGTCACATAGTCAGTTATAACTAAAAAATTCAATTAGTCAATATAAAAAAATACTTTATAAAAAAATATGATGATAAGATCACTTTAGATTTAACAATATAGCAATATTTTTTCGCATGAAAGTATTCCATCAATGCTAAATTTGAAATCTGTGGGTATAAAATTTGGTCTTAACTTATATTTTCAATCATAATTTTTATATTAAAATGAATTTCTAAGTTCTAAAACTAAATATGGTGTAATACAGAAAACCAGTCCAAGACCAAAACAAAAACAGAAAAAAAAAAGAAGCCAAAAAACTCAGCCAGCACCTTCACGAACATCAGCAAGAGCTTCACTAACAAAAACAGAATTAGCTAGCAAAGCATTTAGCTCTACAACATTCAATGACATTATTAATTGATCTAAGAATCGCACCCAAACCTGTCTATTTAATCAATTTAAATAGACAATGGCTTTGTAATATCTATCTCAATTCTAACGCGTGAAAAACTTCTTGTAATTGTTCCATTATGAATAGGATCTTCATAAGCAATGACCTTACCAAGACTAGATCCTAATCTGAGAATGTTACTCCTTTCCATACCTTCCAGTGGCTCATCTCTACATCCTTTGCAACTTGACGTAGACGCCAAGGCTTAATAATCACTAGATTCTTTTGTATAGTCCACGGACTATCTTTCCAAATTCTCTTCATGTCATTTTCCTCCAAGAACGTGAACATAAACATGTTACCACCTTCGTCCTTGATACCCAACTGTGGTTCCTTCAATCCCCAAACCTTCTCGAACGAAGGCTGCACATTACTGTTCCTATAAGATTTTGTAGCATTGACTTTTCCCCATAGGGAAAATCTTGTTCCAATCATCCAATGCATCTTCTTCCGACCGACCAGTCTATTTTTTAAAAAGTTTTTTCTCTCTCTCCTCCCGCTGATGATTCTGTCTACAGCCATTTGAATTCAATCCCTGCATGCCAACATATAACACATTAACCCTTTATAAATACACCCAGAATAGCATTCACTTTAATTTCTCAAATATTAAAAAACTTATTATATTTGAGGAGGTCAGCAAGCATGGAACTATGATAACATATAATATGCAGTGCGGCTGTAATTAAATATGACATAGCATGAAAATTTACTTACCAGTATTTTATCAACCCATCCCAGCCACATGTTGCTACCTTACTTTGTTCCAAGGGGTGCCTCTCACATCCAATGCAAACACCTTCATGACACTTGAGAGTTCTGAATACTTTGCAACTCTTCCAATCCCAGAACCAACACTTGCCCTCATTATCTCCGGATATGACAAAGCGACCATCTGGGGAAAAATTCACCTGACATGCGTATCCAGGAACAATGTGTCCAGCAAATCTCTTCTTCTTGTTAAGTTGGAACTTGTCCCTAGTGCTATAGATAAGGATTTGGTTATCCAAGCTTTGTGCAGCAAGCCAATTGGAGCTGGGATGAAGCGAAATGGATGGCATAGAGTGCATGTGTGGCACACTAATATACTTTATAACCACAGGAATACCGAATTCCCATACTCGGAGAGACTTGTCATCACTGGAAGTAACAAATCTCCTGTTGTTATCTACAAATGTGATGGTATTCACAGCCCCCAAATGTTGGTCATACTCTTGTGTTATTTGCCCAGTATTCATATCCCACTGAACAATCTTTTCATCACTCATACCAGCTAACAAAACATTCTGCTTATCCTCATCAGGATTAAGCTTGACCACGTAAGGGATTTTCCCAGTTGAGAAAGTTGATATCACTTGACCGGTCTCTGTATCCCAGTACTTGATATTTTTATCATAACCAGCACTCAAAAACCTAGTCCCATCATTACTAAAACAAATGTCCCTCACTGCTTTGGAATGACCCATGTAAATTCTCATACATTTACCAGAATTGTACACATCCCAAATCTTCACCTTTGTATCCATACTTGCCGACAGAATCAAATGCCCATACTTGGGGAAGAACCGAATAGCAGATACACCCTTGGTGTGCCCACTCCAGGTATGTACAAGCCTTTTGGGAATATAACAATGATCATTACTGGCCTTGGCATCCTTAGGAGGTGCAATCCAAGACCTACCTTGGTAATCTCTTTCCTCCTTCCCATGAAAAGTACTCTTGTCTTTAACAACCTCTCCTTTCTCACCTCCAAATCCACTCTTTTTTCCTTCTCCTTTCTTCTTGGCATACTCTTCTGCATATTTCTTTTGCTGCTCGGTCAATTCAGTCTGCAATCCTTCCTTTTTACCCGACCAAGGGCTCTTTTTATTCTTCAGTAACCACATATCAGCGGCTGGGTTTTCAACCTCAGTCATATCAACATCATCTCCCTCTGCAACTGCATCCTCCTCGTCCTTGTCCGCTGATTCTTTCTTCTTTTCAAGCCTCCTCCTCTTCTGTTCATGTTGCGGTATGTTGTAGATCGAAACGCCATCGTTCTTCTGCAGTGCCTCCAAGTCCCCAACATAATTATACCCAGCAGAGGCTGACGGGTCGGCGGCATAGCCAAACTTGCAGAAAGTATTATACTGCTCATCAAAGACGAAGGGCTCAATAGAGGCGTCCTCCACGAAACCCAGCTTGTGATTACGCATGCCTTGAGCAATGCCGTCCTTCGCGTAGGGATGCGCAGGGCCATAGAAGGGTGCCCATAGCTGGTCGTAGGTGGGGTTGAAGGGGACGACGTTCTGAGTGGGGTCGATGGGCTTTGAAAGGGTTTGGTTAGGCTGAGCGACAGCAAGAGCGAGCATGGTGTCGTCGACCGTGGGGGCTGCGGATTTGGCCGGAAGAAGGCGAGGCGGGGAGGAATTAGGGTTTTGGTGATCGTGATCGTCAGATTCGTCTGAGACGTCGTTGTTTTGATCGGCATAGTTCTGAAGAAGATCCATGGAGGCGGTGTTGTTGGTGATGAAGAATTCGGAGGAACAAATTGAGACGGAAGAATAAAAAACTTGATAGTCCGCTGATTTGCCGCGCAAAAGGCCTGCAAAAAGAGCGGGAGCTATATTCCGAATGCAACGCAGCGTTCTGTTCGAGTGCATTCCTCTTTAAAAGCTTATATGTGTATATATATTGATATATTGTATGGTCAAATAAAGATTTTTTTTTATCTGAGCCAAAAAAAAAGATTGGAATTGCTTTACCCTTATCATGAAAGGATCGTGAATTATTAAATTTTTTTAGGAAAATAACTATCCATGAACTAAATTTTTTAGTGAAAGAATCAGAAAATCCGTGTTTAAAATAATGTTTTAAAAAATTACTGATAATCTTTAAATATAATATTCTTGATCTAACCTTTTTTGTAAAAGTCATCATTTGATTTAAAATCTAAATCATGAAAATCAACTTTATTTTTTTCTCGATGTTTCAGGTTCTATACTATTATTAACTTTAAAATAATTAATATTCTTGATGTTAAATGATCAAAAAGATATCTAATAACTTGTGTGCTATATAATAATGTTCTTGATGTTTTAGGTGCTATATGCTATCATTAAATTTAAAATTTTAAAAAAAATGGGTTAGTGTATTCCATGCAAAATAACAATGATTGTTTATAGTAAAGGTTGCGTCAACAAAATTCAAATAGTTTTTTATATATCAGTGCAATTCATTTAGTTAGTGAAGAGGTTTATTAAATTCAAAATTATACTCATATATTCATCCAATATAATTAGGGTTATATTATATCTCATATCATAAATACATAAGTTATTAAATATATTATTTATAAGCTAACAAAAAAATTACTTACTAACTAAAATATAAAATAGAATGATTAGCTTTAAATGCTTCATATCTAAATCCTCAAAAACCAACGTATTTTTGAAAAAAAAAAAAGTAAAGTTCATAAATTCAATTTGTTGGCATATATTTTTTGCTAGTATTTTAAATTAAAATTTGAAGTTAATTTTGGTTAATTTATTTGTTTTTTCTTCAAATATCTCAATCAATCCAAAAATTTTTGTTGGATGTATGAAATATATAAAAAAAAAGTACATTTTTAGTCATTAATTTTACACTAGGTTTTATTTTCATCCCTTAAATTTAGTTTGTTTCTTTCTTTTTTCTAACATTGTTAAACCAAAATAGGAAATTTTTTATTATTTTTCAAATAAAAATATTTTCCCTATTTCCTTTTGTTTACTTTTTAATGCTCTTATGAATCCTCAGTTATATTTATTTATTTATTTATTTTGTCTCATCACTCTTTTTTGTGGTGTAAGTGCCATATGAAAGGAAAACAAAAGGAGTTACTTAGAACTCCAATTAGATTAAAAATGAGTTTTGATTGAATTAATTTTATAACGTAATTATGATAAAAATTGATTTTGAATTAACGTGTTTATGTTTGGATGATTTATTTGAAAATTTGTGTTGACAAATTCATAATTTTCCTTTAAATTGAGCTTAAACTCTATCCCATGATTAATTTAATTTACTTGGACTAAAATTTAATCTGTATTTATTTAATTGAGAATAAAGTATATCTGATATAATATTTTCTTACAGATCATGATCTATGAAAATTAAAATTTTAAAAGGATATTTTAGTCAATAGATAGGAAAAATTTTATGAAAATTTTATTTTCTCAATTTTTCTATTTTTTCTCATTTTTATTAGTCTATTTTTATTTAACTTTAAAATAAATACAGATAAAAATGAAAAAAGCAAAACGGAAAAGCAAGCATTGATTTGCTTATGAGGGAACCCGTTTCAAAGCCACAATGCCAATGGAATCATTAAAAGGAAGCCAAACACAATTTAATTATATCAAATAATTAATTGAGTGGATGCATGTGAAGCAGAACTCATTGCACAGAACATGTCATATTTTCAGTGCCTCTTCAATTCAAATACACAGTTAACTACTAACATCTATAACACATGATCATATGCACGTTTATGAGCATTATGAAACGGTAAGATGTTGAGATTTTCCGCAATACTAATGTTGCAGGTTTCCTCTAGAGGGGTCATTGGAAGTATGGGAATCTGTCATGAATCCTCCACAATCCACTAAAGAAATTTCACTGCTGTAGTTTCTCTTACTTCCCAGACACACAGAAGATACAATAACAGCTATTTTTGTGCTTGTATCATGGATGACAAACATGCAACAGAGAAGGAAGAGACAAGTTCCGTCTTCCGAGGTAGAGTAACGCGCGCCAAGTGAGGTATGGAAATAAATTAGAAAAATATTATTGTTTGCAGAGTAGATGGGAAAATGTTAAAAAGAGTGTAATATGGAGATAACATCAGAAAAGTTTTAAATTTACAATTAGATTAGATTAGGTTTTTTTTCTTAACAACAATTAGATTAGATTAGATTCATATATAAATATTATACTTTGTAATAGTCTAATAATTGTTATCAAAAAATATTTTCCCTATTTTAATAACTTTTCTTTGATACTTCTTTTATACTCCTATAATGTTAATATATTATAAAATTCATAACCTTTTTAGTAGTTATACATTCAAAAATGTTTTTAACTTTTATCATTCAAACAAGTTTTAATATGTCAAACTTATTTTTGTAAACAAGACATTCAAATATAAATCATATTATAAAAAACTTAGTTTTATCCAAACTTTATTATAGCAAATTTTATTTTATTCTAACTTAAAGTTTGCAAATTGAAAACTAAATAGGTTCTTAAAAGTTTATGCCAACATATTCTTAAAAGCTTATGCTAGGCATATTAATATGAAGATTTGGGAAGAAAAGTTTCTTTTGCTTTGTCCTTAAGGTTCAACGTTAATACAATAACAATAATAACATTAACCTTATATTAAATAGGTCAGCTATATGGATCATATAATATCACTGGACTCTATCAAAAATTTATTTAGATAAATTATTTATCAAGAGATTCTTTCTTATAACCTCTCTCAATATTGTTCTTAGTCTCCCTCTATTTCTTTTTATAGGGCTAAAAATCATTTGATCAACTCTCTTCATCGACTCATTTGGTCCTCCCTCAACATTAATATATCACTCAAATACAACAAAGACTTCATATATATATATATATATATAACTATGATATTGACCTTCCTAAGTATTAAGAAACAGATGGCTAATAATGTTACTTTCCTCAAATCATCACTTAGATTATGAAGAATGTATTAATTAATTAGAATTTTTGTAAATTGCATTTATCTACTCTATTAGCTTCCTTTTTACCAAAAATTTACTTGATTTCTTAAGTTATCAGGAAATGAATATTCCATTAAGGAATGATGTTCTTTTTTATACAAAAGAGTCGTGTCAAAGGCCATTTCATCAACCATAAAAAAACTTACAGATAAGTTCAACATCAAATAACAAGAAATAGATCAATAGCAATAACTTCCTCAAAAATAAATTTTTCCAGGCCTTACAAGAATGAGAAATTTCCATCATTCCATGTGCATCTGCAAGTATTCATTCATTTACATCAAGATCGTTATACTTCTGTACCTGCAACTGTTAATTCAATCCCATTAGGGGGGAAAAGGACCAAAACACACCATAAACTTTTTGTGCAAAAGGTATTGGAATGACAATGTAAACTAAGGACAAGACAAAGCAGTATCTCAAAAAATGGCTAATGAATCCAAACTAGGGATAGTAACAGGGTGGTCTTGCACATGTTGCCTGAATGCAAGCAGAAATAATTACAAAAAATAAGCAAAAATGACTAAATTTAGGACAAAATGACAACTAAAACACAAATTCCAAAAACACAAACTTGAATTGCTCTATAGTCCTTGAAAGAAGGAAGCTAGTTTTTAGTGCTTGCTTGAGAAAAGCATTAGACAATAAAGAAATTCATCACAAACGGGGAGTAAATTGTAAGAGAATGAAGAAAAGATCATTGGAAGTACCGGCAAATGGAGAGTGCTAGGTGTTGAAGGAGGCGAAAGAGTATGTTATTAAGGGAACCACTTCAAATTTTAATAGGAAGAATAGGCTTTTGGTAAGACAAAATAGAGATATTTGGTTTTTGGAAGGGAAGTAAAAGATATTTAGGTTTTGGGACTAGGGGCATGATGAAAATATAAAAAAAGAGTATGGAAGTGACCAAAATGCCCTCATCTTTTAGTGAGAAGGGAAAAAGAAGGGAGGGAGTTGTCCGAGTAAAACCCACAGCTCAACCTTCCTTGGAGCTATCGAAGGAGACGAAGAAAGAGGAGCAAAGAAAGCAAGCTAGGCTTGTCACACCTAGTTGTCATGAGCTTCCCTTGTCCGGCCCAACCCACAACTTCATTCAAAAAGGCAGTCTCTCACCGGTAAGGTATCTTATCTTGCTTCCTTCTTCCTTATTGTTGATGCTCTGATATCTGATAAGTGGTTTTTGGGTATATAGGTTTGGTTTCGTTGTGAAATCCCAACTTCTTCCCCTATTTGGTCCTCCAAGTTCTTCCATTCAAGTGAAGATCCTTCTTCATTAAAGGTAACCATTTTTCCTCCCTTCCCCACTTCATTTGTCCTTCTTGATCCAAACTTTTTTTCTAAGTTTTGACTTATGTTGAATAATGGAGTGCATGGTGTGGAATGATTTCATATGTGTTGAGATGAACCTAGTTGAATAATATAGTTGAATAACAAGTTAGGGTTGATAATATGCATTGAGTGATGTGAATTAGTATAATAAGCATTGTGCATGTTGTAATTGATGATGGATTGAAATTGATGGCAACAATTTTGAGACTTTGTTTACATTGCATGCAGGTATAAATAAGAAATGTTGATTAGTCATTAGAAAGAAATATATTGTTTCTTTTATATGGTGGAAATTTTGTAAGGAACATAGAAGGGAGGGATCAATATGAGAGAGAGGGGAGGACAACTGGAAGAATGATAGCATTTGGTATCTCAAGGGAACAATTAATACCCACAATTTCATTGCGTGTTGGCAATGTCATTGAAGGATTGTAGATGTTGTACATGGTAAAGTTTAACTAAATTGTATATGTGGATCTTTGTGATGATGATGGTGTTAGACAACTTATCAACTTAAATGATGACTATGCTCATGGATATGTTCTTCGGCATGTCAATTATAGTTGAGAAGGAAGCGAGGCACATGTTCATTGTTTAGAACTTCACTTGCTAGAAATGGGGATAATGAACTTATATCTTGCGTAGTCCAAAGTATTCCCACACCAATGCCTTACTCGACTGTCAAAAAGTGAAGAATTTGTAAGTAGGCCAAATGTTTAAGAATGTAAAGGACTTCAAAGTAGTGTTGTTCAAGTTTAGTCTTGTGCATAAATTTGCATACAAATTTAGGGCTAACAAATCTCGGATGATGATTGCATAGTTCAAGGGTTCTCAATGTAAGTAAAAGATAACTTTATATGGCCTGGGAGCTTCATCATCGTTCTTGTGTGTTAGAACATTCCATAATATGCACACATACTTTGTATAAGACAATCTTCTTGGTGGCCACACAAGTAGATCATAATTGATTTGTGCAATAATTATTCATGAGTTAAAGGCTTCACTGGACAAGAAACCTAATGATATCATCTAAGAACTACATCAAGAATATGAGTTGTCATTAAATTATTATCAAGCATGGAAGGCAAAGGAGATGACACTTAGACAAATTCATGGCCACCTAGAAGAATCGTGCATGTTAATCCCATGGTTATGTGAGCGACTTATGGAAGCTGACCCTGATATTGTTGCTAGGTGGGAATCAACGGGGGCCCATTTTTGGAGGGTGTTTATTGCATACAGTTGTTTTAGGCATGGTTTTCTTTTAGGGTGCCATCCAACAGGGATGGATATGTTGGGGTAGGCAAGGGGGGAGGATCTTGCCCCCCAACATTTATAATTTATTTTTCAAAATGTTAATATTTTTACTTGTACAAAATTTAAAAATGTTTTGCTGCCCCCTACTAATTTTATTGAGAATGAAGTAAAGGGAGTCGATCATTGCTTTCCTTTTCATTTCATTAGCTCAAGTATCAAAATATAAAAGTAGACTTTGACTTTCTAATTCTATATCTATTTTGCAAATAACAATTCTCCATAACTTCTTTTTATCCATGAAACAAACCTTGTAACTCAAAGTTATTAGTAGAAAGCTCTCTCATAGGTCATTGCCAACTTGCGTAGAACACTCTCTCTTCAACTTAAAGCTGTTCTTTTTAATAGGTTTTGTCTTTTACTCTCAAAGTCTCCTCGAGTGTAAGTATTTTTTAAATACTTTTTCCCAAAATTTTACCTTTTGAACTCTTCCATCTCTTTGGCATTCTTATACCACTACTAGTGGAGGGGAAAAAAAACAAGAGCTCAATGGTTCTCTGGTTGGCCTGATGGTGCACTCATAGCAATCTTCCAACTAGTAAGTTATATTTTCCTTCCTCTAAGTTCTATTGGATTAGCCTAGTTATTCATTCTTGTACTGCTCTTAAATGTTGATATTAAGTGGATTGGATTTGGCATCTAGAAAAGATCCTCATCTCTATTTTCTTCTTAACTTGCCTATCACCTGTAATTACTGTATGTTCTGTTTTGCTTGTTATTGCTTTTTCATATATATTTTATTTACAAGTTTTATCATATATTTAGATTGTGTAGATTTCTAGAAATCTAAGATATGGATATATCAATTTATATCATATATTTACATTATATGATGTATAAATTTCAAAATACTGCACACAATATTTATAGCAAGAGTCACAAAATTAAATCATTACAATTTTGAATAAAAAATTAGGAGAAATTTATATTGACCTTTGCTGATGCTAATTTTTATGACTACATAGGAAAATTTTTACTATGGGAAAGCCTACAACTATTGATAAATTTTTTATAAGAAAAGCTTTTCAAAATCTTGAAGTTAGTGGACTCTGTGGTTCGCATGAGAAAATCAATAATAAGCAACATCAAACTAATGTACTAGGAGTGGAGAATGATGAATTTGATGTTAATTCATTAGGAAAAGATCCAAGGAAATGTATTCCAATTTGGGATTATTTTGTGGATCAACATGACAAGATTCGTCGTGCTTATACTAAATCAGGATCATATTAACCTCTTTTTACTAAATTTCTAGCTTTTGGAGGATCATGTCCTTGTTGTTTTCAAGCTTCTTGGTTTAAAAAGTTTCCTGATTGGTTGGAATATTCACCTACATTAGATGCAGTTTTTTGCTTACCATGTTATTTGTTTAGTGATGGTCCTCGAAATGATGGAAAAGAGGCATTTGCAGTTCAAGGATTTTGATCATGAAAAAAAGTTAATGATGGTATTAATTGTGCATTTCTTAGTCATGTTGGAACTGCCCTAATTCTCCACACAATTGTTGTGTCCAAAGTTGTGATGCTTTGATGGCTCAATCATAACATATAGAAAAAGCATTTCATAAACAAAATTCTTAAACTATTGCAAACAATTGTTTGAGACTAAAGACTTCCATTGATGCAGTTCGATGGCTTACTTTCTAAGCATGTGCATATTTCTTTTTTGATAATAAAGGAAGCAAAACAAAACTAAATTAGACATGCAGCATCTCTAGTAATGTCTTCAACAACAAACAAGGGAGGGGAAGTAAATGACAACAAATTAGAACCCGCTCCAATTGCCTCTTTAACAAGCCTGTTTGCCACTTTATTCACATCCCTATCACACCATTGGAGCACAACATGCCAATCTCGAGCCAATAAGCCATTAATCTTTTTGAAAACTTCATAATCTAGATGTGCTTCATCAACTTCAAACTTGACCTTGTGTATCACATCCATGCAATCACTCTTTATAATCAAATCTCAGAACCCACGATCCCAGGCTGCTTCAATCCCAATAGAACACCCCACATTTCTACAGAGGTGCTTGATCCGAGACCCATTCAATGCATAAACCTAGCAACAACCTCACCTGTTAAGTTACGGACAACACCCCACACACCGTAATATGAGAAGCCATACTACAAGCGCCATCAACATTCACTTTAAGCACTCCAGCAGGAGGAGCGCACCATACCTCTTCACTAGATGTGCTTCAGGAGGAGCCCATACAAGGCATGCACGTACTTGAGCTTTAAACCCACCTGCCATAGATGCAAAGGCTTGAAACACTTTCTCATTTTTGGCAAGTCAAATGAATCTACATGCCATATCAAACCATAGCCTCCAGTCCTAACCTTCTAGCTCACTCTGCATTTCTAAATTCCATTGTATCCAAGTCTAGGTGTCCATAATCGAGAAGAAACATCCAATAGGCTTACTTGGAATGATCTCCCTCCACAAACTTGCAGCCAGAGCACAGTCTCGAAGAGCATGGATAGTATTTTCTAGACCATTACTACACACGTTGAACATCCTTGTAGCATGAGAACCTCATTTTTGCATCTCCATGTTGGTAAGCAGTTGGTCACACTCACTTAGCCAAAGAAAGACACGACACCTCTATGGGATTTTCAGCTTCCATAGACCTTTCCACAAATGTTGATCCACCATATGGGGTGCAACTCACAAACTATCATAGGCCAACTTAACTGTAAACTCTCCTTGAGGCATCCATTTCCATAGCAGGCTATCAGCACAATGAAGCCTATAGTCAACCTTAATCCTCATTATCTCATCTACTACATTCGTAGGCAAGTACCTCTACAGCTTGTTCACATCCTAGAATCCAGACTCATTGATACTAGTACTATCAAATCGGGCCGGGCCAAAAAGCCCGATTTGACAAACGGGCTTGGAAAACCAAGCCCGAGTCCGCGGGATCGGGCCTACGGGCCGGCTCGCGAGCTTTTTTTAAATTTTTTAATAAAATTTTTGTATACAATTATTTAAATTAATACAACTAATTATCATCATAATTCATAAAAAACTAACATAATATTTAAATTTTACAATTTATATATCACTAATTAATATACATTTTTTAATATTTTAAACAAAAAAAAAAGTCTCGGGCTTTCAGGTCAGCCCGCCACGGGTTAGGCCAAACGGGTCGGGCTCAAAAAGCCCGGATTATGTATTTACTCCTAAAATTGAGGCTCGAGCCCGCTCATTTTTTCGGGCTTTTCGGGCCAGCCCGTCGGGCTTGACCCATTTTAACGGCTCTAATTGATACAATTTGCCAAATACCACACGATGACATTAGCGGGCAACTCGCTAGATACAAGATCCTCTAGCATAGGCAAGTTGGGAACCCAATTATCCTTCTAGAATTTAACGTTTTGCCCATTACCTATCTTCCACAATAATCCGCCAAGTAGGTTATCCCAATTTGCTTTAATACCCGTCCACGTTCATGACCCTTTATGTCTAGCCTCAATGTAAGGGATAATATCATTCCTACACTTGTACTTCTCCCTCAAGAATTGTACCCACAAAGCATCCCTTTATTTATTCACAATAGGGTTGGGCACTAGATTTTTTGAAAGGCTATACACAAAGGAGAGTAATCAAGTTGTTAATTTGCAGATTGGTTACACTTATCCTTCTATTAATGACCATAATTTGGAGTTATTAAGAAGGTCAGTTAGTCATGATGAGATTAACAGACTCTGTTTAGTATGGGACCTTTGAAAGCTCCGGGCCCGGATGGCCTCAATCTGCTCTTCTTTGAAAGCCAGTGGGAGGTGGTAGGTAATTCTATTGTGGAAATGGTTAAATCTCTGTGGAGAGACCCCTCACATATGAGATAGGTCAATGGCACTCAAATTGTACTTATTTCTAAAGTTGAGAGGCCTAAAACTATTAAGGATTTCAGGCCAATGAACCTGTGCAACGTCATTTACAAAATTGACACAAAGGTTATTTCGAGCAAACTCAAGCATATTATACCCCTCATTGTGGCCTCGAACCATTCCAACTTTGTGCAAGGAAGATAGAGTGCTAACAATATCATCCTAGCTCAAGAAATAATTTACTCCATAAGGACTATGAAGAAGAAAACTAGGTATATGGCCATTAAAATTGACCTAGAAAAAGTTTATGACAAAATTAGATGGAACTTCTTGTTGGAATACCTTAAAGAGTTACGGTTTCCTAATCATATTATCAGCATTATCCGGTAATGTGTATCTTCCGTACATATGCAGTTGCTTTGGAATGGCGATAAGGCATAGGAGTTCTTGCCCTCTAAGGGATCCATCAAGGGGATCCAATGTCTCCTTATTTATTTGTCTGGACCATTGAGAAGTTAAGTCATATGATCCACGGAGAGGTGGAACAGAAACATTAGCTCCTGTTTAAACTTCACAAATGAGGTACTCCTATCTCTCATTTATTTTTTGCTGACAATCTCATCTTGTTTGCGAAAGTAGATATGGAACAAGCAGGGCTGATCAAGGCTATTCAGGATGATTTTTGCGTGGCTTTGGGGGAAAAGGTCAATGCTACAAAGTCTCGAATCTTTTTCTCCAAGAATGTGAACCACAATCATGTCCGGGAGCTGAGCCAATTTTTGGGGTTCTTGCCTACTAGTAATTTAGGAAAATATCTCAGAATGCCGCTTCTCTATAAATGGGTCACTAGATCGACATATAAATTTATTCTTAATACGATGGATACTAGGTTTTTAAACTAGAAAGGAAATAGCCTCTCTATGGCTGCCCGCCAAACTCGAGCTACTTCGGTGCTTACTGCGATGCCTTCTTATGCCATGCAGACCATACTACTTCCTAGCTTTACTTGTAAGGAAGTGGTTAAACACTATCAAAATTTTATTTGGGGCAGTACTGTTGCTCGAAGACAAATCCACCAGCAATGATGATTGGATTTGGTTTATGCATAATGTGAAGGATATTGTGGGTTCTGTTTAAGTGATAATTGTGTTAGACTAGTATAACTCGATAATTGTAGCAATAAGAGCCATATTTGGGGGTGAACGTCATGCACATTGTTACCGGCACATTAAGGAGAATTTTAGCATTGCATTTTCAAAGGTGTATCACGACAGAGGAAGAAATAGTGGAAGAGTGAAGGAAGATGCATTAAAGGTGTTAGATGCAATTGCATATGCTAGACTACCTTTGGACTTTAATAGGGTAATGAAGAATATGCCGGCATTGAGTCCAAAGTTTAGTTGGCTTCAAAATCATGATGATATAGATCGTTGGACAATATCCTGATTCCCATATTATGTGGGACAATATCACAACTAATTTGACTAAATCTTTCAATGCATGGATGCTTCAAGAAAGGAAGCATAATGTGTATGTGCACTAGTTAATGAGCAAGGAAAAAAGCTCGCCAAAAAGCTATATGCCAGCAAGATTGCAATGACAAAGTGGATAAATGGAGAGGGGCCTAGGATAGAGTCTACGTTGCAAGAAAATATAGTTCGGGCTGAGACTATGCATGCAATGCATTATGGTCACTTTAGTACTCTTTTTTCAATTCCTATCATACGCTGGTCCTAAAATCCAAATAATTTTTGTCACATCTCAAAAACTGAATATCTCTATATTATATTTCCAAAAGCCAATTTTCCCATTTTAATACCCTCGTATTCATTGGGTCGGTTCACTTCGGGTATCTTCTATATGCGTTTGGTTTCTGTCATGAGCCTTTACAGTAATGGAAAACGATGCGTTTTCATCAATAGCATCAAATCTTTACTGTTTGCGACATCAATAGATGAGACTCGTTTTAATCTTCTTTATTTAATAAAAATTATAAAATCTATCTTCTTTATGTTTATTGGCCAGTTCTGCTGCATCAGCAGCTTATTTTCTAGTACAGTCAGTTAGGGAATATTTTTGTCACACATGTAATCTACACACAGATTTGAAAATTTATGCTAAAAGGGAGAGAATTATGATAATGAGCATAACAACTCAAATAACAAATTATTTACATTATGAAAATCCTGGTCTAAATGTGCCAACTAGTAGAATTTAAAAAAAAAAAACAATTCAATATGACCAAAGCATCATACAGATAAATCCAAACAAAAACTTCTTTAAAAATTAAAACAGGATGTCAGGATGCATGAAAAATAACATATACATTGGTCCAAAAAAAAAACTAACATACACAAAGCAAAAAGCACAAATGCAGAGTATGACAAATGATTGCCTCCTCCATTTTTCTTGCCTTGGTCAAGATTCAAGAATGGTGAAGATCGCTGTTCTGGACCTTGGAAGAACTGTTACGACAGGTACTACCATTATTACTAGCTACGTACTGGTACTGGCATTCCAAGAATCCCATTCCCATGCTTGATCAATCTCAAACACGTCGTCGTCGTTCAGCAGAGAAAGATATAAAGACTCCATCGTCGTCACCGGCGGCGGCAAATTGATCAGCCAAGCGTTCCTCTTCTTCTCCGCCGCGGCGACCAGATTCTGCCTCAACTGTTCAAGATGCTCCTTGAACTGCACCACTTCCTCCAAACGCATCTCCCCAACCGAGCGGTTCCACCAAAACTCGTTCCCACAACCCGACCCGCCAATCTCAGCCACCGCTTTTAGAGATTTCTTTTCGTCCTCTAACTTCTCCATTGCCTCCTCGTATTCCCGCCTGAGAGACGACATCTCCGATTCTCTTTCCTGCGAGGAATCCGAGGAGGAGGAGTTGGTGGCAGAGAGGTAGCGGCGGATGACGGATTCAGGGTCGGGGTAGCCGGAGGAGTAAATCTTCCCGAGTTGGGAGAAGACAATGACGGCGATTTGAGAGTCGCAGAGGAGGGAAAGCTCGGCGGCTTTGCGGAAGAGGCCTAATTTGCGTTTGGAGAAGGTGACGAGACGCTTGCTGGTCTGTTCGACTTTCTTGATTTCGATCTTGCGTCTGCCTTTGCCGGGCTTTCTGGTTGCCTTTGTCTTCGTGGAAGAAGAAGAAGAAGCCATTGAAGAAGCTATTGAAAGGAAAGAGAGCAATCAGAGAGAGAAATTAAAATTTGCAAGAATTATTACGTTGATGGATGTCTGCTTTAGCTTTGATGTATATATGCATAGCCGCCGCCTCCTCTGTCTGAAGAAGCAGCTTTTATATACATATCGCTCCTTTTCCTGATGTCGTTAGGATTGTTGATTTTCGAACGTTGAGAATTAATTACTGAGTCTGGGCTTTATTCAATTTTGGCTCCAACGGAAATTACTTTCCCACCAAGTCATTCACACCCGCCAACCCGCATCGTATTTCCCTTGGTTAACGAAATTTGCACTGCTGCTGATCACATGGAATTGTCCAATTTTAATTTAGATGGTATAGATTTAAATTTTTTTATTTTATTTTTATTAATAATAACATCATTTTTTAGTGGCAGTTATAAAATTATTTTGACTTTATATTCTACATATAATAAAATAAAATATATTAAAAATATAATATTAAAATAAAATTAAATTTGAATCATCTAGTTTCGATCTGAATAGTTCAGATCTTGATGAGCATTCGATGCTCATCAATTTGATAAGCACTGAATGCATATTTTATTTAATAAAAACATCAATAATAATAATAATAAATTTTTTTTGCTATTATACAATTAACAAGATATCAAAAACAGTGTATAAAGGTTATTTTTTATTATATTTATCTCATTTTTTATTTTTAAAATGTATTGTATATATTAAATTTATGACTGTAAAAATTCAAAATTAACTCCATATGCATTAGGATATCTTGATATTTGTTCTGGAAATAAAAATTCTTGAATTAAATATTTGAATGTTTTTACAGTTTTATAATTAGGATGATTATTTATTTAATTTTTTAAAATTATAATTATAATTATAAATAATTTTGAAAAATTGATATTGTCTACTCATATCATATAAAGAGAAGTCACATAAATGAACTTTGAAAGGCGCTAACACTTTTTTTTTTTTTGCCGTTGGCTAACATTGCTTGTTTTAATTGAAGCGTGAATGATTTTGACGAACAATTTGACCAAACAAGAAATCAGATCCTTCTATTATTATGAAGAATCAAAACATTAATTCAAAGTATTTCACCCCAAAAAAAAATGATTCAAAGCAGTGACGTGTAACAAAATCTATTACATGCCTTGTGAATTGTGGTTCCCAGTCCCATTAATTCTGGCCTAAGGTCACTAATCAGAGGATTGCCTCATACTTTAATTGCCAAACCAGTTGAAGGACAAATTGTCAAAGTAATGAATGAATGCCAAAGCTATATTTCATATAAAAGGCATTAATTGTCAAATCAATCCAGCTTTTATTATTTTAATCAATATATCAATATATACTCAATTCAGTTCATATTATAACATATTTTATATCAAATACACATATATTTAAAAAATTACTTTTTATTTGAAATTTATGAAAAAAATATTAAAATTTATCATTTTATCCTTATTAAATCTCCATTATCATTAATGAAAATGATAAAATTAGAAAAATATATTTAATACCCAATATTATAGATAAAAAATTTGTTATATAAAATATCTTATAATATGAATCGAAGGGAGTATATATATATATATATTAAAAACCCTAAAAGTTTGTATTATTCACAAGAATGATATGCACTTCTTTTATGTAAAATTTATTTTGAGCTCCCTATAAAGCACAGAGTTCATGTTTAATTTAATATAATACAATACTAATAATATTGAAATAATTTTTTTAAATAATGCAGGTTAAAAATTAATTTATTAAAAAATAAAAAACTACACTATCTGTGAAATACCATTAGAGCCATGTAATATATTTGAAATAAAAAATAATATAATTTAAATAAATTTCAAGAAAGAAAATTTTGTGGGAGTCACTCGAAGTCTAAAGCATTATGTGGGTAAAAAGATACATTACTTATGAAATCAAGCTCGTCCAAAATTAACTCATAAAAACATGCCTTTTATACTATATACTCCCTTTGGTCCTTAATATAAGATCATTTTAATTGAATCACGCGAATTAAGAAATAGAATTAAAACTAATTAACTACCTCAATTTCTCCAAAAATTTCAACACATTTTCAAAACTACCCTTATTTAATCTCTCTCTTTTTTTCTTTGCATACATTAAATAGGAGCATTTTTTGAAAATGTATAATAAATACCACCTCGTATATTGTAGAGGGTCTTATATTCAGGATCAAGACAAAAGGTCCTATATATAGGACCGGAGGGAGTATAATATATTATTTAAATCAAACTAGCATGGGTTTCCACGTAATCTTAGTTGAGGCACAACATTCATATCTAATGACTCATATTTAATAAATACTGTGACTTTTATATATTTTATTATATATTAAATATATTGATGATGTTGTATAACACTAACATTCTATTACCTATTATGAAACCATCACATATAAAGAGTTGTGATTTTATCTGATAATAATATATGTTGCTTTGTCATAATATAATTAATAATAATTAAGTGTGAGCATTTTGGGTAATGATTAATGACAATATATAATTGGGCTTCAAAGTCACAGACCAATCAGTTGCTATCGTGGGCCCTGATGAGCTTTTTATGGGCCCTTAACTGCACATTTCCTATGCCCTATATGCAATAATTCTTATAATGCATTATATTTTTGTTAGCAACATAATAAATTAATTAATAATAAAGAATCATTTGTTTATGAAGTTTTCAAAGTTAAAAGATTATTTACGTACTTAAAGTTTTATAGGATTTTTCTGTAATTTAAAATTAAAATTTAATGATTATATGATCAAATGAAATTGAAAACAACTTAGTGAGCCTCCAAAAATAAGTTTATCAATTACAAAAGTCAAATTCGCATATTTATTAATTAGAAAACTGATCGACGGAAAAATCAATTTAAAAAAAATGAAATCTATGACATTGCGTTAAGGTGACTTTTTGGAAGCGTGTAGTAGCTATTATGGCTTTTAACAGGTAAGCAACTCAACTATTCTCTTCGTGGGATGTTTCGCAATTTGATTAATTAAGTTATTTGCCTCAGTTTATATTTCTTTTGATGAACAAAAAGCTTAAATGAGTTGAATTTGTAAGCCGATTAAATTAAGGTAATTTAAACTCATGCTTTTACCGAATATGAGTGAGTTAACTCTCTTGCCAACTAAAGTAAGTCTCAATTTGTCTTTTTTTTTTATTTTGGTAAAATTATTCAAGATTCAATCACTATTTTAGGATCCAACTAACTCAAATTGAGTCACGTTAAACTATAAATAAGAAAACTCTTTTCAAAATATTTTATGTATTTAGACAGTCTCAAATCTAAAATATTATATTTAAGTAATCCTGACTCTTTTTTCCTTCTTAGTTAATTTGTACTTTTTTTTATTGATTTAATTAATTTTAGAATGGCAAATAACTTTGATGATTAAATACGCTAATAATCATGTAGGCGTCTTTTTCTGAGTGGCCAATAGCTGTATAATGCCAGCAATATAATATTAAATAAATCAATCAAGTTAGAAATCAATAAACTCCTAAAGTACATTTGATATTTTATGTGATTCGCATATTGACCAATAAAATAGATTTCATGTAAATTTAAACATTTAGATATGTTTTTTCTTATGGAATATAGAGGAAAGTCGCGGTTGAAATGAGTGGCAATTAATTAACATATATATTTGGAACTCGTGAAAGTTAGCTGGTTCAACTTTCAACACGCTGTTTTTACATCTTTCCGCGTCAAATAAGGAAAAAGTAATTAACCGCTCTTTTTTAAAACGTTGAAAGCAGTTTTTTGAACAGGGAATATCATGAGAGGTCATAAAGTAAAAGATACGAATTTCTTCTGCCGAAAAGAATATTCCATCAACTTGTTTCACTGTCAAGGAATCAGATTTTTATTTTCTTGAAGTACAAGGAAGAGTAATTTAAATTTATTTTTAGCATCATACTCTTATTTTAATGTTTAAATTATATTATAAATTATGAGAATTTCATTTATGAATATTATAAAAATATATTTATGAGTACTCTTTAAATAGTAAAATATGGACTTACTGAGTCTTTATTCATGAGACTATCTCATTTAAATTTTTTTCTCTTGATAAAAAACAAAGATATTATTAGCAACGTCTTCATATAATTAGTAAATAATTAGATCTCTATAATAAATTAGTTTTTAATTTTTGATTGGGGATACCTAGGAAGCTAAACAAAAAAAACCAAAATTATTAAAAGAACAAAAATAAATATTTATAAGTCGTCCCCTTTCTGTAACACAAGAACAGGAATCCACAGAGTCAAAACGAATCATAGTGGATATGATAATCCAGCTTTCTCCTGAGTAAAAATAGCTCCTCTTAGGCATCACAGACTCAAGGGACACCTTAGGATTATCATATTCAACTATGTTTGATTTAATGTATGGATTTCTGAAACATGGATTACTGGAAAGTTACTGAGGTTGATCTCATTTATATTCTTTCTAATACACAAGTTCCTTATATGAGGCAAGTGTAGAGCATACTTGAATCTTCAACAGACAGGAATATGATACAATTATATCAGAATTTCATGAGAGAAGAGAGATTTAGAAACTGGTCATTATATTTCACAAAGGAAAGCTAATGGATATTTCCAATCTACCTTCATCTTACAAATTAAGCTCCTCTTATAAATTCAGAGCATCACTCACACTCCTTACCATTATTACAAACGGACAATAAAAGTAAACCTATGGCAAACATACTTTATCAGCCTTGTCAGTCTAGCTTTACAACACATGACTTAAAGTAGTGTCGGCAATCTGACTTTTTACATGAAGACAACAAACTTAGACTGTCGGCATAAAAAACAAAATCTAAAAGTTTTTACATATAGGTTTGTGACAGCTTGATTTATTCTTTATGTCTCCTCCAAATTGCTTTTTCTTTTTCTTTGCAGCTTTTCTTTGTATCTTGTCCAGTTCTGCGTCAGTGTCAAAGTCTTCAGAAGGAGTAGGTTATCCAGGTGTCTGTGAGAGAAAGTTTTGCAGGAATTGAGGGTTTATATCATTAGGGTCTTGTGACTCAAGATATTGAAGAGGATCTTTATCTTCTACGAGGTCTGCCGTTGGTAGGCCTTGGCTAGTTGAGGCTTAAGTGCAATCAGCAAATGATGCTAGAGAAAATTTAGGCCAGTCAAAGGGAATGACTTGTCCTGTGGTGAATATGTCTTTTGGAACGAAGAATTCTCCAAGCAGTGGTCCAAGAAATGTGCATGTTTGGTCAGTTGCATTACCTGTGAAATTATTAAGACCTAAAAGATAATCTTTTACTCATTAATAACTTGGTCTTCACAAAGTGTCCAATGCAATGCTGTACGCCATAGATGGGTTTGAACAGGAGTAAACATGTTTCCTTAATAATCAGCTTCATAAGGATGATGAACCACAAAGAAAGTGTAGGTCTTTTGTTTCTACAATGAAACATTTCATAGATTATTTTTCTCTATCTCTTTATAAAGGCATCCTCTCCAGATTAGCAATGGAGCATACCAAGAGAGAAAAGTGGTTAAGTTGGAGTGGGTGTTTTGCTTATCAGTCAAAATACTGATAAGTTTGTCTTGAAAGTAAGACAAAAGTAGGGCTGTTCAATGGGCTCGGAGGCCCGGTTGGCCCAGAGTGACCCGGTCATTTCAGGCAGGGCCGAGCTAAAAAAAAAAAATCATAAAATGGAGGAGGACACGGCCAAAAAGATGACCGGGCCAGGTCTTGGGCAAGTGACATGCCCGTCCCGGCCCGGCTCGGTATATATATATATATTTTTTCAATTTTCTCATTTTTCTTTATTTGTTATAAATATTGAGTAATTTTATATAATTGTTTTTTCTTCATATGCCTCATGTAATAAATTAATTTTATAATTATAATAGATACATTTTATTATTTCAATTTTTAATTTTATTTTAAATTTTAAATTTATTTCATAACTTAATATTATATAAAATAAATAATGTATAATTGTTGAGAATTTATAATTTTGATAACTGTTACTTTTTAACCTAATATTATTTCCTATAAGAATATATTTTAAATGAAACTAGTTATATTTTTATTAAAAAATTAAATTAACTTATTTATTTATTTTTTATACCGGGGCCAAAACCCGGCTCGGTATTGACCCGGTTCAAACCCGGTGAAGGACCGGGCCATATTGGGCCAGGCCGGGCCACATGCCCATTTTCTTGGCCCGGGGGGTGTTCTAGGCCGGACACCGGGCCGAGGTGATGTCTGGCCCGTGAACACCCCTAGGTAAAAGCACAAGCAAATAAGGTAGAAAGAGATCACATATACCATATAAATTCTGAAGTAATGGGTCCTCTGACAAAGGGTATGACCAAGTATGGTAAAAGAGGGTCAAAGAACTTAGGCTTGGGTGAAATTCCTATGGTTTGTAGGAAGAGATGGAGATAATAAAAAAGAGTTTTTCTGGCAACAACATTAATTTTTGGGATAGTAGTTGGGAACTGAGTTGGAGGAAAAATAAGTTGACGAATCAAATGAAAATAGTGATTGGGATGATGAGAACTATTGCTTGGATGATATTTAGACATGGCTGAGATGGTAAGGATAAAAAGAGGTGAGGATTTTTTGAGAGTGGTTATCTAGGTGTTCTTTGAAGGAGGTCTTGAGAGCAAGTCTGCTAATACATTGTGCTTCCTTTTGATGTGCTTCACTGTGAATTTATAGCAGAAAAACCAGTCTTTCTAGCAAAGTAATTGTTTTTCTGGAAGTATTTTCTTTTTCTGGTCCAGAATTGTTGGGAAAGAAGTATTGTGAATTTCAACAGTGAATTGATTAAAGTTGAGATAAAAGCAGAATTTCTCAATATCCCTTTTTACAAAAAGTATCTCCTTATAGATGGTGTGATAATGCTTCTCAGCTTCTTTGAATTGGCTGCTGGCATGCGCGCAATAATGCCCTTTTCCATTGTCTTCTTTGATAAGACAGCTCCCCAAAATTCTTCACTAGCATCTGTCTGTAGGATAAGGGTTCCTTTATCAGGAATATTTAAAGGTGGCGGATGTTGAGCAATAATTTTCAACTTTTTTTACTGCTTTTGTCTACTTGTTAGACCACAATAGAGGGTTCTTTTTCAAAAGTTTTGACAGTTAGCTGGTATACTGTGTAACATGTGGGATAAAGTTTCGGATATAATTAATAATACCCAAGAATTTTTGGATCCGGTTGGTGCTCAATTTTGTATTAGGAAAGTCCAATAATTGCTGGGCAATATAATGGCCTGGCTGAAAGTGGTCTTCAGAAAAGGTTATGCCCAAAAATTGTATTTGAGCTTGTCCTATTTGGCTCTTAGTAGCTGAAAGCATGATATCATATTGGTGGACAATCTGTTCAAATTGCGTTAATAAGGCTTTATGGGCTTCTTTTGTTTCTGAGTATAGAAGGATATCATCAATGTAGATAAGGGCCGAATGAAGGATGGACTAAAAAATTTTTATCATGTCCTTTTGAAATAATGATGGAGCATGTTTAAGCCCGAATGAAATCACTTTCCATTAATATTGAGCATTGGGAATGCAGAATGCAGTCTTATACTTGTCATTATGATGAATTCCTAATTGTCAGAATCTTGTTTTAAGATCAAATTTAGAGAAGACCTTGGTTTTCTTCAAATGTGTAGTTTGAGTATTGATCTTTGAAAGAGGAAACTTATCGTCTTGTAAAAAATGATTAAAAGGCTTGTAATCAACAACAAATCTCTTTTTTCGCCATCTCTTTTCTGTATCTTTTTCCATATAAAAAGCTTGGCATGCCCATGGTGAACTTGTTGGCTCTATTAATCCCTGTTTTAAAAGACATGCACATTCTTCTCCGGCGAAAGATAAATCTTCAAGAGATATTCCTGGATAAGAGGTCTTAGTAGGATTAATATCTTTATTCTTCTTAAAAGAAAGTTGAATGAAGAACTCTTTATTTTTCCAGAGAGGAGAAGGATGAACAAACTACTCATGATTTTCTGGGCAAAGTGGCGATAGTTTGTTTCTGATAGTTTCATAACCTAAAGGTACTTGTTGGAGTTCAAAAAGATTACGAACTGTTTCCCATGGGGAAAAAGAGGACTTGTAATGGATCCCTTTGGGAAGAATCTGCAATCCTTTTGCAAGGTGATAAATATCCATGCCAATCAACAAATCTTTATTTGGCAATTTACTTCCAAGTACTATAGTCCAGATTGTATGGTTTGGAAAGAATTGAATTCCCACCTTTCTTCTGGAAATTAAATTGATTAAGAAGGGATTATCGTCAGCAGCAGTAAAGTACTCCTCATGAAGAATCCATTCTTCTGGTGGTAGAACATGGGGTTTCATGACACTGCAACAAGATCCTGTGTCAATAAAACCAATAGCCTGTGTAGGTTTGTCATACTTGTCAACAAGAACTTTAATCTTAACATTAGGAAGTGGAACCGAGGATGGAGATCTATTGACCAGATTGATATTA
Organism: Adenanthera pavonina; assembly: GCA_026686845.1. Taxonomy (NCBI): domain Eukaryota; kingdom Viridiplantae; phylum Streptophyta; class Magnoliopsida; order Fabales; family Fabaceae; genus Adenanthera; species Adenanthera pavonina. The sequence continues at coordinate 36,176,327 of JAIVEN010000006.1, forward strand.
CATATCTGGTGGTTTGAACAGGAATGTTGACAAGGACGTTTGCCCTTTGTGTTGGATAGAATGATAAGAATCTTTCCATCATCGGAGGAATCCGAGTCTGTATCTTGATTGATCACAAAACTAGTACTTTTATCCTGAAAATCCTACTCTTCAAGGACCAATTCAAGATCATCATCATCAGATAAGAATAATGTTTTATGAATCATGTTGAGTATCTTGATATCTCTTTTAGACTTGTATGGACATTTCTTTAAAAAATATCCTTTCTGACCACAAATATAAAACCTGTAAGACTTTTTTGAGGTTGAACATCTGCGTTTGAAAAACCCAAAAGGTTTTTGTCATCTTCCTGGATAAGTTCTTTTTTTGTGAGAAAATCTGAAGAAATGAGATTTCTTCTTTGAAGAACATGAACAAGCATTCTTATCTTTGCACTTAATTTGCAGATCCAGTCTTTTACAGACTTTGTACAGATGAGCCTTGTTTTTTAGGATATTCTGGACAAATTTCTGTTGCTCACAGAGTCTGTTTAATTATGCTAAAACCAGTTGATAAATTTCTCCTAGAGTGACTTGTGACATGTCTCTTTGCAAAAAGTTAATAGCTTTCTGTAATTTTGGTTGAAGTTCATCGGGCAAAGAGGCAATAAAAACATGCCTGAGATTGACATCTTTTGCTCCTCTGAGCATATAATACTTCTCAGATATTCTTTTAAAATGTTTTTGTAAATCACTACGTTCAAGAGAACAGTACTTCATCTCAAAATATTCTTGTCGAGCCCTTCTATCAATAATACTAAAATCTCTAGTGAATTCATGATGCAAGGCTCCCAAGAATGTTGTAATGTCATAGTAAGCCATCTTGAGTTTTTGATACTCACTTAAACTAATAAACCATTCTTTAATATTATCAGTCATTCGTGAGAGAAAGTTGCTTAAAACATCCTGAAGATTGGCTTCTGGCTCATTCATTTGGACATCTATCCATACCCCAAATTCATGTATCTTTTATCTACATCTATGATGAGGAAGATCATCAAAAGTGAAGTAAGGGCCATTAGATGGCTTATGATGATGTATATTTGTTCCATATACTAAATTAACAAGATCTTTAATGATTGGAGTTGAAAATTTTTGTTGTTATGTCGTTTTAGAATCTGGAGGATTTGGAGTTACCATAAACATGTGTGGAACATTGGGAGGTTGAGCAGATGAATCTGCCAATTCTGATTTGGAGTTGTATTCTTCATCTGAATTGCTGTAATCAGTAGAAGGTTCATACATTTGGCGAATTGTGGCTATAGATTTGTCTTTGGAAAAGGACAGAGGAGGTTGAAGCTGTTTAGGCGAGGATGGGGGAGTTTTAATTTATAAAGGTTTTGTAGGAGGTATCTGTTCTGAGGTATAAGATGTAGAGAGCGTAGTAGTCTGTATGTCCTGGGAATAGGAAGATGGTACTGGCTGGGTTTTCTAAGCTATTTGAGCTTTTCTGGATTGTCTGATTTGCTAGAAAATAGGATAGTTCATTTGGAAAGGTTCTCTGGCAGGTTGGCGGAATGAGGGTAAGGAGGCAACAGTGGATGATGAGTACAAAGATGCTTGATAAAACAGGTCATGGGAGTAGGCTTGTAGTGGTTTAGTAAGATCTACCTCAATTCTTCTTTTATTTGCTTCAACTCTTATTCCTTTTTGATAAATTGTGGACCTATATACCGAGAGTCAATATATTCATGAAGCTCTTTATCAAGCTGCTGAGCTTTAGAAGAATAACTGATATATAGGTTCTTCACACGTTCATCAATGGAATCTAATCTGCTTGAAAATCCATCTGTCTTGTCATGAAGTTGCTCCAGTCTAGTGTTAATCCTATGAAGGACTCTGTTTTGACTGACTGAGTTTTCAGTCTACCAGTTCAAGACTTCTTCTGATTGGGAGATAATTTTCGGACCTTGAGGAGTCATTTATTCTGTTTGGACAAAAGGTCGGGAAGAATATCTGGATGATTAATTGATTCACCTTTCAAGAGGAGGAAAGTCTTCCTCATAAGTAGGTCGAATCATGGCTATACATGGTAAGATTTGTGATGGGTTGTCTGGGATAGAATTGATCACTGGTTCAGGAGAAGCGATTTTTGAGGATTGAGTATCTTCAGCAAAAAGGCAGGAAGTTAGATCCAAATGACCTAATTCTTTTAACAAGTTATGAAAGGTAGTTGGTTCTGGTGGAGGTGGTTTATGGAAAACAATCCATCTTTTCTTTCTGGATATAGTTTGTTTTGGACCATGATCTATATCATCACCCAGCTCGGTTTTTTATGTTGGCAAGAGGGTTTTTGCAACAAAGCTCCTCTTAAAGGAAGGAGGTTTTCTTCTGGTATTGTCCAATTATTCTAATCATAACAACCACAGTCTATGTCACATTCTTCAGGGGCATGATCCCAAACAAAATGACCATGAACCTTTTTAACAAAGCTTGTGTTGGCTCAGGCATCAATAGAATGTGATAACTTTAATTTTATAAAATTAGAAGTGGATCCACATCCAAATCAAATATGACAATAATCCAAAAAAGAAGGAGCATTATTCCCAGTTTATTATTACAAATATATTGATTCATTGATATTTACTAGTTATCTAATTTTTTAAAACCAAAAAAATTATATGTTACAAAAATAAAATATTTTTTTAGGTAAAAAAATAAAATAAAGTCGTTTTGATATCAAAGCCATTCAGGTAATCTTAATTTATTCATTTGCACATGCACCGATCTCGTTTTTGTTTATTAAAATATATATTCTGATGAGCGGAAATATTTCGAGGGATAAATTAAGAATTTTTATTTTATTTTTTAAAATGGCCTTTTGAATACTAAAATGAATAAAAGTGAAATATTTATACCTTCTTTTGAAAATATGATAAAAATGAAATAAATTATGTATACACATATATTGTCAAATAAAAATTCAAGTATTACTTAACTTTCAAATTTTAGTACTCAATTTTAAATTTTACTACTTTTTATCATTTAAAAAAATTTTCTTTATCATTAATTATGCATACATACTCATTCTTGACATTAATCCTGCAATTTTTTTTTTACCTCGATCCTACAATTTTTTCAAACAAATAAATTATTAGAATATTTCCCCTAAACTTGTCTATCAAAATAGAATATTTCCCTTAAACATTTCTCTATGATGAATTATATGTATAAATTATATTTGACATGCTTTGTTTTCAAAATTAAATTGAACTCTATTTAAAATTTAATGTATTATATATACATATATATATTAACGTATTTTTAATATTTTTAAAATCATAATTCTAATATTATAACTATTCATATTGCATTATTGGTCAAAAATGGTTTGTGTTGCATTATTCAAAGACTCTTATTATTAGAGTTTTGTCACCTATACCAATGGATATCTGGTCAAGTGGTCACGGGCTTGACCAGCATTCTTCAGGGTCTTTGAGGGTTTACCATCAGTACCGTCCTTACCGCAAGGTCCAGCAGAACGGAGTTTCATCACCTATATAATATGCTACTGATTGAAATTTTTCTTACCCAAAAATTAATGAAATTAATTCAAAATTATAGAAATGTAAATAATAATTTTTATTTTATAATTAATCTAACTTTCATTAACAAAAAGAATATTTTTCATTGATTATTTGATGTTTAAATGAGTTGGGTCTAATCAACTCATTCGAATTAAAATAGATTTATTTACTGATTAAATAGTAATTATAAAGTTATCACAAATTAGTCCTTAAGAATATTCTCCCATCGGTTCAACTTAAATCTTGGCTTTTGTATTAACTAATAGCTCTCTTGGTTTTCAGTTATATAAAAGTAGATTAAAATAAATGAAGTTTGTTAAAATGAAATTGAGTAAAAGTAAGTTTGTTATAAATTGTCATATTTTAATATTTCTTTTATAAAATCATAATTTGATAAAAAAAATCTATTCAAATGAGTAGATTTAAAAATTCTTTTAGAGATATAATATAAAGTTATTATCTCTTATTTTTCTAAAATCATAATTTTACTAACACTAAAATAATTATCTCCCCCTTTTTTTAAAATTATAATTTAACTTAATTTTTATTTTTTAAAAATAGTTTGTATTTAGTTAAACCAACCTTAAAAAATTATGGTTAAAATTTGATTTAAAAAAAAAAAAAAAGCAATACATTTTTACTCTGCACCATTATGGTAAATAGTAAATAATACATGATCTAAGGGCATAATGGTAAAACCATCTTCTTCCTCCACTACTCTTTTTCTCCATCTCATCTCATTACATAAAATATATAAAAAGCTCTCATTTCTCTTCTATTCACTTCAAGAAGCTTTCCATTTTTTTTCTTTTTCATCTGTTTTCGTTAAGTAAAAGAGATTCTCAGCCTTCTGCTCATAATTTTTCTTGGCTTTGTTTATCAAAGAGAAGAAGGGGTAATTCTGATCGGTTCTAGAGAGAGAGAGAGATGTGTGGAGGTGCTGTTATATCCGACTTCATTCCGCCGCCGGCTGCCCGATCTCGCCGGGTTACCACCGATTTCCTCTGGCCGGATTTGAAGAAACCTAGTTCGGGGAAGCGATTCTTGAAGTCCTCTAGGTCTGCAGTTGGGGATTCTGACGATGATTTTGAAGCTGATTTTAGGGGATTCAAGGACGAGTCTGATATCGATGAGGTGGATGTGGATGATGATTTTCTGTTTGATTTCAAGACCTTAGGTTTCTCCGCCAGCAATCCCCCCAAGCCTTCCAGATTTATGTCTCGTGGTAAATATCTTCCTTCGAGTTTCGGTTATGTTGATATTAAAGGGTTAAATCTGTTGTATAAATTTTCACATGCCTTTTTTTTGGTTTAATTCGTTTGTCATTTGGTTGTTATATCCTTGATGCAGCTTTTTGATTTTACTTGATAGTTCTATTAATGCATATGTAGCTTACATTAAATTTTTTTTGGTAAATGTATTGCAGCCTTTGAAACTTGTTATTTTAGGAATTATCGGGATAAATTGTATTATATTGGTGAATTTTGATTTTCCTTCTCATTAGTGACATTAAATTCGGTTTTCAAAACAATTTTTCGGCTGGTTTATGATCCATTAGGCCCTCTTTCAGTAGTTTTAGATTTGTTACCTTCTTGGGAATGAGTTTCGCTTCATCACCCCTTATAATGTTCATGAACACGTTTTTTTTCCTTTCCTGGTTAATGAAACATGATCCTACTTTTATGCCTTTCGTATGCACTCCATGAATCACTTGCAAGTGATTAAATCGTTGGTATGATCTTGTGGATCCTCTTGAAATGGTATCTGCCTACATAACACTCCCTCTAGTCCTAAATATAGGACTTTTTATCTTGGTTCTAAATATAGGAACATTTTCAGAATAAATTGTAATATTTATTATGTATTACCAAAAAATGTTCTATTTAATTTATGAAAGAGAGAAAGAGAAAGAAACACAATGAGGATAGTTTTGGAAAGAAATTGTGATTTTTTAAAAAATTAAAGTAATTAACTAATTTTAACTTCTATCTTTAATCTGAGTGATTCTGTTGAAAGGGTGTTATATTAAAGATGAGAGAAAGTATCTTCAGAACATTGTTTGTGGAGTTCTGAAATGTTCATAAAATCTTCTTGAAACTGATGGCTTGATTTCATTTTTGCCTCTCTGTGCACATGTGAGAAGGAGTGTGGTGATTAACCTAATGGAAGTTGCTTTCGACAACCACACTACGTATTCCAGCCAGATTGCAACATCTTTTTTATAGAATTAGATCTGATTCCCTTTTGAAGTGAAAATCTATGTTATTTGTTTCAAACTTTAACATTTGTGGATCAAAATATGAATTTATATTACCTATTCATTAATCAGGCTTTAGTGGTGTTTTGGATGTGATATTGCATTGATCATTGCTAGTTCTTTCGATTCTGTTTTGATTGTTATTCTAGTAGGCCATATTTTCCTAAGAATTAACTGTCAAGAGCCAAATAATCTTTGTGCGCTTTAGATTCCTTGGTAATAAGGTGAAGTAAAATTTACAAGTAGAGCTGTTTTTTTTTTTATTATTATTATTTAAAAATAAGCTGTGCATGATTCTAGATACCCCTTCTTTTAACTCCAACTTCCTTATAGATCAGTCTTTTGTCACTTCATAGGCTATTTAATGGTGTTTATTTGGATGGATGAGTTGATTTTTCTTAATATTAATCTTTTTACTGGTACTGCAATTCTGTTATCCTTGCTTTGCCTTTATTGTAATTTTTTCTTTCCAATAACATTGAAGGATCTGGTGCTGTAAAATCTGTGGAATTCAATGGAAAAGCTAACAAGTCTGAGAAAAGAAAGAGGAAGAATCTGTATAGGGGAATCCGTCAGCGCCCATGGGGAAAATGGGCAGCTGAGATCCGGGACCCAAGAAAGGGTGTCCGTGTCTGGCTTGGAACCTTCAACACTGCTGAAGAAGCAGCTAGAGCCTATGATGCTGAAGCACGGAGGATTCGTGGTAAGAAAGCGAAGGTGAACTTTCCTGATGAGGTTTCTGGCACTCCCCCGAAATGTTACAATGCACAACACTCTGTTCAGCCCAATGTAATCCAGAAATTCAATGTTGGAAACAATCCAGAGGGTCACTATTGTCCTCTGGATCTGATGGAACAGAAACCACTGGTTAATAATCAGTATGTTAACATGGGAGCCTTCCATAGCAGTGGAGATGGGTTCACATCTCTCACTCCATCAGACGATGTTGATGTTGCTCATTGTTTCAGTTCGGATCAAGCAAGTAATTCATTTGATTATTCTAGTCTTGGGTGGGGTGAACAGGGCCCAAAGACTCCTGACATCTCATCCATCCTTGCTGCTTCTATTGAAGATGAATTTCAAGCTGTGAATGATGCCAACCAGAGGAATAACATCTCAAACTCTCAGGGTTTGATGTCTGTGGAAAATGATCCTGCAAAGACACTGTCTGAGGAACTTGTGGATAACGAATCCCAGTTGCAGTTCTTTCAGACGCCTTATCTTGAAGGGAGCTGGGACGATGCTTCATTAGAAACCTTGCTTGTTGAAAAAACAACTCAGGATGGTGAAAATCCAATGGACTTTTGGAGCTTTGATGATCTTCCTTCCGTGGCTGGGGGAGTTTTCTGAGCAGCTTTCTCCTGGTCTCCTTATTTTTGTAAATAAAACTACAAGTTAGTAATTTTTTATTCTCCTTTTGGTTCTATAATTTTATTCATTCTTAGGCTAAACTGACAAATTAGTCCCTGAAAATTATCACTAATTTGAGTTTTGTTCTTGAAAAACCAAAGTGTACAACTGAGTCCTTGATTTCTTGATACTAGGGACAACTAGTGTATTAAAAAAAAAAAAATCAAGGACTCTACTATAGATTATTCTTTTCAGAGTAAAATAAAAGTGATATCTTAAGGGACCAAAATGTAAATTTAGTCTTCATGAAATAGCCGTTGTTGTTTCTGAAACAAATACAATGTCTTGTCCATTTTATTGTTTTCAGGAATGGTTATTATCTTGTTGGAGATTGAGTGGAGACCAAAAAAAAAACAGACTCTGTTAAATATGTGTGGAGGATTATTCTCTGGCAGGTGGCAGCAAAGTAAGTGTGGGACTATGGATATGTAGGTGTGGAAAGCAAAGACCTTGACTTTTGGGATTGAGTTTACCATTTATGAGGATGATTTTATCAAATGTGTGATGCAATAATGTTAACTTGGTTGTTTTGATTATGGCCTTCAATTAACCCCATTTGGTTATGCTCAGAATGGTCCTTGCAGCTTTATAGGATGATTCTCTTTTATTTGGGTGCTGGAGGTTTTTTGTTTTTACCTGGTTGTGGGATTCTCTGGTTTCTTCGTTGAAGGGGTTGGAAGGGAAAGACAGAAAACTGGAGGAAAGGGTGGAGAAATAGAGAGATGGTCCACTTGTCTGGTCCGGAGGACCAAGTCTAGAATGGTAATAAACCAGCAAAACTGATCTGAACCGGTCACTCGGTTTGATTAAGCCGGTCAAAAAGAAAAAGCTGGACAATAAAATACTTTAAAAAAAAAACCATACTGATCCCATACACAGAATTGTTGAGAGACAAAAACACTAGGTCCATGGACCATCGTATGGGGGCCATGGCATGTGATTTTTACACTTTTGGTACCAGCCTTGGGTGATTTAGGTGATTTAGTGCCTATTTGGATTTTTAATTTAAGTATTTATGAGGGAAAAAAAAGTGATTATCCTATTAGTTGTCAAACATACTCCATATCAAAAAAATCACTTATCATCATTTAAGTGGTTATTTTTTTTAACTACTTTTTTCTACTTATGATAATCACTTATCCTTCTATAATAACTTATTTCACTTTTTTTTCTCATTATTCATATAATAATCATTTAAATCTCAATATTTAAACATATTTCTTTTCTCAAAATTATTTATAGAATAAAAATATCTAAACACAAATTATTTTTAACATAATTATTTATTTTCATAATCTAGTATAAATAAACATTTATCTTTATAATCATTTATACATAATCTATTTTAAACAAACCCTTAAACTTTTGACATGCTTTCATTATACAGACACGGTTCACCATTGTTTCCACTCTTACGACGTTGAGACTTGTTCCCAACACCAATTTTCTTCTTTTTTTTTTTTTATTGATCTTTCATCGTTTTCTTGTCAATTTTCTTAATGTATTATAATATAAATACAGATCTTTTATTTTTGTACGTCAAATTATTTATTTATACTTTTTAAGCTTGATTCTTTTAATTTAATTTTAATATAATTTTTAAAAGTACTTGATAATAAATATATATGTTTTTTTTTCTTCCTCTAACATTTTTTTTACTTTTTTCTTTAATTTTTACTCATTTTTTTAGTTTATTTCTTGAGATTTTTGTATGTAATAATATTATTATTTTATTTTTTGTGATACTTATTATTTATTTATATTTTATTTGTAAACTTAATATTTTTAATTTAGTTTTAATATGACTCTTAAAAGTAATTGATAATAGAGATTCATACTCTTTCCCTCTTTTAACTTTTTTTTCTTTCTCTTTTCTTCAATCTTTGCTATTTTTATACTATTTTAATATTTATAATGCCTATTAATCATGATTGGTCTGATTGTGGTTTGATCTCGGTCAATTCATTAAATCGTGAACCGGTGTCTTGGCCACTCTCGTCACCGGTCCCTGGTTTCCTTAATATATATATATATATATCGGAGTCGGCGGCCATTTACTTGGTTGAGGATGAGGCCTTTCATTAGTCCAATCCAATTGCTTGCTGCCTTATTTCAACCGGTTGAATGAATGAATGGGTAAAATAATTTAAAAAGAAAAATATATATATATATATATATGAATAATTCAAACAATGAAGGCTATTGAGTTAAATATCATAATAAATATAACTAGATTTGGATTTTGTGCTTTGTATGGGGCTCAAAATAAAGTGTTTGTGAGATAAGTTATCTGATTTATAATTTGTGAATAGTAATTTTAATATATATTGATAATAAACCAGTAAGTCTAAGTTGGGTTTCCTCTGGAAGTTAAAGAACATGGATGAAATGAAATATAAACCAATAAGCCATTATCTGCAAGCTTCAATGTTCGACTTTGAACGACTAATGAAGTTAAAAAGCAATAAATTAAAATGAATGATAAAGTTCGAAAAATATATGTAGCAATAGGCTCCCGTGGCAAGTAAGAATGAAAGGGAGAATCTAGCCACCACCTGTTGGGAAGCATTAATCGTTTGGTAGTAATAAAACAAAATATTCATCCTTTTACTTAGAAAAATAATGAAGACAGATGAAGGAAAAGATGAAGCAATGTGTTGGGTTTGGGTTGGTGAGGGTCACGTGGGATAAAGAAACGTCGGCTGATGAGCATGTGACGGGGCATCATCGCTAGCTAGATTCCCTCGCCGCCTGGTACACTCCAAGCTTTCCTACTTTCATTATATTAATTAATTGACATTAATTAATTCCAACGTCGTCAACTTTTTAATTTTTTGTTGGATAAAGGACCGTTCTCAAACTTTCACCTAATTTTCATACTTGTCCCAATACTTTCGTTTGAAGTAAATAAGTCCTTATAGTTTTACCAGTTAAGCTATTAATCCTAAAATTAGTGAAAGGTTAAAAAGTTAATCCTTTAATTGTCCAACATGGCTGAATTTAATCAAAGTTATGTTGATATGTCAAGGTAGAAATGAGCTGACCTGCCACATAGATTAAAATATGATAACTCAACCCTTTTTTTTGGTTATTTGTTTTCCCTCCACCAATGTTAAAATCCTGTTTCGGTGGGAGCTGAAACTTTCATCACAGGACACGCAAGAGAGCAAGCTTTGTTTTATCTATGGAAGACGCTGATGAATCAACCTAGCCCACAGTGGCGGACCGACGTCATGCCTTGGGGGAGCTGTGGCCCCTCTCATCCCTTGCCCCTTACTATGTATTCCTACCCTCAGCATAGTCATAGTGGAGTACTTCAATGATTTAGCCCCCATCAAGATGCCACACATGGACAATTTGCATACACACACTTATATATATAAATATCTTTTATTAATATATATTGTACATTCTTCATAATTTTTCTTGGAGTTAATGTATTACACATAAGGTTTCACTTTATATATTTTTAAAATTGCTTTTAAATATTATATATTTATACATAATTTATCATTTAATGACCCTTTTGAAGTTATAAAATTATTTTAAAAAATAGTTATGATAAATATTAAAAAAATTAATAATATTATATGTGTAAATTAATTTTTATAGAACCACCCCAAAAAAAAAAAACTTCAATCTTCGTTCCACCCTTGCTAGCCCAATAGCTATGACGCTGAGAAGAAGATTCATGCAGAAGACAAAGATTTAGTCTTGGGCGCTTCAATCATAGAGCAAGCTTCGTTTGTTCATCGCAAAGAGCCGCTTAATTGCATAATGGGAAAGTCTCATCTGATGTCTAAAGTGCTTTACGGTGTTTTATGAACCCAATCTCACTAATGAAGTTGTCTGATATCTTTAATGTTATGGACCCATTTGTTCTTTTGGTTTTATATTCTGGAGGGGTTTTTGTAATCTAACAAAATGGATGATGATAATAACTCTAGTAAGTATAACTAAATATTATCTTCATCATAGTGTGTAAGTCTCATTTTTCCTGTTGGTATTCCTAATTTTCCTGCATTATTTTCCTTTGCTTTGTAATTTTTTTATAGGAAGTGAGATGTTCAATGAAATGGATAATGATGGTTATGACTCAAGAGATGAAAAAACTTATGATAGTGGAGAGGAGAGAGAGAATGATAAACACGGTGATGATGAAGAGCTGTATAATAATCAACTTAGTGTGTATTATGACTTAACAATACCACTGATAATGTTAGATGAGGATGATGAATATGTTAAATCTAATTATGAATCTGATGAGTTGCACTCTATTGATGGGTCAAAGTCTAATAGCAATATGATTCCCCGCTATATCTTAATTAGATCGAGGGAAATGTGCAAGAACTTCAAATTTAAACCTAGTATGGAATTTACTTCCATTAGTAAGTTCAAAGTTTCAGTGAGGGAGTATCCTTTGTTGCATGAATATGATCTATGATTCAAGAAGAATGATGCAACACAATGTAGGGCAGTATGTAGTGAAGGATGTGATTTTTTAATGTTTGTCAGTGTTGACATTTTGAAATTATACCTTTCTAGCACATAGTCCTAGGGTTTTCTATGCTTTTAGTGAATATTTCATAAACAATATATACTCAATTTGGAAAATATGCATTTTAGATATTAAGGCTCTATACTTACATTTTATTATCAATTGTACATATTTTAGCCTTACTTTTGGACCTTTGATAGCTCTCAATATTTTGCTCTTTTTGTAGGAAATCTTGTTGGATGTTGATCATATCACATTGCCACTTGAAAAGCATGAAAAGATTTTGAAGATGATGGAGATAGATTTCTTGGCCATGGCTTGTCATGACACAACTTTGAGAGACGTAGCAAAAAATTGGACGGAGAGCTTTATCGCCATGACTAAAAAATTTATAGTCATGGTGTTAATTCTCCATTAGAATCAAGAAATTAGACAGAGAGTAACTTTGTTATGATGGCACTGTTTCACGTCATGAAGTCTGTCATGATTTTTACAAAGTTATGCTTTTTGGCTTAAGCAAACTCGTGGCGCTTAGATTTTAAATACCTCTTAGGCTTTAAATGCTCATCTTTATCATTTTCAACATCTCTGAACATTTAGAAAGGGTTTGGAGGCTTTGGGTGTGCTAAGGTTTGGCTCTTAGTGGAGATTGAAGTTAAGGCATAGAGCATTGAAGAGATTTGAGCTTTCCTATTTGGTTTTTCATCTCTTCCTTCATTTTCTTGGTCGTGTTCAATGGTTGTAATGATTTGGATGTATTTTCTTATGGTTTTGTTGAATATGAGTGGCTAGTTACTTCACTTCTAAGATTATTATGAACCTTTGTATGGATTGAATGCTCATTTTTCCTTTTTATTTGTGATTAATGATATGTTATGTTGATTTAACTGTATACTTAATCCTTCTTGTTATTTAGCCACCAATGAGATTATCTTGTTCACTTGGTTGATACTTGAGAGAGTTAGATTAAGTGGAGAACTTGAGTTAAATCGTGTGAGAACTTGAATCTTGCCTTGTTGAGTGGATAGTTTTGTTAGCAGGGTATAGATACATTCACTAGCCTCACATAATCGCTTTATGGTTTGAATTGAAATTGAGGTTTAATTGATTAGTTAAGAGATTAATTAATTAATTATTATGTAATTATGCTAAATACCTATTTGGAGACTTGAGAGAGCACCATTAGGTAAAGTAGTACTCTTAACTAACATGACCCTTCATTAAGAATAAGTATAAAAGGAGTTTAATTAGGTATTCAAGAAATACAACGGAGATAAATAATCTTAGGCCTCTTTACATTCCAAAACTTCTTAGTAATCCTTTGTTGCTAATTTTATATTTTTGCATCATCTTGCCAATTTCTGATGGTTCACCATACTTTTACCTTACTCAAATCAATCGAAAATGTAAGGTCTAATACTTGACCACTTTTGACAGAAGTCCTTATGGGAACAATACCTTGCTCCCCACTTAACTATTTATCTCAACTCGTATGCTTGTGGTGTAGCTCGGTGATGAATAAGTTCTTGGCGCCATTGCCGAGGATTTGACATCAAAACTCCTTTGGTCAACCTTAGTCTAGTGTTAGTAGATTAAGTTTGAGTTTGTGGATAGAAAATAGATACTTTGCATAGTTATAGATTCATATACTTTTTGTTCTTGTTATTAGTTTAATACTTGTTTGTTGTTTTTGGTTTGTAGGTACTTATTTCTCGTGCATGCAAGGCTTGGATCCTAATAGATTTGAAGTGATTCGTGAGGATGAAAACACCTTTGAAGGAGATAATTTGAATATTCCTGAACCTCTAGAAAATCCAATCATAGATGAGGTGGAAGAACTAAGCCAATTTAGGGATGTATTGGCACACAAAAGTTGGCGTTTCAGAGAAATACTAACTAAAAAATACATTTTAGTTGGTGTTTCCAATGTAAACACCAACTAAAGTACTGATATAAGTTGGTGTTTACAAAAAACACCAACTAATATGATCTACAAATTAAAAATAAACGCTAACTTATATGATCAATAAATTAAAAAATAAAATTAGAAAAATTTTATTTGGCATTTATTTTATGAATGCCAACTAATATTATCTACAAACTAAAAAAATAAAATTATAAAAATATTAGTTGGCCTTTCCTAAAAAACGCCAACTAATGTGATCTTAATTTAAAAATGAGAAAACTTTAGTTGGTGTTTTCTTTGTAAACGCCAACTAATAAATTTTTGAATTAAAAAAAGTTAAAATAAAAAAAAGTTAGTTGGCGTTGAAGCATTAAACACCAACCAATATGCATTTAGTTGGCCTTTTGTGTTAAATGCCAACTAAGTTCTTCTAAAATCCTTACATTCCTAAATTCCCTCTTTCATTTTCTATCTTGTGCATGCTAGCTCGGCCAAATTTCTGTTCCTTTCTTAGATTTGTCTAGTGGCCAGATTGTTGAAGCTTGCCCTTACCCATTCCTCTTTCTGGCGAATGTTTCTGCCCTCTTGAAACTTGCCTCCACCGTTTGTGTTATCCAGTGACATCATCTTTTTCATTGTTTTGGGTTTTCATGATGCCTCCACCATTTCTCCTTCCTTTTCTTCTTCCTCTTTGTCCTCTCTCCCTATTCTCTATTTTGGAACCCCCCCTTGGTTCTCTAGCTTTATTGTATTATTTTTGTGACATCCGAGTGCTGATGAGGGCAATGAGTGATCGCCAGTGCAAGAAAAGGGGGTGAGATAAAGTGATGAGGCACGGACAAGGAGCAATTCCTAGCAGGCTTCTAAGTGGGAGGAGCATATGAATGAATCGAATACATACCGAAATGAGAGGGATTTAGAGACTATATAGGTATGGGACTATACGATTAAATGATAACTTAAAGGAATTGATAGGTACTACCTATACCAACAAGGTGCACCTACCTTTTCAATAGTCTATCCCTTAAAAATTCCTCAGTTAAGCATGCTTGACCTGAAGCAATTCTAAGATGGGTGACCTTCTGGGAACGAGTTGTGTGAGTGAGGACAAAACACACCGAAAAGGCTTGTGTTAGTTTGTGGGGACAGTCATTAATCCCAAAGAAGCGATCGAACGTTATAGTTGGTATCAGAGAACAGCCTCTCTCAATACGGTATGGTTCAGGGATGAACCAAGCGGAAGTTGGTGGGCATGTGACATCCGAGCACTGATAAGGGCAAGGAGTGATCACTGGTACAAGAAAAAGGGGTGAGATAAAGTGATGAGGCACAGACAAGGAGCTGCTTCTGGCAGGTTTCTAAGTGGGAGAGGCATATGAATGAATCAAATACATACCAGAATGAGAGGAATCCAGAGATTGTATAGATATGGGATTACATGGTTAAATGATAGCTTAAAGAAATTGATAGGTACTTCCTATACCAACAAGGTGTACATATTTTTTCAGTAGCCCATCCCTTAAGAACTTCTCAGTTAAGTGTGTTTGACCTAGAGCAATTTTGGGATTGGTGACCTCCTAGGAAGAAGTTGTGTGAGTGAGGACAAAACATACTAAAAAGACTTGTATTGGTTTGTGGGGACAATCATAAATCCTAAAGAACTGGCCGGACATTACAATTTCCATCTTAAATTGAGTGTGTTCTTGAATGGGTTAGAGTATCTCTTGAGTTTTGATAGTAAAGTTTGTCAAAATCTTCCATCTAATATAGAATATTCAATCTTACAACCTTTTTAAGGTAAGAATATTAGTATTTTGTAGTATGCAAATAAACCTCTTTGATAAACCTCAATCAAAGAATAGTGATAGATTGGCTAGTTAATTGTTACCATAAAAAATCATGGTTTATGATGGAGACCAATATGGGTTGCCTATTTCCACATAGAGTCGGGAATGTTATATATGGTGTTAATCCAACAACTATTGCTAATTATGTATGCTCTTGGAAATTAATTGCTTAGGCATATGGCTATTTTGAGGTTAGTGATTGTTGTCTTATTGGATTTTGGGACAAGTGGGTAGGAAATATTGATTACAAATAAAAACATTTTGCAAATCTGCATAATCTTTTGCATAACAAATCTTTAAATAATATGGTTTGTAATTTGCAAAAGATGATGCATGACTTTTGGGTACTAGTATTACCTCTTTGATTTGTGGTCAAGCAAGGAATTAGTTAAGTCAAGGAAAGACATAGGAAATGCCTACTGGGAATTATTTTATTTTATTTTTATAATTTCATATATGTGGAGAATAATCAATTGTTATGTTATTAGGTCAATTAATGTGTGATAAAGATGTCTTAGAAGTCTTGGGCAAAAGGTTTCATAGGGATAAAAGGAAGAGTTCATCAAGTCCTTAACCATTGATGATCAATTTCAAAGATTATAAGGTATGTCAATCTTACTTTCAAACTCACTAAAAATGGTAGTCCAAATCTTGATTGCTACTGTGAGTTGCTGATATTTATTGGATGTAATTTGATGCTTGGATGGACTAGTGTGTTAAAATCTAGATAGGAAGTCATAGGGCAAAGTCTTGTTCGAAATCACTTTGAAAGTTGATTTATTTTCTGTTGGGTTACCTTAAATTGTTGAATTTTTGAAATTTTTGTATGAAAAGAGTGTTTAAGGCTTAGGAAACTCTCACTTTTAAACTGTTATATTGTTGGTTAAAAAAAGATTTAAAAAAATTATTTCCTCATTTTAAACCACCTTATATATACATATATATATATATCACAATCATTTTAGAAGATTTACCAAAAAAAAAAAGAGTGATTGCAATGATATTCTCCCTCTCTCTATTTCAATATACAATTCACATTTTAGAAGATTTTGATTATTTGTGCTATAAGTCACTCTCTAAAATATAAATTCAAGAACTCTAACTAATTTTGACACTTGTCTTTCCTATGTAAAGTAGTTAAAAATCACTTACATATTAAAAGGGAGGGAGTATATATATAAGCTAGAAGGAATTTAAGTTTGTTAAGAAAATATGGCTCTAAGTTTTGTTGTAGATTGCTATACTAAATGAATTCCTAATGTCATGTTATTAGGGCAATTGAAGTGTGATAAAGATCCATTGGAAGTATTAGCCAAAAGGTTTGATAAGGATAAAAGGAAGAATTCAAATCCTTATGGTATGTCAATCTTACTTTGAAACTCACTACAAATGATGGTGTAAACCTTGATTGCTGCCATGGTTGGTTGATATTGATAGGAAGTCATTTGATGCTTCAATGGATTAATGTGTTAAAATCTAGGTAGGAAGTCATAGGGTGAAGTTTTGTTTGGAAATACTTTGAAACTTGATTTATTTTGTCTTGGGTTATCTTAATTTGTTGAAATTTGCAAATTTTTGTATGAAGTGAGGCTTAAGGTCCAGGAAACTCTAACTTATAAGTTGTTATGATGCTGGTTTTTCATTAAAAAGTAGTATATGGTAGTTTGAAATAGGTTAAGTTATTTGGGATTTGTTGGAAAATGATTGCTACAACTGTATTGATTTACTCTCATTTAGTTGAAATATGTTTTGTTATGTGTCAAGTGAGGGCTTAAGGCCCAGGAAACTCTTATATTTAAGCCATCATTCTGCTGGATTTTCATTATAGTTATAGGGTTGTGATATTTAATCTATCTAGGCATAATTTCTTGTGAGTTGTTATTGTAGAATTATTGGAATGTTGAAATCCAGGGGAAGCTCTGCCAAAATTTATATGAAACTTAAACAGAAGTATGAATTGGAAATGGATGTATGTGAATCGTTTGACTCAGAAATATTGGGATGGAGTGAAAGAGTTTGTTAGTTTTGCAGTTGAGCATATTGATAACCCCAAAACAAATTATATACCCTTACTTGAAGTATTGCTATGGGAAGCTAGTTGGTGTAGCTGAGTTGCAATCACATTTAATATGTAATGGAATTGACTGAAGTTACACATGATGGATAAATCATGGTGAGACAAATGATGAGAATAGCAGTAAAATGTATAGTAGGAGTTGTGGATCGAATGATTTCAACACAAGTATCTTCGAGACCAATTGTCTTAAAGAGATGACAAATGTAATGGAGGATGAACTTTAAGATTGTCCGAAGATGTTTGAGAGGTTGAAGAGTGATGCAGAAAAATCATTGTACTCTGCTGTACCAAGCTCACAATATTGTCAGCACTGTTGAAACTGTACAACTTGAAAGCGAGCAATGGATGAGGTGATAAGAGTTTCATAGAGGTGCTTGCACTTTTGAAGGATTTGCTGCTGGAGGATAATTTGCTTCCTAGCTGAACATATAAGGTTAAATGAATGCTAAGCTCTATTGGGATGAGCTATGAGAGGATACATGCATGTTCTAATGACTATATTTTATTTTGGAAAGAATATGCATCATTAGACAAGTGTCCTAAATGCAATGTCCCACGATATAAGAAGAAAGAATCGAGCCTGGTGAAGGTTGTATGGTATTTTCTCATCATACCTAGATTTAGACTCATGTACATCAGTCTAAAAATGAAAAGCTCTTGACATGGCATGCAGATGAAAGAATTAAAGATGGAAAGTTTTGACATCCTGTATATTCTCGCCAATGGAAATTAATTGATCATGACTATGAAGACTTTAGGGTAGAAGATAGAAACCAATGCCTTGCATTATCTACAGATGAAATGAACTTATAACACCTTATGTTAGGGCCCATTTCCCATGTATTACATCATTTTAGATGCCTTTCATCATGGTTTAGAGACTAAAATCATAATATAATAAAATCAGAATTTTACAAAATTCAGGGTACTGTTCATTTGGCATTTTCTCTTTTACCCGATGAATTTTGAAAATTCATAACTTAATCTAGGAAAATCATCTTGAGCTGATTAAAGTCTCTAAAATTTTATTAAATTCAGATATACATGGAAAAAATATAAAATAGTAACATTATTGGGCCAATTTGTACAGTAATTTCGTGGACTGTTACTGTTCATTTGGTCAATTTGCTATGTTCCAGTTTTCTGACCTCAACTTTGAAAAATTATATCTCCTTCTATTCTATTCCAAACTATGCATAATATATGTCATTTGAAATCTGTACATGTATACTTTAATGAAATATTTTTATTATATATTTATTTCTCTTACATAGGGCATAACTTTAACTTAAGTCATGAAGGGTCAGAATTTGACTCTTACTGGAATAGTTTTGGGAAAAACTCCATATCTCCTATTATATAGCTCCAATTAACTCCAAATCAGTGGCATACGAAACTTAAAACATAGACCTTTTTATACTTATAAACCACTGAATTTTTGGAGCTTTGTATGATTTTATATTATCCTTTGAATTTTCCAGTACTTACTTTCCAGATTTCAGTTTTCCCCCTTCTTGTCCTGTTCTAAACACTGACTTCAAAAATTCATTATAATTCATACATTTATCCAATTTAGGTGCTATTTAGCTCTATGAAAATATTGTTCTGTCTACTTTAAGAGCATGTATAACAATTTTATAGGATGCTCTGTTTAGAATAGAGTTCCCCTGCTCAAATCAATATTGGTCATCTCCAACGAACTTATGCCATAACTTACATGATAAGCTTCATAACACATTTACATTGACATTTGTGCTCCAATTTCATGCATAATATCATAGAGGACTTAAAAGAATATATTCAAGGCATCAAACAGGATTTATCCCCTTTCATACGAATTTATACAAATTCCCAAAACATAACATCAAAACTTGCATAATAATATCATTCATCATTCTCTTCCTCTTTTCCTTTAGCTCTTTGCCTCCCTTGGATTTCTTCCATAACTTGGACCTATCATGTTATTATTTGGGTGATGAGATTTTGGAAATCCCAGTAGCTAGTCACATCTCAAACATTTACATTATCATGCATGCTATAAAACCTTCAAAACATCATAATAATCATTTCAATACATAAATCAACATATCATTTATAAAAATTTTGGCATTATAACGGCATAGAAAATGGACATCCCGGGTACTATCCCTTTCATAAAAATAGCCAAAACCAGTCTCAAACGTCATAAAAACAATATGGCAAGTCATCATTCACAATATAATATAGCAAGACAATATAATGTGAGAAAAAGTAACTATGCTACCTCATGAAACTTTATGTCTTTCCTCTTTAATTCAACCATTTCAAGGACTTCCTTAAGCTTTCTCACACCCTAATGCATCACCAAATATCAAATAAATCAACTTGAACCGAGGGTTAGTTCATAAGAACTTCAAACTAATGGTTCCATTACTTTCTTCAATTCATGAAACCCTAATTCTTCAAAAATTCACCAAAAATTCATTTCTAACTAAAAAATGATGAGTTATACCTCTATTTCATGTAATTTTTCATGAGGAATCCAAATATGGCCTCAGAATGACCAAATTCCATTTCTAACTTGGTTACTGTTCATTCCGAATTAACTTCAAAAACCTAAAAATTTCACTTCCTTAATCTTAAGCTTTTTCATGAAGTCATCACTTGTTCCTAAGGTTTTCCACCATGAGGAACTCATTTTTGGCATCAAAACATGAAATTCCAACTCTAAGTGTGAACAGTAACTCATCCAAAATTAGGGAAATTAAAGAAAAATTGCTACACTTTGTTATACAACAAACCACTTGCATATTCAAGCTTTAAATGTGTAGTCTAGCATTTCCCCTATGATTTATGGTTGGTAAATCCATTTCCTTGCTAAATCATGTTTGAATGAAACCCTAAGAGGAAGAGGAAGAAAATCTACTCCATGAACCATGCTTTAAACACCATAAACTACAAGCTTGGAGTAGTAGAAGACACTTACCAGTTTGAGCTCTTGAACTTCCTCTTGAGTTTCCTCTTTTCCTTCTCTCTTTTCTCTCTTCTTCCTTGAGTTTTTCTTTTCTGGTTTGGTTTTGGAAATGGACGTGCAGAATGGGTGGAAATGGGTGGTTAAGTGACTTAATCATATAGCTTAATCATAGTTAACACTTAACCACCTTAAGTTACTTTTTGACAAAAAAATTCAACTCCTTCTTTAAGAAGTTTTCTCAACCTTTTTGAGATGATTGGTGGGCTTCATGGGCTGCAGCAAAAGTCACACATGGGTGAGAGAGAAGTGTCCAAAATTTGCCCAATTTTCCTGATCCAGATATACCTCAGTCCGGGTACTTTTTAACTGTACTAATAAAAACGTCTTTATACTATTTTAGCATTTTTGGGATGCAGGACTATTCTAATTTTATTTTTATATTCCCATAATTATCCTGTCCCAAATGATATCTGTGTATGGCCCATATCCAAACCTGATTTACTATTACTTTTGGACACTCGGCACTGATTATTTCTTTATTCTTGAACATTAACCCTCAGTGCCATATACCATTGGTCTTCTCTCATCGAGGGCTTCATTTTGACATTAATTTTACATATTTACAAAATTACCCCTGACTCAGGATTAAATTATAATTTTTAAAACTTTCGGGTTATTAGGTGTAATTTTTCCCAAGACTTTTCTATTTCTTTCTCCACGTAAATTTTAAAGTTTTTAGGACATGGATATCCTTTTCATAATTTCTTGAGGGTAAAAATATAATTTTCTCATTTTTCCATTCAATCAGGAAAAATGACCTCTTTACCCTTTTCACGCAAAACGGTGTCTACCCATTTTTACAAAATGCCTTTATATTTCTAGATATTTTAGCTTTCTTGGGATGTTACAGAACTCATGTGGTATGCAGAGTAATACCTATAGCACATGACCTGTGATTTTGGTGATCTATAACCTACCACCATGGCTATGCATGAAGTGAAAGTTTATGATGTTTTCTATATTAATTTCTGGACCCAAACAACTTGGAAATGATATAGATATATATATTTGGCTCTACTAATTGAAGATTTAAAGCTATTGTGGGAGAGAGGTGTGGAGGTGTATGATAGGTATGGGAAGGAAACATTCAATTTGAGAACTATGTTATTTAGAATGATCAATGATTTTCTGGCGTATGGTAATTTTTCAAGATATAGTATCAAAGGAGAGTTTGGGTGCCCTATATATGAAGAAGGCATACATTCCATTCGGTTGGAACACAGTGGGAAATTTGTCTTCCTTGGGCATCGAAGATTTTTACCTCAGGGAAATCGTTACAGGGGGTGGAGAAAAGCCTTTAATGAAAATACAGAAGAAGGAGGAGAACTTGTGCCATTAAGTGGTGAGGACTTATTTTGCAAGGTAAATGATTTGAGTAACAATTTGGGGAAACCTATTGTAAAAAACCTTGGGACGAGTGGATACAAGAAAAAGCTGAATTTTTTGAATTGTTGTATTGGAAGTCATTATATGTGAGACAGTTCCTTGATATGAAACATATAGAAAAAAAAATGTATGTGATAGTATCATTGGCATATTACTTAATATGCCGAGAAAGACCAAAGATGGTATGAAGGCACGGTTGGATTTGATTGCCATGGGAATTAGAGTAGAATTGGCACTGGTAACGGAGAAATAACATACTTATTTACCTATGGCAGCTTATACTTTATCCAAAAAGGAGAAAATTGCTTTTTGTGAGTTCCTTGATGGAGTTGAAGTTCCAGAGGGGTATTCCTCAAACATAAGAATCCTCATATCTATGAAAAAATTGAAGTTAAAGGGTCTAAAATCTCATAACTATCATGTTTTGATGGAGCATATGATACCTATAGGCACATGATCCATTTTGCCCAAAAAGTTGTGAGAGACTATCACGAAAATGTTTCTTTTTCAAGTCTATTTGCAGCAAAGTAATTGACCCATGGGAGTTGCCGATATTGCAAAAATAAATTGTTGTCACATTATGTGAGCTTGAGATGCATTTCCCACCTTCC
Source organism: Adenanthera pavonina (assembly GCA_026686845.1). NCBI lineage: Eukaryota > Viridiplantae > Streptophyta > Magnoliopsida > Fabales > Fabaceae > Adenanthera > Adenanthera pavonina. Next base: position 36,198,897 of record JAIVEN010000006.1, read on the forward strand.
TTCTTTGACATGATGGTTCACTTAACAGTTCACTTCATTAGAGAGACACAAGTGTGTGGCTTAGCTTATTTGAGATGGATGTACTTGATTAAGCATTATATGAAGATATTGAAAGGGTATGTGAAAAATTGAAGTAGATCAGAGGGTTGTATTGCTGAAAGGTACATAGCTAAAGAAGCTATAAAATTTTGTACCAAATATTTATTGAATGTTAATAACATTAGGCTTTCAAAGTCTAGTCACATGGGGAGAACAACTGGAGAAAGGATTTGGGGAAATGAAATAGTTAGTATCTCCAAGACATAGTGGGAGCAAGCTCACCTGTATGTATTGCACAACTCCAATGAGGTTGAGGTATGTGGAGCTGTACAAGGAAAGAATTAGAAGCTTAAATCCCAATAAGAATGAAGGTTGGATATCTAAAGAACACAATCATCTTTCTATAGATTGGCTAAGAGATCACACTATTTCAGAGTGGGAGAGGAATCCTGATTTAGTTTTAGAGAGGTTGGAGTGGTTAGCTCATGGTTCAAGCATGTATGTACTCCCTTACACCGATTATCTCATCAATAGGTACACATTTTATATGAAAGAGTAGGATGATAGGAACACAATGCAAAATAGTAGGGTAACTCTTATAGCTCAATAAATGTAGATTTCCAGTGCTGAAGACAAAAGCCCAATTATTGCAAATATGTCATGCTTTGGGATAATTGAATGAATATGGGAGTTGGATTACATCTCCTTCAGGATACTGGTCTTCAGTTGTAAGTGGGTTGACAACAAGAATAGCTTTCGAGTTGATGATTCAGGGTTTATTCAGGTAGATTTTAATAGAGTGGGGTACAAAGATGAGCATTTTATTTTAGTATCCTAAGCATAATAGATGTTTTTTGTCCTTGATCCTGCTAGTAAGAAGTGGTTCATTATTATGTTATGAATAAAATAACTAACAACATAGATGATGGTGAACACCTTGAAGATATGGATATTGAGGATGATCCTTTTCTTGAGGCATCATTTGATACTGATCTTAGTGGAGATGATAGTTGTTATATGAGAGGTGACCATCAAGAGAGGACTTAGATCATAAAGAAGAGACGAATTAGTCAACATTTAACAAGAAAGACAAGAGATCTTTTTGATGTTTTATATTTCGTTGAGCATATATGATTATTTTGTTTTAATCTTAGTTTTTATGTATTATATTTACCTTTTTTATTTTTTGAATTTTATTGCAGGTAAATGAAGTCTCCCTTTGGTTATGATGATGATCATGGTGATGAGAGTAGTGAAGAAGTCAACAATAATTTTATGAAGCAGCATTGACATGGCTTGACTGTGATGAAAGAGGTGATATAAGCCCGAAATACTAAGTAAAAGATCCATGTGCAGTGGAATAGTAAAGGCATTCCAATTAAGAAGGGTGGACAAAGTTAAGCAATTACATTAGAGTAGCTACAAAGCTAAATGTTCCAATTTCCCATCCTCATAAGGATTGGAGGAAAGTCTCAGAGCCAGTGAAGAATAATATTTTTTAAGATATACATGTAATTAACATAGTGTATCATTTTATTATTATGTTTATATATATATAGACTATAACATAGTATGTCATTTTAATATATGTTGCAATCTGCTTTTGATATAAATGATAGTCACAGGCGTCATATATATATAAAGGTTGGAGTTGTTATGCGAAATTTTCAACATATTCTTACCAGCTTCTTCGTGAGAGATGAAGCAGGCAACATCCATGAGGATCAGCCTAAGTTATTTGAGATATACATATCACAAGAATAGTAGGATACTTTTGTTGCTAGCCGCCTTAAGGAATTTGTTACATTTAATATAATATAAGTTTTAATGATGACAAATTTGGAGTAATAAGGAATAAATGCACCATATTTGTCAAACATATATTTTATTTCTAAAAGAAGTAAAATGTGCATTAACATATGTTTATAATACATATATCATGCTATGTACTAAAATATACTGTGCTTTTATATTTATAATACAATACAAGTTGGATACATAAATTGGATTATTTATTTGGTTTGTAAGTATAATACATTAAGTGTAAGATTGTTTAAGAAGGAAGAGTGACCATTGGAATAAAGAAAGGAAAATCAACATCATGTCTCACTTAAATAAGAAAAAAAGAAAGGATGTTCCAAGAATTGGAGATCAAAAGAGACCATACCAAGAATGGAATGACTAAGTGAAAGTTGAGCTTAATTTTTGAAGACTTGGCTATTAGATATATTTTGTTTTCACTTAGGTTTTGAGATGATTTAATCTTTGAAATTTACCATATATTTTAAACAAGCTAGATTAAGTAAATTTAACGTTAGCATATGTTAAAATTAAGATATGTCAGCTAATAAACAAATTTTTCTATTTGATCCATATTTATTTTGTGCAAAATTCGCACTTTGTTTGTTAAAATTCAAATTTACAAAGATTTTATCTCTGATAGATAAATTTTGGTTCTGAAATTCGAATTTCAAGCTAAGTATAGTAAGTGAAAGTGTGCAAAATTTATATGAAACTTAGTTGAAATTTGATTGTTGGTGGAGTTCAAAGTGAGTTCAAAGTCAGCCTCAGACAAATAAACTTTGAGCTTCAAAGCATGAATTTCGAAGTGAGAACCTTTGTGTCATGTTGAACACGTCTTTGATAGATTAATTTCAGATTGAAATTTGAATTTTAAAGTGCATTGTAAAAACTTGAAGCAATTGTTTAAACCCAATGGACGCACTTCTCATATAAAAATTTGCATGAACTAACATTGGAAATCTTTTACAAACTCGAAATTCAAATGTCATTTAGTAACAGATGAATTTTGAAGTTCAACATTAAATACATAATTATGCTGACTCTGCGAAATTTGTTTATTGAGTCGCAAAATTTGAATGCTGGTATGTCAGACACATTTAATATGTTTGTTAAATAGCTCTTTTTATAGAGTAGCGGTTAGAACTTATGTCTAACGGATAGATCTTGTGTCTAACGACTAGTTAACCCGCAAATATATAAATAGAACTTTATTTGAACTTATGGGTAACGAATTTAAGTGAGTTATATACCAAAACACTGCTGCAATGGATTTAATCATTTAGTGTGGGTATTTAAAGTTAAACCCACCTCATTAGAGTGAGCTTCAATGTATTATCTATTCTTAAAGAGATATTCAATTTTGTAATCTTTCTTTCTATAATTTCTATATAAAATCTTAGTGTGGGGAAATACTAAGAGAATTACACATCTTATAAGGGTGTTGGGAGAGTGGTTTCACAAGTATTTAGTAAAACTTATGGGATGTACTAAGACTTCACAGGTGCCCAGATCAAACTTGTGGGATATAGTGAAAATCTCAAGTAATAACTTAAGGACTGGACGTAGGCCAAGTGGTTTAGACTGAACCTATATATAAATTTGTGTTTTATTTTTTATCTTTTTATTTCATCTATACTCTTCATCATACTCTATTCACCTTTATTCTGCTATATCTCTTGGTGAAATTAGGTTATTCACAAAAAAGGATGAAAATCTTGTATCAATCAATTCACCCCCTCTTGAGTAATCTACCAATCTAACAGAATCTTTTAAGGTAAAGTATTTTTGTCTTTGTTATGATACATAATTGTTTTATTTTGTTAGAGTAAAGCTAATTTTGGTGCACTATTTTATAGAAATTAAGTGAAGCCAACAGTGAGAGAGTTAAGAAATAGTAATATCCTTATAGAGCGGGTCGTCAAGGATACCACGGTATAGAGGAAAAGCTAGTGCATGTTTTTATATCTTATTGGTTTGAATAGCTCTTTCGTTCAAATACTAACACGCTTGTTATTTGTGTTCTTACATAGAAATCGAAGGAGGGGTCACAAGGGAGGGAAATAGAATGCCATGAGACATGGATAAAATCTTGAAATAACAAACAAGGGATAATTGACAACAAAAACATTTGGAGAGTTGCTGAGTTGATAGTTAGTATTACTTTATTATCTATTTTATTATCATATGTATTTTCAAGTACTTCAATATCTATTTTATTATTTTATGATATATGATTAATGTTTCTTACTTTCCCACAGGAAAAAATCTCACAATCCATATCGTAACCCAGTGAGGAAGGCTCAAGGAAAGATATACTTGGGAAGGTATTTGGGGTTCCTAAGTACCCTGGTCATGTTAGGGATTAAGGATTTGGCATCACAGCCATAGCCTTCTTTGGGTCTCAACAAAAACCAAAAGCTGCAAAGGTTGCCCAATTAGAGGCAATTGTCCAGTACCGACATAAAGTTCAATATGAGATGCAGGCCTGATTAGCTTAGTTGACGGACATGGACCTCAAAATGCAGTCAGAGAAGCAGAAAGAGGCGATTTCCAAACCTAGTGCTAAAGATAGTTGCACTCTAGCATCTCAGCATCTTCCTAAGGTAATTGTTTTCATTACTAACTAAGTTTAGAGTTAACTTTTTTCTCCCCAACTAAATTTCTTATTTCTGGTGTATTGATTGGCATAGGGTCAAATATATTGTCAGTTATGGTTAGAACAACGTACTCGGCATGTGATTTTAGAGGGGCATGTCTATAACACCTTGGGAGACATGTTTCATAATGCACCCCTTCCTGCAAACCATCTTAAAGTGTCAATTGAGGTAGTTAGAGAAGAGGCTGCTAGTTTACCTATTCTTGTGGGGGACATGCACATAGTGGGAATGACACTAGGTAGCTTCATAGCATGGCCCGCACATCTTATCACTACAACTCCACTTGTACAAGTGTGTTAGTTGACACTGCACCATAATTTTCTATAATGCAATATTAATGTGGTTAATCTCAAACTTACCCACTTTGTCACCAAGTTTAAGGGGAACAAAAAAGTGCAAAGGTTTGGTCATTCAAATGAATCAGTAGCTTAACCAACAAAGCAACCACCTGAGCATATAACTCCAGACACTTTTCGAAAGATGCTTGTCAAGTTTCTACCCTACAAGCTTTAGGGCAGCATTGACTTCCATATTGCTATTGACAAAAACATTTACGATAAGGAAGTAGTTGAAAGTGTCAATGTTAAAGTTGTGGAGTACATCGTCAATCGTCAATGGATCAAGGTTGCAAATATTAACTTGTACATAAGGTATATGATATTAATCTATTTTTATTTTTCACTTTAGGATTTTACGTTAATCTTTTTGTTTTATTATTTATTTTTTTTCGCTTAAGGTATCTATATTCTTGGTTCCTTGTAATCTTACAAGTAGATTTGTATTCATTAGCAACTCCTTATATCTTGTTTGACGCCATTATTACTACATAACAACAATTAATTGTGGATGTATTTAGTGTAAAGGCTAATAAGGATGTCTTATTCTTGGTTCCTTATAATAATGTGTAAGTGATTGCTAAACTTTCAATTTATGACTTATTCGATGTGAATTGCTTATTTATATTTTGCTAATAAAGTTAGCTATTTTTTATAGCACTCATTGGATGTTAATTGTGATAAATTCATTGGAGCCAAGTATATACTTTTTAGATCCTTTGAATCAAAACCCGAACTTCGTGAGCAGATGATGGGGATAATTAATAAGTAAAAGTAATCATTTATTTTTGATGTATTTGATTTTCTATACTTTTACGTGATAATTCAAAGTTTTGCTTATATATACTAACCTTTTTTATTTCTTATGGTTAACAATGCTGTGTCAATATTTCGGGTAGCTCGGGGGTGCAGAAATAATAACAAGGGAAAAATGGTGAAACCAATACCTTTCTTATTGTATAAATGGAAAAAATATGGGTATGTATAAATTAATATTCAATTAATTGTTGAGATTAACATTTCCTTATTATCATTAATATAATTTTTCCTTTAGTGTCCGAAACAACTGAATAGTAATGATTGTGGATATTATGTGATGCTGTTCAAGAAAGATATTGTTACACATGGTCAGAGCACAATTCCAAACACGGTATGTAATTCCATTATATTACATTTATCCTAATAAAATTTTACCAATTTCACTTATGTATCTTGTATGATATTTTAACTTGCAATATTTTTCAGACACCTATTATCCTGAGTACTTCGACACTCAAATCACAGAATTGATTGAAGAGTGGTGTAAGCACATGCTTGATAGCATGTGAAGAAATAGGTAACTAATTATGAATAACTTGGTGAAAGAATTGATCAAAATAATATCTTAATAAGATTTTGCTTGTAGTTGTAGATGTAAATGTTGTGAACATAAAGGAGATGGTCATGAAAGACAAGGAAGATGGAGCTAGTAATTTGTTGGTATAGTTTTGAACATGTTGTTGGCATAGTTTTGAAACATAAATTTGTTGCATGGTACTTTAAAACTTAACTACATGTGTACTGTTTTAGTTGTCTTAGTACATACTATTCATATGGTTTGTCTTAGTTGTACGTAAAAAAGTAAAAAAAGGCTTAGTTGGCATTTATGTAACTTCTATTCATAAATGCTTAAGAACAATAGTTATTTTCCATCTAACATGTGCACCAAATGTGGACTATATTGAAGCATTTCTTGATTTAGGAAATGAATTGAAAGGTAATCTCTATTTTATGCTCCTTATGTGTAGGATTTTTGGTGTATAGACATGCAAGAGTGCCAAGAATTTTAGAGAAATATTTGTCTTAAAGCTACTACCAAATTGGATTATCCCTTTAGCATCTTTGTTTTGTTTATTTAATGGAGTTTTATCCTTGCTTTTATATTGTTACATTAGGGGACATCTTATTCTGTAAAGCACATTTACTTTCTTCTCTTGCTTATTAATTTTAGTAATTTATTCTTTAACTAGTAAAAGAATGACTAACATGTATCTGCTGTTAGTTTAAGAGTTGTATCTCCTCCTACAGAGTCTATCGAGACATTCAAGTGGAATAAATTCTGTAAGTTTTGATTCCTCTAAAGTTTGGGTAGTTGCAAGAACTGCAAGTGGTACCATTAAACATTGGGACTTAGAGGAAGCAAAGAATATGCTGCTGATTGCTATTTTCTTTTAAGATACTAAAACTTAGCATCTTAGATATACAATGTCTAAAACTCATACTGATAATTTGAATCTATGGCTGGCAATTTGAATATGTACATCAATAGACTTCCATCCTTTTGGAGATAAGCTAAAAAAAAAAAGAAGGCTCAGTTGGCATTTTGGCCTCAAGTGCCAACTAAGGTTGACACCTTAGTTGGCATTTTCACAATGAACACTGACTAAGTCTCCAACCTTCATTGGCATTTATCACATAAATGCCATCTAAGGTGTCAACCTTAGTTGGCATTTATTGATGAAATGCCAACTAAAGGAAGCCTTAGTTGGCGTTTCTAACAGAAATGCTGACTTTAATCTGATACTTTAGTTAGCATTTCTTGAGTAAACACCAACTAAAGTGGACCTTTGTTGGCATTTACTAAATGCCAACTAAGGTCCTAGCTTTTCATCGATGCTCAGATAGTTGGCGTTTCGTAAATTCCAATAAAGCCCAAAAATAAATGCCAATAAGAGCCAATTTTGGTGTAATGATGAGAATGATGTTCGCACTCCTTACGATTTTGTTAGTAAAGAGAATAATGGTTATTGCTCTACTATGCGCATGCCTGATATTCAGGCTTGAAACTTTGAAGTGAAGAAAACTATGCTTTAGTTGCTACAAATGAATAGACAATTTTCTTTCGGAGCAATCTATTGATACTTGAGATGACTTGACAAGAAGATTTAGGGTAAGGTTCTTTACTCACACTCTTCGAGGTGAACTCCTTTTTTTTGAGCAAGAACATGGAGAACTCTTCCATGAAGCTTGGAAGCATTTCAAAGACATGTTGAATCAATGCCCTAATCATGCACAGTAAAAATGGGTGTTACTTGAAGCTTTTTTGAATAGGCTTGCTGATGATTAATTGAATATGCTAGATTTAGCATCTAATAAGACTATTGGAAGCATGTCAGTCAATGAGCTGTATAAGTTGTATGAGAATATTATAGCAAATACAATGCAAAAGGCCAAAAGAAAGATTATCATGAAGAAGAAGGATCAATCGCAATCTACATGTTCCTCTAATGACATTTTAGCTCACTTGAATGCTTTGAATATTAGATTTGACAATTTAAAGATGCAAGTGAAAAGAGGGAATGCTATGAGTGTGTTGATGAAAGAGTTTTGATGATTTTAAACCAACACTCAAGATCTTGGATTGAAGATATCAAAGGAGATCAAAGCTGTTCCAAGTGAAGATTTTCTGAGTATTTGCTGTTAGATCTCTTGTAGGATCTTTAGTTTTTGTTATGATTGGGTAAAAGGTTTTGATTTGAAGAAAAGATGTTTTCAAACTTTGATTTTATGTTAAATCCTTGAATATTTGAAAAACACCCACAAACAGACGAAGGTTAAAAGTTTAAACTAAACTGTCAAGTTAGAAATTCGAACTTTGCCTTTGGAAATTCGAATTTCGAGCTAAAACTGATTAAGTCTGAAGAGATGGCTCTCTGTCAGATGAATTTTGGTGGTTCAAAATTCGAATTTTCATCTAGTCTGAAAGAAGCCTTTCTGGTGACAGACGAACTTCACACTTCCAAAATTCGAATTTCAAGTAAAATGAAGTTTGTGAAAACCAAAGAAATTCGTCTGAAACCATGACAAAGTACATATGAAATCAAAAGATATTCAGCTTGAAAAATGCTCTCTGACAGACGAATTTCGAGATTCCAACATTCGAATTTTCATATAAGTCTGAAAGAAGCTTCTTTACAACAGACGAACTTTGAGTCTTCAAAATTCGAATTTCAGACAAAACAAAACTTGAGAAAATAGAAGAAATTCGTCTGAAACTATATTAAAGTTCATCTGAGATCAAGAATGAGTTAAGTCTCAAAATTGCTCTCTGACAGACGAATGTCACCCTTTCAAAATTCGAATTTCGAAGAAAGTAAACTACTGTGTCTCTTTATACGTTCAATGGACAGACGAATTTTGGATACCAAAATTCGAATTTCGAAGACACTGTAGCAAATTGAAAACACTGTTCACACTTAACCAAAAATCTTTCTTCTTGAAAATTCGTATGTCACATTGTGAAAATATTTTATAAGTTTCAAAATTCAAATTTCACTCTATGGACAGACGAACTTCGCATTTTAACGTTGGAAGCTTTAACCTTCGGTTCCCTCGAAATTCGTCTGTTGGCCAACCAAAATTCGAATTTCAGTATGTCAGAAACATTAAATGCGGTTGGTAAACGGATAGTTTTTCAGAGTAACCGTTGGATAACTTCCCCAACGGATAGATTTAGTCTCTAACGGATATTTGAGACCTAAATCTATAAATACAACATCATTTGAAGTTGTGGGTAACGAATCAAACTTGTATATACCGAATTTCTGCTAAATCTTCTTCTCAAAAGCTTTTACCCTCTCAACTTCTAAACTTGTACTTAAACTTTCATATCTACTCTTTTCAAGAGAGTTATTTCATTGTAATCAATCTACTCTTCATCTGGAAGATAGATTTACTTGTGAGGGGTATTCACAAGGGGATTGAGAAGCACACAGTGAAAGTGCTTGGAGAGTTTGAGAGAGCTCAGAAACAGAGCATACTCGTTGTACTGTGGCCTTAGCAAGAAGCCCATTGAAATTCTTGCTGAATAGTGGATAAATCTCAAGAGGTGTCTTGGGGACTGGATGTAGGTCAAGTGGAAAGACCGAACCAGGATAAATTACTGAGTTTTCTTCTCCCTATCTTCACTTTTCAGCTTGCTCTGTTTTACGCATTATTTTCATTATACTGTGATATCTCCACTTACCTCACCTTGTGCAGAAAATTTTCAATCTTCCCAATTCACCCCCCCTCTTGGGAAGTCAGCCTTGCTAATAAGTGGTATCAGAGCCCGGATTCCCATTCAAAGGAACTCACAGTCCGGGAATTAAAATGGCTGGCTTTGGAGAGAGTATACTTCCTGAAGGAAACAACACTAACAGACCACCAGGCTTCAGTGGAGAGCATTATGGATATTGGAAGATGAGGATGCAGATCTACCTTCAATCAATTGACCTTGACATCTGGTCAGTGATTGAAAAAGGAGATTTCGTTCTAATGGCTCAAACAGAAGATGGAAGACACAAAGAGAAGCTGGAAGCAGAGTGGAATGATGAAGACAGAAGGAGAGTTCTACTGAACTTCAAAGCAAAGCATTGTTTGGTCAGTGCCCTTAACCAGGATGAATTCTACAGAGTCTCACAATGCTCCACTGCAAAAGAAATGTGGGATACTCTACAGATTGCACATGAAGGAACTTCTGGAGTCAGGGAAAACAAACTGAACACGTGCATTGGGGAGTATGAAAGCTTCAGAATGGCTGAAGGAGAAACAGTAAAGGAGCTCCAAAAGAGATTCACTCTTATTGTGAATCAACTGAAGAGCCTGGGAAAAGAATACACACAGTCTGAGAAAGTGAGAAAAATACTCAGAGCTCTACCTCTGGAATGGCAGCCCAAGGTGACAGCTATAGAAGAGGCCAGAGGAGAATCAATGGCTTCTGTCACAGCTCTCTTCGGCAGCCTTGAGGAATATGAAGGAAAGATCAAAGCACTCAAGGAAGCTGGGCTGGACAGAAAGAAGAAAGGCCTTGCCCTCAAAGCTGCTGATGAAAAGGAAGAAGAATCTGATGAAGGAGATGAGCTGAATGAGGAAACTCTGGCTATGATGGTCAGAAAATTCGGAAGATTCTACAGCAAGAAGAAGAGCAAGAGATTCTTCAAGAAAGGAGTAATTGGAGAAAGCAAGAAAGAGGCAAAAGAACCTGTAACTTGCTATGAGTGCAAGAAGCAGGGACACATTAAGTGGGACTGTCCCCAATTCATTAAGAAGCAGGAAAAAGAAAAGAAAGCTGCAGACAAAGGGAAGAAGAAGAAAGCCTATATCTCATCCATATGGGGCAACAGCTCAGATGAGGAAGAAGAAGATGAGGATGAGGTTGCCAACATTTGTTTAATGGCACTTGCCTCAGAAGAAGTCTTACCCTCATGCAGCAGTGATCAGGAAGAAGAGGTATATGAATCTGAACCTTCCTATTCTGAATTACAAGATGCATTTCATGAGCTTCATGATGAATTCATTAAAGTTGCTAAAGAACTGAAATTGGCAAAGAAAAGGATAAATAAGCTGGAATCCCAAAGCATAGTTTCTGAAATTGCCTCTTTGCCCACTACTGAATCTGTTTGTTGCACTTCATGCATTGAACTCAAGCAAACTAATGACTATTTAGTTAAAAGCATGTCTAGGCTCACTAGAGGCAAAGACATGTTGTTTGCATTAATGGGGAGCCAAAGAATATCACAAGGCAAAGCTGGTCTTGGCTATGATCCATGTGCTGTCAAGGAAAAGATTAGGAAGAAAAATCAGAATGCTTATATGAGACATTTTGTGCATGCTGAGAACAATAAAAAGAAAACTAATGCATTACATCACATTGAAACATATGATCAACCAAGGCATGCTAGACAAAAGTATTATCTGCACTGTTTTCTTCCTGCATCTCAATCTAGCAGTCCTTTCACTACCTGTCATTTCTGCAACAAAAAGGGACATATTTCCAGTTCTTGTGCCTTGAAGAAAAATGGGCTTGGCAGGAAAGTTGAATGGGTTCCCAAAGTTGCATCTGCATCTAGGGAAAAATATACTGACCTAAAAGGACCCAAGCAAATTTGGGTACCTAAAAGGAAAACGTAAACATTGATTTGCAGGTCTGTCTCAAAGCTAAGAAAAGCAACAAATGGTATATGGACAGTGCCTGCTCAAGTCACATGACAGGTGACAAGGAGAAGTTCATCACCCTGAGAGACAAGAAAGGAGGAAAGGTGACCTTTGGAGGTGACCAATATGGCAAAATCATTGGTATTGGAATTGTGGGTAAAAATCCAGAAACATCCATTGAAGAGGTGCTGTTTGTGATTGGACTCAACCACAACCTGCTAAGCGTGAGTCAGACCTGTGACAAAGGAAACTGGGTGCTGTTTGACTCAAAGTTTTGCCTGGTCATCAGAAAAAGTGATCACAAAGTTATCCTCAAAGCTCAAAGGGATGGTAACTGCTATACTATTGATCTTGATGAACTTCCTCCCTTAGATTCTGTATGCTTAATTAGTCAGAATAATGATAGTTGGCTATGGCATAGAAGATTAGCTCATGTGAACATGAATCAACTGTCTAAACTAATTAAAAATGAGCTAGTAACTGGTCTACCAAAAATATCTTTTGAAAAGGATAAAGAATGTGATGCATGCTTAAGAGGAAAACAAACCAAATCATCATTTAAATCTAAAAATGTAGTTACCACAACTAGACCACTTGAATTGTTGCATATGGACTTAATTGGACCATCTAGGGTGAAAAGTCTTGGTGGTAATCTGTATGTGCTTGTAATTGTTGATGATTATTCTAGATTTACTTGGACATTATTTCTTTCCTCCAAAAGTGATACCTTTGATGCATTTGCAACCTTAGCCAAGAAAGTGCAAAATGAGAAAGGTATTTCTATTGTGTCTATCAGGTCAGACCATGGAGGAGAATTTGAAAATGCATACTTCCTGGAGTACTGCAATGAGCATGAGATTGATCACAACTTCTCAGCACCAAGAACTCCTCAACAAAATGGAGTAGTAGAAAGGAAGAATAGAACTATTGGAGAGATGGCCAGAGCTATGATAAATGAGAAGGAACACTCCCAAGTATTCTGGGCTGATGCAGTAAATACAGCAAGTTACATCATAAACAGAGCTTACATCAGACCAATCCTAGGGAAGACTCCATATGAGCTGTACAAGGGAAGAAAGCCAAATCTGTCACACCTCCATGTGTTCGGGTGCAAATGCTTCATTCACAACAATGGTAAAGAAAATCTAGGTAAATTTGATGCCAAATCCGATGAAGGTATATTTCTGGGTTATTCAAGTAGGAGTAAGGCATATAGAATTTATAATAAAAGATCAAATGTAATAGAAGAATCTGTACATGTGGTTTTCATTGAAAATGAAACTGTTTCAAAACATACTATCAATGAGGATGATCTTACTTTCAATTTTGAAAAACTAGGAATTTCTGATAAGAGTAAAACTGAACCTCCAAAGATATCTGAATCTGTTAATATAGAGGAAGATATCCAGGAGCAAGAGTTTGATGAAGAAAACAATGAGGAAACATCTCAAGAACTTCCTAGAGCTTGGAGATATCAAAGGAATCATCCTGTTGATCAAGTAATAGGGAATGTTCTAGAGAGAGTCAAAACCAAAAAACAGTTAAGAGAACAGATGCTCAACTGTGCTTTCATTTCACAAATAGAACCCAAATGTACTGAAGAGGCCTTAACTGATGATTACTGGACTTTGGCTATGCAAGATGAATTAAATCAATTTGAAAGAAATCAAGTTTGGGATTTAGTGTCTAGACCCAAAAATCATCCTGTTATTGGTACCAAATGGGTTTTCAGAAATAAACTTGATGAATCTGGAACAATAATCAGAAATAAAGCTAGACTAGTTGCTAAAGGGTATAATCAAGAAGAAGGTATTGATTTTGAAGAAACTTTTGCACCAGTAGCTAGATTAGAAGCTATAAGAATACTACTGGCATATGCATGCATGAAAAATATTTTATTATATCAAATGGATGTAAAAAGTGCTTTTCTGAATGGATATATCATGGAAGAGGTTTATGTTGATCAACCTCCAGGTTTTGAGGACTCTACAAAACCAAACCATGTTTATAAACTGAAGAAAGCTCTCTATGGTTTAAAACAGGCCCCTAGAGCATGGTATGAGAGACTGAGCAATTTTCTAACTGAAAAGGGGTTTAACAGAGGCAAAGTTGACACAACCTTATTTACTAAGAAAGAAAATAAAGATTTACTAATTGTTCAAATCTATGTTGATGATATTATTTTTGGTGCTACTAATGAGGTTCTTTGCAAGGAATTTTCTAAGTTAATGCAGGGAGAATTCGAGATGTCTATGATGGGTGAACTCAATTTCTTCCTTGGATTGCAAATCAGACAGCTAAATGATGGTATCTTCCTCAGTCAATCCAAGTATCTAAAGGAGCTGTTAAAGAAGTTTGGTATGGAGAATGCCAAGCCAATGGGAACACCTATGGCTACTGCAACCAAACTGGACATGGATGAGAATGGGAAGATGTTTGACATTACTCAGTACAGAAGAATGATCGGATCTCTGCTGTACCTAACTGCCAGCAGACCTGACATTATGTTCAGTGTCTGTATGTGTGCAAGGTTCCAATCATGCCCCAAAGAAACCCATGCAACAGCTGTGAAAAGAATTTTTAGATATCTTATTGGAACATCACAGATGGGTCTTTGGTATCCAAAAGGCAATGGAGAAGATCTCAAAGGATACACTGATGCTGATTTTGCAGGATCCAAAACTGACAGAAAAAGCACAAGTGGAACCTGTCAGTTTCTTGGAGGATCCCTGGTCTCATGGTTCAGCAAAAAGCAAAACAGTGTGGCCTTATCCACTGCAGAAGCTGAGTATGTTGCAGCTGGAAGCTGTTGTGCCCAAGTCATCTGGATGAAACAGCAGCTTGAAGATCTTGAGGTTAAAATGAAAGAGACACCAATCATGTGTGACAACCAAAGTGCTATAAATATCACCAAGAATCCTGTCATGCATTCGAGGACTAAACATATTGAAGTTAGGCACCACTTCATAAGAGATCACGTTCTGAAAGGAGAAGTTAGATTGGAGTACATCCCAACAGAGGATCAAGTTGCTGATATACTCACAAAGCCTCTATCAGAAGACAGACACTGCAAAATAAGGAGAGAATTGGGAATGGTAAATCCCAATGAATTGTAAGTCATTTCTGTGCAAGTCTGTCTTTAGAACTTTTAATATTAGAATAAATTCTAACTTGAGCATCGGAGTATGTTTTAGTATAGTTTCAGGTGCTCCTTGTGAAAATCAATGGCTAAAAGTTTGAAAGATTGAAGCACTCCAGATTGGAACAACCAGAAAATGAAGAGAATGATAATTATTCTGAGTTCTGGATCCATTCTGTAAGTTTTTAAAGTTGAAATTTGTATGATGTTTGATTGCTAGATGAATTTCATTGATAATCTGTGTTTTTGAACTGATCAACATGGTCAACATTCGAATTTTGGTTGATCAACAGACGAACTTTGGTCTGTTATGCCTTGAACAGTTCTCGGTAATGCCTCGAAATTCGTCTGTTGAAGCTTGAAAGTTCGAATTTTCAAAAACAAAAATTTCAAAGTTATGATTGTCCATCACTGCTATACGAATTATTACTTCTTAACATACTAATGTTGGACAATATTTATAAAAGTTGAAAAATTCGAAGTTTCAGTTCAAAATTCGTCTGTTGACTTATGTTCTTGTTGGTTGTATCACTGAAAGATGAAGTTCTGAATGCTTAATTCGTCTATTGACTGTTGATTTGATTATTGTCTGCCTTTTTCTTTTCAACATTCGAATTTTGTTGGAACAAAATTCGTCTGATGTGCTTGTATTGTTTGTTTCAAGCCACTGTCAGACGAACTTTCAAGATGAAAATTCGTCTGTCAGTAAGCTGTGCTGAACGGTTTAACTTGTAACTGCCCGAAGTTCGAATTTTGACCTCTCAAAATTCGTCTGTCAGACGGTTACACACGTTAAATGCGTCAGTTTTCCACAGAACAGACGCAAACCTATTTGTAACCTCTCTAAGTCTGTTCTGATTCTCTCTTCAATCCTCTTAACTTCTGTCCAAAAACCGTCTTTTTCCACCGATTAAACTTCCTTTCGCATCATATAAACCCATTCTCAGCCACATTCTGCTTCATTCAACCGAGAAATGGCAAGAGTTAAAATTCCTGGAACAGGAAAAGCTGTGGCCCGTCCGAAAAGGAATGTTAAATCACAATATGCTACCAAAGAAGGAGAGAAATCAAAGAGAAAAGCCGAACCCAGTAAAGCTACTCCCTCTAAACGCCAGAAATCTTCATCCAAAGCAGAATCCCAGAAATCTGGCCCCTCCTCTTCAAAAAGTGCAGAACCGTCTGCTCCTGCTGCTGCCTCTTCTGCCTCTTCCAGTACTGAATCTGGAGAGTTTGAATTGACTACACTACCACTATGGAGCACTCCTGAGATTCAAGAAGAGTACACTACCAAGTTTTCCAACAAAAAGGTAATCAAGCCTCATTGTGTGAATGTGGAACAATTTCTGATTTTCAACAATTTTGATGCTGCTATATGGTTGTTAATATATAAAAATTTGTTGGAAATTGCTGAAAGATATGATGATGAAGTAGTGAAGACTTGGTATGCGTCTCTTAAGTATAACAGCAAGAAGATGAAATGGGAGGTCACCTTGAGATCAAGGACCATTTGGCTTGCTGATGAAACCTTCAATGAGGTATTGGAAATCCCAGGTCAAGATGGGCTGAAAGTTGACTTAACAGCCTCTGGGTATATGGATGAGGCAAGCACAGCAGATGAAGAAGGTGGATCCTTTCTGTACTACAAGGAGAGCACCATTTTGGACACCTTATTCAGGAGAAGGGAGAACAGGCCAACAATAAATCTGTTAAAGCCCACAGACCTAAGTGTACAAGTCAGAATCCTGCACTACATAGTGTCAAGGATCATTTTCAACAAGGGTGGTAGCTTCAATCTGATAACAAGGGCAGAGGCTCATGTGATGACTGCTATCATTCGTGGGAAGCTGATCAATATGGGTCATATCATCCTTCAGCGAATGATAAAGGCAAGGGATCAGAGGAAGGATTCCACACTTCCCTATGCTGCAATTGTTTCAAGAATCCTGCAGCATGCTAGGATTCAGCACATTGAGAAAGGGAAAGGGAAACTCACTGAGGCATTCAAGGAGGAGGAACTGCAAAGAATGGGCATTGAGAAAGATGAAGGACGATGGGTTGGAAAGGGAGCAGGAAAAACTGAAGACCTGTTCTTTGTCCCTGATGCATCCCTCCAACAAGAAGGCACTTCTGAGGCCCCTGAAAGATCCTTACCTCAGCCTTCCCAGACTATTCCATCTCCCTCCAGGCCTACTCACCCTCCTTCCACTCCCTCCTCACGAGCCAAGCCAACTAAGATCACTGAGTTGTTTGACAGTCTGTCAACACTCATTCTCAGCATTAAAGATGAGCAAAATGCCAAATTTGCTCATCTACAAGATCAGATCCATCAGTTGGCAGTGAATATGAAGGTGGTGGCTGATGCATATGAAGAGATAAGAAATGCAATTCCTACCACTTCAGCTCCACCTCAGCCTGGTGTCCCTGAGCCTACTCTGTCTCCATCCCCTGTGCCTCCAAGTCCCTTTGAGATTGCCTCCTCTGACCATGATACTGATATGGATGGTGATGGTGCCATGAAAACACCAAGTCCTGGTCCACCCTTGGACTATGGCATGGAGGAAGAGGGTCTGCAGGAAACAAGCCCCATTGAGAAGAGTGAAGCAGTTGCTCAGGACTCTATTCTTTCCACCCAAGAGTCTGAGCAAGTTGAGCAGCTGGTGGCATCCATTTCTGCTTCACCATTTCTACAATCTACACTCAATAAGGAAAGGAGCATTGTGCCTGTTATTGATTTTGCTGCTATTGCTCACAATGCCCTTCTGCTAGCTCAAAGGAGAAGGCTTGAAGAAATGTTTTCTCCTCCTGCACCAGCCTCTCCTTCTCTTGCTAATTATGGGCTGTCAGAAGAACAGAGAGCTCGGCTAGCTCTTTCCAGGCAGGAAATGCAAGAACTGCTTGAGGTCTCTGATGATTCTGATGAAGAGCCTGCTGAGCCCCCTGCACCAGTTCAGCCAGAGATTCCTTTTGCTCCTGTCCCCCTTCGTGCTGTTCCTATCACTCAGATACCTCCTCCAATGGACTTTGTTGGACTTCCTGATGATGCCAAAAAGGGGGAGAAGACAAAGCAAACTGGGACCAAGCAAGCTGGAAAATCTGCTGAGCCATCTGGAAAAGGAAAGACTTACAGCAAGAAGCCAAAGAAGAAGTGATGACTTAGATCTTAGGCTGATTATTCTTGTTGTATCTTGTTTTATTTGGGTGTTTTGTATTTGGTTGTGTGATTTTAAGAACTACTCTTTAATTGGAATTTGTATTACAATAGTTTGGTGATATATAGTATGTTCTTGATTGCAATATTTTGGGCGTTAAATCTCTTCACTTAATCTGTTATTTTGATATCTTATGCATATGTTGAGGGGGAGCTTATGAAAGCAAACCCAAGTACTAATCCAGTTTGTGAGTTGTTTTGTCATCATCAAAAAGGGGGAGAATGTTGATGAAAGAGTTTTGATGATTTTAAACCAACACTCAAGATCTTGGATTGAAGATATCAAAGGAGATCAAAGCTGTTCCAAGTGAAGATTTTCTGAGTATTTGCTGTTAGATCTCTTGTAGGATCTTTAGTTTTTGTTATGATTGGGTAAAAGGTTTTGATTTGAAGAAAAGATGTTTTCAAACTTTGATTTTATGTTAAATCCTTGAATATTTGAAAAACACCCACAAACAGACGAAGGTTAAAAGTTTAAACTAAACTGTCAAGTTAGAAATTCGAACTTTGCCTTTGGAAATTTGAATTTCGAGCTAAAACTGATTAAGTCTGAAGAGATGGCTCTCTGTCAGACGAATTTTGGTGGTTCAAAATTCGAATTTTCATCTAGTCTGAAAGAAGCCTTTCTGGTGACAGACGAACTTCACACTTCCAAAATTCGAATTTCAAGTAAAATGAAGTTTGTGAAAACCAAAGAAATTCGTCTGAAACCATGACAAAGTACATCTGAAATCAAAAGATATTCAGCTTGAAAAATGCTCTCTGACAGACGAATTTCGAGATTCCAACATTCGAATTTTCATATAAGTCTGAAAGAAGCTTCTTTACAACAGACGAACTTTGAGTCTTCAAAATTCGAATTTCAGACAAAACAAAACTTGAGAAAATAGAAGAAATTCGTCTGAAACTATGTTAAAGTTCATCTGAGATCAAGAATGAGTTAAGTCTCAAAATTGCTCTCTGACAGACGAATGTCACCCTTTCAAAATTCGAATTTCGAAGAAAGTAAACTACTGTGTCTCTTTATACGTTCAATGGACAGACGAATTTTGGATACCAAAATTTGAATTTCGAAGACACTGTAGCAAATTGAAAACACTGTTCACACTTAACCAAAAATCTTTCTTCTTGAAAATTCGTATGTCACATTGTGAAAATATTTTATAAGTTTCAAAATTCAAATTTCACTCTATGGACAGACGAACTTCGCATTTTAACGTTGGAAGCTTTAACCTTCGGTTCCCTCGAAATTCGTCTGTTGGCCAACCAAAATTCGAATTTCAGTATGTCAGAAACATTAAATGCGGTTGGTAAACGGATAGTTTTTCAGAGTAACCGTTGGATAACTTCCCCAACGGATAGATTTAGTCTCTAACGGATATTTGAGACCTAAATCTATAAATACAACATCATTTGAAGTTGTGGGTAACGAATCAAACTTGTATATACCGAATTTCTGCTAAATCTTCTTCTCAAAAGCTTTTACCCTCTCAACTTCTAAACTTGTACTTAAACTTTCATATCTACTCTTTTCAAGAGAGTTATTTCATTGTAATCAATCTACTCTTCATCTGGAAGATAGATTTACTTGTGAGGGGTATTCACAAGGGGATTGAGAAGCACATAGTGAAAGTGCTTGGAGAGTTTGAGAGAGCTCAGAAACAGAGCATACTCGTTGTACTGTGGCCTTAGCAAGAAGCCCATTGAAATTCTTGCTGAATAGTGGATAAATCTCAAGAGGTGTCTTGGGGACTGGATGTAGGTCAAGTGGAAAGACCGAACCAGGATAAATTACTGAGTTTTCTTCTCCCTATCTTCACTTTTCAGCTTGCTCTGTTTTACGCATTATTTTCATTATACTGTGATATCTCCACTTATCTCACCTTGTGCAGAAAATTTTCAATCTTCCCAATTCACCCCTCCTCTTGGGAAGTCAGCCTTGCTAACAGAGTGTGCATGCAATTTAATCTTTATAGGTTGTGATCAATGTGGGGAAGGACACATCACTGAATAATGTCTTTATTCTTTGGAAATTGTTAGTTGCTTGAACAACTACCAAAGAGGCCAAAATAATCCTCAAAACAATCATTTTTCACAAACTTATAATCTGAGGTGGCAAAATCACCCTAGCTTCTTTTGGAGTTAAGGACCAAAATTGAATCAACCCTCTTCATCCGATGTAAAACCTAGCCATCCTCCCGGCTTCCAATCTCAAACTAGGCAAATTCCCATTAAGAAAGAAGAATCCAAGATGGAGAAAATGTTGTCTCAAATTCTAGCCAATCAATAAATGGCAAGAGCAGGGACTATAGCTACTTTTGCTATTCATGAGATGGTAATCAAGAATCTTGAAGTGCAAATAGGTACTATGGCTTCCTAGTTGAATGCTTTGCAAAAAGGTGGTTTACTAAGTGACACAATTCCAAATCCAAGGAGAGATGGCAAGGAAAAGTGTAAAGTTATCACCTTGAGGAGTGGTAAGCAATTGCCTGAGGTCACTAATCCTAGGGTAAATTATGGAGGTCAAGAAGAGTAGTTACTCAAGATAATGATGAGAGTGAAAAAGAAGAGTTGGTGGAAGAAGTTATGGAAAAGAATGAAAATAAGGGAGAAAAGAGAGAGGTAGAGAAAAAAAATGAGAAAGATGGTAAGAAATTGAGTGCAGAAAAAAGAAAATAAAAGAGATCAATCAGAAGGTGGCCCCTCCTCTACCTTTCCTTGAAGATTCAAGAAGCAAAAAAAAGATATGCGGTTCAAGAAATTATTAGATATCTTCAAGTAGATGCATATTAATCTTCCATTAACCAATGCATTGGAGCAAATGCCCACATATGTGAAGTTCTTGAAAGATATGTTGTCCAAGAAGAGAAGGTTCAATGAGTTCAAAACTATAACCTTGACGAAAAGTTACATTGATACCGTCAAGAATCTGCCATAGAAGTTGAGTGATCTAGGTAGCTGTGTTGTTCTATGCGAGATGGGTAAAATAACTATCAAGAAGGCTTTGTGTGATTTAGGTTCTAGTGTAAATCTCTTGCCTCTTTTTTATTTCAAAAAAATCCAATCGGGTAAGGAAAGACCAACAACTATGACTTTGCAGTTAGAGGACAGAAGCTTGGTTTATCCTAAGAGTATCATCTTAGGATATGCTTGTGAGAGTGGGTAATTTCATCTTTCCTCCTGACTTTATCATCTTAGATTGTGAATTAGATCGAGAGATGCCTCTCATTCTAGGGTACCTTTCTTAGACACTGGTAGAGCTCTCATTGATGTAGAAAAAGGTGAAATTAGATAGAAAGTTAGTGAAGAAAGATTGACATTTAACATGTTTAAGGCTATCAAGGCACCTAATGAGCCAAAAGATTGTTACTTCACTAACATCATTGATCAAGTGGTACATGAAGAATTTCACAAGTCAATAACTCAAGATCCATTGGAAGTTCTCCTAATTGGTTGTGAAATGGAAGGTGAGGAAATTGAAGAATGCTTAGCTTTAATGAATGCTATCCCTAGAAACTGTATCGAGTTTAAATCATTGGATGCAAATTCTCTTGATAAACGTTCTTTGATGTCTTTTCTTGTTGAGTAGCCTAATCTTGAATTGAAGGTACTCTCAACTTACTTGAAATATGTTTATTTGGGGGAAGATAATACATTACCGGCTATTATTACTTTGGATTTGAATGAGAATCAAGAGAGGCAACTTTTGAATGTTTTGAAGGCATACAAGCATGCTATTGGGTAGACCATTGCAGACATTAAAGGGATTAGTCCATCAATTTACATGCACAAGATTTTCTTGGAGGATAATCATAAAACTTCCTTTGAACCTTAATGAAGGTTGAATCTTATCATGAAGGATGTGATAAAGAAGGAAATTTTAAAGTGGTTATATGTGGGGAATTGTGTATCTTATTTATGATAGTTTGTGGGTGAGCTCAGTCCAATGTGTTCCTAAAAAGCAAAGCATCACTGTAGTGGATAACACCCATAACGAGCTTATTCCTACTTATATTATCACTTGTTGGAGAGTATACATGGATTATCACAAGTTAAATGCTGTCATGTGAAAAGATCATTTTCTACTACCCTTTTATTGATCAAATGCTTGATAGACTAGCTAGCAAGAAATTATTTTGCTTTCTAGATGGGTACTCTGGTTACAATCAAATTTCTATTGCTCTGGAAGATCAAGAAAGAACCACTTTCACTTGTCCTTATGGCACCTTTGCATTTTGGAGGATGTCGTTTAGTTTGTGCAATACACTAATGACTTTTCAAAGGCATATGATATCCATTTTCTCTAATATGATTGAAAAGACCATGCAAGTGTTTTTGGATGACTTTTAGGTGTTTAGGAAAACTTTTGAGGAATGTCTTTATAATCTTGCTGATGTCTTGAAGAGATGTCAAGAAACTAATCTTATGCTTAATTAGGAGAAATGTCACTTTATGGTGCAAAAAGGTATTGTTTTGGGGTATAAAGTGTCTAAAAAATGGGTTAGAAGTTGATAAAGCAAAAATTGAGATGATTGAGCAACTATCACTGCCTACTAAGGTGAAGGGTATTAGGAGCTTTCTTGGCCATGCAGAATTCTACTATCGGTTCATCAAAGACTTCTTTAAGATAGCCAAGCCTCTATGTCTCTTATTAGAGAAGGATGTGGAGTTCAAATTTGATGACAAGTGTCTTGTGGCATTTGAAGAGTTTAAAAGAAGATTAGTGTCGGCACCAGTCATTGTGGCACCTAATTGGGACCTTCCATTTGATGTTATGTGTGATGCTAATGACTTTGCTGTGGGAGCTGTATTAGGTCAAAGAAAAGAGAAGATTTTCCATCTCATATATTATGCTAGCAAAACTTATGATGATACTAAAGAGAACTACACTACCACAAAAAAAAAAGATGCTATCTATAGTATTTACCTTTGGCAAGTTCCAGCTATACCTTGTGGGTGCTAAAGTAACAGTGTTCACTAATCACTCATCAAATACCTTTTTAACAAGAAAGAGCCTAAAGGGAGCTTGATAAGATAGGTTTGATTACTGCAAGAGTTTGATCTTGAGATTGTTGATAGGAAAGGTTCTGAAAATCAAGTGGCAGATCATTTGTCAAGATTGGATAATAATGCACAAGTTGATGATGAAAGTGCTCTCCAAGAGAAATTTCCAGATGAGCAACTCTTTACCATCAATGATGTGGTGGACCCTTAGTATGCTGATATTGTGAATCACTTGGCATGTGAAGTACCACACGCAGATATAAAGCCTTGTTAGTTGAAGAAATTTCTTCATGAAGCGAAGTATTACATATGGGACGAACCATACCTCTTCAGTCGATTTGCTTATTCATTGATTAGATGGTGTGTCCTAGAATGTGAACAACAAGCTATACTTCATGGCTATCATGCTTCTAAATATGGAGGTCATTTTGGAGGGGAGAAAACAACTAGTAAAGTTCTTCAGCGTGATCTCTATTAGCCAACTTTATTCAAGGACTCTCATGAGTTTGTTCTAAAAAATGATAGATGTCAAAGAGTTGGAAACATATCTAGAAGAAATGAAATGCCCCTAACCAACATGCTAGAAGTGAATTATTTGACATTTAGGGGATTGACTTCATGGGACCATTTTCTAATCCTTTAACAACCAAAATATTCTAGTGGTGGTCAATTATGTCTCAAAATAGGTGGAAGCCACTGCTTGTGCTATTAATGATGCTAAATGGTGATTAAGTTTTTGAAGAAGTTTGGAACTCTACGAGCTATTATTAGTGATAATGGGACTCATTTTTGCAACAGCAAATTTTGTGAAGAACTCATTTTTGCAACAAAACTTGATGATGCACTATAGGCATATCATATGGCTTACAAAACTCCCATTAGGATGTCCTCATATCAACTTGTCTTTGGCAAAGCCTATCACTTACCCATAGACTTGGAGCACAATGCTTGTTAGGCCATTAAAAAGCTCAATTTTGATCTCGAGGCAGCTGGTGAAAAGCTACTCCTACAATTAAATGAGCTTGAAGAATTCTGTCTCAATGCATATGAGAACTCAAGGTTGTATAAAGAGAAGACAAAGAAGCTACATGATAAGAAGATTTTTTCCAAAGCATTTACACCAGGCCAAAAGGTGTTTTTGTACTACTCTAGGCTTAAGCTATTTCTAAGCAAACTTAAATCAAGCTCAAGAAAAATTTTTACTTCAAAATCATAAAAAAATAAGGCATTAAAAGATAAATCTTGCACTCACAAACATCACTACAATTTCCTGGAAGGTATATCATTTAAGTAACTCTCAATCCTTGGATTCATGCATTTAGTTTAATGGATAGCAAGGTGGGTAATTCTCTAACATATAGATTGAATACATATAAACCTACACATAGATATGGTGTAACCTTCAATGCAAGGATGGCTACTTCATCATGGATTGCAAGCAAAATTGTTGGTGACATGAGAAGAAACAAGAAAATTAAGTTGGTAGATGTCATGTCATCGATTCAAGACATGTACATGGCAAACATATCTGTGCCTAAGACTTCTTGGGCTAGGAAAATTGCTAGAGGGATCGTTGATGGAGACTTCAAAGATCAACATGGAGATTTATGGGACTACATGGTTGAGGTGAAAAAAGATAACTCAGGAACAACATTTCAAATTATGATGAAAAGATTGGTGTTATTTGTTACCAAGGCTGACTTCCCAAGAGGGGGGGTGAATTGGGAAGATTGAAATTTTTCTGTACAAAGTGAAATGGGTGAAGATAGCACAGTGTAATGGAAGCAACGTATAAAACAGAGCAAGCTGAAAAGTAATGATAAGGAGAAGAAGACTCAGTAATTTATCCTGGTTCGGTCTATCCACTTGACCTACGTCCAGTCCCCAAGGCAACTCTTGAGATTTTTCACTATACAGCAAGAATTCAACGGGCTTCTTGCTAATGCCACAGTACAATGAGTATGCTCTGTTTTTGGAGCTTTCTCAATCTCTCTAAACACTTCTACAATGTGTTTCCCAATCCCCTTGTGATTTTCCCTCACAAGTAAATCTATCTTTCAGATGAAGATTAGGTTGTGTACAAAGATATAACTCTCTTGAATAGAGTAGATATGAAGGTTAAAGTACAGATATTGAAGTTAAGAGGGTAAAAGCTTTTTAGAAGAGGATTTAGCAGAAATTCAGTATATACAAGTTTGATTCATTACCCACAACTTCAAAATGATGTTGTATTTATAGATTTTGGTCTTAACTATCCGTTAGGGACTAAATCTATCCGTTGGGGAAGTTATCCAATGGTTACTCTGAAAAACTATCCGTTTACCAACCGCATTTAATGTTTCTGACATACTGAAATTCAAATTTTGAAACTTGTAAAATGTTTTCACGTTGTGACATACGAATTTTCAAGAAGAAAGTTTTTCTGATAAGTATGAACAGTGTTTTCAATTTTCTACAGTGCCATCGAAATTTGAATTTTGGAAGCCCAAAATTCGTCTGTTCCTAGTACGTTCAAAAGGCACAGTGTTTCACTTTCTTTGAAATTCGAATGTTGAAAGAGTGAAGTTCGTCTGTCAGAGAGATTCTTTTCAGACTAACTTCAACATTCGAAGTTACAAAACTCTGTCATTCATATGTCAACATTTCATTCCAACAGACTCACAACCTTAGCTTCTGAAATTCAAATTTTAATGTTCAAAGTTCGTCTGACAGAAAGCAGTTTTGAAACTTAAATTATTCTTGATCTCAGATGAACTTTAACATTGTTTCAGACGAATTTCTTCCATTTTCATAAGTTGTGTTTTGTCTGAAATTCGAATTTTGAAGACTCAAAGTTCGTCTGTTTCAAAGAAGCTTCTTTCAGACTTATATGAAAATTCGAATGTTGGAAAGTCAAAGTTCGTCTGTCAGATAGTATTTTTGAAACTCAAATTCATCTTGATTTCAAATGAACTTTAACATTATTTCAGACGAATTTCTTTGGTTTTCTCAAACTGCATTTTATCTGAAATTCAAATTTTGAAGACTTGAAGTTCGTCTGACACAAAAGGCTTCTTTCAGACTCATATGAAAATTCAAATTTTGGGGAATCAAAATTTCATCTGACAGAGGAGCATCTCTTCAGACTTATTCATTTTTAGCCCGAAATTCGAATTTCAAAAGGTAAAGTTTGAATTTCCCATATGACAGTTCAGTTTAAACTTCTCAAACTTCATCTGTTTATGGGTGTTTTTCAAATGAGTCAAGATTTAACATAAAATCAAGGTTTAAAAACATCTTTTCCTCAAATCAAAATCTTTTACCCATTCATAACTAAAGCTAAAGATCCTACAGTAGATCTAGCAGCAATTACTTAGAAATTTTTCACTTGAAACACTTTGAGCTCCTTTGATATCTTCAATCCAAGCTCTTGATTGTTGGTTTGGAATCATTAAAACTCTTAATTCAACATTCTCCCCCTTTTTGATGATGACAACACAGCTTGCAAATAGGATTAGTACTTGGGTTTGCTTTAGCAAGCTCCCCCTCAACATATGCATTATATATCAAAAAATATCAAATACAGCAGATGATGAAAATATTTAATGAGTAATAAGCACACAATATTGCAACCAAGAAATTCATTCATTTAATCAATTGTTGCTATACAAAAACCAGATTAATCAAAGTTCTAATACAAAATGCAAACATTCAAAACAGAAACCGAAACACAAAGCACTACAAGAGGACTCAAGCCTAAGATTTAAACAAGTCTTCAATCACTTCTTCTTTGGCTTGGTCTTCTTGCTGTACGTCTTCCCTTTCCCAGATTGCTCAGCAGCAACAGACTTTCCAGTTTGCTCAGTCTTCTCCCCCTTTTTTTGGCATCATCAGGAAGGCCAACGAAATCAGCAGGAGGAGGGATCTGAGAGACTGGAATAGCTCGAAGTGGGATAGGAGCAAAAGGAATTTCTGGCTATACTGGTGCAGGAGGCTCAGGACTTGGTTCATCATCATCATCAAAGACTTCAAGCAACTCCTGCATTGCCTGTCTTAAAAGAGCCAACTGAGCTCTTTGTTCCTCTGAAAGCCCATAAGCAGCAAGAGAAGGAGGAGCTGGTTCAGCAGTAGGAAACATTTCTTCAAGCCTTCTCCTCTGAGCTTGCAGCAGGGCATTGTGTGCAATAGCTTCATAATCAACAACAGGCACAATGCTCCTTTCCTCATTGAGGGTAGTCTGCATAAATGGTGAAGCAGAGATAGCTGCTACCAGCTACTCAACTTGCTCAGTCTCTTGAGTGGACAGGATAGAATCCTGAGCATCTTCTTGCATAGGCTCATGAGGGCTTGGTTCTTGAAGTCCTTCTTCTTCCAAACCATAGTCCAGGGGTGGACCAGGACTTGGTGTCCTCATTGTTCCAGCAGGCTCATCCCCATTTATATCATCATCATGGTCAGAGGAGGCAATCTCGAATGGGCTTGGAGGATCAGGGGTTGGAGATTGGACAGGCACAGAGAACCCTGGCTGAGATGGAGCTGAAGTGGCAGGGATTGTACTCCTGATCTCTTCATAAGCATCAGCCACCACCTTCATGTTCACAGCCAACTGATGGATCTGATCTTGCAGATGAGCAAATTTAGCATTTTGCTCATCTCGAATGCTGAGAATGAGTGTAGACAAACTGTCATACAACTCAGTGATCTTGGTTGGCTTGGCCCGTGAGGAGGGAGTGGAAGGAATATGAGTGGGCTTGGATGGAGATGGGATTGGCTGAGAAGGCTGAGGTACAGATCTGCCAGGTGCCTCAGAGGTGCCTTCTTGCTATAGGGAGGCATCAGCAACAAAGAACAAATCTTCAGATTTCTCTGCTCCCTTTCCAACCTATCTTCCTTCATCTTTTTCAATGCCCATCCTTTGCAGTTCTTCCTCCTTGAAGATCTCAGTGGGCTTGCCCTTCCCCTTCTCAAGATGCTGAATTCTAGCATACTGCAGAATTCTGGAAATGATAGCAGCATAGGGGAGTGTGGAATCCTTCCTTTGATCTCTTGCCTTAATCATGCGTTGAAGAATGATGTGTCCCATGTTGATCAGCTTTCCACGCATGATTGCAGCCATGATATGTGCCTCTGCCCTTGTTATTAAATTGAAGCTGCCTCCTTTATTGAATATGATCCTGGATACTATGTAGTGTAGGATCCTCACTTGAACACTGAGGTCTGTGGGCTTCAACACGTTTATTGATGGCTAATTTTCCCTCCTTCTGAATAGTGTTCTCAGAATCGTACTCTCCTTGTAGCTCAAGAAGGGGCCACCTTCTTCATCAGCAGTATCTGCCTCATCCATGTATCCAGAGCCAGTGGTGTCAATCTTGAGGCCATTCTGCCCTGGGATCTCCAATACTTCATTAAACATCTCATCAGAGAGCCAGATGGTCCTTGATCTCAGATTGACTGCCCATTTCTTCTTCTTGCTATTGTACTTCAAGGAAGCATACCATGTCTTCACTACCTTATCGTCATACCTTTCTATTATTTCCAACAGATTCTTGTATCTTAACAACCATATCCCAGCATCAAAGTTGTTAGAGATTAAAAACTCTTCCAAGTTTACACAATGTGGCTTGATTACCTTTTTGTTGGCAAACTTGGTCGAATATTCTTCTTGAATCTAAGGAGTGCTCCATAATGGTTGAGTGGTAAGTTGATATTCTCCAGATTGAGTACTGAAGGACGAAGTGGAAGCAACAGCAGCAGCTTCTGAAGGAACCGGAATCGAAGGTTCTGCAGATTTCGGTGAGGAGGGTCCAGCTTTCTGAGAATCTGCTTTGGATGTAGTCTTTTGGTGTTTAGAAGGTGTTGCCTTGCTGGATTCGACCTTTCTCTTTGATTTCTCTCCTTCCTTCGAGGCATATTGTGATTTAACATTCCTCTTTGGTTGGGCCTCTCCTTTCCCAGTTTCAGGATTTTTCACTCTAGCCATTTCTTCAGATGAATGTTGCAGAATGTGGCTTAGAATTGGTTTATAGGATGCGAAAGGAAGTTTAATCTGTGGGAAATGATGGTTTTTTGGGCAGGATTAAAGAGACTTGATAAGAGGATCAGAACAGACTCAGAGAAGTTAAGAATAGGGTTGCGTCTGTCCTTTGGAAAACTGTCGGGTTTAACGTAAGTAACCGTCTGACAGAAAAATTTTGAGAGGTCAAAATTCAAACTTCGGGTAGTTACAAGTTAAACCGTTCAGCAAAGCTTACTGACAGACGAATTTTCTTCTGAAAGTTCGTCTGACAGTGGCTTGGATCAAGCAATACAAGCACAACAGACGAATTTTGTTCAAACAAAGTTCGAATGTTGAAGAGAAAACAGCAGGCAACAACCAAAACAACAACCTTTAGACGAACTAAGCATGCAGAACTTTATCTTTCAAGGATTCAACATGAAGAACATGATTCAACAGATGAATTTTAAACTGAAAATTCAAATTTTTCAACTTTTGTAAAGGTTGTCCAACATTCGTATGTTAAGAAGTGATAATTCGTATAATAGTGATGGACAAACATATCTTTGAAATTTTTGTTTTTGAAAATTTGAACTTCCAAGATTCAACAGACGAATTTCAAGGCATCACCGAGAACTGTTCCAAAGCATAACAGGTCGAAGTTCGTCTGTTGGTCAACTAAAATTTGAATGTTGACCACGTTGACCAGTTCAAAAACACAGTTTATGAAGCAAAATACGTCTAACACACATTTAAAATAAGAATATCATCTTTAAAAACTTACAGAATGGATCCAGAACTTAGGATTTTCGTCATTTACTTCACTTTTTGGTTGTTCCATTCTGGTGTGCTCTAAACTTCAAGTTTATTGCCATTGAATCTTGTGAGGCGCACCTGCAGCTTAAATTAAACATACTCCGATGCTAAAGTTAGAATTAACCTTTGAAAACAAGATTGCACGAGAATAACTTACAGTTCATTGGGATTTACCATACCCAATTCTCTCCTGATTTTGTAATGCCTGTCTTCTGATAGAGGCTTTGTGAGTATATCAGCAACTTGATCCTCTGTTGGGATGTACTCCAGCTTAACTTCTCCTTTCAGAATGTGATCCCTTATGAAGTGGTGCCTAACTTCAATATGTTTCGTCCTTGAATGCATGACAGGATTCTTGGTGATATTTATGGCACTTTGGTTGTCACACATGATTGGTATCTCTTTCATTTTAACCTCAAGATCTTCAAGCTGCTGCTTTATCCAGATGACTTGGGCACAACAGCTTCCAAAGCTGCAACATACTCAGCTTCTGCAGTGGATAGGGCCACACTGTTTTGCTTTTTGCTGAACCATGAAACCAGGGATCCTCCAAGAAACTGACAAGTTCCACTTGTGCTTTTTCTGTTAGTTTTGGATCTTGCAAAATCAGCATCAGTGTATCCTTTGAGATCTTCTCCATTGCCTTTTGGATACCAAAGACCCATCTGTGATGTTCCAATAAGATATCTGAAAATTTTTTTCACAGCTGTTGCATGGATTTCTTTGGGGCATGATTGGAACCTTGCACACATACAGACACTGAACATAATGTCAGGTCTGCTGGCAGTTAAGTACAGCAGGGATCCAATCATTCTTTTGTACTGAGTAATGTCAAACATCTTCCCATTCTCATCCATGTCCAGTTTGGTTGCTGTAGCCATAGGTGTTCCCATTGGCTTGGCATTCTCCATTCCAAATTTCTTTAGCAGCTCCTTTAGATACTTGGATTGACTGAGAAAGATACCATCATCAAGCTGTCTGATCTGCAGTCCAAGGAAGAAGTTGAGTTCACCCATCATGGACATCTCGAATTCTCCATGCATTAACTCAGAGAATTTCTTGCAAAGAGTTTCATTAGTAGCACCGAAAATAATATCATCAACATAGATTTGAACAATTAGTAAATCCTTATTTTCTTTCTTAGTGAATAAAGTTGTGTCAACTTTGCCTCTATTGAACCCCTTTTCAGTTAGAAAATTGCTCAGTCTCTCATACCATGCTCTAGAGGCTTGTTTTAAACCATAAAGAGCTTTCTTCAGTTTATAAACATGGTTTGGTTTTGTAGAATCCTCAAAACTTGGAGGTTGATCTACATAAACCTCTTCCATGATATATCCATTTAGAAAGGTACTCTTTACATCCATTTGATATAGTAAAATATTTTTCATGCATGCATATGCTAGCAGTATTCTTATAACTTCTAATCTAGCTACTAGTGCAAATGTTTCATCAAAATCAATACCTTCTTCCTGATTATACCCTTTAACAACCAATCTAGCTTTATTTCTGATTATTGTTCCAGATTCATCAAGTTTATTTCTGAAAATCCATTTGGTACCAATGACAGGATGATTTTTGGGCCTTGGCACTAAATCCCAAACTTGATTTCTTTCAAACTGATTTAGTTCATCTTGCATAGCTAAAATCCAGTAATCATCAGTTAAGGCTTCTTTAGCACATTTGGGTTCCATTTGTGAAATGAAAGCACAGTTTAGCATTTTGTCCCTTAACTATTTTCTGGTTTTGACTTTCTCTTGAACATCCCTTATCACTTGATTAACAGGATGATTCCTTTAATATCTCCAAGCTCTAGGGAGTTCTTGAGATGTTTCTTCATTATTTTCTTCATCAAACTCTTTCTCCTGGATATCTTTCTCTATGTTAACAGATTCAGATATCTTTGGAGGTTCAGTTTTACTTTTATCAGAAATGCCCAGTTTTTCAAAATTGAAAGCAAGATCATCCTCATTGGTAACATGTTTTGAAACAGTTTCATTTTCAATGAAAATCACATGCACAGATTCTTCTACCATATTTGATCTTTTATTATAAACTTTATATGCCTTACTCCTACTAGAATAGCCCAGAAATATACCTTCATCGGATTTGGAATCAAACTTACCCAGATTTTCTTTCCCATTGTTGTGAACGAAGTATTTGCATCCAAACACATGGAGATAGGACATATTTGGCTTTCTTCCCTTGTACAGCTCATATGGAGTCTTCCCAAGGATTGGTCTGATGTAGGCTCTGTTTATGATGTAGCTTGCTGTATTCACTGCATCAGCCCAAAACACTTGAGAGAGTTCCTTCTCATTCAGCATAGCTCTGGCCATCTCTCCAATAGTTCTGTTCTTCCTTTCTACTACCCCATTCTGTTGAGGGGTCCTTGGAGCTGAGAAGTTGTGGTCAATCCTATGCTCATTGCAGTATTCCAGGAAGTATGCATTTTCAAATTCTCCTCCATGGTCTGACCTGATAGACACAATAGAAATACCTTTCTTATTTTGCACTTTCTTAGCTAAGGTTACAAATGCATCAAAGGTATCACTTTTAGAGGAAAGAAATAATGTCCAAGTGAATCTTGAATAATCATCTACAATTACAAGCACATACAGATTACCACCAAGACTTTTCACCCTAGATGGTCCAATTAAGTCTATATGCAGCAATTCAAGTGGTCTAGTTGTGGTAACTATATTTTTAGATTTAAAAGATGATTTAGTTTGTTTCCCTCTTATGCATGCATCACATTCTTTGTCCTTTTCAAAAGATATTTTTGGCAGGCCAGTTACTAGCTCATTTTTAACCAGTTTAGACAATTGATTCATGTTAACATGAGCTAATCTCCTATGCCATAACCAACTATCACTATCCTGACTAATTAAACATATAGAATCCAAGGGAGGAAGTTCATCAAGATCAATAGTATAACAGTTACCATCCCTTTGAGCTTTGAGGATTACTTTGTGACCACTTTTTCTGATGACCAGGCAAAACTTTGAGTCAAATAGCACTCAATTTCCTTTATCATAGGTCTGACTCACGCTCAGTAAATTGTGGTTGAGGCCAATCACAAACAGCACCTCTTCAATAGATGTTTTCGGATTTTTGCCCACAATGCCAATACCAACAATTTTGCCATATTGATCACCTCCAAAGGTCACCTTTCCTCCTTTCTTGTCTCTAAGGGTGATGAACTTCTCCTTATCACCAGTCATGTGACTTGAGCAGGCACTGTCCATATACCATTTGTTGCTCTTCTTAGCTTTGAGACAGACCTGCAAAACAATGTTTATGTTTTCCTTTTAGGTACCCAAATTTGCTTGGGTCCTTTTTGGTCAGTAGATTTTTCCCTAGATGCAGATATAACTTTGGGAACCCATTCAAATTTCATGCCAAGTCCATTTTTCTTCAAAGCACAAGAACTGGAAATATGTCCCTTTTTGTTACAGAAATGACAGGTAGTGAAGGGACTGCTAGATTGAGAAGCAGGAAGAAAACAATGCAGATAATACTTTTGTCTTGCATGCTTTGGTTGATTATATGTTTCAATACGAGATGACATGTGATCTTTCTTTCTGTTGCTCTTAGCATGCACAAAATGTCTCATGTATGCATTCTGATTTTTCTTCCTAATCTTTTCCTTGACAGCACATGGATCATAGCCAAGACCATCTTTTCCTTGTGATATTCTTTGGTTCCCCATCAAGGAAAACAACATATCTTTACGTCTAGTGAGCCTAGACATGTTTTTTACTAAGTAATCATTAGTTTGCTTTAGTTCAATGCATGAAGTACATCAAACAGATTCAGCAGTTGGTAGAGAGGTAATTTCAGAAATGTTGCTTTGAGATTCCAGTTTATTAATCTTTCTCTTTGCTAGTTTTAGTTCTTTAGCAACTTTAATAAACTCATCATGAAGCTTATGAAATGCATCAAGTAACTCAGAATGGGAAGGTTCAGATTCATATACCTCTTCTTCCTGATCACTGCTGCATGAAGGTTCGGTTTCTTCAGAAGTAAGTGCCATCAGGCAGATGTTGGCAATCTCATCCTCATCCTCTTCCTCCTCATCTGAACTGTTACCCCATATTGATGAGATGTAGGCTTTCTTCTTCTTCCCTTTGTCAGCAACTCTCTTATCTTTTTCTTACTTTTTGAGGAATTGAGGACAATCCCATTTGATGTGTCCCTGCTTCTTGCATTCATAGCAAGTCACAGGCTCTTTTGCCTCTTTCTTGCTTTCACCAGCTGCTCCCTTCTTGAAGAATCTCTTGTTCTTTTTCTTGCTGTAGAATCTTTCAAATTTTCTGACTATCATAGCCAGAGTTTCCTCATCCAGCTCGTCTCCTTCGTCAGATTCTTCTTCCTTTTCATCAGCAGCTTTGAGGGCAAGGCCTTTCTTCTTTCTGTCCATCCCAGCTTCCTTGAGAGCTTTGATTTTTCCTTCATACTCCTCAAGGCTGCCGAAGAGAGCTGTGACAGAAGCCATTGATTCTCTTCTGGCTTCCTCTATTGCTGTCACCTTGGGCTGCCATTCCAGAGGGAGATCTCTGAGTATCTTTCTTACCTTTTCAGACTGAGTGTATTCCTTTCCCAGGCTCTTCAGTTGATTCACAATGAGAGTGAATCTCTTTTATAGCTCCTTTACAGTTTCTCTTTCAGTCATTCTGAAGCTTTCATACTCTCCAATGCATGTGTTCAGTCTGTTCTCCCTAACCCCAGTTGTTCCTTCATGTGCAATCTGCAGAGTGTCTCACATTCCTTTTGCAGTGGAGCATTGTGAGACTCTGTAGAATTCGTCCTGATTCAGGGCACTGACTAAACAATGCTTTGCTTTAAAATTTAGCAGGACTCTCCTTCTGTCTTCTTCATTCTACTCTGCTTCTAGCTTCTCTTTGTATCTTCCATCATCTGTCAAGGTCATTGGGACGAAATCTCCTATCTCAATGACTGACCAGATATCAAGATCAATTGACTGGAGATAGATTTGCATCCTCATCTTCCAGTACCCATAGTGTTCTCCACTGAAGCCAGGTGGTCTATTTATGTTGTTCCCTTCTGGTAGTATGCTTTCAACCAAACCAGCCATTTTAATTCCCGGACTGTGAGATCCTTTGAATGGGAACCCGGGCTCTGATACCACTTGTTAGCAGGGCTGACTTCCCAAGAGGGGGGGTGAATTGGGAAGATTGAAATTTTTCTGTACAAAGTGAAATGGGTGAAGATAGCACAGTGTAATGGAAGCAACGTATAAAACAGAGCAAGCTGAAAAGTAATGATAAGGAGAAGAAGACTCAGTAATTTATCCTGGTTCGGTCTATCCACTTGACCTACGTCCAGTCCCCAAGGCAACTCTTGAGATTTTTCACTATACAGCAAGAATTCAACGGGCTTCTTGCTAATGCCACAGTACAATGAGTATGCTCTGTTTTTGGAGCTTTCTCAATCTCTCTAAACACTTCTACAATGTGCTTCCCAATCCCCTTGTGATTTTCCCTCACAAGTAAATCTATCTTTCAGATGAAGATTAGGTTGTGTACAAAGATATAACTCTCTTGAATAGAGTAGATATGAAGGTTAAAGTACAGATATTGAAGTTAAGAGGGTAAAAGCTTTTTAGAAGAGGATTTAGCAGAAATTCAGTATATACAAGTTTGATTCATTACCCACAACTTCAAAATGATGTTGTATTTATAGATTTTGATCTTAACTATCCGTTAGGGACTAAATCTATCCATTGGAGAAGTTATCCAACGGTTACTCTGAAAAACTATCCGTTTACCAACCGCATTTAATGTTTCTAACATACTGAAATTCGAATTTTGGTTGGTCAACAGACTAATTTTGAAGGAACCGAAGGTTAAAGCTTCCAACGTTACAGCACGAAGTTCGTCTGTTCATGAAGTGAAATTCAAATTTTGAAACTTGTAAAATGTTTTCACGTTGTGACATATGAATTTTCAAGAAGAAAGTTTTTCTGATAAGTATGAATAGTGTTTTCAATTTTCTACAGTGCCCTCGAAATTCGAATTTTGGAAGCCCAAAATTCGTCTGTTCCTAGTACGTTCAAAAGGCACAGTATTTCACTTTCTTCGAAATTCGAATGTTGAAAGAGTGAAGTTCGTCTGTCAGAGAGATTCTTTTCAGACTAACTTCAACATTTGAAGTTACAAAACTCTATCATTCGTATGTCAACATTTCATTCCAACAGACTCACAACCTTAGCTTCTGAAATTCAAATTTTAATGTTCAAAGTTCGTCTGACAGAAAGCAGTTTTGAAACTTAAATTATTCTTGATCTCAGATGAACTTTAACATTGTTTCAGACGAATTTCTTCCATTTTCATAAGTTGTGTTTTGTCTGAAATTCAAATTTTGAAGACTCAAAGTTCGTCTGTTTCAAAGAAGCTTCTTTCAGACTTATATGAAAATTCGAATGTTGGAAAGTCAAAGTTCGTCTGTCAGATAGTATTTTTGAAACTCAATTTCATCTTGATTTCAGATGAACTTTAACATTATTTCAGACGAATTTCCTTGGTTTTCTCAAACTGCATTTTATCTGAAATTCAAATTTTGAAGACTTGAAGTTCGTCTGACACAAAAGGCTTCTTTCAGACTCATATGAAAATTTGTATTTTGGGGAATCAAAATTCGTCTGACAGAGGAGCATCTCTTCAGACTTATTCATTTTTAGCTCGAAATTCGAATTTCAAAAGGTAAAGTTTGAATTTCCCATATGACAGTTCAGTTTAAACTTCTCAAACTTCGTCTGTTTGTGGGTGTTTTTCAAATGAGTCAAGATTTAACATAAAATCAAGGTTTAAAAACATCTTTTCCTCAAATCAAAATCTTTTACCCATTCATAACTAAAGCTAAAGATCCTACAGTAGATCTAGCAGCAATTACTTAGAAATTCTTCACTTGAAACACTTTGAGCTCCTTTGATATCTTTAATCCAAACTCTTGATTGTTGGTTTGGAATCATCAAAACTCTTAATTCAACATTATTGAGCGGTCACCTGTGTTTAAAAGACTATATCCTTGCTTAGAACCTATGAAAAGGGAATTCTTACCTGCATGTAGACCAATCATAAGGTTAGACGGATGCTTTCTAAAAGGACCATATGGAGGCATTTTGCTAGTTGAGGTGGCAAGGGACCCGAATGATGTCTATTTTTTGCTTGCTGTTGGTGTCATGGAAAGGGAGAACAAAGATTTGTGGCCATGGTTTTTGTATCATCTTCTTCATGATGTTAGTAGTATGTCTGATAATAGATGGAGTTTCATCTCAAGCTAACAGAAGGTGGTGTATTTAAGAACTATTCATGTTGCATTCTCCATTATCATTTTACTTACTTGTTTGTTGTCATGTGTAAGGATTGATGTCTGCATTTGATAACGAGTGGCTTTAAGGTGTTGAGCATCATTTATGTGTGAGGCACTTGTAGTCAAATATTAAAAATAGGTATGGTGGTGGGACTACTGTTAAATCCCTAGTGAAACAAGCTGTAAATGCCACATATGTTAAACTATGGGGAAAAAAGATTCAACAATTGAAATGAGTTTCCAAGCATGTTGATGACCACTTAATGAGCATCCCACCTTCATATTGGACAAAATCTCATTTTCAAGAATATCCCCGATGTGACATGATTTTAAATAATATATCTGAGTCATTTAATAGCTACTTACTTGAGGCTCGAGAACTTCCCATCATCACTATGTTTGAGTGGATTAGAGGTTACATGATGGAGAGGTTTGCTCAAACTAGGGTTAAGGCACACAAGTTGTGGGTATCAACCAGATGGCTTAAATATAACATTTGGTAATTCAACAATGTAATGGATATCAACCATTAATTCAATAAAGCAAAATGGTGAGTCATCCACTCTAGACAACTTGAAAATTATAATGTAAACCAAAGAAAAAACTACTAAATACATACATTCCCTTCTCTAAACTCTAGTGTATGGAATCACATTGAGTGCCTCCTTTCATGAAAAAATTATATGAAGGCTAAATCATAGATTGAAAGACCTTTGAAGCCAATTAAATGATAATAATCCTTGGTCATTTCAGAACTGGACACAAATCAGACATCAAGCCAAAAATTGAACACCACAAAGCTAATCAAATCAAAATTGAGCAATTATCGGCTTTACAACAATGATGGAGCAACACGTTTCACACATTGGATACAAATCGAACACCACAAAGCCAATCAAAACACAAATATTTCACACATCTCATTTCATTTTAGAAGGAAGAAAAATAGGGGGTTAAATCAAAATCGAAGAGCCCTATCTCATTTTAGTCATCATTGTGAAGGACAGAGAATCACTTACTGGCTTCACAATGACGATGGAGCAACACAACTAAGAATGAGAGAGCCTTTACTGATCTATGATGATGGAATGAGATTGAGCGACCTGCACTAAGCTTCACCGAGCTCAAGCTTACAATGCCACTAAGTATGAGCTTGCAATGCAGAGCCATTACAAGAGTGATCGAGCGACTGAGAGATGAGAGAGGGCCTTCACCATCAAGCAATTTGTGCCCTAGCTTGTGGTAGCATTTTGTTCTTTAGGTGTCTCTTTTTCTCTTCTTTTTTTTAAATGTCCAGTCAGCTATTTGAAAAGTCGAGTTAGCTATCAAAATAATCCAATGATCTTATCTTAACAGCCACATCATTACATTTTAATGGTGTTAATGACACGTTGGTGGATAGAGGGATTAATATATTGAGTTGTTGAAAGAATAAGGACTAACTTCTTCATGACATCAAACTATAGGGAGTTGTTTACTCCAAAAAAAAGTATAGGGACCAATATGAAAATTGAGTGAAAATTTAAGGATCAAAAGGTCGTTATCTCTTTTTCTCAATTTCAACTTACACATAATTCTTTACTTTTTTTGTGTGTGCTAGAAACAAGAAAATCCATTAAACAAAAAAGCACAGTACAGTGGATAACAATAAAGTCCAAAAAGAGAACCCATAAACCCTACCCAAAACACAAGGACCCAACCCAACAGGAAAACAAACCCTACCCGTCCAACCCATAGCCACCAAAAGAACCATGCCATCAGAGAGCAAGTTAGAGCTACCCAAACCACCGACCATGACAGACCCACTGGAAAGAGAAACGATAAGCCACAAAGAAACAACAAAGGAAAATAAAAAAGGTCCAAAGACCGAAAAGGAAAAAACCACCCATAGAGTAGAGAGCACCACTAAAGATGAGAATGCCTACTCATCGGAAAACAACATCGATAACACCAGCAAAAGGGATGGTGGTTCGATCAATCACCGGAGCAAAAACCAAACAAACTCACACAAAAAACCAGATGCCAAACATGAATGACCAAGACGAATGCACACCATGGGAACTCTTTCTCTCTCTTTCTCCGGAAAGCCAAAGAGAGAGGCACCGTGAAAACCCAAGCACAGAAGCAGCTATGAACTTGTATGTTGACAAGGGTTTGAACTCTCCAAAGAGAGGATTTTGACCCTTATTGAGAGGGTGTTTTTATTTGGAAGGGTTTATTCCATAATTCTTTACTTTTTTAAATTCACTTTTTAGTTACAAATATTTCTTATGCTATAAGAAATTTGAGCTACAAATAATGCTATTTATAATTTGTAAATAATTTGATCAATTATAATTTTTATTATATATCTTGATATTGATTTATTATTTTTTATTTATAATGAAAATATTGCTTATTACTATGTATTCATGGAAATCAATTTTTTATTAAAAAAATTAAATGTCTAAGAAAATATATGGAATGCATTCTTAAACTGATTTTTTATTATAGAGGGAAATTTTTTTTTTGGTCGAATATAGAGGGCAAGCTTGAAGTTTGAGTATAACCATGGCATTGAAGCCACGACGCTTCACAAGTCAAGGAGCTCTTCTGCCGTTGGGGTAATGCGCTATGAGCTCTTAACCTAATTTAAAATCATGGGGATTCAACTTTTTCTTTGGAGTATATATTGGTGTGTCATTTTGAGTTTTAATTACATATTAGGCTTGCCAAATAAATATTTTGTAATTATATAATGTTAAAGGTTGAAGATGGATGCAAATTTTGAAAAAAGGTAAGAGTTTTTGTTAGTTGTGAACGGATTACTAACATAAACTTTACGGTACTCTACCGAATTCAAATCTCCTATTCACTTTCTGTATATAAAGATTCAAACACTAACAAGAGTTCATTTAGTTTCAGGATATAATCCATACCTCTTTGGATTCAAATTTTTGTGGGCAATTTGTAAGTATTTTTTATAAATAATTATTAAATCGTGAGACTTATTTTAACTTTAGGTCATATTTAGTAAGGAAAAATCATTTTTTAGGAAAATAGAAAGAGAGAAATGTTCCGAAAAAAGTTATTTTTTATTTATAAAAAATTTGAATAATGTATACCAAACATATTTCACATAAATTTATTGTTCATTTTCTAGTTCATAAACTCTTTTCATGCATACTAAAAGTTCCATGAAACCCAACTTACCTAGTTAAATTTTTTGACAACTCAAAGATCTCTTGAAATTTAGCACAATCATTTCATGAAACTCTTTCTATACGTGACAAATCTAACCTGAATGGCTTCATGAAACCCAACTTATCCCCAATT
Source organism: Adenanthera pavonina (assembly GCA_026686845.1). NCBI lineage: Eukaryota > Viridiplantae > Streptophyta > Magnoliopsida > Fabales > Fabaceae > Adenanthera > Adenanthera pavonina. The sequence continues at coordinate 36,239,473 of JAIVEN010000006.1, forward strand.
AAACTTTTGGGACAATAGAAAGATCTCCGGAAATTTGGTAGGATCATTTGTAATAAACAAGACTTTTGTTTGAGGGCATTTTGCTATGTGCAAGGAACTCTGAACTCATGTATGATCAATGTTGTCAAAATCGGATCAGACAAGATACTAATTTAATATTTAATGGTTCAATTATGATGTAATTGGGGTCTGACTACTAGTGATTAAAAATTTAAAATAATATATTTAGAAAAAATAATACAAGTTTAAATAAATTTTATGACTTAATTAAAGTTTCAAATTACTGAATTACTAATTAATTATCCACCAAAGACAAATTACTAATAAGTTTTATAACTTAATATTTAAATTTAAATAAGTTTATATTTATCTACAATCACATTTTGAGTTCAAAATTATCACCTAATAATTCATTATTATATTATTTGTTGAATAAATTTATAATTTTTAATAATTGTATATCCTAATAATACTTAAATAATATTATAATATAAAAAGAAAAAATAGTACTAAAAATAATATTATTTTATCTTAAAAATTAAAAAAAATGTAAAAAAAAATTAAAACTTGGACTAATTAAAACCAGTTCAGGACTGTTCACAACTAGTTAAACAAATTTCTGAACCAGTCGGTCCTCACCTATAGTCGAACCAAACTTTGGCGCTGGTTCCTGGTTGAATCAGTCAATCCAATCCAGTTCTTACAACATTGCGTGATGTATATGTAAGGCAGTTGGTATTTTCTAGATGATGGCAAAGTCACTTAAAAAAAAAAAGTTGAATAATTGAGTAGGAAGATGAACCCGTGGGTTTTTTTTTTTTTAGTTAGCAGTTCATCTGTCTGACGCTTTGGCATGAGCTAGGGCTGGAATCCATATTTGTCTGGATGACTGGATGATAAATTAATTGAATATAATCAGTAAAAAAATCCATATTTTTTTTAAATGACTGCGTAATCATAAAAAATTTAATTTCATTTGAGTTACCATTCCTAAAAGTGTCTCATGCTATATTGCTAGGATGACAAATTTTCATTTTAATCAGCTTTCTTTGACTGTTAATCTAACTTTATCCGGTAATCAATGCCATTTTGCAGTTTAATCTCTACTAGTATATTTATTTAGTACTTGGTGATAATAGCATCAATTAAACAAATTATTTGAACATGGTAGTTCCATTGGAATGAGAGTTTAATGGCAGTGTTTAGTCAATTTGAAATATATCTATTTACATATCTATGAAACCTGTAGGAAGCCATTTAATTAGAAAAATAAAAATTGAATTATCTTGTGCACTACTTTTTCTGTTTTCCTACTATAAATCATATTTATCTACCTCACACATATTTAAGAAGTTAGTTAAAAATCTTAATATTTCAAAAAAATTACCCTAACTTTTTAAAATTACCCTTATTAAATTAAAACTCATCTTAAATAAATTTTTCTTAATCTTTCTCTATTATAACTTTTTAGGTATTTCCAATAAAAATAAAAATAAAAAATATTAAATAATACTAAATTTTATAAAATATTTTATATTTTAAAACCTCATTTATCTAAAAATATAATAGGGAAAATAGTTATTATGAGAGAGATTTTAAATTATTGGTATCCTTTGTCGTTTCTGGGCTGACTTTTACCGAAAGGCAGTGACTGAAATGCAAACGACACGCAAATAGAAACGGAAAATTGATGAGGACCACAAACAAATGACGCCAACAGGCCAGCAGGAGTGCTTGTCATCAAAGATATATTTCGCAAGCAAAATTTTTTAAAATAAAAAAATAACAGAATAAAAATGTAACAAAAATATCTTGCTACTTGTATATTAAAAGCACGGAATTATTGGTGGTTGATTACTTGAGTCTGATAGAAAAAAAATTGGTTAAGAAAAAATTCAATATCTTTCAAATGAAATTTCAAACCTTAATAATATTGTAAATAGGAAAAACTATAATAATGTAATAATTCGTATTAAAAAATCTAAAAAATATTTATTCAATAATACTAATAATAATAGAATAGACATTATATTAGAAAAAATTATCTGGCACACACTCTCCTTCTCTCCCTGACTGAAGGCAACAAAACATAAACATGTAAACGAAGTTAGGAAGGATGGATTTTCTTTTACCCACACATAAATATACATATCAAACTTCTTCAGCTTTAAAATTACATATTTGTTTTTATATTTCAATATAGAATGTAAATGTTCTTTTTCAATTCATTTTTTGTCAAATTTTTTCATATAATATATAACTATGATTCTATTCTTGACAAAAGAATGAAAAATAAATTCAATGTAGAGTTTGGATGCGAAACTCTAATTTTATTCTTAATATGATAATAAAAATAATCAAACAAACTTTTAAAAAATATATATTATATAAAAAATTAATTTTGTGGAAAAAAAATAATAGCATTTCCCCAGTCCAAATTTTAGTTGAATGTAATTCTAAAAGTAAAATAAGTATTAAATATAATTCAGTAAAAACTTTTGATAAAAATAATTGTAATGCACTATTTTTCTTAATTACAAATTTGTTGGTGCAATTATAACTTGCGAGACTGCTATAAGTAAAAAATTAATTTTTAGGAGTCTTGACAAAATAAGATGGATAAATATTGACATAATGTTAAGCCTGACTTCTATTTGAAATATAAGTCAGATTTTTATAACTAATTTTATTATGATACTTAATACATCTGTTTCTTTATGAGGAATCCTATCTTGGGATCAAAATAGAAATTTTATTATAATTTAGGAATCTATTATTCAATTAATTATATTACGAGATCAAATTATGTTTTAATGTAAAAGAAAGTGATGAGATTACTAAAAGATCCTAAAACTTCTCTTCCTCTCCCCAGCCATCACCAACAATGTCCCGGCCAATCAATGGTTATAGATGACTGTTAATCAGGGATTAGCCACTGTTGACCAGCTGTTAATGATAGTTGGGAGTGGGGGACAAAGGGAAGTGAATGTTTGGGGGTATTTTAATAATCTCAACATTTCTTTACTTAAAAACATTTGATCTTTTAAGATAATTAATTTAACAATTGATATTAAATTATAATAAAGTTTTTATTTTGGTCACATGATTCCCCCCTTTATTTTTTTTGTCTGAACTTAATACATCCGTTCAAACAAAATTATTTAAACCTTTTTCTACCAACCAAAATTATTTAAACTCAAATATGGACAAAATACACGTCATAAAGATCCGATACCATCGTGGATCGTGGATATTGCAACCTAAAAATTATACTCTACCAAGAAAAAGGACGGTGTACATTTGATTTTATTCTTATTATAATTTTAATACACCAACTTTAAAAATTTGACAAATTATTTCATTCTTTTTCAAAAAAAAAGTCTAAATATTTTAAAATTTAATTTTAAACTTAAAGCTGCTTTATTATGTTTTGAGATTGATGTATTAAAGTGATGGTTATGATAATATATATTTTTAAAAAACTAAATGTAAGTTTGTTCTATAGTGAGTGGCCAAAAATATTTGTTCTAAAATAAATTAAACATTTGTATCTTGATAGGGCTTTGTAAATTACTAATATTTAATTAGACATAGGTCTTGTATATTGCATGGAATTCAAAATAAAGTACTTAAGAGAAGAGTCGTATTGCTTATATATATATCTTTAAATAATTTGATCTCTTTGAGTTTTCAATATATATATATATATATATATTAATATTTTTGTGTACTTGTATTCAATGGCTAATCATCAATATATCTATTAAAAACTATAGAAAATTAAATTATCCACAAATCATAAACAATGTATTTTCTTTTATAAATACTTTATTTTGAGCTTCATGTAAAGTAGTCTGATTAGGTGATAATTAAAGTTGTAATTTTGACAAATTTAGTCAATATCAGAATCTTCACATTACGATTATTAATAATTTAAAAATGAAAGAAAAAGGCGAATGTCATGCAAATAATTTATTAAAAGAAATCTGTCCAAACTTTTTGTTCCTGCAATTGGCATTTCCATAATGAATATGGTACTCAGTTTTCAACCTAAATATCTTTGAATATCCAAAAGGCCTTTGAGACTGCAACCCTTTTCTCATACCTTTTTTGGTTACTTTACATATAAAATCAAGTTGAATTATAATGAAGGCCTTGACAGTTTATATCAATTTTTAATGTCTATTATATGCCAACTCTGGTCCATATTATAATATGTTCTGAGAAAATTATTTTTGTCTATAATATAATATGTCATATAGTGGCTTATTATTTTTACCACTTATTTATTATAGTATTAATATTATAATTTATACTATAATTAATGAAATGAGTTAAATTAATAAGGATAAAATTATAATTTTTATCTGTTTTTAGAAGTTTAAGGACATAATAAAAGTTTCTTAATATACGTAAAAATAATCCCAAAACATTATAATATGGACTGGAGGAGGTATTTATAAATATTATTAATATTTTTCAATGATTTCTCAGGATAAAAATTTAAAACAATATTATATAAATTTTTATTTAATTCTAAATTTATACAAATTCATTTAAAAAAATTCAACAACAATTTTGATAAAAAAATTGATTGTAAAAATTTCCTTACAGCAAATTTCCTAAATTTAAGACACTGATTTTTTTAACACCTAACACTTTTTTGGGCCTAGAGCAGTTTGTTTTAATTTAAAAAATAAGTGATTTTTAGGTTATTTAAAAAACTAATTTATATAGAGATTTTATAAAAAATAGAAATTATTTTATATTTGGTTATAATTACAAAAAACACTTTTTTACTTGAAAAGTAATTTTGAGTTGTTAGAAGCCATTTGAAATTGCTTCTTAAAATAACCAGAAATATGCTTTTTTTTAACTTTTGATTATTTTGAAAAGTTTAAACAAATATCTTAAAAATTTTTAAAAGTTTTTTTTTACAAAAAAAAAAAGAAGTATGTTTTTTAATGAAAAAAAGCTTAAATAAATGGATCCATAATCTACACCCTCAATCACTTCGAAAACAAGTGGCAACAAAAAAACAAAATCACTTCGAAAACAAAAGACTGTTAGGAAAATCAAAACGACGTTGCTTTTGGACGTCCAATGGAGGGAAAAACTGCACCTACTTCCTTTCTCCTATTACATAGTTCAAACTAATGACATGTTTGTCAAAATTATTACAGTAAATTATACTAATATTCTTTGAAATTTTATTATGTTATATTTATTATCATTTTTATTTCAAAATTACGTCCAATTCTTTTTCGTGTAAACTTCTGCAAGAAAAATTAATTTAATTTTAACATCATACTAAAAACATAATAATAATAATAATAATAATAATAAATAAATAATAATAATAATAATAATAATAATAATAATAATAATAATAATGCTTAAAAACTATTTTGTTTTGCATAAAATAAATTCAAGCTCTCAATTTCCTACCATAAAAATATATTCTAGAAAATGACAAATATAAAAAATTAGAATAATGTACTGAAGTAGTCAAATTTGGTGGAAGTCACAAGTTGTTTTCTTTTTGTTGACAAGACAAAAAGGGGTGAATTTGAGAACATAGAAGAGTTACAGTCCAACAAGGTGGCGACACGTTCTTGTCAACCCCATTAGTAAGCGAAAATGACATGACATCATGACAGCCCTCGCTCCAATACAAACAATTCACAGACAGAAATGACTTTGTCCACATGATTTGTTTATTTGATTTTCTTCAAAATCACACTTCTTTACAATAAAGACTTAATTAATATAAATCTATGCCAGCCAAAAAAAATTAATATAAATCTGTATTTTATAAATTTGATTTCCTAATCAAGATTAGTGGAAGTATGTTCATTCATCACGCTTTATACTTCATGTACTAGCAATTTATCTAATTTACTGATAAATGCATATTTTACCTAGTTAGGAAGTAATTTTAGCTTAATTAATAATTTTGAATTTGCGCAATTGATAGGAATTGTTTTAGTTTAACTAAATATCTCGAATTCAAACCTTGAAAATGCACCAGCATAAATAAATAGTAGCTTCTACCTTTGTGATACTTGTCAAGTCTTGATTTGAATTAGTGTATATCCCATTAAAATTTTCACAGCTTAAGTTAGACAGATTTAAAATACCAAGTGTTCACGTGAAAAAATTAATTTTGAATTTGAATATCCTATACAGGATTCCTAATTTATCATTGGCAGTACTTTATGGAGTAAGATTGGGGTGCCTTCCTTCTTAATTTTAAAACGATATTAAGATATATGATTTATTCAGCTACTTTTTACCAACTTTATATTTGATTCATTTTAAAAAGTTAGTTATTCTGTAAAGTTATTTTTATCTTTAAATATATTTTTAATCAAAAAGTTATTTTCGAGTTTACAAACATAATTATTTTATTAAACTTACATTTATAATAAAAAATATCCAAATATAAATTATTTTATAATAAATTTATTTTTATCTAAATTTTATTTTATTTTAATTTAAATTTACAAACTAAAAACTAAATTGGCGATAAAATATACTTCCTCCGATCCATATTATATGGTATGGAATCCACTTTCACGTCCATTAAGAAAATTGAAAAACATTCTTAAATATATCTAAAGTTCCAAATTTATTTCTATTTATTGAGGAAATGTTACAATGATTAAAAGAAGCAATTTTGTATGAGAGATTAGAATTTCATGAGTAATTACACTTGTAGGAGAGAGAGAAATAACCAATTAAATATAGTAAAGGTAAAATTGTCCATTTGAGTTCTTATTCCTTATATTATAGAAAAAAAAATGAGTCTCACGTCCTATATTATGGATAGGAGAAAGTATGATTTTATTTAGGAAAAAAATAAGATAGATATTTGATTTTACCATTAATAGAGATTTACTGCAACTTTCAAAATAAAAATTAAACAAAGAAATAAATGCATGATATGATCATCACTCATGCCTAAAACACGTCAGTGTTTTGCAGTACAAAATATTCTATGCGGGTTGACTATTGGAAAAATATGAGCTCGATAATGAACTCTCACGCAGAAACAGAGCCAGTAACTCAAATATTATTTATAGGGGTCAATTGGGATTAAGTTTTTCAGTTTTGTGATAAATGAAGTTCATCATGAAGAAGCTTGAAGCTCGTGTTTCCTTCTTCTTGCTCATCCTGTTCTTTCCACCGGCTCTACTAGCCTCCGGAAGCCATGGAAGCGAGCTCAGTAATCACAGAACCGCCGACAAAGTGGCGTTCTTCATCTTCGGAGATTCTCTGCTGGACGCAGGAAACAACAATTACATCAACACCACAACTCTGGACCAGGCCAATTTCTGGCCTTACGGCGAGACCTTCTTCGAGTTCCCAACCGGCAGGTTCTCCGACGGCCGCCTCATATCTGATTTCATAGGTAACGATCGGCTTGCAGATCTTGCTCATTGCTAATTTGATTCTGAGATTGGAATTGGAATTATTGGATTCGGTTTGATTTGGTGGTGGTGGATGAAGCTGAGGATGCAAATCTGCCATTGATTGCGCCGTTTCTTCAACCTGGGAATACGGACTATAACAATGGAGTCAATTTCGCTTCTGCCGGTGCTGGAGCTCTCCTTCAAACCTTTCAAGGTTCGGTAAGTAAATTCTTTCCCATGTATAATCAACATTAATATCAATATTTATATATATAATTAAATTTTTAGAAAATCACATTTTCATTATCCATAATCACAGATCAGCACGATTCATCTTAGACTTCCACCTCCCCTAGTTCCTCTAATTCATTTTATAATTTTTAATATGCTATGTGGAATTATGTTTGGGAATGTGTATGGGGTTGATCTCTTTGTTTTTATTTATTTATTTATTTATTTTTCCCTTTATCACTTCTTTACAACGCAGTACTTTATTTAAATTTTGACTATTGATACTAAATCAAATTATAATTTAAAAATTTAGGTAAAATGTTTTAATTCTTAAATGAAAAATAATTATTACACTTGAAACGTGAAATTAGGCTTTCTTATAATTTATTTAGTTATTATTCTAGCACAATTTTAACAAATATAAACATTTTTTTTTGTTGGTTTACATCCTGAACATTTCCATAATTTATCCATGTTGCTGGTAAATAATAAAAATAACATATATAGTTATCATCTTAATCTTGATCATATCTTCAGAACATTATAGACTTTTTAGGATAGGGAAAAAGTTGACCTATTGTTGCGTGCTCTACGTAAATATTTGAAATAAAAATTTAAATAATTAAGTAATACAATAAGAAATATGAAGAATAAATTAAATATCTCACTTTTAAGAAGAGTCACTTTAAGAATATAGGCTGCATGGATAGGCTGTGAATATTAGCTATTAGCTAGCCTCTTCCTAGATTGATTTTGAGTAGGGTAAAATAGATTTGGGCCTGGGCTAACCTGATTAATTTACCATAACCTGATTAATTTACCAAAAATTGGTAGAGTGAGCCAAAAAAATTGTGGGTAATTCATAATGGGTATAAAAAAAAAATAGACCTGCTAGCTCATCAGTGTAAGCGAGCCAACTCGGTGGTTTTTTTTTAATATTTTTATTTTATTTTATATAATTATATTTAAAAACTAAAAAAAATACTCAAGTTCCACTTAACTACTAATTTTCATTTTATTAAAGATTCAATCTTGCTTCTTTATTAAATTAATTTATAATTTTTGTTGATTTTATTAAATGGCGGGACAGACTGAAAATTTCATGACTTGTCCTTACGGTCCCCCAACTTGCCCCATCCTGCCAAAAAATGAACCTATGGTGGGTTGGCTCATTTAAGGTGGGTTGACTTGCTTTACCAACTCTAATTTTGAGCCATAATTTGTAACTTAGATCCTATAAATTTTTTATTTAATTATACATCTTAAATTTAAGGGGAGAAAAAAAAAAGATTCCTTTCTTCCTTATTTTCTTCTTCTCTAACTATGACTCTTACATTATTACATGAGATCCATCCAATTATTTAATTCGTTTATGGATAAGTAGCAAGTAATATGTTATGAAAACTTATAATTAAAGACCACAAAATTAAAAATATTTACATTGTATAATGATAATTTTTTAAAATCGTTTTAAATAAATTAAATATTGAAAACTTAAACTTTATAAAAATTTAGTTTATGAGTTAATTTTTTTTCAGTTTTAAATCATTTGAAATAATTTCAAAAGTGTCTTCTAAGACTAACACATGTGGTAAAGATGGAGTGGTTCAAACCCTTTTGTTGTAACAAAAATAAAATTCAAAAGTTTAAATTCTTAGCATAAATAATTAAATATCTTCAAATGTACCGAGATACGTTGACTCAAATGAAAGGAGTCTAAGTCTCTTTACCATTAGCTTTTCGGTTCAATATAGAGCGATGAGAATAAAAGAAATGTGTTTGGGAAATCTACCTCCCGTTTGGAGCCTAACCCGAGTTGAATCTAGATTAGTTGGAACTATCAAATTTGAATACCGGATAGTTCACTAAAAAAAAAATCTTCAAATGTAACATTTTTTTAAGAAAATTATTGTTATTTATTAATCAAAAAATTAATAGTTGGGTCTCTTGTATTATCTCACAAGGGTAATAGCCAAATTAGAAAAAATGTTTTTCTTAATAATATAATATCTTCCAATTTATTTTTTAATTTAAAATTTATGATGATTTAATATAAATAATTTAAATTTAAGAAATTTAACTATATTTTCTTTAAAAAAATTTTTGAGTGCCAAGTAGGAAGTAAATTTGGTGTAGAAGGTAGGAACTAGGAATGGAGACAATGTTGATGTCCACAAGTCCGTTTGTGGAAGGGTGCATGTGATGAATTGTCAAACATCAACTATAAAAGTGAATCAAACAAAACCTCGCACTACCTCTTCATTTACGCTTCCGTAATCATACTGCCCCCACACTTCAGTTTCACACACACACAAGGGGAGAAAAAAAATCATATGAACAGAACCTTTCTTTCTTTTTTTTGGGCGAAAAGATTGCAAATTTGTTTGGTCACAAAAAATAGAGATTATATTTGAATGTCAAATCCGTATATAACCTAAATGATTCTAGTCATTTTCATCATGATGTTATCTTTGAGTTTGTATAGTTAAAATTGAAAAATTAAAACATAAAATTACCAAAATGCCCTTCATTCCCCCACTTACCGGCCATCAGTCAATGGGTGGCCAACCTATGACTGCACTGTTGACTATTGGCAATAGTGGGGAGGGAGAGGAAAGCTTGGGAATATTTTGATAATCTTATTATTTTTAAGTTCAAATTTTGATCCGAAAGTGTGATTATATATAATGAGTATATATATGTGTGATGTGGAACATGAAGGTAATACCGCTGCGGACGCAAGCAAAATACTTCAAGAAAGTGGAAAGAAGGTTGAGGGAGAAATTAGGAAGAAGGGAAGGGAAGAAAGTGATTTCAAAAGCAGTGTACTTGTTCAGCATTGGGAATAATGACTACCTCAGCCCTTTTCTCACTTCTTCCCATTTCTTTAACTCTTTCTCTCATTCCCATTACGTTGCCATGGTCATTGGAAACTTCACTTCCGTCATCAAGGTAAATAGTAAATACTCTTCCTTTCTTACTTTTTTTTTTTGCAAGTGAATTTTCATCTATTTGTTGCTAATTATTATGTATATTTTGAATTCAATACATCAATATATTCCTTAAATTGAAATTGATGCGGATTCATGTTTGCTCATTGATGATGAGGAGGAAGAAGCAGCAACCCACATTGACCACGTGAAAGAAAGAAGGGAGGGGAAAAGTAAGAGATAGAGAGAGTAGGCTTTCCACAAAAAAAAAAGAAAAAAAGAGTTTCATTGATATATATATATATATATACACAAAAATAGTTTTATCTCTCTAAATGACATAATTGCTTATAAACCAGCTTGAATAGGATCATTGTTTCAAAATTAGTCAGTGGGTTGGTGTCTTTTCTAAACTGATCAAATTAAATATTTTGGTCTGTTATGTTTTATTCAATTAAAATGACCTATTCGATTTTGATAGATTGCCCACCATAATACTTAATTTGATCATTAATTAATGATAATTCACATATAATATTAAAAATTTTCCCAACACACTATCAATATACAAATGACATAGCAAATTGTACTGTTACAAGTTGTGAATAGTGAACTCATATCCAATTTCATGCAGATACACCAGACATAGTCTAATTTGAATTGATGATATGAATATATATGCAATTACACAGGAAATATACAAGAAAGGAGGAAGAAAATTCGGAGTCATAAACTGCATACCATTGGGATGTCTTCCAGGGACCAGATTGCTCAACTCAAATGGAAATGGAAGCTGCTTTCATCAACTTTCAGAGCTTGCCGTTTTACACAATCGAGCTCTTTCCTTCGCTCTCTTACAACTGCAGAAGCAGCTCCAGGGCTTCAAATATTCTCTCTATGATTTCTCTACTGACGCCGTACAAAGGATCAATCATCCCTACAAATACGGTAAAAAATATATATATTCACCATCAAATATTCACCTCATCGCTCTTCAACTTGAAGAGGATGCTTAGAAGTACTTCACGGTGAAGGTAGAAAATGAGGAAGATTTGTGTGGGCTCCACATGTTCGGAGGTGGAATCCATTGTTTTTTTGTTCTTATTTCTCTCTATCTTTACTTTTTTGAAGTTCTTAAGAGGATTCAGGTTCAACTACAACATCGTTAGTAATGGGTTTCGATTAAAATATTTGAGTTTAATTAAATATTATGGTTAAAGTTAGATCAACTGGTAATTAAATTGTGGTTAATGAAGGTTTGAAAGAAGGAAAAAGAGCATGCTGTGGATCTGGGCCATACAGAGGAGAGGCAAGCTGTGGAGGAAGAAGAGGACAGAAGCATTTTGAATTATGTGAGGAACCCAATCACTATTTGTTTTGGGACTCTTATCATCTTACAGAATTTGCTTACAAACAGTTTGCTGCTCAACTCTGGGGTAATCATACCACCAAATCCAACACAGTCAAGCCTTACACTTTGAGGGATCTCTTTCATGATTTGTAATTCTATCTCTCTTTTTGTTTTTAAACAAATAAAATTAATAAAACCAGTTGGTTTTATCTTCTGACTTTTCATGTTTCATTATAAAGGTTGTGTCACGATTCCATGGTCCATATTCTAAAAATGTGTTAACGCAGAACTTAAATATGATGTATATTTTATAGTTTAATCGGAAAATTGTATTTCTATGTAACAGCAGGTATGATTCAATAATTTTGTAGTTTGTTTAATTATCATTATATTTATTTTTTTAATGAATATGGTAATGTTAATATATATTGAACATTTTTTAGTATTTTAAGATTTTTTTAATTAAATGAATAAGTAGAGTATGAGTTCCACACTGATTATAGCTTATTAATAGTGCCATTTTCTCAAAATTTTATATTATATATAGATATATATATATATATTCTTTTGGCTAAAAATTATATTGCATTAATATTTAGAACATATTACAACAAATTAAGAAAGAATCATATTAGATTTTCTCCTATAAAATCACAATATGCATAGCTAAGAACAGAAAAGTAGGATGGGAGATCTATATTCCATTGCATAGTTTATATCTTTCTGTCAAAGTATTTGGCAATCCGGGCTGTTTCCTTCTTCGAAGATAACAGAATCCCATGAGCAAAAGATTTGTAAGAAAGTTTGACATGCGGAACAATATCTTTCAGTTTGAGAGAACTTAACAGTTTTGGACCCCAATAATGAAGAATAGAACCCAATGCATACAAATCCTGAAAAAGCAAAAAAGGAAATCAAAAGCCTTTGACCCATTTTGCACAAGCCCAGATAAAAAAGATGTCTTCGGCTTGCACTCTATATAGGTTTTAATTATGAAGCACCAGCTCCGGTCCTATATATAGGATCTTTTACCATGGTCCTAAATATAAGACTCTTTATAATATATGAGGTAGTATTTATTATACATTTCCAAAAAAATACCCCTATTTAATGTATTCAAAGAGAAAGAGAGAGATTAAATAAGGGTAGTTTTGAAAAAATGTTAGAATTTTTGGAGAAATTGAGGTAGTTAATTAGTTTTAATTACAATTCTTAATCCACATGATTCGATTAAAGGGATATTATATTAAGGATAAGATGGAGTATCTGCTTAATTTTGATAATATCCGTATAATGATATTTATTACTAGCACGTGCACCTACTTTAGTAATGAATTGCAAAATGGTTTCTGTTCAAATTAATATACAAGATTGAGTTCACTATACATTTAATCTGATTATGGTATTATATAATATTATGTAGGGTAAAATTGCCAATTAGATGAAACTTACAAATTATTTTAATCATGTATTTTTCTTCTTTCATAATAAAAGACATCAAAATAAAAAAGTATAATTAAAAAAAATAAAGCATAAAGCCTAGATTGTTAAAATTAAATTTAACTGATTCAAACTACTCCAACAGAAACAGAATGCAATTTGGGTTGCTAATTCACTTGCATCCAATATAAAATAGAGTTAGACTCAAATATATTTTAAATTCTGCTAGTGTTGCCTCTGTCATTCCTTCTTCCAATATTCTTCTGATGTTGCCCCGCCATTCCTTCATTTTCATCTCTCTGTTTTTTTTTAGGACCAACATCCATGTTAAGTCATAGGAGCTAACTTTTTAAATAAATGATATTCAACATTTGCATAGGTGCTAACACACGTAAAACTAGGAGGTTTCTCTCTCAGTGCCAAGACAAGTGAGGTATATCCAACATGTCAAATCTAAGGTTTCAGTCATTTGTGTCATCTGCTTCCCCGGAATCAGCCTAGGAGACAACTGTCTGCCACAAAAATATGTTACTTTATATGTTATTGAAGATTCTGGCTTCGATGGTGGCAACAATAATCACCTTAACAGATCTCATCAGGAAGATTTTCAGATGGTCGTTTACTTCCAGACTTCATAGGTAAACTGACTATATTTATAATGTTTGGTCTGATTTAATCTTGTCTATTTCTTGATTTACTTATTCTTTTTTGGCAGCTGACTATGGAAAATTGCCTCTAGTCCAACCATATCTTCATCGTGGTTATCATAGATATGCTGATGGAGCAAACTTTGCATCAGCAGGAGCTGGAGCTATATCAGAAACTCGTCAAGGATCTGTAGGCGACATTTATTATTTATGAACATCTCAGATGGCCCTGGTCCTGTAAAACATGGCTTGAAACATGATCAGCTGTTTCTTTGTATGACTTTTGAGATTCAACTTTAATCTTATTGTTGGGGTATTTTTTAAGGTAATGGAACTGAAAACTCAGGTAAGCTATTACAAGAAGGTTCAGAGGCTACTGAGAGAGGGACTACGAGATGAAGCAGCTCATGGGTTAATCTCTAGATCTGTCCACTTGATTTGTTTGGGTGCGAATGATTATTGAGTTTATATTACAAATTCCACTGTGCTTTGGTCAAACTCTCACAGAGATTATGTAAGCATGGTGATTGGCAGTAACAGAAAAATTTTGCATTGAAACGAAGAGTTCGCTGTCATTTTGGTCCTTGAAAAATATAAATTAATTATGAAGATAACAGAACTCATGATGATCAAACTAATGTGCCATTCAGAAGGTTTGAGGTCCGGATTTGATAATTATTATCTTTCAAAGACTAGACTGATGGAAAAAGGACTAAAATAATAGTTTTTTACTCTAAAATTAATCCACGAGATATTGTTTCAAAGTGAACAAAGTGTGATGTTGCAGGAAATATATAACATAAGAGGAAGAAGGTTTGGGTTTCGTAATGTGGGTCCTTTGGGTTGTCCACCATCCATGAGGGTACTCAAAGGAGGAGCTGCAGGTGACTGCTTTGAAGAAGCTACAGAAATAGTAAAACTACACAATGAACAACTTTCCAAGATGCTGGTAAAGCTTGAGGATGAGCTTCAAGGATTTAAGTATGGACTAACTGATTATTTCATATTGCTGACAAAACTGATGAATAAGCCTTTCAAATATGGTATGTCCTTGCTTCTCACTACATCTGCTTCTATTTTTATGCAGGATAATGACCCTCTCCCACCATATGTCAATAAAACCACATATTTAAAAAAACTTAAGTTTTTTATGCACAGGTTTCACAGGATCTTGCGGCAAAACTTTAGTTTTATTTAGTCAGATTTAAGAACTAAGCTTTCTACGTACCAAACAGTACCTTAGAGTTAATTTTCCATGTTGTTCTAAGTAACATAGATTTCTTCTTCTTCTTCTTTTTCTCCTGACAAGGTTTTAAGGAAGGGAATGCGGCATGCTGTGGCAGTGGTCCTTACAGAGGAATTCCATGCTGCGGATTCAAGATAGCAGGAACAGAAGACTACAAGTAATATGAATGTTAATGATTATGTGTTCTTTGACTATGCTCATCCCTCAGAAAAAGTCAACCAGAACTCTCATAACTTATGTGGGGTGGAAAGGGTGATGGACCCTAACAATCTCAAAACCTTATTTGAACTTTGAGCACTTAGCTCTTTATTATCAAAACTTTGAACGATGCTGTTTGATGCTACCAGTTGATTCAGCATGTATTAGGAAAAGACAATGAAACTTAATATTTAGCAGAAGTTTCTGATATATATATACATTGGTAAATAGTTTCTGATTTATGTTACCAGTACTTTTGTTCTATTTTGCTATTTTGAAAGGCTGATCCAACAAAAATATTGGAGATAAATAGCATCAGAGAAGTGATATGTGGAGGATAAAGTTTCTCTACTGTTACACCATCGAGGCATTGAGTCATTGGCACGAAGAAAAATCCAAAATAGCAACTTGGAAAACTGGAAAGTTAATTTGAATACAAGAGTCAATTTATGGGTTTGGACTAACTGAATTTTGTGTTGAAGTTAGATATTCAATGAACGAAAGTTGACTCCGGAATGTAAACACAATAGGCTTGAAAGCTGTCTGTTTTGGCTTAAGAATAATAAACTCTTTGCCAAGTATTTATATATAAAATTAATTACAAAAATAATTCTTGTCAATAAGTATGAACCATTCAAAGTCAAAGATAAGGATTCAATAAAATAGAATAATCTCACATGTCAGATATGTTATTTAAAATGCCTCATCAAAAAGATTTCTGCAGATGATATGTATTTGAGATGGCAAGTCTAAAATTCCATTTCTATTTCTTACTTTTTATTGTAAGCATCATACTCATTCCTAGCTGCCTCGCCAAAATATGCCTAACGAGAAAACATAATGCTTTGTTTGTATTTGGTGATTCATTATTTGACGTTGGAAACAACAACTACATCAACACCAGTACCGATAATCAGGCAAATTATTCGCCATATGGGGAAAATTTCTTCAAGTACCCTTCTGGTAGATTTTCTGATGGGCGTCTTATTCCAGATTTCATTGGTAAGAATTCTAAATGTTTGAGTTTAACTTCAGCATAAAAACTTGACTCCTCTATACTACTAACAATCTGATCACATTTATTGCAGCTGAGTATGCCAAATTGCCATTAATCCAACCATATCTTTTTCCTGGTAATCAAGAATATATTGACGGGGTCAATTTTGCATCAGCAGGAGCAGGGGCTTTAGTTGAAACTAATCAAGGACAGGTATGTTATAGTTTGAGCTTTCTAGCTAAAATGATTCTTGACAAGTTCTTCTAACAATATAAGTAGTCGAAGCCGATCATAAATTGACATGCAAGCATGTTAGAAGTAGATTCTAATCAAAAGTGTGCTTGATACGTTTACCCTGCTATTTATGAGTAACTTAATCTATTATTCTTAATATGCTAGGTCTCTCTCTCTCTCTCTCTCTCTCTCTCTCTCTCTCTCTCTGTCTCTACGTGTGTGTGTGTGTGAAAGACAGTTTAATAGTATAATAGATGTTATTTTCAGGTGATAGACCTAAAAACACAAGTAAGTTATTTCAAGAGAGTGATCAAGGTTCTGAGGCAGAAACTAGAAGATGCAGAAACCAAAAGCTTGCTGGCCAGAGCTGTCTACTTGATAGCCATTGGAACCAATGATTATTTTGGTTCTTTGACAGAAAATTCTAGTGTCATTGCTTCATCCTCTTCTCAAAAACATGTGGACATGGTGATTGGTAATTTGACAACTGTGATCAAAGTGTGTAAAAGACTTCTGAAATGTTCAATATTTTCTTATGCCATGCTTGGTGTTGCACCTTTCTAATTGCTTTTAATATGTGATTTCTAGGAAATACACAAGCAAGGAGGGAGGATATTTGGGTTTCTTAACTTGGGGCCTCTGGGTTGTACTCCAGTGGTTAGGGTACTAGTGAATGGAAGTGGTCTCTGCAGAGAAGAAGTGTCAGCACTAGTGGAGCTGCATAACAGTGCACTTTCTGTTGAGCTTCAGAAGTTGGAGAAACAGCTTAAAGGATTCAAATATTCACTTTTCAATTCCTATGATTCAGGTTTAGAAATGATAAATCATCCTTCAAAGTATGGTAGGTGTTATACCCTTCCTTAGCCACTAATTAAAAAGTTTATGTTTTAAATTCAAAAGGCTTGGTTAGATCGAGGAGGCATGTTAAAGAGTATTTGATAGACTAGAACTCCAATGCTTGTGGATTAATTTGTTGTGAAGGTTTCAAAGAGGTGAGAGAGGCATGCTGTGGAAGTGGGCCTTACAGGGGTTATAACAGTTGTGGAGGGAAAAGAGCAGTGAAAGATTATGAGTTATGTGAGAATGCCAGTGAATATTTCTTCTTTGACTCAGGTCATCCAACTGAAAGGGCATATGAGGTTATGTCCCAGCTCATATGGAATGGAAGTCACACTATCACTGGGCCTCAGAATCTGAAATCCCTATTTCAACAATGATCCAACTATGTGGAACTCTTATTTGTAATATGATAATAAGTAGACAAAAGGAAAGGCATGGAGATATTCCAAAAAATAAAGGAGTCCATGTAAATTGATGAAAAAATATTTCAAATTTTAAATTATGTTTAGAATAAAAGAAAATAAAAAAATGACTTGTCCAAGTTTTTTTTTTGGTATAATTGTCCAAGTTAGCTTTGATTCATGAAAATTGTGGAGATTGTACGGTGGTCAATAATCACCGCATCTGGGGCCTTTCTATTGCATAGTAGAAAATTGTGATGAAAGCTTCTGAAAATGAGAGCCCACAAGCAAGACGTTTAATGGGGCCATTTTAGGACTTAAGAATTATATTTGCATGTAAGGAAAAATAATAAAGGCATAAATTTCATAATTACGCTCAATCATATATATATATATATATGTGTGTGTGTGTGTGTCCCCTATTTATCTCTTTTGAATGCAATCTTTATATTCATTTCTGTGAATGGAGAGAATTTGAACCACTTGACGATCCAAATTATTGAAGTGGGTTGGACAATAATGATTATTGACGCTCAGTCATTTCTATTTAAACTAACATTTTTGGATGCTTCAAAAACTAATATCTGTATAACTAATTGAATGTGAGAATATTTTTAAAATGAAAAGATGTCTCTTATTCATGTCTTTAAATAAAAGATATTATTCTTCATGAAATGGTTTATTTTAATAATTTTTTATAAATATGTATGTTGATTTATAAAAAGATTCATGAATCATTTATGATTTTCAAAAAAGTTCATAAATTGCTTATAAAACATTTAAAATGATTCATAAAAAATCATAAGGTTTATGAATCATTATGTTGATAAAACATGAAAAGAAGTATTTTTTTATTTAAATTCATGAATTATTACAAGGTTATACATTTTTATGAAACATCACAATATATATATATATATTACTTCATGAATTGTGTTTTTATATTGAAGAGTCATGTTACTTCAAGAGATACCACTTCATTATTTATGCTAACAATCATCCATTGATCATTCACATCATTCCACCTATCCATCATTCTATCATTCAACCTACACAAGTTCATTTGCTTTCATCTTCAATGTACAAAAGATAAAAGTGAATTATTGCTTTGTAAACACCATATATTGTGGTCAAGACCTGAGTTTTGGTTATGCAACCCATACTCATTTGCCATAAACTTAAGTAGCACCAGAGGTTTAAAATTGGTAGATGTGAATTAAGTTTAAGGAAAAGTGTTGTCTACATCTTGAAGACACTGAAAACAACGTTCTTTCCAATCTTCTCTTCCTTCTATAGTTCAAAGAACCATTTCACCAACATAGATTATACTCAACCGGAAAAATAACTAGTGGGTTATAGAGAATGGTCCTTTCCTAAATGTAGAGAATTTGAATTGATTTGATCCAAATTATTGAAGTGGTTGAATAATAGTTACATTAACCCTTATTCATTGCTGGTTACTAAAAAAAAGAAAACCCTTATTCATCGCTATAATGCTATATAAACCAATATCTATGGATGCTTTAAAACTCTTATGTATATAACTAATGGATAAGAAACTTAGAATTTTTTCTAATAATCTATAAATCAAGCTAGAAAGCACTCATTTTTTTTTGGCAAAATGAAAGCCTTCATTTATAATAGGAAGATGATTAGATGAAGAAATTTTCCTATCAAAGAAGTCTTATTTTTATCGAAGGTAGAAATTTTCTATTAAAGAAGTTAATCTCACTTAATGAGATAAGATTTAATATTGTTAATGTATTCCTTCTTTCAATATAAAAAGATTCATTTTGTAGCAGTTTTTTTTTTTAAGTTATGTTGGTTGTTTTATCAATACCCATCTTTATGCGTGCAAGAAAAGCAAAGGCGTTAGTTCTTTGACTAAGCTCATCCCACAGAAAAGGTCAACCACAAGCTCTCAAAGCCTTATTTGAACTTTGAGCACCTAACACTATACTTCCTTCCTATCAAAAACTTGATTGATCCATTTTAGCAAAAGTTTCTTGTATATTTTACCTGTACTTTCTTTTCTGTTTTGCTATTTTTAAAGTTTGATGATCTACCGAAAATATTGGAAAAAAATCTCTAGCATTGGAGAAGTGATTTGTGGAAAATTAAGTTTCTCTGCCTTAGCAAAAAAGGAAAAAGGCATCAAGTCATTGGCACTCAGAAAATTAGCCCAAAATAGAAACTTAGAAAACTGGAAAAGTAGAATTTGTCATCTCTCATTGACTATAATGTGAATACAAAAAGTCAAGTTATGAGTTTCGACAAGTTGAATTTTTTTATTGAAGTTAGATATTCAATGAATGAGAATAACTATAAAATATAACCAAAACAGGCTGCTCAACTTTCTGTTTTCAATTGAGAATAGTAAATTCATTTGCATCACATCAAGTAAACTCTTTGCCAAATATTTATAAAAAACAATTAATGAAGAAAACTAATTCTTGTCCATAAGTATGAAATATTCAAAGATAATGATTCAGTACACTAGAATAATATCACTTGTCATATATATTATTTTAAAATGCCTCATCACTACGATTTCAACATACATGTCTTGGTGTCCAAGTTTCAAGTTTGAACTCAAAAGAGTGGTACATATAGATTATATTTACGTTATATCTATATAACATTGAAAAATTATTTTTGTCACATACACATGGTCGAATTTCGAAAGTCAACCCCATTTGTTTAATATGTAAGTGTATGTGTTATCATCTCAGACGGTTTAATAACTCCCCACTAGTTCAAGTTTCTTATCCTCAAGAATGTTATAGTAGTATTTTTTGTTTTGGTTTTTTTTTTTTCGCTAAACAAGGCTATAGTAGTCTTTATAAAGAGAAGTTGCAACCATTAAGTTAAGTAAAACTGAGATGGCATGTCTGAGATTCCATTTCTGCTTCTTACTTTTCTTTGTAAGCAACATCATACTTATTCCAAACAGCTGCCTTGCCAAAATATGCCTCCCAAGTAAATATGTTGCCTTGTTTGTATTTGGAGATTCACTATTTGATGCTGGAAACAACAATTACATCAACACCAGTACTGATAATCAGGCAAATTATTCACCATACGGGGAAAATTTCTTCAAGTATCCTTCTGGTAGATATTCCGATGGGCGTGTTATTCCAGATTTCATTGGTAAGAATTTTGAATGTTTATGAGTTTAACTTCAATATATAAATTTGTCTCTTCTATACTCAACAATCTGAGCACTTTTATTGCAGCTGAATATGCTAAATTGCCATTGATCCAACCATATCTTTTTCCTGGCAATCAAGAATGTATTGCTGGTGTCAATTTTGCATCAGGGGGAGCTGGAGCCTTAGTTGAAACTTATGAAGGACTGGTATATTATAGTTTGAGTTTCTTAGCTAAAATGATTCTTGAAATGTTCTTATAACTATATAGGTAGAATAAACTAGTCATAAATTGACATGTTAGCATGTCAGAAGTAGATTCTCCTAAAAAGTGTGCTTAAAACATTTACATTGCTATTTATGATTAAATTAATCTATCTATTCTCAATACGCCAGGTTTCTGTTTGTGTGTGTATAACGGTTTAATAGTATGGTTGATTTTATTTTTCAGACGATAGACCTAAAAACACAAGTAAGTTATTTCAAGAGAGTGATCAAGGCTCAAAGGCAGACACTAGGAGATGCAGAAACCAAAAGCTTGCTGGCCAGAGCTGTCTACTTGATAAGCATTGGAAGTAATGATTATTTAGGTCCTGTGACAGAAAACTCCAGTGTCATTGCTTCATACACTCCTCAAAAATATGTGGACATGGTCATTGGCAATCTGACAACTGTGATCAAAGTGTGTAAAAAACTTCTGCAATATTATGTTTAGTGTTCTCTTTTGCTCTGTGCTTAGTGTTGCAGCTTTCTAAAATGCTTTTGCATTCTATGATTTCCAGGAAATACACATGCTAGGAGGGAGGAAATTTGGGTTTGTCAACTTGGGTGCTCTGGGTTGTACTCCACTGATTAGGGCACTAGTGAATGGAAGTGAAGGTCTCTGCAGTCCAGGAGTGACAGGACTAGTGAAGCTGCATAACAATGCACTTTCTGTTGAACTTCAGAAGTTGGAAAAACAGCTTAAAGGATTCAAATATTCACTTTACAATTTCTTTGATACATCTTTTGATGTGGTAAATCACCCTTCAAAGTATGGTAAGTGTTAAACAATTCCTTAATGCTTGGTTTGAAGAGGAATGTTAAAGGTTATTTGATAGACTGAAACCCTAATATTTGTGGATGAATTTGTTGTGAAGGTTTCAAAGTGGTGTTAGAGGCATGCTGTGGAAGGGGACCTTACAGGGCAATGGATTGTGGACAGAAAGATTATGAATTGTGTGAGAATACCAGTGAATATTTGTTCTTTGATTATGTTCATCCTACTGAAAGGGCTAATGAGCTTATTTCCCAGCTCATGTGGAATGGAAATCACACTGTCACTGGGCCTCACAATCTGAAATCACTCTTTCAACCATGATCCAACCATGTGGAATTCTTATTTGTAATGTGATGATAAGAAGAGAGAAGGAAAAGGAGTGTGAGTGATGAAATAAAATGACTTGTCCAAGTTTAAAATAATTCATCAGTTAGTCTCCTGCAAAATGATATTTGTTGGGAGTTTATGTCTGAATTTGTTAGCCTTTATCTGAAGACTTAAAATCAGAAGTGCATTTATTGTGAATTTATGTCAAAAGTTTTTTATCTTTGAATGAAAAAAATAGAAGTCACAGAACAGACATAAAACCAGGCTTGAAACTGTTATTTATATAACTAATGAATTATCCTAGACCAAAAAAAAATAATAATGAATTATGGAGAATAGTCCCTTTATATTCACTTTTGTAAATGCAGAGGATTCGAACTGATTGAAGATCCAAATTATTGAAGTGGATGGAATAATAATCCCATTGACCCTGGTCATTGCTATAGTGCCATGTAAATTAACATTTATAGATGCTTCGAACCTCTTATTTATATAACTGATGGATTACAGGAAAACTTTGGATTTTTTCTAATAATTTATAAATCAAGCTTGAAAACCTTTATTTGTAATAGCAAGATGAAGAAATCTTCCTATCAAAGAAGTCTTATTCTTATCCAAGGTAAGAAAAAAGGATATTCCTTCAGTATGTAACCATTCTTTCATTATAAAAAAAAAAAAGGATTTTGTGGCATTTTTTAGTTAGCTTAGTTGTTTTATCAATACCCATCTTTATGTATGCAAGAAAAGCAAACGCGTTTGTTCTTTGACTAAGCTCATCCCACAGAAAGGTCACCCAGAAGCTTTCAAAATTAATGAAGGGTGGAAATGGTAGTTGATGGTTTTTTTTTTAGCAAAATATAATAAAAAATAAAATATTTACCAAAACATAACAAATTAAGGGTTATTTATCAAAATATAATACACAAAGTCGATTTATAAACATTTGATAGAGTTAATTATAGAGATGTCGAATGACATGTATTCGACTTATTTTTATTTGTTTTTTTATCAAAAGCAAAGTTGAATAACTTGTATTCCACTTACTTTTGGATTATGTTTTTTTAGAAGTAAAGAAGTTGAATACCCTGTAATTGACTTCTTTACATTCTATATTATCTTAAAAAAAGTAAAGAAGCAGTAGTAATCGACTTCTTCAATATTTTAAGAGAACGTGAAGAAGCCGGATCACAAAGTATTCGACTTGTTCACTTAATTTTTTTTCTTGGCATTTTAAAAGTGAAGTCACTTTTTCAAAACAATTTAAAAAAGAAAAATGAAGAAGTATTTAGTTGTCAACATGTAACGTCTAATCTAATCAGAAATTCTGACTAGATACTTATGCAAATAGACTTCCTTCTATTTTTTTTTTAAGGAAGTCGAAATTAACAATTTCGACTTCCTTTTAATTTTGTTTTTAAAGAAAAAGTGAACTTGCCAACTTCCAACTTCACTTTTTCTTTTCACCATGGCTGCTTTTTATGATTCTACTATAAAGTGTGCTTGAAACATTTTACATTGCTATTTATGATTAACTTTATCTATTCTTAATAGTCTCTGCGTGTGTATGTGTGTGAGAAGGTATAAAAGTATGGTTGATTTTATTTTCAGGTGATAGACCTAAAAACACAGGTAAGTTTCAAGATCAAGAGCTGTCTACTTTATAAGCATTGGAAGCAATGATTATTTAGGTCCTTTAACGGAAAACTCCAGTGTCATTGCTTCGTACTCTCCTAAAAAATATGTGGACATGGTGATTGGTAATTTGACAACTGTGATCAAAGTGTGTAAAAAGCTTCTGAAATGTTCAAAGTTCTCTTATGTGCTGTGCTTAGTGTTGTAGCTTTCTAATTGCTTTTGCAATCTGTGATTACAAGGAAATGCACAAGCTAGGAGGGAGCAAATATGGGTTTGTTAACTCGGGACCTATTGGTTGTATTCCACTGGTTAGGGCAATATATAGTGAATGGATAAGCGAAGGTTTCCGCAAAGAAGTAGTGCCAATCTGTTGAACTTAAAAGGTTGGAAAACCAGCTTACAAGATTCAAATATTCACTTCACAATTTCTATGATTCAGGTTTTGAAGTGATAAGTCACCCATCAAAGTATGGTAGGTGTTAAACTATTCCTTAGCCTCTAATTGAGAAGTTTATATTTTTAAATTATGATAGTCTTTGTCTTTCTAATCAAGTGGTTAAGAGGAATTCAGCGTCTCTCCACTTTTCATTCGAGCTATTGGATTAAATTTGAATGGTTCAGATTCAATACTTTGCAAAACTATTTTTTTCATAGTTTCTCCACCACAATTCTGAATTATCCAGATTTAATAGTTTAGATTTATTTGTTTTTTAAATTTAATATTTCAATAATAATTTTATAAAATATTGAATATGAATTGTGTAAATCTAATCTAATATTCCAAATGAGAAGTGAAGAGGTAGTTGATGGAGAGGGGAGTAGAGAGAAGTCAAGTCCGGTCAAGAATTTGAGCCTCAACAATCCTCTTAATCAAAATTAAATTTCAAATTATCAAAGACTGCTTCATCCACATTCTAAATCCAAAAGGCTTGGTTAGAAGAGGCATGTTAAAGGTTATTTGAAAGACGACTATAAGAAAAAATCACATTTTAGGATTAAAATATTTAATTAATATTATTTTAAGATTAAAACATTTTAAAATTATAGAAAGATATCATGATCTTAAACTGATCAAAATTTTAATAAGAGATGATCTAGATGCCTTTATTAAAAGGTTTGACACTTAACAACCACTTTTTACTACCCAAATTCTATGATTTGACATTAAACTATTTTAGTTTTATATTGGACACATTATAATTACAAAAAAAATTTAACTGAGGAAGCTCATAATAAAACTGGAAAAGGTCAGTGTCAAATCATGAGACTTGAGTAGTAAACAGTAGGAGTTGAGTGTTAAATTCTGGTACTAATTAATTGAGTTTTTTGGTGATCATAATATGTCCAGTATAAAATTGGGAAAGTTCTATATTAAATCGTAAGATCTGAGTAATAAATAGTGGGAATTGAGTATCAAACTCTGGGACTAATCAGTTGAATTCTTTCGTAATTATAATATGTTTAGTATAAAACCCAGGTGATTCAAAATCAAATCATGAAACTTGAGTAATAAATAACGGAAATTGATTGTTAAACTCTGTGACTAATCGGTTGAATTATTTGGTCATCATAATGTGTCTAGTGTAAAATTAGAGTAGCTTAATATCAAATCATGGAACTTAAATAGTACATAGAGAAAATTGGGTGTTAAATTTTTTAGTAAGGGTATTTAGGTTATTTTTAATTTAAAATTTTGATTAGTTTAAGATAATAATCTCTTTCTGTTCTTGTAGGATGTTTTAATCATAAAATAACATTAATAAATGTTTTGGTCTTAAAATGTTATTTTTCTAGGACTATAACCCTAATGTTTATGGATTAATTTGTTGTGAAGGTTTCAAACAAAGGTGGGAGAGGCATGCAGTGGTTTGTGTGGCCGTTTTTTCGGTTATTTTAGGTGCTGTTGATCAGAATACCAATACTTTTAGCCGTGGTTGTGCTGATGGTTGCAAAGTCTTCCTTCACAAAAAGATTTAACAACGATTTTCAATAATTTCTAAAATCGTTGTCGTTAAACTTGGGTCCAATTATAGTTCTAACACCATTCGCAAACAGATTAATATTCAAGCCTAATTGCCAATATTGCAGAGTCTCAATTGCTTTAGAACATATAGCATCCGACATGACCAAGGCCATTATAATGCCAGTGTTTATGATTTTGCTGGTTGTTCATTTTTTTTCTCCTTCGAGAACAAAACATAAACAAATTTGAAGTAGACATCATAAGACTATAAATTAAGTAAAGCCATTGATGACAACGTTATCGGTGAAGTCAGTTGATGAAGCCAATTTCTAGTTGTTGCTTTAGGGTACTTAACAAGTCAAACTCAAATTCATTAAAAAGATGGTAGAGAATTGAGAGTGATGGCCACGTAATTAAGAGGGATTGTTTAAGCAATTGGACAGTTGAGGGAATCAAACCCGCGTGTGTTTATGATTTATAATTACGGATTTGAATCTCCTCAACTGCTCATGTGAGGTCTCACTTGTAAGTGTAGATCTCATATGAATTTCACAATCTGTCTCTATCTCTCTCCTTACTTGAGCAATAAGCAATTGAGGTATTCATATCCTTATCATTATCATTAAAGGACATGACAAAAGCAAATTCATGAACATTCATCACAGGCTGACAAAAATGACAGAAAAATTAATATTCCGGTTCGAGGAAGTCTTCTTTTGTTTCTAGTTGATCAAGACTTGAGCTAAGCTGTAAGCACAAAGAACATGAGACTGAGGAGGATAGTGAGGACGTGATTGGATAAGATTCAAGTATTATGGCAAGACTTGCGTATCATCGTAGCAGTTTCTTCTTCTTCTTCTTCAGCACATTATTCTATCTCATCTTCCCTACACTGCTATGCCGCTTCATATATCTTACCAGCAAGAAAGACAAACTCCTTTGTTTATCTTTGGGGACTCACTGTTAGATCCAAGAAAGACAAATTTTACTCTCTATAGTGAAAATTTTGTCCCTTACGGGATCACCTTCTTCAAATATCCCACAGGAAGATTCAGCAATGGACGTCTTATCCCAGATTTTATTGGTAAGAATTAAAGATGAGTGGAGAATGTGTTATGTTATCGAGCTTGAATTGTATGTTTAAACAACTCATGTAAGTTTATTACAGCTGAGTATGCAAAGCTTCCACTGATTCCACCATATCTGCAATTTGGATATCATCGGGCCAATTTTGCACCTGGAGGAGTTGGTATTCTGACTGAAACTAATCAAAGATCGGTATGTTAATTTCTTCCTTTTCAAATTCTAGATGCTGATTGATTTAATCATTTTTCAATGGGATTAAATCTAATCCTAGTGTTATACAATAGTTAGATTTTCTTCTTGTCAAAGCAGAAACACTGAGTAGTTAGAATCTGCAGGCGGTGGTGGACCTGAAAACTCAGGTGAAGTATTTCAAGAAAGTGAAGAGGCAATTAAGGAGGAATCTTGGTGATGCTGAGGCCAGAGCATTGATTTCAAGAGCAGTATATCTAATAAATATTGGAACCAATGACTACATTTTCCCTTTGACTTCAAACTCAACGGTTCTCAAATTATACCCTCAACAATCCGGGGCTATAGTGATGGGGAACCTTACATCAGCCATCCAAGTAACAATTATTCTTTAAAGAATATTATTAGTATATATTTTAAAATTAGAGAAAATGTTCATATATTGAATCAAAATTTCTATTAAACACAAATTGCTTCTTCTCACCTCATTAACTTGTTGTTTTGTTAGGAAATATATGAGAATGGAGGTAGGAAGTTCTGGATCTCCAATGTTTACAACAACAATAGCCTTATCCCACTATGTGGGGTCAGCTACATGGATCAAACGACGCCAATGAGCTCTATCAAACGCCATCTCTTCAGATAGATCATATCTTAAAAGGTCATTCCTTATAACTTCCCTTAATGTCCTTTTTGGTCTTCCTCTACACCTTTTGATCGGGTTCCAGGCCATTTGATCAACTCTCTTCACTGGCTCCTCTTGCCCTCTTCTTTGTACATGCCCAAACCACCTTAAACGATGTTCAATCATCTTCTCCTCAATAGGTGCTACCCCAACTTTTCTTCGTATACAGTCATTTCGTATCTTATCCAATTTTGTATGATCACACATCCATCTCAACATTCTCATCTCAGCTACTCTCATCTTATGTTCTTATTGTCCTTTCAAAGCCCAACATTCACTACCATATAGCATTACTGGCCTTATAGCTGTTCTGTAAAATTTACCTTTAAGCTTAGTAGGCACCTTGCGGTCACAAATAACTCCTGTTGCTTTCCTCCACTTTAACCACCCAGCTTGTATCCTATGCATAACATCCCCATCAATTTCACCATTATTCTGTAAAATCGACCCCAAATATTTAAACTTTGACACCTCAGGAATGATTTGCTCTCCAATTTTTACCTCTGAATCCTCTATAATTGACCTCTTATTAAATTTGCAATGCATATATTCTGTCTTACTCCTACTCAGACGAAAACCTTTTGATTCCAAAGTATGTCTCCATAATTCAAGTTTAGAGTTGACCTCTTCTCTTGATTCCTCAATTAAAACTATATCATCTGTGAAGAGCATGCACTTTGGAATTTTTTCTTGTATATATTCTGTAAGAACATCCAAAACCAGATCAAACAGGTATGGACTCAAAGAAGATCCTTGATGCAAGCCTATTGTTATAGAAAAGTCCTTTGTCACACCTCCAGGGGTCCTCACACTTGTTGTTATCCCCTCATACATATCCTTTATGGCTCGAATATAAGCCACCCTAACATCTTTCTTCTCCATTGCTTTCCACAAAACATCTCTTGGTACCCTATCATAGGCTTTTTCCAAATCAATGAAAACCATATGCAAATCCCTCTCTTTACTCCGGTATCTTTCAATCAAACCCCTTAAAAGATAAATAGCCTCTGTTGTAGACCTTCCTGGCATAAATCCAAATTGGTTTTCTGAAATACGAGACTCCTTTCTGAGTCTATACTCAATCACTCTTTCCCAGAGTTTCATGGTGTGACTCATGAGTTTTATCCCCTGATAGTTAGCACAATTTTGGATATCCCCCTTGTTTTTGTATATGGGCACTAGAATGCTCTTTCTCCATTCCTCTGGCATTTTCTTGGACCTTAAAATCTCGTTAAATAACTTAGTGAGCCACCAAACCCCCTTCTCTCCTAAGTACTTCCAAACTTCGATAGGAATACCATCGGGACCAATGGCTTTACCATTATCTATTCTCTTCAGAGCTTCTTTCACCTCTCCAGCTCGAATCCTACGATAGAAATTCAAATTGAGATCGTATTCATGGGTTGTTAATCCTTCAGTATCAACAGTCATATCCAATCCATTATTGAACAGCTTATAAAAGTAGCTCCCCCATCTTTCTTTGATATCATCATCTGCAACTAAAATTTTTCCTTCTTCGTCCTTAATACATCTTACTTGGTCCAAATCTCTTGACTTTCTTTCCCTCATCTTGGCAATTTTGTAAATCTTATGTTCACCATTCTTAGTTCCTAAATCCTGGTAGAATTTCTCAAAAGCTTTAGATTTAGCCTCGCTCACTGCTTTCTTAGTCTCCTTTTTAGCCAACCGATAACATTTCCAATTTTCATCGTTATTGCATAGATGCAAGGCTTTGAAACACTCTTTCTTATATTTGAGCTTCTCCTGCACACTCTCATTCCACCACCAAGATTCTTTATCCTTAGGTCCAAAACCTCTGGATTCACCCAATATTGCTTTAGCGATATCCCTGATCCTTTTAGCCATCTTATTCCACAAGATATTAGCACTTCCTTGCAAGTCCCAATTACTTTCCTTCATAACTTTCCTCGTAAAGATCACTTGTTTCTCACCTGTTAGTTGCCACCACTTAATCCTGGGATTAAAAACTTTTCGACTTTTCAGTTTACGGTTTTTAACTATCACATCCAGGACCAAAACCCTATATTGTGAAGTTAAACTCTCACCAGGAATTACTTTGCAGTCTTTACAAGTTGATCTATCTGAGTTCTTTACCAAAAAGAAGTCAATTTGTGACCTTTGGACTCCACTCTTATATGTAATTAAATGCTCATCCCGCTTCTTGAAACAGGTGTTTACAATCGTAAGATTGTAAGCCATAGAAAAATCAAGAATGGAATGTCCCTCCTCATTTACTTCTCCAAAGCCATAACCGCCGTGAACTCCCATATATTGCCTTGTCTCTTTTCCAACATGACTATTAAGGTCGCCCCCAATGAGGATCTGTTCCTCTTGTGGGATATCTTGAACCAAGCCCTCCAGATCTTCCCAAAACTTTTCCTTAAAATGTGCTTCCGACCCTACTTGAGGTGCATAAGCACTAATAACATTAAGTGTATCATGTCCAATAGTCAATTTTAAGGACAGGATCCTATCTCCAATCCTTTTGACTCCTACCACATTCTTTTTCCAGTCTTTATCCACAATAATACCAACGCCATTCCTTCCTCTAACCTTCCCCACATACCAAAGTTTATAACCAGTAGTATCTAACTCCTTAGCCTTTTCTCCCACCCATTTAGTTTCTTGAAGACATAAGATGTTAATTCTCCTTCGAATCATAACATCCACCACCTCCATAGATTTACCCGTTAACGTACCAATATTCCAAGAGCCAAATCTAATCTTGCTTTTCTGGGCTAGCTTCTTTACCCACATCCGTCCAGCATGATGTGGGAACCCTTGCTCATTTAACACTACACCCGGGCGCCGATGTAGCGGCTCTAGCTCATTTGACACTGCATTCGAGCCATACAGCGCGTTACTTCCGGGCAACGACCTAGCCTTAACACATATACGTCTTTGATCCATGTCATGAGATTCGACAGGTTTTTACGTTGGCTGTCGAGGACCTAACACAACCCTCCTCCTTTACCCGGGCTTGGGACCGGCTATTACACTACATAGGCGGAGTTGGATCTCCAATGTTTAGAGTAAGCAAAAATAGATGCTTGGATGAAGTCAATGCACTGGCAAAACTTCACAATCAAGAACTTCCCAAAATGCCTCAGAAGCTAGGAACCCAACTTAAAGGTTTCAAATATTCAGTAAGCAATTTCTACAGCTTCATCATCGAATTAATCCTCTTCCCTTCTTTGATTGGTGAGTGCAGGCCATTCTTCTTTGATTGGAACATTGCTTTTTATGATTTATGTTTGATATTTGTAAGCTTTTGAGAGGTTTGAAGGAAGGGAAGTGGGAGTGGTCCATTCAGGGACGATTCACATGTGGAGGGAATAGAGGAGAAAAGGAGTATGAGCTATACAATGATCCAAGTAAGGATGTGTTCTTTGATTCTGTTCATTAAACAGAAATAGCGTACCAGAAGTTTGCAAGAATAATGTGGAGTGGAAATCGCAACCAAACATGGCCTTACAATCTCAGAGCTGTTCGACACATCATAGGTGTTGAATCTTGTTGCTGTCACTCACAAGATGAAAGCCTCATAAATCCTATGCCCAACAAAACTTCTTAGAAGTTGAACTGATATATAATCTTGTATTCAGCAGATCTTGCTTCCTTTTCTTGTTGTTTTGGTGCCCCACATTCTGGATTCTGGAAATGCATGTTGTAAATAATGATTTTACATCAATTAATAGCATTGAAAAACAATGTTTCCTTCCTGTCGCCTCAATATGGATCATCTTGTTGGTTGCTAATTCTATGTATATCTATATAATCTGCAAGACTGAGTAATTTTCTATGACAGAACTTCTGGATCCATCTCGTCATGCAGTGCTTCTTTTTCAATTTCTTCAGGTATTATTTTAATATATTGCTTTGCATGTATAGTTTAACAACCGTGTCATTTTTTTAAAAAATTACCTTAGGAGGGATTTGAACCCTTAACTTTTATCTCTACCTCATTCTTACTATTTAAGCTAGTCGCAGGTGACAACAATAATATCACTTTTGATTACGTAGGATATCATATCAGTTTCTTCCTCTTCTTCATATTACATTATTCTTTATATCTTATCTTCTCAACAATCTTAAGGGATATGCTTTCAAATGTCAATTTACCCTTACAAAATAAAACGGAAAAACTGCCCATATACTCACCTAATGAAAAGCAATGTTTTTTTTGTTACAAAAAATGTAAATCAAAACTGAAAGTTTAAAGATGAACTCTTATAGGTACAATTATAACTCAATTCAGATTAATTGAGATTCAAAGTCATAACCAAATACTAAATGATTATTAAAAAAAAAAAGATGAACTCTTAAAATTAAAGCAGGTATTACATAAGTAACATAACCTCTGAAGTCTCAAGCTGAAGGGAATTTTTGCATTTCGAATTATTTTTTAATATTGAATAAATTTCCTATGTTATTCTGTTACTTATATTGTTTTTTCCTCACTTGGGCCTCAGTGTAGAAAAACCCAATAGTTCAAGACTTCTCAATACTATCTGCATCAGATCAGATCCTATTAATGCATGAAGATACTCTCATACTCTTGTAATTCTGAAAAAATGAAGTACGTCAAGATACTCTCATACTCTTATACTCTCAGATCAGATTCTACGGTAAGTTAATAAAAGTCAGGTGAGAAAGACAGAAGATGCGTGTTGACCCACTCACCCACATATTCACACAAACGCAAACACAAGATAATGCCTTAATTATTAAGATTTATATAATAATTATATATAATTATAATTATTGGACTCACAAAGCAAAGTTTTGAGCATACATGACAGCATGAGTCATGAGTTAAGCAAATAGACGGTTTATTCATATATTATATGAAATCTGAAATGAATCATATGATTCATAAAAAGTGGAACTTGTTTTTAAAAAGATTAAAATTATTATAAATTTTACATTTAAAATTGATATATGTGAAAGTTGCAGAGCCCCATTTGATGGAAATGCATTGCCTTGGAAGGTTATGTTATTTGAGTGCGAAGGTGAGAAGGTTTGGAACTTAGAAGGAAACTAAGAAGAAAGAA
The DNA here is from genome assembly GCA_026686845.1 of Adenanthera pavonina. Lineage (NCBI taxonomy): Eukaryota > Viridiplantae > Streptophyta > Magnoliopsida > Fabales > Fabaceae > Adenanthera > Adenanthera pavonina. The sequence goes on from JAIVEN010000006.1 coordinate 36,272,551, forward strand.
GATACTCAGATATCATGTGTGCGTTTTATAATATGGGAATTAATGCTAAAGTCGTATTAAAATAAAAGGAGTAATTTAAGAAAATTAAATTATAAAGCTCAATTTCAAAATTAATTTATTTACTCTTTTTTAAATTATTTCTTTGTATATTTTTATTGAAACTCAAAATCCAAGTCTTGATCGGTGCAAAACTTAGAGCTAAAGAAGACAAAAAGGATAGCTACTTTGAAACTGACGTCACTCCAACATTTACACTACTATAACAGTCATTTTACCACGGGATCTTACATACCATCTAACTAGTAATGTCGTATCCAAGAAGCGTAACTCTTCTAAAGTACTTTATTTAGCTGTTTGCTTGATCTAGAATATGTAAAAAAGGGCCAAGTTTACCACTGATTCAGTAAGATTTTTTGTAATCAAAGTGCGTGAAAGGGAAACAAATGACGCGCAAGACTTTTTGCAATTAATTTTATCGGGGTACTAAGTATGAAATATCATTATATCAATCATCCATATGCAATTTGTACCACTTATTATTATTATTATTATTATAATAATAATTATTATCTCTGTTTACGGGAAGGAAATAACCATCTTATCTCATAATACATTATATAGTATTTCAAATAATCATGATGAGAAATAATCATCTCACTTATTATTAATAATACTCCCTCCGGTCCTATATATAGGACCTTTTGCCTTGATCCTAAATATAAGATCCTTTACAATGTACGATGTGATATTTATTATGCATTTCCAAAAAAATGCCCCTATTTAATGCATTCAAAGAGAAAAAGAGGGAGATTAAATAAGGGTAGTTTTGGAAAAATATTGAAATTTTTGGAGAAATCGAGATAGTTAATTAGTTTTAACTCGCTTTCTTAATTCGCGTGATTCGGTTAAAATGATCTTATATATAGGACCAGAGGGAGTATATACTATCTTATACTGATACTAGAAAATTAAGTAAATGAATAAGTAAATAGATTTTTTTAATAAATGAGTGATATTTAAGTGAAGATAATTTGAAATTAAAATGTTAGAAAAACAAATAAAATGAAGTCTTTCTTTTTCTAAAAAAAATAATTGGGATTAACATAAAAGGGATAAAGGATGGGGAGAATATATGTATATATATATATATGAAATTAAAAAATATAATAAAAATGGTGTAAAAATAAAAATAATAATTAACAATGATAGGGATAGTGTAGTAATAATAATTGCAATAATAACACCAACACCAATAATGCTATGCTACTAACAATACTGATCACCAACACCAACACCATCATTATAATTACCATATGCTCTTTAAATTCACTGAATTTTAAGTAAACCATAAAGAGGAGAAATTTATTATAGGTAGAATTTAAACTCAATTAATCTTATTATTTATAAGTTTTATAAGGGAAAAAAGGAAAACATATTTGAATTTATTTCCCAAACATGGGAGAGTAAAGCAAACAAGAGAAAAATATTTGACACTAATGGACATAGCAGATGTGCAAACAAATGGTGCAACCTCGATATTTATACATTCACCAGCTGAGATTATAATAGTAGAGATCCCTTCTGTTATCATCTAAGACTCAGCACCAATTAAAGAAATTTTACCAATATCACTTATAATTTATTTAAACATAAAAATATTACTACAACAACTAAAGTTATTTTTCCATCACTAGTGAATCCATACTAAAATTTTTAGATACTAATTTCTAATCTAAATAGTTATTAACATTGCTAATATAAATCTATGCCTTCAAATAAATTAATTTATTAAATATTAACTGGGTATAGAAATTACTTTAGGGAGCCAAGAATAGAAATTTAGAAATATAGATTAAAATAGAAATTCCAAATCATGCCTTATAATATTTACAAAATTATGTCACATTGATATGAGTTTGTGTATTAGATATAATATGATACAATATGAGTATTTTATATTTAAATAATATTATTTATATGATTATTTATATGTATAATTAATAAATCAACTCATTAAAAGAAAAATGAATATTAAATATTCTAAAAATTATAGTATGAATATTAAAATAAATCATAAATTGTTCATAGCAAATTATAAATAAAATATTTATTCTCATTTGAAAAAAAATATAAAAGCATTACATTGTTACAAATATATATGAAACTTAAAAAAATTTGTGAAATTATTTTTTCTGTATTAAAAATCTAAAATGATCCTATTTTACGGTTAAAGTTTAAAATGGTATTATACAAATATATATATATATATATGTGTGTGTGTGTGTAAAAATGTATACCATATCCTATTGTGTCTAGATTTTTTTTTCTTTTAATATAGGTCTGATAAAACTTTCCGCACAATTTATCAGCAAGACAATAGAACTATTCTAGAACGAAGGACGGAACATTAACGTATGATGGTGGGGGACACACAATAATCAAATAGGAGCATTAAAGAATTGACTTTCCCAATAGTTTAATTGAAATATTAATAAAAGAAAGTAGGGAAAAAGACATTTAAGGACCCTCCAAAGACAGATAATGACAAATTAGGGATCATAATTTCTCTAATCCTCCCCAAGTCCCCAAGTCCCCTATTGGAATAAAAATAAAATCGTTTGGACAAAATTAACCCTTAGCTCAGAAACAAAAAAATGCACGCACGTAGGGCTCAATCTAAAAAACGCAGCCACGCACGCACGGACGCACAGACGGCTCCCAAAATCAGAAAGTGAGCGAAGTCATCATCTTCATCGATGGAGCTTCATAAAGGGCAAAATTTTTCCTCTCCCCAAGCTCAAAAAATCTTCCCTCCCAAAGCTTGGTGTCATCTCAGTTGGTGTTGGGTAAAACATTGTTATTCTTCTCATTTACCTCTGTCATAATTTTTGCTGTGTTGTTCTTCTATTGTGACTATCTCTCATTGCTACATCAGTGCTTTCATCTTCATCTTCTCCGCTGCCTCTCTATCGTTGCTACATCATGCATTTCATCTTTGCTTATAAAACATCGGTTGGTTTTCGGTAAAACATTGGTAAAGCACTGTCACTTATTTTGTATAGCTTAATAATATGTTAAAACTACATATATCACACTTTCGATGGCATATGATCCGATGGCTTATGAACTTATCAGTGGCATATGATGTTTTTTATTGAACTGAAATATTTTTTCTAAACGAGAGTATGGAGAAGTACTGAAAACTGATATGAGAGGTATGGAATTATGCAAATGTCAGTTGAAAATGCTTGTTATCTCCATGAAAATTATGGAGAAAACTGATCTTTCTTGTAGGTCATTGACTTACTAATGAGTAATTTTTTAAAAAAGAAAAAGATATTTCAATACATGTAATAAAAAATATTTCCAAATCATTAGTTTTAGTTGAAGAGTTAATTTATCTCAATTGAAAATTTAATTTATATGACATGGAAATTTTTAAATTAGGTTCTGATTGAGAAATATTGTTAGTTCTGGGTAATTAGCTGTTGTTTTCCCCTTTTTTTTTCTTTTTTTTCTTTACAATTCAAAAGCAAGTGGATTGGGTACCCAAATTGACTTACTTTTATTTTTTCTTTTAAAAATAAATTTTATTTTAATGAACTTTCTTTTATTTTTTTTAAAATTTTTTTAAACATCATTTTTCTATCTATTTTAGGCGATTTTTCCACATAATATGTAGTAATTTATTATTTTTATCCCTTATTTATTATACTATTAGTTTTAATTGAAGAGTTAATTTATCTCAAGTGAAAATTTAATTTATATGACATGGAAATTTTTAAATTGGGTTCTGATTAGGAAATATTATTAGTTCTGAGTAATTACCTGTTGTTTCCCCCCCTTTTTTTACCATTCAAAGTAAGTCAATTGGGTACCTAATCGACTTGCTTTTATTTTTTTTAATAAATAAATTTTATTTTAATGAACATTTCTTTTTTTTAATTTTTTTAGAAATCGCCTTTCTATCTATCTCACGCGATTTTTTTTCTCAGAATATATAGTAATTTATTATTTTTATCCCTTATTTATTATATTATTATTGTTGTAAATTATGTTATATTTAATGAAATGAGTGAAATTAATAAAAGTAAAATTTGAAATTTTTATTTTTTTTAATTTAAAAATGTAATAAATATTTCTTAATATACGTAAAATCTCTCTTATTATCTTATAATATGGGACAAAGAAAGTAATAAAAATATAATGATTTTGTTTGTATAATGATTAGAATAAATTATTTTTATAATAAAAAGAAAAAAATAGTTTATAATAAAAATTATAACTAGTTTATTATTAAGAGATAATTTTTGGTAAATAAATCTATTAAATATCAAATAGTGTGTTTTTATTTTTTTAAAAAATAAAGTATAGAATTTCCCCTTCATTTTACTATTATTATTTTTTAATTTTTTAATTGATGGAGTTAAGTACACTCCCTCTTCTAAATGAAGCATGAATCATGTTGATTAACGGGTCTGTATGTATCGTATAATTTGGTCAGGATTCCAATCCTGATTAGATTCTTGAATAATATTTTTTTGACAAGATTTTTTTATAGCCTGCAAATTTTGTCTAGTTCAGATTCCCCTTTCCCATGTTCATTTTACACGCATGCTTTTGAGTGAAAGACGTTTCAATTTTTTTTTTTAACTTTTTGTTTCTCATAATTGATGTTACGTAAAAGACATTTGAAGTTTTTTTTTTAATTTTTGGTACCTCATGAACAGCACTTGAAAGACATATGAACTTTTTTTTTTAACATCTTGTGACTTATGATAGACGTTGCATGCAGAGAGGCAGAGAATCTCTGCATGCAACATCTAATATGTACTTCAGTAATTATTTGAACAAATAATGGACCCTATGTACTTCAGTAATTATTTGAACAAATAATGGACTCTATGTACTTCAGTAATTATTTAAACAAATAATGGATCCTCCGTGATTCTACAGAAACAAAAGTTATCTACTTAAATATTCATGTTGCGTTGCAGCTTCTTCATTTTATCGCTTTGGCTCTCATTCCAGCTCCTCTTAGTTTTCATCTTCTTTTAGAATATTTGCTGAGTTTTCTTGCCATAATTGTCATCTTCATTCTCTCATCAATTCTAACTTTTTGCAAGTGCTTGGAGTTTTATCTACAAAGCTTCATCTCATATTGGTATTTTTCTTTCTCTCATCTTCTTTAATATTATTGTTAGTAAATTTTTTATGTGTTTTAATTTAAAATTTGCACTATTTAGTTTTGTATAACATTTTTGTTAGTAAAATGAGTTATTTATTTAATACAATATAATGTCTTAGTTTAATGCTTTAGTTAGATTAAGTTATTAAAGTATGAGGGTATGAGACTGTGATACCATTTTCCTTAATATTTATTTGATATTTATGTAATGAATATTTGAGACATATTTAAGAATAAAAATAAAAATAAACAGAAATAAACTTTACACTTTACATGAAAATAAATGTATATTTTTTATGTTTTATTTTTTATGAAACTAATAATTTTTAATGAAGATAAATTTATATTTAGGTTTCATTTTTCAATAGTATGATTAGTTTCAAAGAAAATAAATAATCATTTTTTATATTTCATTTTTATGAAAATATTCAATTTTTAATCGGAATAAACTTATATTTTTTTATGGCTCATAAAATTTTAAAGTAGATTTAAAAAAGAGTGAAAAAAATTATTTATATTCCTCACTTATTCTTCACGTGTACTAAAATTTGTAATAAATTTCATATATTCAACACCTTTAAATAATTATTGTTCGTTCATTTTTAAAAAAAATGACATCTCATGCAAATAAAAATAGTGGAGATGTAATTGTTAAATAACTATTATTTTACATGTTGGTTGAGAGGGTTTTATCTGAGTCACCTGGGTATCACTTTATTTTTTATTTCAACATTTGAAAATGTGACTTTAGATACTAGGAATACGTGAGCATGTTATGTTTGTTAGTTTTATGGTTTTCTTTATTTTCTCTTTCATTTTATAAAATAAAAAACTATTTTACATTGGACGAAAATTTTGTTTTGCATTTTATTGTTAAATTTTTTAAAAATAATATCATGATTCAAGAGATACTCTTATTCCTAAGATCTATATATAAAGTTGATTTTAGTTAAAAAAATGCATGATTTTGGCCATTCATAATTAGAATTCTTTTGAAATATTTGTTTATGTGGAATTAATATAATTTTTTATTTAATGTCACTCTATCCATGAAAATAAACGTATAATTTTTTAAGTTTTATTTTTTATGAAACTAATAATTTTTAATGAAGATAAATTTATATTTAGGTTTCATTTTTCAACAGCATAATCAGATTCAAAGAAAATAAACAATCATTTTTTATATTTCATTTTTATGAAATATTCAATATTTAATCAGAATAAACTTATATTTTTTATGGCTCATAAAATTTTAAAGTAGATTTAAAAAGAGTTAAAAAAATTATTTATATTCTTCACTTATTCCTCACTTCTACTGAAGTTTGTAATAAATTTCATATATTCAACACCATTAAATAATTGTTGTCCGTTCATTTAAAAAAAAAGGACATCGCATGCAAATAAAAACTGTGGAGATGTAATTGTTAAATAACTATTATTTGACATATTGGCTAAGAGGGTTTTATCTGAGTCACCTGGGTATCACTTTGTTTTTTGTTACAACATTTGAAAATATGACTTGAACGTGTAGCAATACGTGAGCATGTTGTACTTGCTAGTTTTTATGTTTTTCATTATTTTCTCTTCCATTGCATAAAATGAAAAACTATTTTACATTGGATGAAAAAAAATTTTTCATTTTTTTGTTAAATTTTTTAAAAATAATATCATGGTTCAAGAGATACTCTTAGTGCTAAGCTCTAGATATAAAGTAGATTTTAGTTAAAAAAATATATGATTTTGGCCATTCATAATTAGAATTCTTTTGAAATATTTGTTTATGTGGAATTAATGTAATTTTTTTATTTAATGTCACTTTATCCATGAAAATAAAATTAGGAAGCGGAATGGACAATAGATCAATACTTCTGTGTATATATGCAAATGGACAAATTTTTTATGGCCTAGATGGTGTGACATTCGAGTCAAACGACATGAGAATAATAAGTGTTGATCCCGACATTACTTTGGTTAAACTAAAGCAAGTTGTCGGCCAAAATCTCAATCTTCTTCCGAATCAAATTGTGATAGATCTTTTATATAGAATTCCAATTTCCATAAATCCACTTCGGTACAGGGGATGGAAAATACTAGATGATTATGATTTACAAAGAATGTGGCAACTGCATTCTCGATTCTCTACTCACTTGACGTGTGTAGAGATGTATGCAAATATTTCTAATGTGAAACTTGATCATCATCTAGAATCACACCCAACGGAGAACTATAGTGGATATACACTTCCAGAGCAACAAGGAGTCATGATTAACACGTATATGGAAAATTTCCACCCATTTGATCCTTCTCCAACCATTGGAGGTGCTGGACCACCATCACCAGTACCTCCAACTGAAAACATAGGCCAATTTGAACAATTTGTGTATATTGGCAATGATCGATCATCATTTTCTCCTTTTCCTACAGAAGACATAATGGATGACTTTGAGGATGACAATGAATATGATTCTCATGTTAGTGTTGATGATGGGAATGACAATGATGATGATGATGATGAGATCAATGAGGACATCAATGAGGATAATAGTGATATGAATCACAACGATGAGCCTGCCCTTGCTTTCTTATCTCAGGTTGATATAGAATCTGCTATGGCTCCTAATTTTAGTGGACTTGGGGATATTCTACCTCTCAATGATAACCATGAGCTATTTCCTGGTCAGATGTTTAACAATGCTCGTGTTTTAAAACATGCGGTCAAGTTATATAATGTTTGAGTGCATCACACATTCAAGGTGTATCTTTCAAGTAGAAAATCTCAAGAATTTCGATGTATCAACTATGGAAACGGTTGCAAATGGAGAGTGAGGGCTTCCAAGAAAGTAAGTAATAGTTTTTGGACTATTACAAAATATGAAGGGCCTCATACATGTTTGTCTACATCATTAACACAAGATCATCCTAAGTTGGATGCTGATCTTATCTCTTCTTGTATTGTGGCCATGGTAACTGACAAACCAGATGTTAAAATTTCACAAATCATTGAGCGAATGCAATCCATGTTTGGGTACATAGTATCATATCGAAAAGCATGGAAGGCAAAACAATTGGTGATCGCCACTGTTTGGGGCAATTGGGAGACATCATATGCTTTATTACTAAGGTGGTTAGCTGCAGTTGAGCATTTTATGCCTGGGTCAATTGTCAAATATACATACAAGCAAACTTCGAATGTCAATGATGATGGGCAACATGTGGAGATGTTTCGTCACGTATTTTGGGTGTTTAAGTCATGCATTGACACCTTTGAGCATCTGAAGCCTATAGTACAAGTAGATGGAACTTTCTTATATGGGAAATCTAAGGGCACATTTCTCATGGCAATATCTCAAGATGGTAATCGAAATGTAGTGCCACTTGCGTTTGCTATAGTTGCGGGGGAGACAAAATCAGCTTGGTCATGGTTTTTATACAATGTGCATATCTATGTTGTAAAGAGAAGGAAAGGAATATGCTTGATATCAGATAGACATCCATCAATTATGGAAGCTGTTGCAGACCGTCGTGTTGGATGGCAACCACCATATGGAGATCATGTTATTTGTCTAAGGCATGTGGCTTCAAACCTATACAAAGCATACAAAACAAATTGGTTGAAGCAGAAGTTTATAAAGATTGGTGAGATTCATGAACCTTAATAATTTACAAACATATGATTAACATTCTTTGCCATTAACTTTATAAATATGGACAGGGTATGCATATGAGCAGGCAGTTGTTGACAAACAATTGGAAGAACTCACATTGTTGCATCCGGACGCTGCTAGATGGATTGGAGCTATTAAGAAAGAGCAATGGTGTCGCGCACATGACATTAAGGGTCGGCGCTATGGTCATATGACAACAAACCTTGCAGAGTGCATGAATTGTGTATTTAAAGGTGTACGAAGTTTGCCTATTGCAGGTTTGGTGAAGGCGACCTTCTATAGGGTGAATGGTTATTTTGTTAAACGTGCCCAACAAGTTCACGCACAGATAGCAGCAAGGCAAATGTTTTCTGAAACATTAAATAAGAAATTAGATACAGCTACACAAGCCATATCTGCATGTATTGTTTACTAGTATGACAGAATAGCAACATCATTTGAGGTCGATGAACCATAAAATATTGCGGCTCGTCAATTTGGTCGTCGTTGCAGGTTGAACCTAAGCCAAAAAAAATGTGATTGTGGAGAGTTTCAAGCTGAGAAATATCCATGTATGCATGTGATAGCCGCATGTGCTCTAGTAGGCATTGACTATGTACAATTCGTGGATCCTGTATTCAAGTTGGAATCCATGCAATCAGCCTATAGCAATGAGTTTATACCAATAGGAGATGAGGTTCATTGGCCAGAATTTGATGGTTCTCACTTGATTCCTGACCCATCAATGATTCAAGCAAAAGGTCGCCCTCGCTCAACTCGCATTCGTAATGAGATGGATTGGACCACACCAGGACAACCTAACAAATATGGGTTGTATAGGCAAATAGGTCACAATCGGTTGAATTGTCCACAGACTCTACCATTTAGGCAGTAATTTTTATGAAACTATGTGCGTTTGACTTTTGTGAAATGTAATGAAATTTATATTATTAATCTAAAGCATGGGTTGCATTATTATAATTTTTTTTAATTTTAGACATTGTTTACTCCATCCAATGCAGAGACTTTTAGCATGTGTTGCATTATTATAATTTTTTTTAATATTGAACACTATTTACTCTATCCAATGCAGAGACTTTTAACAAATGGAGCAGCCACATCAGGTGATTCAACCAGGCCCAGTGGATGGCTTATTATTATACCTACAAGAGCGACATATTTCACAGGCAGTATGCGACAATAATGTAAGTAAAAATCTTCACATATTACTAATTGTTATGCTTTTCTATCAACTTTGTTTCCATTTATTTTGTAGGTTGATAGAATCCTTAATACTCGGCGATTCATGCAATTGGGTGAGCCTCCAATCCAAATAATTAAGTATCTTAGACAAGCTGGATTCTACGGTGTTTCTCGACTAGGCCAATTTGAGTATGATCGAAGTTTGATCTCTGCACTTATTGAGAGGTGGCGTCCTGAGACTCATACCTTTCACACTACACGTGGAGAATGCACCATAACTTTAGAGGATGTAGCTATACAATTAGGCCTTCCTTGCGCAGGACTTCCTGTAATTGGTCAAACAACAAATAATTGGCCAGAGGTGTGTGAATGCTACCTCGGAATTCATCCACCTTCAGAGAACATATACAGACAAAGGCTATTTTTGAATTGGTTGGAAGAACATTTTAGTCAGTTGGATGATAATGCATCAAATATGGAAAGATGATATTTTTCACGTGCGTACATCCTTAAATTAATCAGTGGATATCTGATGTCAGATAGGTCTGGTCATAGGGTTTATTTAATGTATCTTCCTTTATTAGCAAATTTTAAGGAAGCTGGAAAATATAGTTGGGGTTTAGTAGTGTTAGCTCACATATACAGAGAAATGTGCAATGCCACTAACCCTTCTGAGGTGAATATTGGTGGCTGCTTAGCATTACTGCATTTATGGGCATGGGATCGCTTTCCTGTACTAGCACCAGAGCGACCACCATCATTGAGTCCAAATAATTATGTTTATCCTCTTCTACCACCCTTGAGATTTCGGTATACTAAAAATGCACTATAAATATTTCATATTAACTTATTAAAATCATACTTATTTTAACATGTTCTTTGTTATAATCATAGGTGGAGGAACATACGATTGGCCCCTCGTTCTAATCGCTCGGCCTTATGACGTTATAGGAGTTTACTTGATGCAATGGCTGATGATGAGATCATTTGGCAGCCCTATGAATCTCCTAGGAATCTTGGCCTCATTCCAGATTATTGCTTGGAAACAAGTGATATTTGGCATGCTTCTGTCCCCCTTATATGCTTTCACATAATAGAATGGCATCACTCTGATCGTGTTCTAAGACAATTTGGTTTCCAGCAGCCAATTCCTATGCCTCTTACTAACTTGGACAATTTTCACACAACACAGTTGTGAGGGAAAACCTCGAAAAATTGGATTGAAGCTCACAAAATCTTCCTTGAAGCATGGTTTAATTGGCCTTATGCTATTATTGATGCTCCTCAAACAAATGAGGTGTTTCATCGTACATCTGAGTACATGCAGTGATATTGGAGACGTACGTGACGTTGGATCCATCCTACTAGTAGTGCAACTGGTTATATGGTAACTTCTTCATCTCTTTTCACTCTCATTGTATTTTTTTTCTAAACATAGACAACATCATAATCTAATGTTTTATTATTAATTTCAGGCTGATATAGCTGAAGGTTTGTATAGGCTTGCCATTACTTACCCTCCAGAAATGTCAACTGATTTTCATACAAGGGTAGCTCAGGACCAACATAATATATTGATAGTAATGAGAGAGCAACGCTTCAACATGGAACTTGAGCCTGCCCCACCTGCACAAGAGCCACCACGTCCACAGATTCCTCAACGTAGAAGACCAAGTAAACGACGTGATGACTATTTATCAACCAGGCCACCAATTGCTTCTCAAGAAGACAATACAATGCAACGAGATCATGCTACTACTTCGGCCACATCCAGTACATTTGTAGGAGCTGCATCTTCTTCTTTCATGCCGCCATCCTCATTGCCCTCATTTAGCTCTCCTATTCCTTGTCAGTCTGGATCATTCATGTCTTTATTGGGTGACTCAACATTATTCAATGCCAAGTACAACATGTCTTCATTTCAACATGGTGAGCCATCAAATCAAACATTTGAGACTCCACGCCAGTCAATTTCTCTAGCTGACTCTACTTGGTTTGATTTGAATACTGCACAAATACCATCAAGAATTGATTTACCTGAATCGCACCATACAGCAGAGGACATGCAACCAGAACGACCACGACGTAATAGAAGAAGAACAAGATGTGGTACCAGTAGTCACTATGTATGAGATGAGCAAATTTTCGTACATAATAGCTAATTATTACTAATCAATAATGCAATCCATTTTATAATCAATTATTTTTATCAATTAATTATTAAATTTACATTAGTAGTTTTACATATTTGCTACTTAATTATAGTGTTATTTTATCATTATTAGTTGCTTATTATTAGTTATTTATTATTTAACTTTTCAACTCTTAATTAATTTTTTATCTTTTTTATGATTATTAAACAATAATAATGATCTAATATTTTTTTATTTGATATTTGTTAGGATTTATTTACTAGTAATATTTTCTTAATAATAAACTAATTATAATTTTTATTATAAACTATTATTTTTCTATTTATTATAAAAATAATTTATTCTAATCATTATACAAATCAAATTATTGTATTTTTGTTACTCTCTCAGTCCCATATTATAAAATAATGGGAAATGTTTTACATATATTAAAAAATATTTATTATATTTTTAAATTTAAAAAATAAAATTTTCAAATGTTACCCCTAATAATTTTACTTCTTTTATTAAATATAAGATAATTTATAATACTAATAATTCAAAAAATATGAAATAACAATAACAAAAGATATTATCTTATATTATAAAAAAAACCTCATTTTATCTTAATAATATGATATAGAGAAAACATATCTAAAAATAATAATAAAAGAATCGTTAAAATAAAAAAATTATTAAAAAAATAAAAGAAAACAAAAACAAGTCATTGGGTAACAATTCTATACTTCATTTTTAAAAAAAATAAAAACACACTATTTGATATTTAAAAGATTTATTTATCAAAAATTATCTCCTAATAATAAACTAGTTATAATTTTTATTATAAGCTATTTTTTTCCATTTATTATAAAAATAATTTATTCTAATCATTACACAAACAAAATCATTATATTTTTATTACTCTCTTTGTCTCATATTATAAGATAATAAGAGAGATTTTACGTATATTAAGAAATATTTATTATATTTTTAAATTTAAAAAAATAAAAATTTCAAATTTTACTTCTATTAATTTCAATCATTTCATTAAATATAACATAATTTACAACACTAATAATATAATAAATAAGGGATAAAAATAATAAATTACTACATATTATGAGAAAAAAATCTAGAAAGTCGATTTCTAAAAAAATTAAAAAAAAAAAGAAATGTTCATTAAAATAAAATTTATTTATTAAAAAAAATAAAAGCAAGTTTGAATGGTAAAAAAAAATGGGGAAACAACAGGTAATTACCCAGAACTAACAATATTTCCCAATCAAAATCCAATTTAAAAATTTTCATGTCATATAAATTAAATTTTCACTTGAGATAAATTAACTCTTCAATTAAAATTAATAATATAATAAATAAGGAATAAAAATAATAAATTACTGCATATTATGTGAAAAAAATCACCTGAAATAGATAGAAAAATGATGTCTAAAAAAATAAAAAAAATAAAAAAAAGTTCATTAAAATAAAATTTATTTATTATTTGTTAAAAAAAATAAAAGCAAGTCGATTGAGATAAATTTTTATCCAGAACTAACAATTTTTCTCATTCAAAACCTAATTTAAAAATTTTTATGTCATATGAATTAAATTTTCAATTGAGATAAATTAACTCTTCAACTAAAACTAATGATTTGGAAATATTTTTATTACATGTTTTGAAATATCTTTTTTTTTAAAAAAAATTACTCATTAGTAAGTCAATGGCCTACACAATGGACTTACTTTCTTTATTTAAAAAAATTGATTAACTAAAGAATCCCAATTTTTTTTCTAAACTATTTTTTTTTCATAATTACAAAAATCATTAATTCTAATCATTATACACATTAAATTATTGTATTGTTGTTACTTCATTTTTCTTATATTATATTATAAAGTAATTGAAGGATTTTTATTATATTAAAAATAATCTATTATATTCCTAATTTTTTAAAATAAAATTCTGTAAAAAAAATCCGTAACGAAACGGAACAGACATATTTATATATATATATATATGTAAAAAAAATTAAGTCTGCTGAAAAAAATAAAAAATAAAAAATAAAAGCAAGTCGATTAATAATTAATCGACTTGCTTGAGACATTTTATCCCCTGTTCATTCAACAAGGCGATTAGCTACCAATCAACTTTCTTTTTTATTTGAAAAAAAATCGTGTATCCCTTGATCGATTTATTCGCAGCGCGTTCGTCGATTTTCTGATCATCGATTTGTATTAATATAGATTGGTAAATTCTTTCTGACACAACATATATTGGTAAATAATTTATTTATTTATTATATTTTGCTCAAAAAACCTATTAAGTGACTCTCTTTTGTATTCCATCCATTTCAAAATATTAAGAAGCATTTATTTATTTTATTTTATTTTAAAATATAGTAGATAAATAATTTTTTATAAATTCATGTATTTTTTTAATTTTAATTTTAATTAAAATAGATTTATTATTATAAGATATGAGTTAAATAAGAGTTAAGTAAAAATAATAAATGATGATATTTATAGAAAAAAATTTTCTTTATGACATATTTAAGATGTTTAATTAGTTTCTTGATTTTGATAATTTAGATATTTATTTCTTGTATTTTGGAATGGAAGGAGTATATTATTCCTTAGCTATTATTTAATTTATTTTCTTATATTCTAAATATAAATTTTTTATCTTAATTTTAATTATAGGATCTTTTTTAAAATATGAAATAATATTTATTATACATTACAAACAAAAATACCTCTATTCGATTCATGAGAGAGAGAAAGAAAAAAAAATTTAAAAAGAGTAGTTTTAAAAAGACATTATGATTTAAAAAAAATTAAAATAATTAATTAATTTTAACTCATATCCTTAATCTGTATAATTTGGTTAAAATAGTTTTATATTAAAGATTAGAGAGAGTAATATAGTATTCTTTTTCATTAAAAAAATTAGGTAGTAATATATTAATGGTTGTATATATAAGAATTAGCAATGTTAAGATTGTAGACTTCTCAAGACGGGGTAAATTGGAAAGTTTAAAATTTTTATGAAAAAACATAAGTTCATAGTAAAAGCAAAAACTTTCAGAAAAATAGAATACAATAAAAATGAATATAAATGTAAGATAAGAGAAGAGATGACTCATAGATTTAACTTGATTCAGTTCAATCCACTTGATTTACATTTAATCCTCAAGCCACCACTTGAGATTTTCACTATCAGCAAAAATTCAACGGGCTCCTCACAATGCCTCAGTATAAGACACATACTCTATTTTAAAAACATTCAAATTTTTCACTCAACACTCTTACAAGTATTTTTCAATACTCTTTGTGATTCCTCTAATAAAGAATCTTTCTTCCAGATGAAGAAAAGAATTTATACAGAATAAATACTCTCTAGAATAGAGTAGATATAAAAATTAAAGATCAATAAATGTTGTGTGTGGGTGAAGAAACTTTGACACAAAAATTTAACAAAGTTATTGTAAAGAGAGACTTAAATTCGTTATCCACAACTTTAAATGAACTTCTATTTATAGATATATGACTTAATTAATCGTTAGACACAAGATCTAGTTGTTAGAGACTTTAACCAGTGGTTACTCTACAGAAATAGTCATTCACCAATCGCATTTAATGCATCTGACACACCAAAATTTGAATTTTGGGGTTTAACAAACGAATTTCGCAGAGACAGAAGGTTAAAAACTTCAACCTTGAACTTCAAAATTCGTCTGTTCAAATGTGACATTCGAATTTTGGGTTTATCAAAAGTATCCCATGTTAGATTATAAGAATTTTCATATCAAGAGTACATCTATTGAAATTGAATAGTTTGTCTCATATTTCACTGTATACTAGAAATTTGAATCTCATAAGCTGAAATTTGTCTATCAGAAGCATGTTCAATATTACACAAAAGTTTTCTTCTGTGAAATTCGAATGTTGAACTATAAAGTTCGCCTGTCATAGATGTTTTCTAACGAGACTCAGTAGTTCACAATTCGAAATTTGCACTTTGAGGGTCAAAGTTTGTCTGTCAGAGGCAATGACAACGAACTCACTTTAAACTTCTCTAACATTCAAATTTTGACTAAATTTCATATAAATTTTGCACACTTTTACTAACAATGCTTAATTCGAAATTCAAATTTCGGAACTAAAATTCGTCTATCAAAGATAAAACCTCTGTAACTTCAAATTTCATTAGCAAAGTTCAAATTTTGCATAAAATAAGCATGAGTCATATGCAAAATTCTTCTGTTAATCAGTATATTTCAATTTTAATAAATACTAACATAGGATAGCAATGAAATAACTCGTTTAAGTGCTGTGGTCACATAAACAAGCAAGAATCAAAGCTTTTTACCTAATGTACATAGTGAGAAATTCTAAAAACTAAATCTTCAATTATTTTTTACGGGATTTCTTCACTTTATCTTTTTATACTTCTTTGATATTTTCCTTTCCAAGCTCTAGTTATTAGGAATCATCGAAACTTCTAATTCAACAAATAATATAATCAGAAGTATGAAGTTTGAGTTCTGATAATGCAACCGTAGTAAACACTTAGTGATAGAATCTTATTGCTCTTTATGGACCTGCCCAATTCAATTCGAATAAGTCTGAACTCTAATAAATCTTCTAATTGAAGTAGATATATTCAAGATATCATATACTCCAAAAAAAAATTTAGTAATATAATAGACAACTTTTTTCTTATTTTTTCCCAACACCTACATCCCTACTTTGAGATTTATAACTATTGCACATGATAAAGCAATTCTTCTTATGATTGTGATATTATTTTAATATTGGAACAGTTTAAAAAAACCCTTCTATAAAGTGAAAAACTGTTGCCGATTATTGGCAATGGTTTTAAGACATAGCACTAGTCATAACCATTGTTCTGGAAACCAGATCGGATCAGCCGATTCAACCGAGAACCAGCCACTTATCCATTCAGGAATACAAGGGGTAAGTGTATAAATTGGCCAAAAATAGGTCAACTCGATTTTAAACTAGTCATAACCAGTGGGTTGACTGGTTTAGCCTGTTGAAGTGAAAAAGAAAAAACCAGACTTGCATGCTGAGAAGAAAGATCATAGATGATGAAGAAAAGCAAATGAGTAGAAGAAGAAAAAAAAGAATAAGGAAGATGAAAATGAAGAAGAAAGAAAGAAAAAAAAAGAAAGAAAATATGTAGTGAAGATAAAAAAGAAGAAAAAAGTAAGAAGAGGATGAAGATAAAGAAGGAAAATATGAAAGAAGGATGAACGAAAAGAAAAGATGCAGTGGATCGGAGAAAAAGAAGAGGGAGAGAGAGAGAGAGAGAGAGAGAGAGAATGGACGAAATCTAAGAAAAGATATGTGCTTGCCTTCTAAAATCTGAAGTGTCTCAGTACTGGTTAAAAGGGTAAAAGCAACATTTACAATCTATTAACATCTAAGGTTATCCCTATATTTAAAAAAAAAAAAAAAAACTCACACCCTTCTCTCCATTTAATGTTAGCGTTGAGGTCTCGGCCAAAAACAAAAATATTAAAGTTGGACGGTTGGAGTACTTGTACTTGCAGACTGTCCGACACATGTACCAATGCATAATTTTGGGAAGCCTCAGAGTTGATAATTCGTATTGAAAAAAAAGTTTTATAATTCGTATTGAAAAAAAAAAAAACTTTCCCCTCTTCTCAAACCACGTGTCATTCCCATTTGTTATTATTTATTATTATTATTTTTAATTAGCATAAAATATAAAAGAAACTAGTATATGTAATTCTTTTTTTTTAATTTTCTTATTTTTTATTTTTTTCTTATTATTATAATTTTTACAATATTATATGTTTATTTGAAATTTATTTTTTTATTTCAAATAATAATTAATATATAATTAAAATATATTAATTTAATTATAACTGGTTAGATCTTAAATTAAATTATTGAATCTTTAAATTAATATTTTATCTAATTTAATTACTAATCTGATTTTCTTAACATTGATTGTAACTAAAGGTAATGTTTTATTTTTTTGTACTTCTAAGCAATGATAACAAAACAAGGCCGTTGCCTTTAATCGAACAATAAGCAACGATTTTAAGATATTAAATTTTGCAATAGTTTAAAGTTATTGCCTATGGTTGCCTTTAACTTTAAAGGCAACATTTTTTTAATATAACAAACAATACTTAGGTCATAATTGGCAAGAAGGGGCATTTTGAGGGAAATGAAAAAAAAAAAAAGAAATGGAAGAAAGGTTGTTATGAAAATGTTAATTTTTATTTATAAAAATTTTAAATGATGCCTATTAAATATATTTCATAAGAATTTTTTTATTTATTTTTTTTTTTATAAAATTTTTTTTATGTGTACCAAAGCTAAACTTAGTTTTTAAATGTTGCTTTATAGTTACAATTTGTAACTATTACCAAAAGATCAATTGCAACAATATTTTACTTATAATAATTGACTATATATACCACTGCTCGTAAAAGTAATAGAAAAATCTAATTTAGGTACATATGAGTGGTAGAAACTCTCATATATTAAACAAATGGTTGTAGATTCAATTTCTAATTTATATATAAAGTAAACCTAATTAAAAGGAATCTACTTTTGTTCTTAATATCTTATATAGGATATTACTTATTATTATTATTAGTGGGGATATTCTCAATTCACATCAACAAAAACTGGTTTAGAGGCCCCAAGAAGTCTTTTTTTGCCTCTAGTCCTCAAGACTAAAGCTACGTATAAAGAATACAAGTTTGAGAAAGGTGACGAGGAAGTGAACAAATGAGAATGGCAATTCTCGTGAGTCATCATATCAGTTTCTTCTTCTTCTTCAGCACATTACTGTATCTCATCTTCCCAACACTGCAACGCTGCTTCATCTTTATGTCAGCAAGAAAAACAAGCTCCTCTGTTCATCTTTGGAGACTCACTGTCGGATCCAGGAAACAACAACTACATCAACAGTAGTGCTCCCTAAAGGGGAAATTCTAGCCCTTATGGGATTACCTTCTTCAAATATCCTAATGGTAGATTCAGTGATGGACGTCTCGTCCCAGATTTTATTGGTAAAACTTGAATATGGTTAGATAATCTATCATGTTCTTGAGCTTGAATATATAGTATTTTTAAAGAACTCATGTAAATTTATTACAGCTGAGTACGCAAAACTTCCACTGATTCCACCATATCTACAATCTGGATATCATCGATACACTGATGGAGCAAATTTTGCATCTGCTGGAGCTGGCATTCTAGTTGAAACTAATCGAGGATCAGTATGTTGCTTGTTAATTTCTTTTCGCAATCTAGTTTTTGACTGATTTTGATCATTGGTAGATAGATCAGAGTCTAGTGTTAGTGGACTAACACTAGCCAGATTTTCTTGTAAGTAGTATGCAGTTGCCAGATTTTCTTTCTGTGAAAGCAGAAACGCTGAGTAATTATTACTTGCAGGTGGTAGGCCTGAAAACTCAAGTAAAGTATTTCAAGAAAGTGGAGAGACATTTAAGGAGGAATCTTGGTGATGCAGAAGCTAAAGCATTAGTTTCAAGAGCAGTATATCTAATAAGTATAGGAAGCAACGACTACCATTAAGCATGGGCTTCAAACTCAAGCATTATCAAATTATACCCTCAACGATACGTCAGATCGGTGATCGCAAACCTCACGTCTGTGATCAAAGTACGAATATATATATATATATACACACACACACACACTCCTGGAAAGTTATGACTAATTTATTATAAGATATTCCCTGTATAGATACATCGAATCAGAAGCAAAATCTCCTTTATGTCCAGCATTTTAAGATACTAACATGAATATATTTGAGCTGTTGATTCGACAGGAAATATATCATAAAGGAGGAAGGAAGTTCTGGGTCTCAAACTTGGCTCCTTTAGGATGTGTACCAGCCTTTAGAGTAAGCAATAATAGCTGCTTTAAAGAAGCGAATACACTAGCGCAGCTCCATAATCAAGAACTTCCCAAGATGCTTCAGAAGCTAGGAACCCAACTTAAACGCTTTAAATATTCAATAAGCGATTTCTACAGCTTCCTCATATATATAATCCATTTCCCATCTAGATATGGCGAGTGGCTGAGTGCAGGCCATGTTTTTTTATAGGAATATTGATTTTTTGTTTTTAGTAATTTCAAATATTTGAGATGAAATAATTATTTACATATAAACTTTTGATAGGTTTGAAGGAAGGGAAGATGGGATGCTGCGGGAGTGGTCCATTTAGAGGATCATTCACGTGTGGAGGGCACAGAGGAGGAAAGGGGTATGAGCTTTGTAATGATCCAAATGAGCATGTGTTCTTTGATTCTGTTCATCCCACAGAAACATTGTACCAGAAGTTTGCAAGCATAGTGTGGAGTGGAAATCGCAAACAAACATGGCCTTACAATCTCAAAGATCTATTTGAGACAATATAGGTGTGTTGAGTCTTGTGTTGTGTTCCCACTCACATCATAAGACCTTAGAGATTCTATATAGAACATTGTAGCAGTTGAACTGATACTCTGTAGAATTTAATTTCCATTCCTCTTTAGTACCCAAAACTGGATTCTGGATATATTTATGTTATAAAATCAATGATTTGATTTGGAGGATCTCAACATCATAAATATATATATATATATATATAGCATCACTGGTCAAGTATTGATTCCTCTATTACTTTCGAATTTATCCCATACCAGATTTAGAATATGTTAATATTGAAATATGAGAGAATACTACAAATCTTTATATAAAAAGAAATTAAAAATTATACTACATCTAATTGGAAAGATTAAATTTGCAAAGTGCAAAACTGAGCACAGTCATTTTTTGTTGTTGTTATTTTCTGAACTATTTCTACATTGATATACGAACCAACATAGAAATTCATACCTACGTTGGTTAGTGACCAACTAATGTAAATATGGTATAATTTTTTTATTAATTTTAAAAATTGATGCTTTCTATGTATGGAGAAATTGATATCACAGGGAACCTTAACTTTTTTTTTTAACTGAAAATTAACACCTATTCAACTAATTTTGATTTCCATACAAATGAAGAGATGACCAAAGTACGAAAACGAATATATGAGTAAATCTCATTCACATATTAAGCAGCTGATACTATAACAATAGAATCCACAGACTCACAAGAAGAATGCTGACATTTTAGTTCTCAAATAAATATTTGTAGGCACTGAATTTATGAAATATCTTTCTTTTTTTTTTATAGAATCAATAATCATATTAATGTTACTAGTAATATTTTAGATGTATAATAAATAAAGCTATAAATTAATAAGAAGTGGTAATGCATAAGTTCTAAATTTGCAGGATTACTATGCTAATCGATAATGGTTACATTCATTCATTTAATACTTATAGCTAAACGACCAACATTATTTTTAAAAACGACCAATAGATAAATTATTTCTAGGTGTCAAGGGATATTATTTAAAAACGACCAACATTATTTACACCAGTTGTGCCGTGATACCTGGTGGAAACTTGGGAGACCTGCAAGAGATTCTTAGTCTTATTTTTCACTCTAACTCCTCACCCTAATGAATGGGGAAGGTTTATATTTAATAATTTTTAAAGTTATGATTCATATATATATATATATATTTTTTTTTAATTTTAATTTTAGCCAAATCTTAAATTTATTCTATATTTATATTATTTCAATTAGTCATAATTAATGTTAATTTATTATATTTTCATATATTTTTGTTTCTTAATCTAAAATCCATATATCATTTTACATTCCCCAAATTAGTATTTTTTTAATATTTAATGGATATTTTTTAACATGAAATTAAGTTTTGAAGTTCAATTTTTATTATAATATATTACATAAAATGAAAATCACATTCGTGTACTTGATTTAAAAACAATAACAAAATAAATCTATTAAATAATTGCTTGGACCAAAATTAAAATGAGCCTGAAATGGGCTAGCCATGAATCAAAATTAGAGTGGGGCAATCCAGGCCGGCCCGGCCCGCCTCGGTCCGGGCCCAAATTGGGCCTGGACAAAAGGCCCGGATTGCCAAACGAGCTCGGTTTGTAAAGCCCGAGCCCATATGGCACGGGCCTGCAGGCCCGTATATTTTTAAAAAATATTTTTTATATATTTTTTTACATTTTTTCATATAATTTTTTAAATTAATACAACTAATTATCAATATCATTCACAAAAAATTAACATAATATTTAAATTTTACAGTTAACACATCATTAATTAATAAAATAATATATTTTTTAATATTTTAAATAAAAAAGGGAAAATAGGCCCATCGGGCCAGCCCGCCACGGACCAGGCCCAAAAAGCCCGTTTTTCCTTTAGGCTTCTAATTTTAAAGTCCGGCCCGCCCGTTTTGTCAGGCTATTCGGGCTAACCCATCGGGCTTGACCCATTTTGCCAGCTCTAATCAAAATGTAAAGTGGGCCGAGCTTTTCAAAGGAGCATCTGTCTTGATTTCTTGATGCACAAGATCGAACGTTGTTTGCATTAAAAAAAAAATCGAACGTTGTTAGTGGCAAACAGAAAATATATGGATGAATTAATTTTAACTTATAAAAAATAATGTAAAAATTATAACAAACTATAAGAATCTAATGATTAATTTTTCTAAATTTGATCAAGGACATTTTCTTAGCTTACAAAAACGGGTTTGCTAAAAAGAATCTCTTCGCAAGAAGATACTTTTAAAATTGCTTCACCTAATAACAATTTTAATAGTCATTTGTTTGGAAAAAAATAACAATAATATAATAAGATTAATCTATAGACTCCTTCATAATTTTTAAAATTAGATAATTCTCATGGGAATAAAACGGGTTAGCTTGGTTCTTGTGAGTCTTTGGATTCATTGTTACAATATCAGATCAGCTGCTTAATGTGTAAATGGAATTTAATTAATAGATTTGTTTTCCAGCCTTTGTCATTTTCAATCATATAGAAAGAAGAATTAGTTGAATAGGAGTTAATTTTCATTTGAAAAAAGAAAAAACAAGCTAAGGCCCTGTTTGATATGAATAAAGGAAAATGAATTCTTTTTGGTAACACAAAAATTGAGATAAATAATATGTATTACATTCATGTCAATCATTGCTTGATAATAATTATTTTTATTATTAATTTTTATTTAAAATAGATATAACAATTTACATTGAAAAAATATTTCATTTTCTTTTCCATTTTTAAGAATTAACATAAACTTTACTCTAGTCTTTTTTTTTTTTTGCCATAAAACTTTACTTTAGTCCATAATTATAAAATTGGATATATATATATATATGCACACACATACATGTATAATGTTGAGAAGAGAGATATATAATAAATTAATATATGTAATGATACAATGTAAATATCATATACATTTATAGTTTTTAATTAATGTCGCGTTCTTTTCAAATATATGAATATATAAATGTAGAACATTTAATTTAATAAACATCATCAGAAAAACAAGAAATGAATTAAGGAATGTAAACAGAAAATTTTGAAAATTTGTAGATATATTATTTGTTCATTTGTTGAGACTTGAGATTGTGTTTTCACATAGGGACCACTGCATGAGAGAGTCAGACGAGGATTTGTTGAAATTTGAGAGTCAAGTGGGAAATTAAGACACAAGACGCGTGTTGAGGTTGCTACCTGAATTTCAGTTCATCTGCCCTTCGCATTGTTCAGGACTCACACCCCACCAACTTAGAGGTGGTTAAGTTTACAGTTTTATAAAAATAAGATATAATAAATGAAGTTTATGAAAATGAAGTTTAGTAAAAATAAGTTTGTTGTAGGTTGTTATTATTGGATATTCTTTTTATAAAACTATAGTTTGACGAAAAAGTTGTTTTGAAGATAAAAATTAAAAATATTTTTAGATGTATAATATAAAGTTAGTATCCACCCTATTTTTCAAAATTAGAAAAGTAACTATCTCCCTCATTTTTCAAAAGTGCAGTTTAATCCGCTTTTTCATTTTTCAAAAAAACAGTTTGGTACATGTTCTTAAAAAATATGATTGAAAACCATAGTTCATTTTTGGAAAAAATCAACCAAACAGGCACTTACTTTCTTTTGTTCCTAAAAACTATCTTTTTAAGATTTTTCACAATATTTATCACTTGAAAATATTAATGAAATATTAATTACATTTTTCACTAGTTTACCCATTATTAATACTTTTAATTCTCTCTTAGTATATATGAAACAAATTTAAGATAAAATACTATTAAATTTTACAATAATTTATATCATTTAATTATTTTCTTAATTTATGTGAAAAATCCTAAAATAACAATTTATATGAATTGGAGGAATAAAACACACAATAAGCTCCCTCTGTTTCATTTTAATTATTGCTTTTTTTATAAAATTAAGAAGAGTTATGAATAATTTGATGAATAATGTAATTTTATTAAATTACCTTTAGTTATTATATATCTTTTCTTTACCAATTTTTATGTACGGCATTGATAATGTAAAACAAAACGTGAGTAAAATTGAAAATTTTATAATTTTCTAAAGCTACAATCAAAATGGAAAGAAGGAAGTAGTGCACTGCTTTCATATTTACTCTACAATTGTTATTGAACATGACATTAGCAAATTTTTTATTTTCTTCTTTTAAACTAACTAGATTGGATTAATCAATTTGTCAATTTAAATTTAGTATGGAATTGTCAGGAATATAAAGTAGTTTCCAAAAATATTCTCATTTAATGTTAATAACTATTCCATTGTGTAATTAACGCAAATAGATTATATTGAAAATATATTATCTTAATTAGGAGTATTTTGGGAAAAAGTCATTAAATACGTCAGACAAATCCTATGTGTCCCTTATATTTTGAAATACGGAAACTCTCACATTTGTCCCTTATATTAAGTAACGGAAGAAGTGTATATATATATACATATATATACATATACATATATATACATATACATATATATATATATGTATATATAACAACAGTACTGGTTTTGTGAAGATCGACCGATCGATTTACAACGTTGTGGGTGATATATATTTTATTTTGTAGGACTTAGCGAAGGGAAATCAGCATGCTGTGGAACTGGAGCGTTCAGAGTGGGTGTGGAGGAGGGTTCAGTGGGAACGAGAAGGGCAATCTTTCCCACAAAAACCATGAACATACACACACTAGCTGAATTCTTTTGGACAAGAAGTATAAGGAGGAAGAGATAAGATGGTGGCAAGAACACTATTCTCTGTGTTGTGTGTAGCAACGATATCCTTCTGAGCTCAGTGAGGTGCAACAATGGCAGATCTATCCCACCACGTAAAGCTCTGATTGTGCTCGGAGATTCTCTGTTCGATCCTGGGAATAACCAATAACTCAAATCTAGCATCAGAGATATTCCTCATCTAACTGGCCTTATGGTGAAACCTATTTCAAGCATCCCACTGGCAGAATCTCTAAATGGTCGTGTTGTCCCTGATTTAATAGGTTAGTTTCACTTCCTTCCCTTAAATGTATATATGATAGGCTAAGGTGTCAGCATACATATTGACCTCACGAAACACATGGACCAGCTTCACATGCTAGTCTTGGTTGAGGAGATTTGAGAGTCCGCTAGCTCTAATATAGAAAGCTATGGATAATCATCATGCACCAATGAGGATAACTTTGCGGGAAGAATTTTGGAATTTAGTTCCAAAATCACCGGCTTAAATCCAAGAGACCAAGCAAGCTTAAGACTAGTGAAAACTCCCCAACACTCAAGCCACAATAGCACTACACCAGCCAAGATTTCTAGAATATCCATGTAGCCAATGACCATTTTGATGCCTAAGAGGCCACCACACCCCGCCAAGCCAGGATTCCCACAACTGAATCCATAAAAATTCACTTTAATCCAATTTTCATCCGACGGCCACCACTTGATAAAAGTACGGCCACATATGTTCTTTTATTATTATCGAATGGCAAACCCAGAAGGCCAAGGGCCCTATTTTGAACAATTGATCTTAACTAACTCAATTTAAATTAGTTGGAATCTAATGTATCAAGCAAAAAAAAAAAAAGAAGAAGAAATACTATAGGGAGAAAAATGCACGTAGGTCAATGATAATACTCAATTTTAAAATATAGACTAAAAAGCTTTATAGTTTAAAACATTTTCATAATAGAAGCATAAACTCATAAAAAAAATTAGAGTGATCATTAATTCTTTCCATGTAAATACTCGATTAGTTTAAAAAATTGATTACCCATAAAGTATCAAAAGGCAATGTAAGTCAACTAATTGCACTTGATTTTCTGCAACTAGAATTGTCTTATCTAATAATACTCTTTGTATTGCTGCTTCAGAAATATGGAGATAATATTGCAAACTGCAACTGTTTAATTTCTTTCCAGGTTAAAATACTTGGTTAGTTTCACCTTAATATTTAATTGGGTCATAATAATTTATAGGCTTATAATTGAATATCGTAATAATTAATATTCCGTAGATCTGACCGTCGAGAAATGTGATAGTGATTACTGATCACCAAAGCGAGGATGCGAAGTTGGCATTCTGAACTGACGATCGATGCTGCTTCGCTGATCCGTTGCAAACTGTGGATTGTGGAAAGCCCATAGTTATGGACTTAAGCCCACCCCACCCCACCCCACCCCCCCCCCCCCCCGCCCCCCAAAAAAAACTGTTGGGCCAAATATAACAACATCATATGACGAGTAAAATCTCTCACCTCCCCAAAAAGATAAAAAATAAAAATACCGACTCATGACAATTAGGTTGGGTAATATAGGATTCAACATCTTTAAGTAAGGTCATGTGTTTGAATTTTATATATGAGAAAAAATCACGTTAAGGAGAACTATTCATATTTGAGCCGATAATAATGGAATATGACTTAATAATTTTAAAATACAAAAAAAAAAAAGAACACCAAATAATGATACCAAAAAATACCTTAAAAAAAGTGAAATCGTATATACAAATATATTGTTAAAATTATTTGTTATTTAAAATGAAATGTAGATAATAACAGTAAAAGAGACATATACAAACTTGTGTGTGATGGCTTCGGGCCGTGATGCGTAAAAGTGATTAAGACAAGAGACTTGGAAGCAATGAAAAGGCAACCACAAAACGAGAGGAGTGAAAGCAACACTTTAATTGAGGCACATCCACTTTAAGCTTAATTTGCACGCCTTGCTTCTCATCTGTCTTCAATAATTCACACATTCTCTCACCATCAATCCCTCTTGTCTTCAACCCCTTCCTGTGACTTCATCTTCTCATCAATATATGCTGTCTCAATTATCATCTTCTATACATTTATGCATCCTCCTATATTAATTTTTGTTATATATCATGCCACATTTTTTCTGGACCACCAGCTTTAGCCGCTACTCCACCAATCATGTTAATAGTCTCTTTTATTTTATTTTTTTTCACCCGATATTATATACCTACTATGCTTTAATTCAATGATTTATCGGAGTCCAAACTAATCTAAATCAAGTCAAGTAAAATCTTTTTGAATGGCAAACTCTATCATCAAGTATTTAATACAACTGCATTCTTAAGATTCAAACTTAAGACCTCTGGATAAGAGGCTACAATTCCTCTACCAATTGAATCAAGCAATTGATAGTTAATTATCTCCTTTTTTTAACATTAAAAATACCCCTAATTAATTATTGAGGACTAATTCT
This sequence comes from Adenanthera pavonina, assembly GCA_026686845.1. Lineage (NCBI taxonomy): Eukaryota > Viridiplantae > Streptophyta > Magnoliopsida > Fabales > Fabaceae > Adenanthera > Adenanthera pavonina. The sequence goes on from JAIVEN010000006.1 coordinate 36,300,447, forward strand.
TTCAAGATAAAAAAAAAGCATCTAAGTGTGTTTTACTTTTCTCAACAAGATCATTTCTAAACAAATGGTTAGAAGTCGAAACTTAAACAATAACTTTAAGGGATCCAGCTATTTGCCAACTACATTGATCATTTTTTGTAATAGTTATTTTTTTTATTAAGATAAATTAATCTTCCCCTTTAAAAAAACTGATTAAATTATACAAGTTTTACTTCAATCTCTTAACATTATTTAATGTGTTCTTTTCCCTTAAACTTAAGGGTGCATTATATTATCTTCAAATAACTTTTTTGTGGCCAAACTTAGTGATGTGTCTAGTTTAAGTGTTTATCATAGTGATATATCACTATAATAAGATCTGGACCATCCAAATTTTTTTATTTAAATTTTTTTAAATAAAAATATTATTTTTTAAAAAATAATAATAATTATACAATTATTTTTATTTTATATTCTACATCTCATAAAATAAAAATATATTTAAAGTATAATAATAAGATAAAATTAAATCTAAACTATTCAATTTTAATTTCAACAATTCATAATTGCGACGAGTATTCACTGCTCCTACATGTGATAAGCACCATATCCAATTTCCTTATTATTGACGAAGAAGATCAATCATCCTCAAAACTGACATTATATTTTCCTAGAATTACCAGTTTTCTAGTTTCCTTATCTAAAAACAAGACAAAAAGGTTCCACATATAAGAGAGAGATATGACAGGACCACCAAAAATTCAGGTTGTGTATCAGTGTGTTCAAGAGTCAAATGCTATCATCAAAAAGGCTAACTTTGTTGATATGTCTTAGGCCCTATCGCACTTTGAATTTTACTTTCACACGAAATAAAATTCCAATCATAATGATATAGATCATATTGATAGGTTATATAGATCATAGATTTCACACTCTTTCCTCCTGTTGAATGGAGTTAAAATGGCATTATATTTGCCGTTGTGTTATATGACTTTTTAATTTTACTATAAATTACTCATAGACGCTGTCACTTCTTCAATTGCAACATATCTTGTTTGGAAATGCTTAAATATAATTACTGATACGTCTTTAGAAATTCAATTTAGATATTGGTCGGTCTTTAATTATTTTAGATTTTTAAATCTGGTAATCAAACCACTAATTTATTTATCCAATAATCTGATAAGGAAATGATTAATGGTTCTGGTGCTTTTTTTCCTTAAATAATCTCAAATTTAAGATTTGTATATGAACGAAAAATAATTACCATAGCAAAGCTCTACAACCATACCCATGTGGTTTAATCCGATTTAATTCAAATTAGCCGGTCCAATTAACTTCTAAAAACAATCAATATTACCAAGAAAATTGTTAAGAATTTTGCTTGCTGGAGACTAGAAGTTGGGTAGGTTGGTATGTTATGTCCTGCTTCTGTTTTACTTTGTATTTTGTTTTAATTAAATGAAATTTTGTTTGGCTAAAAGATTTGTAAATTTATTGTGTATATTTATAAAAAAATATTTTTAAAAAATGAGTAAAGACAATAAACTCAATAAATATTTATATTATTTTATATATTTTCTCTTAAATATACAGTATTTTGTTTAAAAAAAATTGTCAATCCCTTACATCTACTGATGCAAACTAGTGAGAGTGGTGATGGAGTAAGAAATTCAAGAGGTTTCCCTTAAATTTCTCTATCATTGTGTATTATATATGTTTTTTTTTTTTGCTTGGACCAATAATGCAAGAGAATCACTGCGTGTCACCGTCACCAATTATACATACTATATTATAATTCCATTGAATTATATTTTTGTAATTAACCAAAAAATTGTTTTCAAGATAAACACACAATGAGATGTGGTCCACTGATTGATGACCCAATATCAGGGATTTGACCTAATATATATCAGAAAGGCCTCAATCAATAATAATGTTGACTCTATTAATGTATTATCAAGACAGTCACTATCTTAATATATATATATATATATATATCTGACACAGACTCACTGTGTATTAAGATTTATTGCACTATAATATACTTCATGTAGTTGAATATATAAAAGTCAGTAAAAATATGTATGAAGTTTAATTTTTTTAAACCTTTTTCTATTTCACATTATGATGTAAACTTATACGGCAAATAGTTTTATTTGTCTTTGTTTTTTCTAATTTAATTGGTGGTTGGAAAAATATTAACAAAACGGATATAACTTTTTTTAGAATTATTTGATGATTATTTGGTACTGTTAGTGTCAAATTGTACCAACTAATTTAAATTTGATTCAAATTCAACTTTAAAATGAGAGATTTGAAATTTTCCGCCAAAAATAAAATTGAAATTTGAAATCTTATTCAAAGAATATCAATTGTTTCTCTATTTTGACTCAATTATGATGGGTTAATCTGATGTAATTAATTAATTCTAACTTTAATATATTTTCTTAAAGGATTCCATATTTTCTCGTTCCTGAAATATCGCTGTCTAGACCAGTGAAAAGAATACACGTCAGACATCGGCGACGTTGGCTCAAAGAAAAAGAAGGAAGAAGCACGCAGGCATCACGTGATAGAGATGAAATGTCCACATAATTCCACATCATCAGACAGCTGTATCCAAGTTGCCTGAGATATTTGGCCACGTTGAATTGGCGAAAAAAAAATTAAAAAGAATTGAAAGCAGCCCCGCAACCCACCGGAAGCTCGTTGGGTGGAATTGCCAATTTTCCTTAAATATATTATTATTTTTTATAATAAGAACGTTTATAATAAAAAAGTTTAGAGTTGGCACCCATTGATCAGATTTTTGCATCAATAGCAGGAATTGACCCTTGGCGGAGGATAAAAGAAGATAGTAAGAAAAGTATGGAGAAAAATTGAAAAAAAAGTATATTTTTCCTTATTTGAGGAAAAAATGAGTAGAAGAGAAAAATGGGAAAGATAATATATAGATCTCATATATCTTTCTCCCAATTTTTCTCTCGAGAGGAGATTTTGGAAAGAAAACTCTAATTTCAAAATTACTTTATCAATTTTTTTTACTATAAAAAAATACCTATATTATTTTAATTTAAACATTGATATATTATATATTTTTAATTTTAACATTATTTTAAAATTTTTTAAATCAATGTATAAAAAAATAATTTTAAAAATTGAAAAATTAAGATTGGATAAAATAATTTTAAATTATGATTAAAATTAAAATTATATTTTAATTTTATTTATTAATATGATATGAAAATTATATAAATAATATGGTATAATAACAAGTTTTATTATATGTAAATACTTCCGTATAAATAATAAGAGTGTTATTATCAATGTAAAATTAGTCACTTTTTTCTCTTGCTATTTTCTTCTATTAAGTTAAACATATCAAAAAAAAATCACTCCCTCACTTTCCTCTTCTCTCCATCCCATTTTCTCTCTTTAGTCAATTGTAGGGTGAATGTATGTTTTTATGGAATATGGGTACCAACTAGACCAATATTGATTGGCAAAAATATTAGTTTTTCTTTCTTTTTTTTTGGCAACATTAATATATTTCCTTAAATATACTAATTTTCTCTTTTATAATAGGACAGTTTACAATAAAAAAGTTTAGAGTAGGCCTCCTAGCTCAAACAATACTTATGAGAGAGTTACAAATTACTTACTAACAAAATTCTTATATTAATAATAGGATTTTTTTAATGAGTACTAAGAGTATCTCTCAATTAATAGCCTAAAACTAATTCTCTTTGAAGTGTAGAAATTATTAAAATGAATTTTATCTTTCTAAAAAAAATCCTTTTCATATACATGGTTAGAAATTAAATCTAAAATAACATATCTATGGAATAAAACTATTTACCAATTGTGCTAAATTTTGTTAGTCATCAGTAACAGATTTTGAACATATGAGCATATGTTTATGTAGAATACAGACCAATTTCTTAGCAACTAAATCAATATTTATTGGTAAAATATATTAGTTTTTTTTCCAACATTAATATATTTTCCTTAAATATATAAGTTAACACTCTTTTTTTTTGTCAAAAATCGAAACGGTTAATTAAATAACTGAATTTCCCCTTAGAATTATATTTTTATACATTTTAGAAATAAGGAATTTTGCAGAAAATTTGACTGGTCTGCGAATTGGTGACAAGAAGTTAGGAAATTAAATGAGTCCCATGTGGATATGTCCTTATTTCATAAGTGGCACATGTACCTCGGTCAAAATTGAATGAGCTCCGTCTATTATTTTGCATGCATTCTAATAAACCCATTTCATTTCACTATTCCATTTATGAAAACCACCTCGATTCTATTTTCCATATTATATCTTCTAGTCAATTTATACATTAATTAAAACTAAAATAATATGAAATTAACTTCTTTAATTACCAATCAACTACTACATTCATTTATTTTTAAGAGTGGTTGGAGGTTTTACCACACATATTAAAAAATATAATTAATATATTAGAGTTTTTTTTAAATTTACTAATATATTCTTATAAAAATAAATAGATAAAAAATAATAATTAATGTTATTTTTTACTTTTAAAATGAGAGATGAGAGTATAAGTGAAAAATAGTAATTAATGTTATTTTAAAATTTTAAAGAGAAATAAAAATTTTCTTAAAATATAACAAAATAAAAAAAATGGAGTATATGTCTGCATCACATGTGTTTATCTCACACACGCAAGAGTTAATTATGAGTGCCTTGCATACTAAAATACAATGTAGAATAAAAGATAATTCGGCAAAACAACTTGAAGATAGATGCAATAAATTTTAAAGATTATTAATCATGGATATTTAAAATTACTTTCCTGGGTGATGGATATTTAAAATTATAGTTGAACTAAAAGCACCCATTTTTATCTTCGAATGCTTCTAGAATCTTCGATTGATGAAGGTTCATGTTGAATAAGGACAAGACGGATGAAGTTAATTGTTTTCTACAAAAAAATGTTATACTTTTTTATAATTTTTTTTGAAAGACAAATTCAAAAATATAGAAGTGAATAGTTTTTTTTTTTTTTTACAAAATTAATAGGATGGGAGGCATCTCTTGTTCTTTTGACATGTTGGGGATACCAACCAGTGACACAATTCATATGATCACAATGCTAGACTAAACCATAAGCAATTCTTCTTAGTTTGCAGCTGCTTAACTATTTTCTGAAGTGTTGGGAAATATTTTTTTCCAAATTGATATTAGATACCCATCAAGTTAGACTTCAGATGATAATTTTAGCTTTCTAGGAAAATTCAAACCAACAACAAGTGAGAATTCTTGTTCGAATCTGTAACCATGTGTGACAACTTGCATTGGCAAATATATGCATATTAATTATGAATGGATTAAAAATAATTTATTGTGATATTTGTATTACCTTTTCGACATTTCTGATCTAATAATTTTAGTTTTAAAGAGTTTCGAGTTATGTCCATAGGCATGTTTCCCAGCCGTTGAGGAGGATGAATGCGTTTGTCGGTTGGCTAGACAAGTTCAAAATATTATAATGCATTCTAGGATTTAGAGCCTGGTTGGATTTGATATATAATCACTTATGGGAAGATAATTAATTATATGGAGAAGATGTTAAACATATCTTACTTTTTAATAGGTATTTGTACTTCAAATAAGTGATTATGAGATAAGTTAATTTTTTTTATTTATGATAATCACTTATCTTCTCATAATTACTTATTTCTTTTTTTTATAATTATTTATTTTATTTTTTTCTTATTATTTCTCCAATAATCACTTAAACCCTCAAAATTCAAACGCATTTATTTTTTTAAAACCACTTATAAAGTAAAAAATTTAAACACAAATCAATTTTGATATAATCATTTATCCTCATAATTAATTATTGATAATCACTATTATGAATAAATAAATCCAAACTCATACTTAAACGGTTTTTTTTCAGGCTGCAGGACTTATTGAACTTTCGACAGACAGAACATATAAAACATATAACGTGTCATGTTTGTTCTTTTTCTCTTGGATGACTCACCCACGTATAGCTTTTTTTTTTTTTGTAAGCAAACCTTCCATATTCAATAGTGATTTGAGTCACTCATTTAAAAAAAAAAAGTGATTGAGTCATAGCATTGTTATTTTTCACAAATTCACTCTTAGATTCCGATATTTATGTTTTGTAATTTAAAAAATTATATTATAATTGTTTAAGAGTATTGGTGATGTTTTTATTATCCTTAAAATATTAATTTTTTTTAAAAAAATTATTGTTAACATAAATGATAAGTTTTTAATTAGATCATCTTCCCTAAATTGTTCCATTTGGAAGGAGACTAAAGGCAGTCATACTGATACATACTCAAACCTATTCCTTGCTCTTAATGAGAAAAAGAGGAGGATTTCAATGCAAATATTTTGTTTTTTTTTTATAATTACTACATTTAAATACATGCAAATTAAGTTAGACACCACATGGTTGAAATAAAAAAGGTATTATTTATTACACAAATGGGAAATAAAAAAAATGAGTAAATGATAAATGCAAATGATAGAACACATGTTAATTAGCTGTCAATGAAGTTGTAAACCGCAGTCAAGGCCATTGCTTTCTTGAAGATACAACGAATCCATGCATGCATAAGGTATGAATTTAATGAGATTTTAAAATCAAATTTGGAAAAACAATTCTTTTATGTATTTGAGTTCATACTATAGTAAAATACATCAACAATTAAAATTCTCTAATATATATGTTGCCTGTGAGAAAATTATGTGACAAATATATTATTTTTTTGTATTTTCTCATCTGTTAAGCAAATGGTTAATTGATGGTTCGGTTCTTAGCTAGAGTAAACCTAATTAAAAAGAATTTATCACTCACCCTCAATATCTTGTAAAGTGAAAACAATAAAGAAGAATGATAACAACAGAAGAACACAACAAAATGAAGGGAATTTTAAGATTTATTTTTTTAAAAGCTATAATGGGAATTAACAAATTAGTGGTTAGAGTTGATGACATGCACAAATTAGTACACATGGACAAGATTGATTGCATAACCTTAATATTGGGTCCTAGAAGTTACCAGAAAAATAAAAGATATTGGGTCCCAGGAACTCATTAAAATTAGAATAAGTCTTATGATTTAAATAATTTTTACATAAATACTTATAAATTATTTATTAACAAAATACTCACATAAAAGTGAAAATTGAACTCATTCTCTTATGAGATCGATATAAACTAAATCGTTATAGAGTGAACAAATACTTGCGGGCAAAATAATGTTAACTTCGAAGTCTTCTAAAACTAATTATTATATTTATGCCAAATATATTAATGAGTGCAATTTTCACTTTTTGGTTCATCTAACTTCAAAAAAATCCCAGATAAATAAATTAATCTATTATAAATACTTATTTATTTTTCATCTAAAAATAACAGAATTGGGTCTGCCTTAAATTTCTAAATGATCACACAACTCTGACTTAGTATATTCCATCAACATTGTACTTTTTTTCTAAATAAATGAACAAAATATTCGTATAATTTATGTCCGTTCTTCTTTTAAAATGTTCGAAATATTTAAAAGAAAAATCTGAAGTTTGACCTAATAATAATTAAATTAATAAGACTTGTGACTCAACTTGGAAAGCAATTTATAATACATAGCAAGTGGGGGTGGCTAATATTCCAGAAGGATATGTGTGAAACGTGGTGTAATGTAGGAAAGACCAATAATTGATGCCTTCCCAGACTTTTTTTCTTTTGGAACAAAATGCCTTCCAAGACATTGGAAGCGCTAATTTTGGATATTCCCCTTTCCATGGTATCAAACCATCCAATCATCAAAACCTACATTTTCCTATATTCTTATTCTATTCGTTTACCAAAATCCCTAGTTTCCTTATAAAACACAGCCTATTTCACTTGGCTTATTTATTTATATTTATGTTAAATTGCATATATAATTTTTTTTCTAAATATTTGAGTTAACGTTTCAAATGTTCATAATTTTTTAAAATTTGTACAATTGATTTTATTTTATTAATTAATCCGTTATTTTAGTGACAAAATATATGATTCATCAATAATAAATTGAACTGTGTGTTTTTTTTTTTTGGAGTTTCTGATACGTTAACGAGGCTCTTCTCTTCACAAATATATATTATAAGAAACTCCTCATCAACCTATTTGCTAATACATAGAAAAATATTTTATAAAAAAATAAAAACTCTATTTAATTTAATTAAATTTAAAAAAATTGTTATGTTTTATAAATAATTTTCAAAAATTATGTTTTTTTGCAAACAAAAGACAAACCATATGTAATATGATACACGTATCATATTCTTGTAAAAACAAGTCCACAACAAACTTACTAGAAGTTATAATTATTGGAACAACATTTTAAATATATATTTAAATTTATTTCTTTAAAATGTAGTATAATTTTTCTGAAGAAGATTACTTACCGTGTTTAACTTTTATCAATTGGTAAGAAGTAAGGAACGTGTTTTCTTTTGTATTTTTTTTTAATGTAGAACCGTGTTTAATTTTAAGTGCACGGAATAAGTTGACTCAGTATGTTCTTATTTTAAGTTTTTTAATAATTTATTTTTCACATCATAATATGCAATTAAACAAACTTATATATTTACGATTAGATTTTTAAATCGAAACATAATAATTATACGGTTTTTGTAAATAACTGAATAATGAATAATTCTCAATTAAATTATATATGTGTCATATTATTAATGAATAGTTATATTCCCATCATAATTTGACTAGATAAATTGATAATAAACGTATGAGAAAATACATATGACTTTAATACTAAAATATTATAAAAATACATATTGAATTTTTTTAAAATATTAATTAAAAAATAATTATTGGAAACTAGATTTTCCATGTAATGCATGGAATAACTAGTAATCTAATAATTTTTTTGAAAAATATAATAAATTTTTTTACTGAAGAATCTAATAATTTAAATAAAATTAAAAATTAAAATTAAAAAAATAAAAAAAGTAGAGAGAAGAGATAAAAATAAAAATAATAATGATAGAATAAAAAAATTAATTACAATACAAGTTACACTGTTCATATAATAAGTTGCATATAAAATCTCATGCAAGCTTATTATATTGTGGGGCTCCCTACAAGACAATAAGTTGCACTGTGTTTTTTTTTCCAACATGTAAAATAAATTGCATTATTTACAACATGTGATTAGTACTAATTCTATGATATATATGCATATAACAATGTTTTGATATAAATAGATTATAAATATGGATAATTTTTCTAGATGCATTTGGGACTTAATGGATAGGGTGTCTGATACTTTACCATCAACACAGCAGTTCAATTCACCCTTTGGTTAAAAATATGGGTAATCTTTTTAATTATCGATCTTCTTTTTAAGTTTTTTTTTGGCCAACTTTAAGGTATGAAATTTTGTAGAATAACATAATTACAATAACTCTTTATTGTGTATAAATTTTTATCCTATGATCTATGAAATAAAAAAATAAAAATAATGGTAGGACTCACATTGTATTTTCCCTTATCTCTTTTTTCATAATCATTAGAATATTTGTTTTTTGAAGCTTATCATTGTTTCTACTCCCTCCGGTCCTATATATAGGACCTTTTATCATGGTCCTAAATATAAGATCCTTTACAATATACGATGTGGTATTTATTATGCATTTCCAAAAAAATACCCCTATTTAATGTATTCAAAGAGAAAAAGAGAGAGATTAAATAAGGATAGTTTTGGAAAAATGTTGAAATTTTTAAAGAAATCGAGATAGTTAATTAGTTTTAACTTCCTTTCTTAATTCGCGTGATTCGGTTAAAATGGTCAGAGGGAGTAATATTTAATTTGTCGAAATGTTGATTCGGTGAATTACGGTGAACTCTGACCGATTCAAATTTGGTAAAAAGTATGCGTTACTAAATCACCTTTTACGTAGAAATACCGTCTCGAAATTTTAATTTAAATAAGGGCTGTTGTTTTTTTTTCTTCTTTCCCTATGGTTTCCATATTTGTGATTATATTAAATTTTGTGTGGATGTATGGTGCAGTGACCGAAGCTGCGGTTTTCTTCTCTGGCGATCTGACATTCATCACATTCTTTCTCCTTTCCTTCTCTGAATCCACCAATCCCCTCATTTAAACACAAAGCTGCTTCTCCATTCCCCAAAGCCTGAGCTTCTTGATTGCTTTCCCAAGCTGTTTCTTAGCTCTGATTCAATTTGCTGGTTTTCTGAGTATTCAGTGTGCTTTTGATTTGAGGATCATGTTTATGGATTGGATTGATGTAAAAGCTTGAGTGGTCAATGGACTCATGTGTATTGTAGAGGTTCTGATCAAATAGAAAGCTTTGGCTATTTTATTTTATTTTATTTTTGTTTTGCTGTTTTTGTGGGTTTTTTTGGTTTACTTTTTCTGCTGGTGATCTCGTTGGAATAACCCGAGCTTTGTGGGCTCGGGATCTGAAGTTTGATGGAGTTATCAAAGGAGAAGCAGCGTTGTGTTGCTAATGATGGAGCTGACCATAATTCCTGCATCATGCAGAAGTTCAGGCTTTATGAAACTCGCTCGGTATACATATCTTTTTCGCCTTTTATACCCTTGAATATGGCACACAATTGTCTGTCAGTACACTCTTTGCCTGATATGGATAGATATTCTATGTGCATTTTCGTGTTTGTATGTTTTTGTTTGTTGATGCAAGCGTTTCTTTGGATGCTTTTTTTTTTAAGGGGGGATCAAAATCATGTTCATTTATCAAGCTTACAAGTTTATTTTTGAATCTTCAATCTTGATGCCTGACGACGGGTAAAGTATCATAACGGGTGAGGAGCCATTTTTTTTTTTTAAAGATGTTTCTAAATTGGGATTTCGGCACTTGCCACCATGAAGGTGGCTTGGTAGGTGGTTATCTATGCGCATTCTCATAGATTTTGCAGGGATAAGTTCATTAAAATCGGCCTGATTTGTCCAGAATATAAATTTTATAGCCATTATAATTCATTTCTGATTGTGATTTTTGTTCTTCGTGATGCATGTAATGGTTAATAAAGCATTATTTCTATCAATTTCGCATTCATGCAAACATTAACTTTACTCCTTTTTTTTTGCCCCTATTGGAGAATTTAGGATTAGGATTTTTTTCCTTCTTATTTTCTTTACTAGTATTTTTTCCTTATCAAATATTCTCTTTATTGCATTCACATAAGGCATAGACACATAATTCAACTATAAAGCACCTTTGGGGTGTTCTTAATGTTATTCTATATGCAGAAATTTTATATGGTTGGGAGAGACAAGAGCAGAACATTTTGGAGGGTCTTAAAGATTGATAGATTGGAGACAGCTGAACTAAATATCACTGAGGATTCTATGATATACTCAGAAATTGAGTGCTGTGATCTTTTAAGACGGATACATGAAGGAAACAAGCCAATAGGGGGACTTAAATTTGTGACAACTTGCTATGGAATCATTGGTATGTTCTAAGTTTGAATTGGTGCTGTTACTATTTTTCACTATTATTAACCAGAAGACATCCACGTTATCATGTTTTCTTTTGATTTAGGATTCATCAAATTTCTTGAGCCATATTACATGTTGATCATAACAAATCGAAGGAAGATTGGCACAATTTGTGGGCATGCAATTTATACCATCACAAAGAGCGAAATGATTCCAGTTCCACATCCTTCTGTGCGATCCAAAATGGCATATTCTAAGGATGAGAACAGGTCTTTAGTCCATTCTACATGTAAATGTAATATGTCTATGGTACATTTAAAGAGACATCCGAGAGTAGCATTGAGAATTATACTCTGTCCATTGTACTTAGATCAGAATAATGTTATATAGCACGGTTATTTATTTGAGTTCACTTTATGTTGAGTGATAACATTCTGTTTTATTGAGTGAAAAAATTGTTTGAGCGTCATATTCTATTTGTGTTGGAAGTTTTTCATTATAGGGGCTTTCTTTGTACTATATATGTTGATATCTTTCTTCAGTGTATATACACAAAGTGGGCATCCTCGGGTCAACCTCGTCATGTTTCTGTGGTACTATCTACTTGTATCTTTTAAAATATCATAGATACTGCTTCTTCCGAATTCTTGAGTCGTGTAATATTTGTAGTGGTTACTTGCATCAATTTGTTGTTTTCTTGTCCTGCACACTACTGCCAGTTCATTTCCTGCAAATATGTACAGGAGCAATCTTCATTGCTGTTGTGATGTAAATGTAACTTTTTGAGTGAGACAAGGTACCACCAGGGTTTTACTGGGGAGACTATTTTCTTTCCTTTTTTTCACTTTTGGTTGGAGATAATGCTCCTTTAAGTTGTTTTTTATTAACATTTCTTTCCCTCCATATTTGAAGCATCTATTAATCGGTTTTGCTCTCTCTTTTCTTGTGACTTAGATACAAGAAGCTTCTATGCAGTGTGGATCTTAGGAAGGACTTCTTTTTCAGCTACTCATACCATGTCATGCGAAGTCTTCAAAAGAACTTATCTGATAATAATACAACAGGGCACAAACTTTATGAAACAATGTTTGTTTGGAATGAGTTCTTAACTCGTGATATCAGGAATAACCTTCAGAATACGTCCTGGACTGTTGCCTTAGTGCATGGCTTTTTTAAACAGGTACATCTGAAATCTTCTTTGGTATGTAGATAAGTTTTAGAGATTTATGAGTGCATCTAATGAAGCGATTAGTATTACTTGTAATTTATTTAAGTTTCTTTCAAATTTTTATTCTTTTTCATTTTCTACTTCTACAGCTCTTTGAAAAATGCCTTGAGAGCCTTTCTCATGGAATGGATATTCTTTCTTTCATATGTTCTGTATTTGAACTTGTTGAATGTTTATTTAATTTGCATCAGTTTGTCTTTTTAGTATGTTACTAATAAATTTTCTTGCCTACCTTTCACCTAATGGTATTTATGCTGCAGTTATTAAAGCCTAAAATGAATGTATTAGTGTTTTAATTGTCTTATGTTGGAATATTCTTTTCTCAAGGTTGCATTGGAGATTTGATTACCTCTCTAATGTAGGAACTAGTTTCAACTTTCAAGTTTCGACATCTTCTTGTTGGGTAATGTTGATGGTTTGCATGTATTGTATAGGCTTGGAGCACTGTACTGATAGTGTTGCAAAACTGTGTGCTGCTACTATAAGAGTTGTTTGAAAAGGTTTGGTACCTATCTTTTTGACAGATATTTATTTCATTGCATGGTTTCCAGGTTAAACTCTCTATATTTGAGAGGGAGTTCTACTTAACTATCATTGCTAGACGCTCGCGGCATTATGCTGGCACCAGGTTTGTGCATTGCTGAACATCTGAACAAGTTATACAATTAAAGCTATAATCCATTCTACATATTTAATGCTTGTATTCCTCTGCACATAATGCATACTTTATGTTAATAATTTCTTTTGAGTTTCTAATTGAGTTAATACCTAAGGCCCATGCTTATTTCTACTGTTTTTCCCCATTCACTTTGAGCTATTGAATTAGTATAAATTGGCTGATTTATCACCAAGAGATTTTCCTTGGTATATGTATCTTCTGGTGCAGATATCTGAAACGAGGAGTGAATGAAAAGGGTAGAGTGGCTAATGATGTTGAGGCAGAGCAAATAGTCTTTGAAGATGCTCAAGATGGATGCCCGATGCAAATAAGTTCTGTGGTGCAGATGCGGGGGTCTATCCCCCTTTTCTGGTCTCAGGAAGCCTCTCCGTTGAATATGAAACCTGATATTATATGTATGATATGGACAAAATCCTCCTTCTTTTCTAACTATCTTGTCTTGTCTGTTGTTTACACTGGCTTTTTCTTTCTCATGCCAGTATCAAAGGAGGACCATAACTTTGAAGCCACAAGACTTCATTTTGAAAACCTTGTCAAGAGATATGGAAACCCTATTATTATATTGAACTTGATTAAGGTAGGCATTTCCATGTGTAAGGATTGAATAATTGTCATCTAGCATGCTGATTTCTGTGTCTCTTGTCTAACATCTTTGTTCATTGTTGAACTATCTAATGTTTTTAAGACGCGTGAGAAGAAGCCTCGAGAAACTATTCTCCGAGCTGAGTTTGCAAATGCAGTTAGGTCCATTAATAAAACTATGAGAGGGGAAAATCGTCTCAGGTTCCTTCACTGGGATCTGAATCGGCACTCAAAATGGTAGTTTGCACTTCCCTCTTTTGTCTAACGCTTTCAGGGTTTTTCTTGGGTGTACTTTTGACATTATTGGAACAATCGTCTTTAACAGCAAAGCTACTAATGTGTTGACACAACTGGGGAAAGTTGCTGCTTATGCTTTAAAATTAACTGGCTTCTTCTATTGTCAAGTGACACCGAATATACAGCCTGAGGGATTGTTACAAAACTCGTACTCTGAGTAAGTTTGACAGAAGAACCTATAAATTATTCTGTCACTTGATTTTGTGCTTGATATTCTCTATATTAGCATTTGTGTTTTGTTACTGTTTTAACACAATCAGAATCTACAATGCTTTTAAAACCATGCAATGAAATTTGAAAAATGGAAATACTTGTTTTTAACGTATGTCAGCCTTGGCCTTGGTATGTATTTGATATATTAGGCATTGTTAGTTTTATTAATCAAGAAAGTTGAGATTAGGCTTTATTTATTGACAAAGGCTTATACATTTTCCCTAAAGTTATGTTTGTTAATTAATGTACACAAATTTTTCTTTAGATTATCTTCCAGATTTTAATATACAATGCAACATAATTTTACAGTAGAAGAATATCCATCAATGTTTTCTGCTTGTTCATTACTATGGTCAGTAATCGCTGTTGCCTGGACATAACTGCAAGTAATTCCATAAATGAATTTTTTAATATCATGCAGGAATAATATCCATGATCTCTATGTCGCTCAACAGGCTTGTATTAATGAGGATATTCTTAATAGGGAAACTAAAATTAACAGGTGTTATTTCAATGATGTGATTGGAGATTACTGTGTCAAACCCTGGATGCTTCAATCAGGGGTCCTGAGGACTAATTGCATAGACTGTTTAGATCGTACTAATGTTGCCCAATATGCTTATGGATTAACTGCACTTGGACGTCAACTACAAGCTTTAAAATATTTGGAATCCCCATATATTGATCTTGATAATCCTCTGGCAATGGAGTTAATGGCTATCTATGAGTCAATGGGTGACACATTAGCATTGCAATATGGGGGTTCTGCAGCACACAATAAGGTATCTTTCTAACCTTTGTTGAGCTTTATGGATTTTGAAAAGTAATATGGGATCAGAAATCCTTTGACCTAATGATTTTGTTTATGATATGCAGCTCAATTTTCAATTTTAATTCATATTGATCTACTTATAATTGATAATGCCAAGTTACTGATACTGATGAAAAATTCCAAGTAATGAGGTGGTTGTGGAAATAAGAAGGCTAGGGAAGTGGAGCTTGATTTCTAAGCTAGATATTGAGAAAGAATATGACCGGGTCTTATAGATGAAATTATTTATAGAAAAGGATGGAAAGAATTTGGGGTTAGACAGGGGAGTTGGTGGTGACTTGAAAGAACTTCTACCTCATCCAGCAGTCTCATATCTCATGAAATTTTCACTTTGTAGGAATTAGCAACAGAAGTTTTTTTTTTTTGGTAATAATTAGCACCAGAAGTATTTAAGACATAAAATTTCTTGTTTCTTATATCCTGTCTGTTCATCACCTACTTTGGAAGAGAGAATTTGGGCTCTTGATTATTCTAGTGTCTTTCTCTCGATTCCTACTTTCCTTAATTGGGATAGGTTTTATCTTGAAAAACTCATTTCAAATTCTGAGCTTCCAAGATCAAGTTGATAGCAACACCTGATAGGCTTGACACTAATGACATGTTGCAGGTTTGTAGACCTATGTAATACTTTCTCCTGATATTTGTGTCGCATGCAGGTCTAATTCTAAAACTGTGGGACATTTTTTTTCTACATTGTCAAGCAGCTATATTATGGAAAAAACATTGCTTGTTGTCTTGAGCTAATAGTGGGTGTGAAGTAGAAAGGAGGCAATAGTCTTGCAGTGGTGTGCAATCTTTGTAGTTTTATCCTTTTTATGGTGTACTTTTTCTAGTATGGGGTAGGGCTGTTTAGAGGCTTCCCTTTGGTACTTTCACATGATTGTTTTAAAAGGTTATTGTAAGATATTTTTAGACATTTGGGGGCATTAGTACTTTCTTGATTTATGGTTTTCTTCGTCTTTGTTGTTTCCTCAGTGTATCTTATCCTTATTCCTTATTATGTTTTCTTCCTATGATAAAATTTCTTTTTCTGTGCTAGACAAAAGAAAAAAAACAAAAAAGCATGTTGACCTCACAGGTTTTGCCAATGATTCATTGGCTTGAGGGGATGTATGCCTGTGATGCAAAGTGCTAAGTAGTTCAATCTGTTAGTGTGCCATGCAGCTCTTTAGGTGCATCCAATATAATGAAAGTAGTTTCAACGTGTATAGCCGTCTGTGTGAAGCCACGTCATCCTCCCAAACTTATGAAATAAATTTATGTTGTCAAGTTGTCAACACTAGCTTAATCTTATGGCACAATGATAGTGCATGAAGTGAGCCAGGTTTATTTCAGTGACGTCAGCAATTGGGATATTAAGTTGAGCGGACTTCTAATTCCTTCTTGAAAAGGGATCAGATTGAAGATTCATTTCCATTTTTACATGCTTGTTCCTTTCCTGGTAAATTAAAATGCTTTTGTTATAATACACTCTTGAGTTAGAAATCAAGAAATAGAAGCTTGATCACCTTTGTATAGGTAAGCATTGGTTTTACACAATCTTTATTAGCTGATAAATTAGATGAGAAATTCATTGCTGATTTGGATTATGGTTAAAGTAGAATTGCTTTGAAAAAACCTAGAAAATTAGTCCAAAGTACTAGAGTGGAAATCTGAGTTCTTATGTTTATTTTTCTCCCGTGCAATTGTGGTATGAATCAGTCCCGCCTTCCTATAAAATTTTCAATTTTGCAATTGGTATTGCTGGACAGATATTTTCTGAGAGAAGAGGTCAATGGAAGGCAGCAACGCAATCCCAGGAATTTATCAGAACTCTGCAGCGCTATTACAATAACACATACTTGGATGGTGATAAACAAAATGCAATCAAAATGTGAGTCAAAAATGCACCTGTGGTTTAAATCATACTCACATAATTGTGTATATATATATACACTTATCTCATATAGTTAAAATGAGGTTAGTTAATGGTTCTGTGATATATTATATGGGCCAGATTTTTGGGGCATTTTCAGCCACAACAGGGAAAACCAGCACTATGGGAGTTAGATTCAGATCAGTCTTACAATGTTGCAAAGCATGGCTTGTTAGCAGACGAGAATATTAGGTACAGAGTGTTTTATTCATCTGCTCAAATTCATGACATACCCATTTAATGAAACATCTGAGGGTATATACAAATACAATCAATATTTAAATTTCAAGAAGTTGACCAACATTTGTGAACTGAACCTTTCTCCGTGAACTTCTGGTGTTCTCCTGACTAACTCCATCAAAGTTTTTTTTCCCCATGAACGTGTGTGCTTACATCTGTTTTTAACTTAGAGCTTAATAATCAAAATTGAAAATGATCATGCATATGGAATGAGGTTGCTTTAAGGAATGTCTTTGTTGTGGTCCAAAAAAAAGTAATATCTTTGTTATTGTGTTCCCATCTAACGATCTGAAATTATAAACTATTTTAAGTAGGAGTATTTTGTGTTTGTTTATTTATTGAAAATATTCCATTTCTTCCTTGCTCTACTTGTGGTAAGAGTTGCTGTAAGAAATATAGAAGGAGTGCTTTTATTACTTTCTTTATATGGATTCTTTATGAAAACAAGATTTTTAAACTTGCACTTGTGATCTCTTTATAGGAATTTTTTATGGGCTATGAATTCTTGTACAGCTATACTCTAATTCATGCTGCTTGTGTGAAGATGGAAGTATATTTCCTTTTTTGGGTTGTGTATATATATATTTATGTTCTCTAAAGAAAGTCATCCTGTCTGGAAAGATTGACTCTATCCTTTATTTTGGCAGGTCATCTTTCAAAAGATCACTATCAGATGGCAATATTGTTTGTGAAAGTGACAGAGTCAGGAACATGGATGATACACACAGTCAGCATTTATCTGAAAAAGCTGATGACCAATGTCTTTCAGAGTCTGATCCAGATGTCTTTACTTGTGGAAGTGATATTTTCCAATACAGGTATGCACAAATTGGATTTTGAATGTTGTAAATTCTGGTTGTGTGAGCATATTTTTATTGGTAATCCACCTGCTCAATACAGTGATATTTATTTATAATTAAAAGCAGAAAATTCCTTCTGAAAAGTTTGCAAAATAAGGTTTTCTTTTTGAAGAGGCACAACAGAGAATGTAAGAGTATCACTGGCCTGAGAACTAGACTGGACAATGTGTCAAGTTCATATTATGCACAACACCGTCAATTGGCTTTCTTGCAAATAAAGTAAGAGGAAGAATGAGAATAAAAAAAGTAGAAGTCACTTTCAAACTATGCTTTAATGCAATAATGTGGTTTTATTTTTTATGCATGCCAAAACCTTTTATTAAGTTTTAAGCTAGTTAGAAAATGATTACATTCCCCTTCGTGGAAAACATTGTGGTGTATTCTCATAAACTCAATAGATAGGGACTTTTTTTAGTTTTTAGAGGTATGGCTAATAAGTGCTCCCCTCCTAAACTGTTAATATCTACTTAGTGATTCATTTCATTACTTTTTACCTGTCAAACATAATATGCTATTCAAAGTTCAGACACAGTAACAGAATAAAGAGAGAAAATGATTAGGCACTGTCATATTGGATGCTGTATCTGTCAAACGGAAGTTTCATCTGATGTGCTTCATTATACAAACCATCCAAGTCCTATTATGGTCTTGCTTTGTCAATATACAGGCAATTGCATAGGGGAATGCTTGAGAGCCGATGTTATGAAAGTGATCACATTTGTTATGATGAACACGGAGATGCTTGTGACTGCTCAAATTTCCTTGATGTTGACTGGCTTTCATCTTCTGGATATTCTTGTGAAGAAGAATTACTTGAAAGGTGGTTCCTGTTAATATGTAGCCTTTACTTCACCAGAAGACACATGACATCCATCCCTGGTTACTTTTTATCTGTATATGCTTCATTGTTGCCGAGTATTTTCTTTTTCACTTAAATAATGATGAAAAAATAATATCATTTTTCAACTTTTGGCATCCTCAGTTGTTGGGTAAAAGTAAAGATGTTGAATTTAGGTTTGAAATGTGTCTTTTTTATAGCAGGAAGGTTACGGTATCCGAGCTTAAATTGGATTTCTTTAGCAGGTAAGTCTATGAATTACATAGTGCAGGCTAAATCTGTGTCATCTGTTGGTTTGTGCTACAATTCTCACATCTCATGCCATTGTTGGGAGCAATATTTTGTTAGTCTTCAGATTTTTTATTTTCATAGAAACATGTTAGTCTTGAGTAATTTTGGAGGAGTGAAATCTCAAGTCAAATTAAAAGAGCATGATTTTGATCTTTGAAGGGAGAATATGAATGGGGAAAGAACCTGATGTGCATTTAATGTTTGAGGTTAAGTTGTCTAATCTGGAATTTGTATCCAAACATCATGGTTCTCTTGTGGCGTGTAATGTAATGACAATGTTTTGGAGTGAGCTGCTTATATGAAGTTTTATGGTTAATCAACTGGATTGGGTGGTGGCTATTTGAGATTTAGAGCTATGTCAATACCAGTTTATTGAGTTAGAATTGGTTTAAATTGCTGTGCTTCTAGTCTCGAGTGGCTCCTATATTGTTGTTGAGAGTCATGAAGTTTGAGCCTGTCTTTCTTTTTCCAATTCTGTTAATGTATAATGACTGGCCAATAGTTTTAATGGCTACAGATCAACCAGCGTCTCATCAGAGAACATTGTAAATGAACTCAGAACTGAGAGTACTACATCTGCAAGTGAATCTGGACACAGCATGAAGGTCAGTATATATTTTGTTGTAGAAATATTTCAGAATGGCATACTTTGCCTTGAGGAAAGATCAACAACTTATAGTAATGTAACAATTAGCAAATAAATAACTCTAGTGCATTTAGTTTAAGGAACACCATGACCTAGCTGAATATTTATAGCGTAAGTTTTATTAATGAGTTCATTGTGGACTTGTAGTTGATATTATATTTGCTGATATTTCTTGGGATTTCAAGTTTATTAGAATGAAACTGCAAAAATTGTGGGAACCCAAATTCATTTTTCCTTAGTTCCGGAGATGAGGACCTCAGTTTTGCATGGAGTTCTCTACTGCATTTCAGGACTATTAGGCTGCTTATTTATATCAACTTTTTTACTTCTTTTGTGTTTTCAATTATACTTACCAGACTAACAAATACTATGGATGGAATTTCGTATGATACTGGTTTTTGGTTCCATTATTTTCTAGCATGCTAGGGATTGTGAACTATAATTTGTTTTCACTATTTTTCAGGCAAGAAAGCAGAGTGCACCAGAGCTCAATAAAGATGGTGGTTATGCTGAAACCTTTTCGTGCTGGGTAACAAATGGAGAGATGCTTTATGTCTAGGACTTAGTCTCTCATGGCCTATACCACCACGTCCGAAGGATGTGGTTTCCTGTACAGAAATAATGGTAAGATATCATCTAAATGCAAATAGCAGCGGCATTGCTGAATTTTGTCTGAGGGCATAAAACATTTGAAAGATATATATATATATATATATTTTTGCCCCCGAGTTCTTCCTTCATATTAGCATCATAACATTAGATGTCTATTGGTGATTCTTTCCGCTTCCCACAGGTCTGCTCATTAGATACAAATTTAGACATGGCTGAATTTTCAACCCTGTGTACGATTTTTGTCAGAGAAAGTAACTTCTCACCATTGGTACTATTATTAACTGGTTTGACCAGTAAGTTATCTGCTGCGTCTCTTTTAAGTTTCCGTTTTCTTGGATTTTCCCCTGGATAACTGAACAATTCATTATCAAGGACTAAACAGATCGCTTTTGCTGAGCGATTTATGATTGAAAAATATTCGAATTCTTACACGCATGGGACAATCCATCAATATCTCTCTCTTTTTTCTTTGGGGCTTTTATAACTGTTGTTATTTGAGTTGACCTTATTAGCTCTCTACATGCTGCCTACTTGCTACGAAACTAGAGGGCAGGAGGTCAACGTCACACAGAACTATGCACGTCACCGGGAAAGTTATTTGTTAATCCGTACATCTTTAATTTTGGTGGTCTGGCTCGATGTTTCTTAATGAAATAAAAATAAAAATAAACATAAATAATTGAAAAAGCAATTAAAGAAATTATTATTATTAAATACTAATAATATAAAAAATATTATATATTTCGGAAATCCTTGTCTATTTTTGTTACGTAACAGCCTGTATGTACCTTATCTGCAGTTTCCAAAAAGCAAATCAAAGCAAACATAACGCAAAGTGACCAGAACCCGTACATGAACAAAACAGAAGAGTGTGGAATGGCTCAAGGTCATGCTTGGTTGGGTTTTGTTCTTTGGGCCCGAATGTTCGGTTGGGTTTGAGAGTAGGGGAGTGTATATGAAAAATGAGATAATTTTTTTATATAATAATCATGTATACCCAAGGTATTAAAAATTGGACCGGTCATTGAACTGGATGAGACAACGGTTCAAGGTTCAGTGGTCTTGCGAATAAATTAATATATTTTTAATAATATAGCCAATTGATATTCTATTTTCATATTATTTGTTAAGTAAATTTATCATTATTAATCATTATATATCATAATAATACTTATAACATATTATAATATAGAAAGAAACAAATTTATATTAAAAATAATGATACTTATTACTAAAAATAATATTATTTTATTTAAAAAATATTTAAAAAAAAAGAAATTGGGACCGGTTCAACCCGGTTTTTTATCATTTTTTGACTGGTTCGACAGGTTCTTGACCGGTTCGCACCGGTTCCGAACCCAGCCGATTCCCATCTGAGACCGGACCGGACCAGGGGCCGGTTCCAGGTCGAATCGGCCGGTTCGGTCCGATTTTTATTACAATGTGTATACCAAACGTATTTTAAAGTGCCATCTATATAAAATAGAGAGTAAAATATACTAATCTCCCTTGTACTTTATCTTAATTATAGAGATCTTTTTATTTTAAAAACCTACATAAATCTCGCTTGAAATTAAAAGATATGTTATACAGATCTCCTCTACATTTTTTAAATTTTATTTTGATCTACCCAACTATTAAATGATAGTTAAATCAAGTTGGCAAACCATTTTATTGACCAAAGTGCCCCTCATTAATATAAATAATATTTAAGAATTGGTTAAACACTTAGCCAAAAAATCATTTTAATATATATTGAACTTTTTATTTATATTATAAAAGTAATTAATTATGATCAAAGTTGGTTAATTTCATAATTTTAAATATTTCAACTAAATTTATTTAAACGTATATTTATTAAAAAATTACTAAACAATTCAATTATGTTTTCTAATATTTTCTTTAAGTAAAAATTTCTTAAGCATCACATTAATTTGCTAAAAACATTGAAAAAATAACAATTGCAAAAGAAAAAAAAATGAATAACTCTTAATTTCCTTGAGAATTTGTGATTTCAATGATAGATTCTTTAAGTAAATTAGGGGTTTAGTATAGTGAGGGGTAAATTAGTAAATAGAACTTATTTTTAATATAATTATTAAATAATAAATCATATTTTAGAAATTTTAATGAATATTCTTAACCATGTTAACTAATTGAATTAAATTGTATGCTTTTACAATAAAGACAAAACTTTGTACTCTAAAATAGAAGAACTACACTATTGTAAAAATTACAAATAACTACCACAAAGAGCAACAAATTACAAAAATATACTATGAACTTGTGAAATTACAATGAGGTACCAAATTGTAAATATTGTTGTTATACAAAAAGACAATTTTGCCCTCCCTCCCTGTCCTTGTTCCTGCACTGGTCGATCATAAGAGAAGACACCAAATTATAAATATTGTCACGCGAAAAAATAGTTTTGCCCTCCCTCGTCCTTTTTCCTGCATTAGTTGACCATCAGACTTCTCTGATGGTTAACCAACACACGCTCTGTAATGGATTGTAAATCTACAAATATCACTTGCAAATATACGTTAGTCAATTACAAATATATGAATATCAATCACAGATCTAATTTATTTATTATAATTGTTATAGGACTCAACCAATTTTAGGCTTTTTTTTTTAAATATATCGCAAAGGTAGATTCATATGTATGTACCTAGGTAAAAAAAGAATGATGTATAATCTTAAACAAGGTATATCCAAATACATTTGTAATAGATATACATAAATTTGTAATTGATCCACGTATATTTATAACTAATCCACATATATTTTTAAGTCAAGTTAACAAAATAAACCCAGATACATTTGCAACTAATATATATAAATTTGTAACTAATTCACTTATATTTGTAACTGATTCATGTATATTTTCTAAGTTAAGATAACAAAGTAAATCCAATGATATACATGAATTTACATTTGATCTACCTATATTTGCAATTGATTCACGTACATTTTCAATTATATTAATAAAGTGAACCCAAATACATTTGCCATTGATCAATATAAATTTACAAGTAATCCACTTATATTTACAATTTATGTATATACATTTTCATTTTGTGAAAATTGCAAGCTACCAGATCTACAATATTTCAAGCCAGCAAACCAAAATTAAAAATAAAAGCAACAGCCACCAAAAAAAAAGGAAAAGAAGAAGAGGGAAGGAGATGGTAGAAGAGAAAGAAGAAGAGGGAGGGAGATCCAGAAGCATTGGCAAGATCCATAGGTTAGGTGAAGGCAAATGAGGGAGGTGATGGTGATGGGTAAATCTTGCGATATTGAGGATCGAGAACCCAACGATTATGAAGGCTTCTCACTGGATCTGGTGAGGATGAGGTAGCTTGTGAGATCTGCACCAATGAGAGTGATGATGAAGACTTCTGGACTGATCTAGAGTCGTTGGCATCATCATTCATGTTGTCACTGGTAGTAACAAAGCTGATGATGCTGAATGAAGGTAAAAGAGGCGTAGGACTGCAGATGAGGGAGATTGTGGAGGAGGAAAGGAGAAGAGGAAGGAGATGATAGGGAATGGGGGAGATGAGGAAGACCATCCATGGAGGAGGGCATAAAACAAAGACAACAGCCACAAATTGAAGGAGGGAAGATGGGGGAGAGGAGCAGAGGTGATGGAGGAGAAGAGAAAGGAGGAGAGAACAGGAGAAACAGGAGGGAGGAGGAAAAGAAGGAAAGGTAAGATTATCTTTTTATTAGACAACAATATTTACAATTTGATACATTCATATTTTATTGTAGTTTCATAAGTTTATGATGTATTTTTATAAATTTTTGCTGCCGGATGCACATATATGTAATTTTCCCCTATTCATAAGCCATAAATAATGATTAACTTATTTTTATATTAGAAGTGTACTAAGTAGGAATTAAAATAATTTTATAATGATAAAAGATGGTCGATAATGGCTTATGGGATTCAAGTAAACAATTCAATTCAAATTCTCCTCTTAAAAGAATAAAAAGAATCAATTCATTAAAATTCCTCCATAAAAAGAAACCATCAAATTTCCATTAATCACAGCTCACTTCATTTTCATGCAATGAAATCCAACGGCTACCGAGGTTGAGAAATTAAAGCTACAGCTACATGACTCGATTTCCATGAGATTATTTGCCACATCTCATGAAGCATTAAATAACTCGTGGTTTAAGTAACCGCAATAACAAGATATAAAACTCTTGCGAATATATCATGACAACAACAAAATTTTAATCAATCAAATATCAAACTAGAAATTAACCAAAATGTTTCTTTCCTACAAAAAATGACTGGTCCGTATTTGGCTTCTGCCACATGACGTTTATTCCCAACCAGTAGGAGGAACAGATTCAATAGCTGACGCAGGAATTTGTGGAGCTGGAACAGACTCCCCCCAATCTCCTGCAAGTACAAGAGAAACCTCTGCTCAACAAAGACAAACACAGTTTATAACAGAAAACAATTTTGAACTACTAGTTCATAGTAAGAAATACTTCTTTCTTTCTTTCTTGGTGTAGGAGGGGGAGGGGAAGAAATTTATTGCAACATATGCAAATGGCAGAGCAAAAAATGGTGCCAGTGAGATACTCCCACTGATGCAAAAAGGAGGAAATGAAAATCCACTTTGAATCCCTTAATGCAAGATCAATAACTCGCCAAATGATGAATAGCTTGTACTGGCATCATGACGAGAATCACACACAAGAAGTCTTAGTATCGAGTTACAAAAGGAAGGTTATACGTCAATAATTCTTACCAGCTACTGGTGTCCAGTTGACACCGGGTACAGCAGGAATTGGCGGTGGGACAGCTTCAGTCCAAGGTTGATCAATTGCAGCAGGCCACTGACCATTGGCAGGCAAGCCCCCAATTGCAGCTGCACTGAAGTCTGTAACGGCATACTCTGGAGCAACCGGCAATTCATCTTCCTCCTGTTGCTTGGCCTCCTCAGGTTCCCTATAGAAAAATAAATCCACCTGGACAAAAAAATTCCAAATTGAAATTGAATGGAACCTAGAAAAAGGAAGAAAAACAAGCTCCTTCCAAGAAAGAAGGCAAATTCAATCACTAGCTTTTGTGCAGCGAAAATTAAGTGGTGTGTTTATGGCGCATAGATACAAAAAGAGGCCACATCTATCAAATGATAACCATACTTTAAAATCATAAACATGGCAAGTAAATTACCATCACATCCCACTTGTGCCCAGGACGAATAGTACCCCGCATTTGCAGTACCATTCTAGCTAGAAGCCAAAAGAGACAACCGATGCTGTGTTTCCCTTTGTTATTTGCAGGAATCCCAATGTCAACATATCTCATGGGAGAATCAGTGTCACAGAAAGCAATCGTTGGTATATTTCCAAGTGCAGCTTCCTTAATCGGCTGCAATTAATAAATTAATAATATAAGAAGATAGTGGGGAAAATGGTAAAAAGGTTTTCAGTTTCATAAAAAGTTCTTTGAAATTAATAAGCGCTGATAACCTGATGATCTGTTCTTGGATCAGTCAGAATAAGAAGGCGGGGCTCATTATATGATGTCTGGAGCTGATTAGTGAATGTACCAGGAGTGTGCCTTCCAGCAATTGCATGGGCACCAGTGTACTGAGCAAACTTTAGAACTGCTCTCTGACCATATGGCCTAGCAGACTGAACAATAATATCCTGAGGATTCTCAATGGCAACAATAACCCTAGCAGCAAGCTGTAGCTTCTCCCATGTTTTTCCAAGATTTATAATGTAAATACCTGAATCAACACGACCATCGTCAGAAAAAAGCCCAAGTCATCAACACTATAAAATGAGCTCCTTTCATAGTGTTATACGCACAAATGGAGGAAAAAAATAAAATAAGCTCCTTTTGTGAAGGTAAAATGTATAGGCAAAAAACGGCACACCAGAGACACATCACACTAATAAAAGTTTTATTTTTAAAATAAAAATAAAATTCCTAGGCCCCAAAAACTCGTTACACACGTCAATTTCAAAAAGGGCTGACAATAAAACAACAATAAAAATACTAGCAGCTTACAAATATTATAGAATAAGGAATATACAAACACAAGCTACAAATATTATAGAATAAGGAATATACAAACACAAGCTACAAATATTATAGAATAAGGAATATACAAACACAAGCTAACTCTTTAAAGCACCGTTGCATGGTTCATTCTTGTTTTGATAAATTTGTCAAGGTCTCTGAATTTGAAATATTTTGTAACAATGAGCATCCATTGATAATCACTCTCACGAATTCGTGGCTTCTTAGCTATCCAAAATTCTAGATTCGACGATTCCCCATTCATCGGTCACGATTTCGCATCGATGAGAAATATTTTGGGCCTTTCACTATTGCCAAATGATAACAGTGTAGTTGCATCACTTTGCATGCTAAATACAAAATTACACAGTAATCACACGTTGCAGTCCATTTAGAAGCAAAGAAGATTTCGAAATGAAGAACTCACCATCGTTCCGGCGCTTGAAAACATATCGCCCCATCTGAAAATCACAGTTTTTTGTTCCCAAATGCACCTCGGCGGCCAACATCATTTGGATGTCATCCTCCTTCTGCGACAGCTGCCGCGCCGGTGCGGGTGCAGTGGTGGCGGTGGCCATGGCTCAAAGGTCAAAGCAGAAGAACGCGTCAGCCTTCTCAAGCTGAGAAAGACGCAAAGAACGAAAGAGATGGCTCAAGAAAGACTTGAAGCTGTGCACTAAAGAATGGAGGCGCAAGCTTAGCTTCGCTTTCTAAACCCTACGGCCCGAAGTGGTTCATCGATGGGCTAGCCCAATTGAGATTCATGAATGGGCTCAGCTACTTGATGAATTGGGCCTCAATTATGATTTCAGTGGCTCAATTGAGGTTCATTAATGGGCCGAACTACTTCAGTTGGGCCTCAATTTTGATTTCAGAGGCTCTTAAACCCTACATGTTCTTCCACATGAACCTCCGAAAAATCAGTGTCAACGATCCTTTGTAGTGTTTCTTCTTCTCCCCTTCATGCAGCAATGGCGATAGCGAATTCGAAGAAGTCCTCAAGGAAGACTGAGGACATTGATCTTCTGAAATCCGATGTAGCCTCTTTTGCTTCTTCGCTTGGCCTATCCACCTCTCTACCTTCTTCTTCTTCAGGCTTTAACGATGTAGATTTTCGCAAAAAAGTTACCATCAAGCCAAAGAAGCCGTCAAAGAAGCGAGAAACTGCTGCAAAACCTAAGCCTGAAGATAGCCATCAGTCGAAAAACAAAGCTTCAGGGAAAAACAGTGAAGCCCGTGAAAAACCGAAGCCTAAGCCTTCTGTTCTGTCGCTGGAAGATGTGGATAAGGGGAGAGGTTTTATTAAGTTTAAGCATCTCCCGAAGCTTCCATTGATGAAAGCGAGTGCTTTGGGTGTGTGGTATGTAGATGCGGCTGAGTTGGAAGCGAAAGTGATCGGGGAGGGAAAAAGGATGGAAATAAAGAATGTAGAAGAGTGGAAAAGCCTTGCGGAGAAGAAAAGGGAGATGGGTGAGAGGTTGATGGCACAGTATGTTCAGGACTATGAGTCGTCGAGAGGCCAAAGTGGTGACATTAAAATGTTGATTTCTACACAGAGGTCGGGTACTGCTGTTGATAAGGTGTCAGCGTTCTCAGTAATGGCGGGAGACAATCCAATTGCTAATTTACGGTCACTTGATGCTCTTTTGGGTGAGTTAGCTCCTAATCTTCTCAAATCTATAGAAATTTCTCATCTTCCTTTTTCTCTTGTGCTTTTTACTGTTATAACTGGTTAATTTGATTGCACTATAACGCAATCCGAGTCTTCCGTAGAAAGCTTTAGTCATTTTGTTGAATAAAATTACTAAATCTGTTCATGCACGAGGATTGTGCGGGAAGAACTTGTGCCATTTTGAATTTTGGTCGCTAATTTTTTTTAATAACGTTTTAGCTTAACCATTTGCTCTCTTATTTACTGAGAGGCACCGTATGCGACATGACATTAATACCACGATACCACAGAATATGAAACGCTGGGGTGCAATTTATAGTGTTGCTTTGTGTCTGAGTGTTTGAGTGTCAGACTGGGTTCCGTAACAGAAGTAGCCATACTTAATGGGTTATTTATTTTTGGGGCCAATTTTGTTGCTGACTGAAACCTTCGAAAGACCTGCACCATGGACATGCTTCTCTTAAAACTGTTTCTGCTAAGTTACTGGTAAGTTTGAGTGGTTATTGTGGTTTCTTATTTATATGTATCATTTTTGCTTAGTCTCAAGTTCTTTTTTTCTAATTTTGGTGATCTGAGGCTCTGACATTAGCTTTTGAACCTAATGTTTACTTCTTGATCTCTTCAATTATCAGTAATCAATCTTAGATGATGTGACATCTCATTGCTCAAACTGCACCTCAATCTAATTTCTATGAAAGGAAAGCAATCCTTTTCCTAGTTGATCTTCCCTTGAATTGTGCCCATGGAGTGAAGTATAGTGCATATTCAACCCAAAAGTTGATCAGGCATGATATGTATCTAAACATTGAACTTGCATCAGATATTTAAGTCTTGGAAGATTTTCCTTTTTATATCTGTTAAATGTTAATATTGTTCATTTCATAGTATTACTTCACACTAAATGTGTTTGTTGTGAGATTGCTCGACTGTATTTATGCTATTTAGTTACAGTATAAATGTTATTGCCTGACTCTGTTTATACTATGTATTTACAGTATAAATGTTGTTTTGTCCCATTTGCTCCTAGAATTGAACTGTTAATGGAATTTATTGGTAATATAGGAATGGTGACATCTAAGGTGGGAAAGCGCCATGCATTGACTGGTTTTGAAACACTAAGAGAATTGTTTAACTCAAGGTTTGTATTTCTTTAGTTTCTCCCTTTCCAGCTCTCCCCCTCCTTTACAATTAGCTAGTCAGCAGGGTTCAAAACTAAATTTATATGCTTGGTTGCTATGCCTTTGATTGTCTACCTTGCAAGAACTCCTAATTTGTGTAGTAGAGTCACATACATCTCTGATTCTCTATGTACTTTCTATCTTTTGGTGCAGCTTATTACCTGATCGTAAATTGAAGACTTTGATACAACAGCCATTAAATCATGTTCCTGAAAGTAAAGATGGTTACTCTCTTCTACTTTTCTGGTATTGGGAGGAATGCCTGAAGCAGAGGTATGTGCGGCAACACATCATTTTTGCTGTTGAAACACATTCTTAAGTTGACTCAGCTTAGAGTTTCTTTGCTAAATTCTAAATGCAAAAATATATGGTAGGTTATTAAGTTTCTAGTCTGTTCTCATTCATCAGTTTTTGCTTATTTTGGGAGAATGTTATTGCATTCCTCCTCATATGAAATGTAGGGAAAAATTAGCTTAACACAATTTTTTCTTAAGAGCTCTTAATGTGGCTTCCAATGTTAAAAATTCCAGTTTCTTTTAGTTTGCACTTTATTGATGTCAACTGTACTCTGTTGGAGTAATGCAATGATTAGCTTCTGATGTCTCAGATATGAAAGATTTGTTATTGCACTTGAAGAAGCATCCAGAGACATGTTACCTGTGCTAAAAAACAAGGCCTTAAAGGTTAGTTTTCTGTTCACATTTTCACTTACCTTTCTGCGACTCTGTTCATATTTTTTTTTAGCTAAGTCACCTTTACTGTTAACATGAGTTTAAAATAAAATATATCAGAACTAAGGCTGCTAGTGCTTATTAACTGATCAAGTTTTCAATTTTTTGTCTTCAATTTCTTGAGAGGACTTGAATATTATTATAGAAAACAAGCATACAAATAGAAGGAAATTTTTTTATGAATATTCCTTTTCCCTTTTCTAATCTTCTTTTCCTTTTAAGATATGCTAATGTGTAGGGAAGGCAATATTGAGATTTGTTGTTACATGTATTCAAATATAAAGTGTATATATCTTTTTAATTCCTTTTTGAGTGTGGTATCTCCTTCTTTTTGTTCCTTGTAGTCCATATACATGCTATTGAGGAGCAAGTCGGAGCAAGAGCGCCGACTACTTTCTGCACTTGTTAATAAAGTAAGTTAACATTGAGCTTTCTACACTTGTTATACTACATTTACTGAACATACTCGACATGGATTTTTCCTTGTCACTGTAGCTAGCCAGTGAGCTTGCTACATCTACTTATGCTGCTGATAAAACTTACTCTTTTTTTCTCTTTTTGCGGTTGGTGATGTGGGTTGGAATTACTTAAGCTTGGGGATCCGGATAATAAGGGGGCATCTAATGCTGACTTTCACTTGTCAAACCTCTTATCTGAACACCCAAATATGAAGGTATGTATATATCATTATACATTTTGTCTTCATATATTTTTTTTATAAAATCATGTAGATAGAGGGCCAAAGCCCAGTTTAGCAAGTACAGATAGGGGGTTAGAAACCCCAAACAAATCCTTGGCCTGATATATAGAGTTGTTTGTTCCAGGGATTTTACTGATGTATTGGATCCTTAGTAATTGTACATGATCTTTCTTGTTCAGGGTGTGGTTATTGATGAGGTGGATTCTTTTCTCTTTCGCCCTTACTTGGGACCACGGGCTCAGTACCATGCAGTAAGTCGTAAACTTCTATCAATTAGGATTTACTATCCTCGATGTTGGT
Organism: Adenanthera pavonina; assembly: GCA_026686845.1. Taxonomy (NCBI): domain Eukaryota; kingdom Viridiplantae; phylum Streptophyta; class Magnoliopsida; order Fabales; family Fabaceae; genus Adenanthera; species Adenanthera pavonina. The sequence goes on from JAIVEN010000006.1 coordinate 36,331,811, forward strand.
AATAGTTAGTTTTTACTTACACACACACACACACACACACACACACTCAGAGATCTGTGTTCTGGTATATTTCTGCAACTTAAAACATTAGCATTCATGTTAGTACTATTCGGATCTGCATCATATATCACAGAATGGGAGAAGAGTTCTTGAATATTAAATTTCATGTTTATTTGGGTTAGGACTCTCTTCTTGCACAATGTTTATAGTGACCAAAAGATTCTTTAGATCATTTTATAAGTATCTTTAAATGTTAATTGGTGATAAAATAATACTACAATAGCCTCTTTTGGAATAGAGTAAAACACTACATCATTCATTGATCTGATTAAAATTGCTTTTCCATGGCTGCAGAAGTGAACCCTTAATTTTTGGGACTGTGCAACTCTTTTTTTTTTTTTTAGTATTGATTTTTAAACTCACATAATTGACATGCTTTGACTGAAAACTATCATTGATCTGCCTTTTCTACATGTTCAGGTTAATTTCTTGAGTCAAATCCGTCTCACACATAGAGGAGATGGACCAAAAGTGGCAAAACGTTTAATAGATGTATATTTTGCGCTATTTAAGGTATTGGAATATTATGTAGTTTTTTTATTGTTCTGCGCAAGTTATGAAAAAGGTTTAAAATGGAAAAAGACAAGTCGCATTTATAGTTCATGATGTTCAGGTCTTGATTACTGGGGCAAGCAGCAAGCAAAAGACTGATAAAGGCAAAAAAGAAAATTTTAAAGATGAAAATTCAAAAGATTTACCAGAGTTACATGCTGAATTGGATTCACGGCTTCTATCAGCTCTCCTAACTGTAAGGATAGTTGTGCTAATACTCGTGAATTAACTGCTGTGAAATTTTGGCATTGCAAAAGTACAGGTGTTTTCATAAACATTTTTCTTAAATCTCTGGAAATTTTGCAATTTGTCCTCTGATGACTTTACAGGGAGTAAATAGAGCATTCCCCTTTGTCTCAAGTGATGAAGCTGATGATATTATTGATGTTCAAACACCAGTACTCTTCCAATTGGTAATTACTTAGTTTGATGTCAACATAGATGAGAAGCTGTGTTCAGTATCTCACTGACTGATGTCGCATATTTTTATTACTTGATTTATGTTTTTAGATGTTAAGGAAAACTTGAAACCTGCAGGTCCATTCAAACAATTTTAATGTAGGAGTTCAGGCACTGATGCTTCTTGATAAAATATCATCTAAGAATCAGATAGCCAGCGATCGGTTTTATCGAGCTTTGTACTCCAAACTTTTGCTTCCTGCTGCAATACATACATCCAAGGCATGTGAAATCCATTTTTACATTTTACCTCTTGACAAAAATGTTCATGTTTTGACTTTCTGTTACTCGTGAAGTTTTTCCTTGCATGTTTATTTTCAGGTGGAGATGTTTATTGGACTTATTTTGAGAGCAATGAAGAGGGATGTGAATTTAAATCGTGTGGCTGCATTTTCTAAACGACTTTTACAGGCAAGTAATGAACTGCAGTTTTACTGTTTTTTCTCATGTAAGTTGGTATATCAATTGTCAATTATTAATATTATTATTGTAGCTATTTTTCTTCAACAGGTTGCGCTTCAGCAGCCACCACAATTTGCCTGTGCATGCCTTTTCCTTCTTTCTGAACTCCTGAAAGCAAGACCACCTTTATGGTAAGGCTAATTATTGATTGGTCTTATTCTATACCATAATTATTACTCATTATTTTAGTTGTGAATATCTTTAAAAACTATCAATTCTTATCCTAGCGTTGGGAGTCAAAGACTGACAACTTAACGGTAAAATTTTGCCATCTACTCATATTCGATTGCCATGCAGGAACCTCATGTTGCGGAATGAGTCTATTGATGAGGAGCTTGAACACTTCGAAGATGTTAAGGAAGAAACTGACAATGAACCTAGTGTTGCGACAATTAAACAAGATGATGTTGGGCTTGTTCAGAATGGTGATGAGTACAATTCTGAGAATGATTCTTCAGAAAAGGAAGAGGACCTTCCAAAATCTTCCGACTCTGAAGATGATTCAGATTATGCTTCAGAGGATGCTGAGTTTTTGCTATCAAGGAATGAAGAAGTTGATGAAGGATCAAAATCTGTATATGATGAAGGACATCAATCACAGTTATCCTCCAATAAGTCTTTGCTGCCTGGAGGTTACAATCCACGACACAGAGAGCCTTCTTATTGGTAATTTTTCTTGATTCAGCAGTCTCCATTTAACATGTAATATAGAGTTAGTAGAGAATGAGGAAGAATTAGTTGGGAATGATTATGTAGTACAATCTTGTCTTCTGTATTTTTACATCCACTTGACATACCTATTTAAATAAGCTTAGGAGCCAGAAAGAGAAAACAGCCTCCTGATACTTGGCAAAAGAACCAAAATGAGGGAGAGGATAAACACTATTAGATATTTAATGGGAGTAAGAAAAAATTATCTAAATACAAGGTGCTCCTGAGAATTAGAACGGACTGATAAGCGACTATTTCATATTTTACAATTTTATTTATCATCGTGTTGCAGCTTCTGTCATCCCCATCATTACTTACATATTTTCTTCAATCTAACAGCAATGCAGACCGTGTTAGTTGGTGGGAGTTAATGGTTCTTGCTTCGCATTCACACCCTTCAGTAGCTACTATGGCCAGAACTCTTCTTTCTGGAGCCAACATTATCTATAATGGAAACCCCCTAAATGACCTATCCCTGACAGCTTTCCTGGACAAGTTCATGGAGAAGAAACCAAAACAAAGTACGTGGCATGGTGGTTCTCAGATTGAACCTGCTAAACAGGTACAGGAGTAATCAACATTTTAGATTCTTGGGCTAAATGATTTCTGGGGTTAATGCATGATCCTCCTACCTTCTGGTAGACCTGGCTGAGATGACTTTGATTTTGCAGATGAATATTAACAACCATTTGATTGGACCAGAAATTCTCTCACTTGCGGAAGTAGATGTACCACCTGAGGATCTTGTCTTCCACAAGTTCTACACAAACAAAATGAATTCCACCAAGAAACCAAAGAAAAAGAAAAAGAAGACAGCGGATGAGGAGGCTGCTGAGGAGCTGTTCGATGTGGATGGTAGTGATGTTGAGGGGGGCGACGAGAGTGACAACGACGAGATTGAGAATCTGTTGGACAATGCTGATCAATCTTTGGATGCAGGTGGTGACTATGACTATGATGATTTGGGCAAAGTTGCCAATGAGGACGACGAGGACTTGATCGGTGATGTTAGTGATGCTGAGATGGAAGTACTCTCAGACATGGCAGAGGAATTCTCTGACACCCCGATTGAAGGTGATGATGGCGGTGAAGGTGACGATGATATAGTCGTTGGAGATATTGATGATGATCCTGACGTTGATGAGGAGGATGTCGTTGACAAGAGAAAAAGAAAACGGAACAAGAAAAGTGCAGCCTCTCCTTTTGCAAGCTACGAAGATTATGAGCATCTAATGGGGGATGATAAACAAACTGAAGAACCATCTTCCCAGAAGAAGCGCAAGTCCAAGAAAAAGAAAATGTAGCAGCTTAGAGAGGCTCGTAAAGTTTCATATAGTTCACATGATTTGTATTCTTAGATTTGATTTTCACTCACTTCACGTACGGCTTCATTAGCCTTGTATGAAACCCTCTGCCCTATAGCTTCTTTGATTCATTTTCCTGATATTTGCCTAAATGAATGGGAGAAAAAAAAATTTTCCCGTAGTGAACGCAAAAATATTTCACGCCATTAACTCTCAGCTAATGTCTGATTGGGTCCACGCTCATCTCAGTTGTTACATGTGAATAGTCAAATTTACCTCAGATCAGTATTAATTATTGTCTTGTAGAGAGGAAGTCAAAAGATGCTAACTTCTTCTATGTAAAAATTTGTTTAAAAGACGAAAAAAATTTTGTTCAAACAATAATAAAACCACAATGCTAAATAACAGATACAAATATTATCCACATCATGAAAATTTCTTTTCTAGCTTCACCTCATTATAAAATACCCATAACGCATATTTTCTCCAGCGCCCCTGAAAGACACACACCACCACCCATTCATTTACTTTTATGGATGGGTAAAATAGAGATGACGTCTTGAATCTTGGAACCATCAGGCTCGGACAGGAGCACAATACTGTGGAGGAAGCTACAAGTTGCCTAACACAGAAACTAGTGGCATACATAGATATCAGCAACATAGTTTTCAACAAACTACGTGGCACCCTACCAACTAGAATATATATAAAAGACAAGGCTAAACAGCAACAGAAATCCAAAGAATTTGGACTCAGGCAACGGCGACTTGAACTGTTTTGGATTTTGGAGGTGGAGGGTGCTTCTCAACAGTCACAGAGAGAACACCATTCTCACATTTTGCAGTGATGGCAGCCGCATTGGCGCTCTCAGGCAATCGGAACTTCCTCAGCAGCTTCTGAGGCGCTCTCCTCTCCAGCCTCAGGTACTTGCACCCTTCTTCTTCCCCATCTTCGCGTTTCCTCTTCCCGTTGCTTCGAACCACCAGTGTGTTCTCATCTTCCACTGTCACCTGCAAAATTACAACGCCCATGAACATCTCTCATACAATTATATAAGCTTGCATAAGTCTATCTACACTCCTGGTTCTAGAAGTTCCAGCCAAGTACGCTGCTTACGCGATCACTGCACAATTTGCGAAAGGAAACCACTACTTGGGTCCTTGGAAGATGTGTTTCATCATTTGACTCCGACAAAATTAATGGAGCATGCATCTTTCAAGGATGAAAATGATCTAGTTACTAAGGAAATAACATAAAATTATATCATAATAAGCCTCGAATGGAGCAAGTGTGCTTTTGTGAGCTGTTTTAACGTGAAAATCAGACCACCAAGTAGCATTACTCTTTACCTTACCCCATAGACAAGTCCTAGCTTCTCTATAATAATAGCAAGAGGAAGCTTAGCTCAAGAAGCACAAACATCAACGTGTAAGGGTCCTCTAGAATTCCCTGTAGAAAATTTTGTAGTGTTTAAAGCGGAAATGACACAGTGACTTTTAGAGGTTAGAGCGAAAATAAATCAGTGCAAATATTTATAGAACTCAATCCCTCTATTTTCTCCTCCTTACTTTTCCTCTCTCTAAGTTCTATAAGTACTTCAATCTATGCTCAGCATCAACAAGTCATTTCAGCACCCCTTGCTCCAAAAAAGACAAAAGAAAAACAAAAGGCCTTTCCCGGTCTGCTGGGAATATTAAGTAAATTAAAGTTGAATTCAGTTCATTTATAAAACGAACAAGGTTGAAAACATCAAAACTCAGCTTGATCAACCTACAAGCCTAATTGGGAAACTATCCATATGCACTTAATGTAAAACTTGTGCCATGCAAATCCAAGAGGTAGGGAGACCAAGGATCGAATGTAAACTCGCAAACATATTGTACTGCTTAAGTAGGCATCTAATATTCAGCAAATGTCCAATTGAAATGAGGCATATCCAGCTAGTTAGGTAGGTACCTGAATGTCAGATTTGGAGAGACCCGGGATGTCCATGTAAAATACGTAGTCCTTGGGAGTTTCCAAGATGTCCACTGGGATGTTAGTCACGCCTCTGTTTTCTTGGGAGTCGTGAACTCGAGGTTGAAACATGAATCTTTCAATTGTTTCAGGAAGATTGAACAGGTTGTTCAAATCTCCGTTGGATGAATCCGCAATTCTGCTCATCCTCACACTACTACTCTGAAATCACCAAGCTACTAACCATGACTGGTGAGTATGAACGGTTGAAACGAAAATGAAAGGTATATTACATATACATTGCCCTGCTTTTGCCTATACTTTATTAGTTCTTAATTTAAGAAAAGTAAATCATAAGGAAGTTCGGAGAAAAAAATCAAGGCAATAACTTTTAAACTATTATTAAGATTTAACATACATTTTTAAAGTTTAACCTACAGTGTCTCACGATATTATAAAAATATGAGAGATTGAAGTAATAAATCAGATATATAACAATTAAATTATCCACCTTGGCCGAATCAAATGATAAATTAACTAGAGGTCCTTCCTGAAAGTGCAGTAACTAGACATAATACTTAATATCAGTTATAACACGCGGAGAATATTCTCCACATTTTTAGGGACAAAAAAGTCTTCTGAAATGTTTAAAACAAATATCCACAATATGGCAACTAGATTTATCCTCGAAAAAAAATAGAAGAAAGTGAGGTGATAATTTTCCAGTCAACATTATGAAGAAAGAAACGAGGGCTGAGTAACATCACCGACAGAAGCGAGAAGCTTGTCTGTCATCAAAGAACTTTAAAAAAATAGAGACAGAAGAAAACGAAGGGCGGGTTTTCAACGAACATACCTAAAAATCTGCAATAAGAGTTGGTGGGAGAAGTGATCGGAAATGCTAGAGCAAAACGAGAGGCGTTTCGAGTGATATTATTGTGGAGGCAGAGAGAGCAAAGCAGCTGTTTGGTGGGCGAGAAGAAGTGGGAAACATGTAAAAGGAGGAAGGAGGGAAAGTTCGAGAGGGATGGAGTGAGGTAGGGGGGAATGATCTGGAAGAATGGTGATGACACGTCTTAATCGGTCATGTACAATGTGGAAACCCGAGGCTCCTTCCTCTGGACAACTTATAAGACGTGTCAAAATCCCTCGCTTTCTCTTTTAGCTTTTTATGGAAGCCAGCGTCCATACACGCGTACATTATGGACATGCATTGTGCGGAAGATTTTATTCAATACTTTCTTCTTCTAAGGACGTTGAAATGCTGGATTTGGTTTGTTTTTGGATAAAAATCATACTGAACCAATTCTATTGATTTAACATTCTTTGAAATTTTTTTTATTTTATTTTTAATTAGTTTGATTTAGTTTTAGATTGGATTTGGTTTGATTTAAATTATATTAAATTAATTTTAAAAAAATTATCATTTTTTTCAAAATTTAAATTTAAAAGTTCTATATAAATATTTTATAAACACAAATTATATCGAAATATTTTACTAAATTTTAAATATTTTATGTAAAATTTTTGTCATTTTTTACTTATTTATTTATTTATTGATAAATTCATTATAATTAATTATAATGATACACTTATCTATATTTTTTGTTTCAAACTAATAAATGTCTTATAATCTTATTTATGAGTTTTTTTTCTTAATTAGGAGACTTGCATTAATGAGTTGTATAAGAAGAAAATACATTAAATAAATATTTTTAAAAAAATAAATAGTATAATAGGTTTGATTTGGTTTTGTTCAGATTTCTAAGATTTGAAACCGAATCAAACCAAATGGAGTCGATTCCAGAACAACAAAAACCGAAATAAATCTTATTTTAATTTGGTTTTGAACAATTTCTTCCCTATTTTCTTGTCATGATGTAAGGGGATCTCAACCAAATCATACAAATTAGTATAATTAATTAAAATTAGCCAGAGATCTTATTTTGTTAAAAATTACTATAGTATTCCTAAATTATTTTTAATAAAAGTTATTAAATTTTATTTCATATAGATTATATTATAAAGCAAAGTCGAAAGTATGATATATTGTGATTTCAGATCTCCACATCATTATACTGATTATAAAACTTTGGACCCACATTTGATTGTCCAAATCATAATTTGAGTGTCTAAATTACGATTTAATTATCTAAAATAATATTTATTTTCAAATTATATGTTTTCATTTTTTTTAAATTTGATATAATGATAAATATGGACATAAAAATTAAATATATATTTATGAAAAAAATTACGATTTGATTGTTTGGGTCTTAATTATATATGTGTTCATTTTTTTAATTTAATATGATAATAAATATGAACATAAAAATCAAATATAAATTTGTGAAAAAAAATCATAGAAGTTGGAAGCACGATGTGTCGTGATTTCAGGTCTTCATATCATACTATGAAAAATTTGGCCACACATTTGATTGTCTAAATCATGATTTGATTATTTAAATCACGATTTGATTGTCTAAAATAATATTTATTTTCTAATTATATGTTTTTATTTTTTTTTAAATTTAATATGATGATAGCATGACATAGAGTGACTTTAGACCTCCACACCATACTATGAAAAATCAGGCCCCACATTTGATCGTATAAATCATAACTTGATCATATAAATCATGATTTGATTGTCTAAAATAATATTTATTTCTTAATTATATATTTTTATTTTTTTAAAATTTAATATGATGATCAATATATAAATGAAAATCAAATTTGTACTACACCAATTTTAAGTTTTATTGACGTTCAATAGTTGGCTTTTTTTAAGAAATGCCAAAATAAGACATTCGAGCAAAAGTTGGAATTTATTTGGAAAACCCCAACTAATACCAAAATAAAAGTTAGCATTTTTATAAAAAACGCCGAGTTTGATACAAGGAAAAGTTGGCGTTTATATTAAAAATGCCAACTTTTCATATATTAGATGGCATTTCCAATTCAAACGCCAACTTTCGTTTTGTCTATATTCCCTTACCCATTTCATTTTTCGCACTTTGCTCCCTTGAAAACTCCTTTCTCCATCTCAAGTCCCCACTTTAACCTTCTCCATCCTCTGTGCCCTAACTCCATCCTCCTACCACATGCTTTGTGAAAGTTCACCACCAAGCCCACCTTGAACTTCGTCCAAATTCTCTACCAAACTCGTCGTCATATGAAGCTACCCCATCACCGTCGCAATTCATGGGTCCTTCTAGGGTTTCAAAGTCATTGCGTTTTCTTCTTACAGCCTTTGTCATTGCTCTTAGCTAACACTAAGAAAGGTAATCTTTGATACCCTTATCATTGATTTTGACCTTATCCTCATCGAGTTTCATTTCTCCATAGGATCTACAGTGCTTGAGTGAGCATTCGATTTAGTTTGTATCTGTTACCTTCTTCGATTGGGAGCCTCTGATCCTCGACTTTCCTTTGAACCATCACTAAATTCTTGGTCTTCAAGTTTGTATTCTGAGATCTATGCCCCTTCTTTTCTTGATTCTTGTAGCTTATCTACAAAATTTGAAAAATTTTCTTCGCAGGTCACATCTCTGTTCCAATCTTCACCTTTACGAACGTAATCTTATAGCATCCTTGATCTGTTTTATTTTCCCTCTTGTTTAGGGTTCATCAATTCAAGGTATATGATCTTGAATTAATAAACCTAGTGATCGGGATCCTGCAAGTATACATGGTCAATTGTAGTAGTAGAAAGTTCTACAGAGTACTCCAGAGGTCGAACCCAGAGGAGGTAGTAAATTTACCAGTCCAAAATTTTAATCTCAAAAGCAATTAATAATCAAATTTAGGAACTTAAATTAAAAATAAAAGAATTAAAAAACAAAACAATGTTTGAGTTTTGATTCACATACTAGAAGTATCAAGGGATTGGAGTTCACTTTATGGAATAACTAGATTATTTTTTTTTAATTAGACTCTACATAATTATGGTGATCATTATTCCTAAAGTGTCATAATTATCTCTCGGTCAATTAGTTCTTATTTAATTAGGATTTAATTCGCTCTCACATAACTAAAGTTCTTAATCAAATATTGAAAGTTACAATGTATATCACCACGAATTCTTAATTTTATCTTTAAATTAGTTATTCATGTTTATCCCTCTAGAATTTAAGTCACTCTTCATCTCTCAGTCCATTAAGTTTACTTATTAATTAGATTCTATGGTGATTAAGTATAAAATCCACATGAACGAACAAAAGAGATAGATATAATAAATAAACAAATTAAATATAATCTGAAAAACAAATCCAAAGAGTCATAACTAAAGAGAATAAATCCAATCAATCCCAGTCAAGCTACGTCCCTACTCTTGACTAAGAAATTTAGCCACACATGAAAATGGAAACTAAGCCAAAACTAAAATCTTAAATCATAGTGAAAATAACAAGAAGAAAGAGTTAAGTAGGAGAGAATGAATATATTTCTAATATTCCCTAGATCTCCTTACTCTCTCTTTATAAAATGCTCATAATTACTTCCAGATGCATTTTGAATCATGTTCTCTGGCCTCTGGATGTTTTTTCTGAATCCTCCTTGTATTTATGTCGTATCTCCTTTTATAAGGAAAGTCTATAAGCCCATAAAATTCGAACATATCATGAAAATGCATAAGAATTAAGTTTGGATCTCAAAACGAGCTAGTGCCGAGTCCATCTAATTTTCCTTCACTCGGCGCCAGCTTGACGCATCCTCTTCCTAGGTTGTGAGACCACCCGGTGCCAGCTTGGTGCCTTCCTGGTGGACCCAGCACCGGGTCCTCTCGGGAGAATTGCTTCTCTTCATCTCCTTACCCATCCACGGGTGAGGGAATTGGTGGGGACCAGCTAGCTTCGTAATTCAGTGTTTTTCTCATTTTTTTTGGCTCTATGTAGTTTAAAATCCTCATAAATATTCCTGTGATGCAAATATACTATAAGTTATACAAAATCAGGCCAAAAAGTATCAAACTACAATGTTTTGAAACAAAAATAATTACAAAATGTGGGTATTTTGAGCGTATAAAATATACACATCACCTAACATATCATCTTGTGCATGGACATTTTCTAGTTTTCTCTTACATTGTTTTTGGTGATACCTTCTGGTTTTTCATGTCTCATTCTTCCAACTTATGATGTTGGACTTGTAAAATAAAAATTTTAGCAAAAAAAAGTGGGTTCTAGTTGTAATATTTCTCTAAAGAAATTTAATGGGTCTATGGTTGCTTTGTTAACCTGTGGAAGTTCTTCATATTTGTAGATGTAGATATTCAAGTTTGCTTTTGTTTTGGGCTTTTTAATTTTTGGAATTCTTAAATGTTAGTAGAAGGTGGAATTATGTTAGATAAGTGCTTGCATCTTCTTAAATGAAGATAATCTCATATTACATATAATGTCAGTTTTGAACTACTTTGTGGCTTAAAGTTAGCTATATGTCATAATGTCAATGATTCCATGATACTTTAAGGAATACTGAGATTAAAAAAAAAACACACGTGGCAAATCTGAATAATGGGGATCTTATATGTATGATATCATTTGATGAAAACTTATTCAATCATGTTGCAAGCTAAAATAATTATCCAACATTCCAAGTTGGTTCTCAACTTATTTTTCCCTAAATTAGGTGTTTCTTTAGCTCATGAAACTACATACATGATAGAATTGCACATATAATCTAACCATAGCTTTATAATTTGTGCTATTGCTAATGTGAAATTCCTAGTTTCAAATAATTACAATTTAGACGCTGGTGACTAAGTGATTAGTTTTTGTACAAGGAAAATTTTACGATTATGTGCCTAGGATTTTAGGTTGACATTGATGGGAGACAAAATTGCAAAGCAAGGGCATTGTTATTAGAGAAATATTTCCTTGAAAATGAAATTCAACTTATGGAGAAAAAACATAACGTTTTAAGAAATTGGCATTTGAGGAGGGAATTCTCGAAGATCTTAACAGTGCCAACTCAGGTGATGTTTTTTTTCCTTTTATCTCTATCAATTTGCTATCTAACTGTTGACATAAGAGTTCCATGAAGTAGTTCATGCCCATTAAACCTCTCTTTTAATGTTTGTGTCTGATTGTATCTATGTGTCTCTAGAATTATGGCTTGGTCTAATGTTTGAACTATGTTTTAGTTTGTTTTTCATTTTATTTGTGTTCTTATTTTGCTTTAAGTAACTTTGTTGTGATTATTTTATATTTAATTGGTTCTTAGTGTTACTAAATGTGGAGTGCTTGATATGATGTCATGCATAAGTAATTGAAAAAGAAAGATATTGACATCCAGTAAAATAGGATAGGAGTGATATTGAATAGCTTTTCTTTCCTTTTATCTTGAGAGAGGGACTACAAGTTTAGACAAATTAATAGTAGCTTTTAAACTCCAATTTGTATGACCCTAGTGGATGATATAAAGATCAAGTTATATAGAAACATATACATGAATTTGCAAAGACCTTAGAAGTTGCTCTAATATTTGATATCAATATATATATAAATCTATCTATTTAAAAAAAAACTCAAACTTTTATGCTACAATTACATGGGTTCTTCACTATCACAATGATTGCTTTATTGGCATTGTAAGTAATGATATATTTGAACTTGAATATATTATTGGTATGCCGTGGTCATATTTGATAATGAAAGTTAGCACCAACTTGGAAGACAGTTTAGTGTTAATTGTTGAGTTTTGACATGGCCCATTGCCTTTTGTATAGTTAGAACCTACTCATGCCTAAACTTAATTAACGCAAGAAAAGCCTCTTCTGACTTGTGCATCATTTACTACATTAGACATTCCTGATTTGTTGTATTATTCTTCTTGTATTTCATCCAGGAAGAACTAGAAGTGCTTGAAAAAAACAAAAAATGTGTCAACCATATGAAAGGAGTAAGTGCTAACAGAATACTCAACCATTATCAGGATGAAATTTGGTAAGGAAGCATTCTCCATTGGCTTGAGATTAATACTTTGACATCCATTGAAAGTTATTTTTAAATTTTATCTTCTAATTGTTCTAATATCAATGCCAATAACTAATAAGTATTATCAAATGTAGTTTTGATATATATATGATTTTACTGAACTCTGTTAAAAGCCTTGAGCTTAGTTCTTGTACACAAAAATCACTACCTTTAGTGATTGGCATTCTGAGTTTGAGGCACTAAATATTGAGATATTGGGTGTTTCAGTTGACAATGTGGTGAGTTAGTTTACCTTTTAACTATTGGGATTTCTTTTCCTACAAGTTAATTTACCTTTTAACTATCATGTTTATCACACTTTTGACATAAATATAACTATCGGTTGCCCTTATTATTTGTAGGCCCTAAAGGAAAGGTGTTGGGTTTTACTTGATGAGCTTAATCTTACTCCACAATTTGTTTTGAAGGTTTTGACGAAGTACTTGAATGCCACAAGTTGATTGTTCTGTACTCTTAAAGTTGTCAAGTTTGTTTTCTAATATTATTTTCTTTCTTGATCTTATTCAATTAAATCACCTATAGATACTTGTAGAGGGAGGAAAGGATAATTGTAGTATGACTTGAAAGCAAATTATTAGTTTAAAAGTTGGAAATCCACTATACGTAGGTTAGGTTACATGCTATGCTTTTAGCAGTGGTAGGTGACATATATCTCTAGAACTTAATGTTTAGCTGTTCCCAATAAGTTCCAAATTAAAAAAATTTTACTGGTTGCTATATATTATTCTTCTATGTAATGCTAACAAATTCTTCTTGTTTGTGTTGAAGGATGGAAATAAGATATTGAAGACTCTCAAACAACCAAAATATAGACCATTTGACAAGGACAACCCAAGTAAGCTCTTATTGTTTTTGTAGTTGTTTTGTTACTACTTTCAAGGTATTAGGGAGCGTGTATGTTGGCTGGTGAGTAATATGGGAAGTAAATGTGGTTTGCAGCTTTTATAAACAAGGAGAGGACATGACATGGGCTTTCAGGAACAGTTTAGAAAAGAGGGTAGAACTTGTTTGAAGCTATGCTAATTTGATGTTGCATGTATGTTTGAATGTGTGAACCTGTCTATTTGCGCAAGAGTTCCTGTAATTGAGGTGATGATGATGTCTACATTCCAATGAATTGTATTGTTCTACCTATTTTACCTTACTAAATCTATATATTTAGATAACCAAAGAATTGTCAAAGTTGTAACAATTGGTATCAGATATATGTGCAAAATGATGGAGAAATATCCTGTTGGAATTTGTTTCTATTTTTTTGTTCTTCTAGGCTAAGTTAAACATTGCTTTTTGAATGCTCCATGAATTGTAATTTTTTCAATTTTTTGAGGAAAAAAAATATATAAATATGATCTTTATTAGGAATTGGTGTTGGTATATTAGAAATGAAATTATAAATCTTTTTGTCCAATTTGAATTATAATTAAATTGCTAGAATGTGTATATAATTTTTAATGAAATATGTTTTTTTTCTGTGTGGGTTTTTTTTTTCCAAAAAATACTAGCCTTTGTAGCATTTATTTAAATAAAACAAAAGCTTTAAAAAATGGGGAGAAAAGTTGGTGTTTGTAGAAAAAATGCCAACTAAAATGTTCACTTCAACTGGCATTTATTCCTACAAACGCCAACAAAAGTAGAAGCGTTTCATAAATGTCAACTAAAGTCTCCTATTTTTTATCAGCGTTGGAATAATTAGTGTCTCTAAAATGCTAATAATAGCAAAAAATAAATACCAACTATTTCTTTTTTTGTAGTAGTGCTAATTGTATAAAATAATATTTATTTCTTAATTATATATATTTTCATTACTTTTAAATCTGATATGATAATAAATATGAACATGAAATCAAATATATGTTTACCAAAAAAATCACAATTTGATTGTGTAGATCCTAATTATATATGTTTTTATTTTTTTAATTTGATATGATGATAAACTAGTATTCAACTCCATGCGATACACCGGAAACTCCAATTATATATAATCATATTATATGACATATATGTGAATATAACACAATTATAAATTTATATCATTATATTTCTAGATTTTTAATAAATGTAGAATTATCAAAAATAAAAAAAAATATTCATAATATGGCTATTTTCTCCAATAACATTCCAGAAGAGCATATCAAATCAACAAATACAAATTCATTAATGGTTGTATGGATAGATATTTTAAACTAAGTTACCGAAAACATTCCTGTACATTTATTTTATCCATTGGATTGGCTTTAGAATCAATATTAATAAGAAATTTCAATTCTTTCTTACTCTACCCGTGATGCATTGCTACAATATGCACATTCATTTAACTAGTAATAAGAAAACTAAATTGCTACATACATACTCACACACATTCATTCAGAATCAATAATAAGAAATGGTATGAAAACTATAATGCCATTAAATTGAGAAAATGAACTAATAAACTAATTTGAACAAAGAAAACTAATAAATTAATTAATCATTATTAAAATCAACGTGACTACAGTTATGAGTCAAAGGAAGAGTGATTATAGTTGTTCTTTGCATGGTAATAGTCAAAGAGCAAATGAATTCAAAGGACACATATATTCAACTAAACAAAATTACAAGTTGTCAAAATATTAAAAATCATCTTTAAGAAAGCTTCTAGTACAACGAAGATTGAACCTGCTACGTAGCGTAGAAAATCTAATGACAATGTTGGTGCATTTTCTTTGCATGCAAAAGAATCATATTTACCAAATCCATATGAGAAAAATGAAGGTGTTTGTGATTTTGTTGAGTTAAGAAATAATGTGATTATACTTTAGCGAATTCATTGGCTCATGCACTACCCAATAATTTTTGTGTGACTTATTTTGAAATTTCAAATTATGTGATACTTTCTCATGTCATGTAAAGCTTATACAATACCATTAGCTACATGCTATGACATTTTCAAATCTTTGGTGCCCTAAGTGAATATGTTAAGGACAGTTTGCCAAAAAAAAAATGTTAGGGATTGTGTATCCACTCATTCAAATCCATCCTTCTAATAGATTTTTTATTAGAAGGATTTAATGTTTTGCAATAATTTAATGTTTCACAATAATTTGAAATTAAATCATGATCTTCATTCTATATTTTGTATTCTTCAATATCTAAATATTCTTTATCAAATCTAATTATTATAATCCAAAAGTCATTAATTATTGACATATAATTCCACATGAAATAGGAATAATATATTAATAACACATTAAAAAGGAAAAGAAACCGTTGGCAGTGTAGGTTCCATTGAAAGATGAAATCAGACAAATGACATGGCTTAGTATCATTGCGACACATCGTGCTTTTGACCTTTGTTTTATAATAGATAATAGATATGGACATGAAAATCAAATATATATATATATGTGAAAAAAAAAT
Organism: Adenanthera pavonina; assembly: GCA_026686845.1. NCBI lineage: Eukaryota > Viridiplantae > Streptophyta > Magnoliopsida > Fabales > Fabaceae > Adenanthera > Adenanthera pavonina. Next base: position 36,347,706 of record JAIVEN010000006.1, read on the forward strand.
TACGATTTAATTGTTTAGGTCATCAATCATTATTTAGTAAAATCTATATTGTATAAGTTTTTTTTGTACTATTGTGAATTTGTTTTTACTTCTAGAGGCACATTCGAATGTAAAATTTCATCGCATTATTTTTTGTAATTTACTAGTAATAATTTTCATACTTTTCCCATATATTTTATATTTTCTATATAAAACATAGAGGTAATTATTTCTTCTCTCATTCTACCATCATCTTCTTCTTAGCCTTCTGTGTATGTTCATTTCATTCTTTGGTTATACTTTTGTTTTATTTTTATATTGTGTAAATTTGGTCAAATTTTTCAAAAACATCAACCTCTCTTTTTGGATTTGAAGCTTCGTAAAAGTGAGCTATTTTTGCAATTTATTTTTATTGTACATTATATATATATATATATCACTACAAAAAAATTGATTCTTAGCGGTGACAAAATTTGCCACCTAAAGTAGAAAAGTTGCCGCTAAAAGTTTTTAGCAGCGACTCCTTGTCGTCGCCATTTCGCCGCCGGAAACACTGTCACCGAAAGTTTTTTGAGGCGACCAAGTGGTCGCTGCCAAATATAGATATTTGGCGGCAACAATTGTGGTCACCGAAGACAAAAAATTTCACCGTTGAAAGATTTATCGCCGCCAATAGTCAATATTCAGCGGCGACTATTGTCACCGCTGATTGTTGTTATCAATGGCGACAAAAGATGTCGCCACCAAAAGCAGATCTTCAGCGGCGAGTTGTTGTTGCTGCTGAAAATTATATTTGGCGATGACTTCTTCTGTCGCCACTGAAAGTTGATCTTCAGCGGCAAGTTATTGTCGCTGCTGAAAATTCAATTTGGCGGCGACCCCTTTATCGCCGCTGAAAGTTGATTTTCAGTGATGCCGCATTAGGTCGCTGCAAAAAAATAAGAAAGGAGGATAAAGAATAAGGAGGAAAAACTTAGGAAATCAAGCTTACATATATTCATTCTTCAAATCTTCCTATAACCTTTCAAATATTTAATCTCTAGCTAAGTTCAACACTCTAAAACATTTTCAAATATTCAAACGATTTGAAGAAAATTTTTACAATTCATATTATAAGTTGACTTAATGTATTTTCTTATAATAAAATTTATCTAATAAAATAAATTTATTACTTCAACTTATTAAACATTAGTTTTACAGGAAAAAAAAACAAAAAATATAAAAATTACTTTTAGCGGCGACACAAACGTCGCCGCTAAAAGTCTTACTTTCTGCGGTAAAAACTAGAGTCGCTGCTAATTATATTTAGCGGCGACAAATGTTGCCACTAAAAGCTCCATTTATTGGTGGCGACTAAAAAATCGTCGCAGAATGTATGTCTTTTGGCGACAACATTAAATGTCGCCACTAATTGTCAACATATTTAATAGTGCTATTTATAATTATCGATTTTTGGTGGCGACACATACTGGTCGCCGCAGAAAGTTTATTTTTTGGCGGCAACTGTTGTTGGTCGCTGTTGAAAGATAGACTTTCAGCGTCAACAGCTCTTGTCGCCGCTGAAAAGCTTACTTTTAGCAGCGACGCGTTGCATCGCCACTGAATGTCCCACTTTCAGCGACGACATTTTTTGGTCGCCGCCAAAAGTCGTCGCTAAATATCCTTTTTTTTTTTGTAGTGTATATATATTATACATATTAGTAATTTGGTATTCAATTTTTTTATATATGTTATATTTTATATTTTATATCATATAATTATAAATGAAAAAAAAAACATCTCATATTAATACTCATTTTATCACATTCATTTATATAATTTGTTTAAATTTACATGTAGCTCCTCGTACAATCCCGTGCATTGCATGGGTTTTGAGTTCTTTTTTTTTCTAATAGCAAACATGTTTTAAATTCTAGTTAATGCTCAAAGGGAGAAAATTAAAACCATTAAGGGTTCATTCAATTTTGCAAAGATTCTTATATCAAGAATTATGAAAATGTTGTAGAAAAGCTCTTGTATTATGATTTTATTTTTTGTGAAAACAAGCTAATATTTTTAGTGATTTAAACGTGATGCAAGTTGAGTTAAAGTGATGCTATGATATATTGGGTTGGTTAATTAGTGTGGGTAAAAGTGTATGTCATAATAATCTATAGGCTCATGATGCTGGGAGGATACTTAGGCTTATTAAATTATTATATCTCATCTATCATATTGAGTTGTACTTGATATGCTTTACTCGTCGTGTCAGTTCAGAAATCTTGCTTCCTAATGGCCTGCCTTCAGTTTACGTGAGTTTATCCTAAATTTAGGTGAATAACCTCAATATCCTTTTTAACAGAACATCTGTATGAAAAGGCATTGGTTTCTGGGCATCTGCTGCCTAGAATCCGCATCTGTTCTCTTGCTTCTGATTTTCTACGTTGGCATGATTAATTTAGGACTTTTTGGCTGAGATTTTGGTATATCATGACTTATTCTAATGAGTTTCTCTCCTTTCTTTTTTTTCTAGCTGACATAGAGAATTTGGGATTATAATTAATGCATGTGTACCATATTATCCCCAAGCAATTGAAGTGGATGACATCCTGCTGTTCCTACATTATGTATAAATGGGTTATAAGCTTTGCTTGCATCTCAGAAAAATAAGGCCAAGTTGTTAATTTTGGCTTCTTTTTTTTCAATCTGTCCAATTTGATACATCGTAAACTTGTATAATGACCTGTTAAAACCACAGGTTGATGCAATCCAAACTTGTGGAGGGCAGATGACTGCTGATGGTAGTGGAATATCATTAAAGTTGGAGAACCGAAAGCCTATAAAGAGATAATGAAGAAAGCAAAGGACTTCGAGGTGTGATTCACTTTTCTAGTGCTCACGCGCTGTTTTAAGATTCACCTCATAATGTATGCAGGGAGGGTTTACATATATGTTGCCTACAAAAGAGGAAAGGGATAGGAAAAATGTGAATATGGGTTCTATCATGTGGGGAGGGAAACAACCTTATAAGAGGTCCTAAAACGTGGCTATTTCATTTGGTAATGTGACTGAGGACAATGTTTCAGAGAGCGCTGTGATTGCATCTCCAGTACAAAATCAAAAAGGAACCATCTGCTTCAGAAGAGAAACGTATCCCATTCCATGATAGATTGAGGATACCCATTTCTTATGATGATGACCTGCTCTCTTGAGGTCCACATCTGTGAGAAGTGAGTGTATGCGTGTGTTTCCAACTTAGCCATGAAAAAGATGAAAAGGGAGAGTATGATGATGACCTGCTCGCAGAGAGTGCGACCAATGATGCAGCATAATTGTGGAACATAAGAGCCCCTCATTGATCAATATTTTCCCAGAGATAAAGGCCGACCGGTGCATTCCTTTCGGATTGAGCGAACAACATCCTCCTTATGTTCTCTAATTCACCAACAGTTCTAGGAGGATTTTTTTCGAGGACGTTTATCTTTATCTTTTTTTCTTTTTGGTTGAAAATAGAGGTATTTATTTGCTTTTTGATAGTAATTGCGAAGGGTTCTTTCAAGAATTACTTTGTCAACATGGATAAGGTATTATATCTAATTTCGTATCAGTTTTGGATTTTCTTTCGGTTATGTTCACTTCTACAAGTTCACATAATTTTTTATTTGTTTTTAAATTTAAAAATTTACTAGTGTTCTTATAATTTGAAAAATTACTATTTATTAAGTTGGTCTCTTATTAAAGTTTAATCACTAATGTGCTATGAAATTTTATAAAAATGATTAATTATATGTTATTTGGTATTTTAAGTATGCATTAGTTATGCCAATAAGAATGTATAAATAGATATTAAAATGAAGTTTGCTCAAGTATGGCATGTGAAGCCACCAATTTTTTTTTTTAAAACGAGGGCCAAGCCCAAAACACTACAAAAAGCTAGATGGGGATTGCAATCCCAATTTTTCCTTTTATACTAGAGGTCCAGCATGTGAAGCCCCCAATGTTATTGTGTTTGTCACCGGAGGAAGCCACTAATTGGGCCCGCTTGGTTCACAGGATCTTAAAAGATGTTTGATCCCGGAGGAAGAGAGATGCATGTTTGATTCCTTATTTGATGGAAAAAAAATTGTTCAGTTTATATAAAAAGTGAAAAAGATAAGAGAATAAAAATACAAAATCTCCAAAATGCCCCTCTTTATAAGTAACGAATTTATGTAAAATAAAATCTTTTAATTATAATTGATAATAAAATTTTTAAAACAATTGTTTCTAAACACCATTACCAATAACATGTAACAAAATAGGTAATTTAAATATCAGTAATAAAAATAATTTTTTGATTTAAAATTTTTCATTTTATTTTTAACCAATATTATTGAAAGAAAATTAAAATACCTTTCTAATTTTTAAATAAAATAATCAATTCCACAGTTTTTAAGAGGTCGCTGATTCAATCTCACTCACTACATCAAACTGTTAGCTTACCCTTTATAATCTGAAAAAAAAAAAATCATAGTTTGCCTCTCCTACATAAGGTCTCTTCCCATAGTTGGGGTGAAAAATATCTCCCTCTAGAGTTGGAAATATTCGTCACATTATTCCAGTGTTGTCTACCAAACGCCTCAAGCTATGGAAACTAGAAGTGTGCACGGGCAGGGTCGGGACAGGCCACATTTATGACTGATATTCTACCTAAAGAAGGCCTCAGGTAGGAAAAAAATGTTTGTAGCCCGGCCCAACTTGGGGTGGCCCATGGCCCACACGAGAAGGGCAAAAACAGGGCCAGGCCAAGGCTGGCCTGGCTTGAAAGGTCAGTTTTTTAAAAAGCTATTCTCAACATTGTCACCACTACGAAATAGGTTAGCAAGAGAGTATGAAATCAACTCAGTAACTTAAAAATGGAGCAATAATTGATGTGTAGAAAGCATGGACTTTTGTAATTCTTGTTCATTTCACAAGTTTTCAAAAGAGAAAAAAATGTTCAATGACAAGTCACGATTCATGGACCAAAGGGGTAGAATCGAAGAAGAACATACCTTGATAATGAAATCTGGACCAAAGTTCACAAAGACAAAGGCACCCAAGCTCGAGCTCACATCACTGTTCAGTCATTCATGATTCACAGACTTGACAGTCGTAGATTATTGACAGGCATTTGACACCATGGCGAGGGAAAATGAGGACCTTGGATGAAGAAATATGGGCAATGCAAGCTTGGCACGATGACAACCTTGGGACGATGAGAGATAGAGTCGATGTCACGCTTCTGATGTGAGATTGAGGACTTCGAGAGTTAGGATTTAAGTTTTCTTCTGGCCACTGAGTTCAAAATGAGAGAAGTGTTTTGTCGAGAGGAGAGGAGAGTGTATTGACTATGAGACTTCAAGAATAAGATTGAGAATGCATCATTTATATGTTTAGCAAATAAAAAAATAATAATGATGATACAACACATATACACGAGCCAGGACAAGGACAACTATAGTGTTGCCCGTGGCCCGTCCTAGCCCAAATTGTCTAAGCAAGATCGGGCATGTGGGTGAGTTGAACACCCCTAATGGAAACCTTGCGCCTTCCCTCTCTTTCAATGAGATTTTAGTGTTCGAAACGGAAAGGGTTTATTGGAGAATATCGTGGCTTTGCAAATGTTTTTGGCGGTAGATTTTTTTTTCCTTGATAACATTGCAGTAGATGTTCTGATATGATGTTCGAAAGTGTTAATATTGTTGTTGATAAACTTTTACCTTAGTAAGAAAAAAAAAAGATATAGGCGATAGTGTCTGGCAAAACGAAGTTATAAAATTAATACAAATTGATTGAGTATTGAATTGATAACTAGGAAGTAACCATCTCACGCCGAAAAAAAAAAAACCTAGGGAGTAACCGTCACCGGTCTCTTTAATTGAGAAGGCTCTGAATTTTTGAAATGCTAAATTTTAGTTTTGATACAAAAATTGTCCTTTTATAAATTATAGATATTTGTGGAAATATATATATATATATATCATTAGTTAACAATTATGGAAATTAGATATCTTTTTTATTTAATAAAAGAACAATTTTGCTTGTGAAGAAAGATTTTTAAAAATTAAATTAAAAGACTTTTTTTTAAAATCATATTAAAAGAAAGTAATATTTTTATGACTAAAATTAAAAATATTACTTTTCAAAAAATAAATTAAACAATTTTAAAATTAGATCATGAATTTTATTCAAAATTTTCACATAAATAGTACTTCAATTACCTACTATTGCACAAAAATTAATCAATTAAACAACGAAGTTGCCGAGTCTTGAAAAGTCAATAATAATGACATTATTAACGTCTAGCCAAAAACAAGAATTTGGAGTGCTTAAGATTTCTAAGTTTACAAGTTCATCAAATTCAAATTTAATTTTTTAAATAATTTTTGCAAATAGCTTTATAAGCTATATTAATTAATAAGAAATTTTGTATCGTAGCAACTTCTTGAAAAGTAATGAGATGGAATCATTGACTGAGATTTGGCACTTCTAATTCTTTAATAATTTATCATAAAAGTTTTCTTTTTTTGTTGATCAAACTATTTGAATAAGAAGTAATAATTATATTTATATTGACATTTCAAATAAAATAAATTAAATACTTATAAGTAACTAATCAAATAGTTTTGAGTTTTTTAATAAATAGATGTATTTTACACAACTAAACCAGACACCTTTTATTCACATTTCATCAAATTTGAAATGAATTATATTATTTATGATCTATAAATAACGACTTCTTGTATATTTGTATTGATATATTGATTGGTATATTGATATTGATAGTTAGATGTATTAATTGAATATCAAATAATATGGGACTTAATCACCGATCACTTATTTAACTAGCGGAAGGTAATACCAACTTAATCAGATGCCTCAAGTTCAAACCCTAGAAATGTCATTGTGTTAAATATTTAATAGTAGATCTTTACCGCCCTTTGTGGTCATCACTGGCTCAATCTGGATTAATCCAGATCCCAATAAATCTTCCAATTAAAATAGAATAGATTCAAGATACCGATACTCTAAGAATAAAAAATAACATAGGACTCAACATCGTCTGTAAAAAATGCGATGCAAAGAGAGTTGCGTGACTGAAAAACCTAAGCAGTGATATAATATAATATTTAGTGCATTACAACACATTTGAGGGGATTCTCCAGCATTAAATTAAACACAACAGAAAGCATGGCTGCTCCGGATTTTTGAAAAGCGAAAGATCTCATCCCATTATGAATTCACTGGCTTCCCATTTAATTTGGGGAAAGAGTCCTACTTGCTCAAAACAACCACTTCACTCTTGTGAGCCAAGTAACCTCTCATAAGGTTCTTATATATCAATATGGCCATTATACACTCTACCTGCAAATAACAGCATAAGTGAATCGCTAAATAATAATTTTGGAAGAATAGCAACCATACCCTCTCTTTTACCTCTCTTCCAGAGAGATCATAACTCCTAAGTTGTGAAAGAAATGCGGGGAATACAGTCAAAATATACCTCATCCACATCCATGTCCATTTCGAGCCACTTCAATGCTTCCACAATAACCTCCAACTTCACCTGATGAGCTTTTCAATTATATAACTGCCACGAGAAATTAAATCATTTGAGTAACCTACAGAGTGATCGATTCATTCGTCAACAAACATGGGGGGTGCAAGGTGATATTGGAAACCTACATTTTCTTTATCAATCTATGGTAAACTTGAAGTTCTAACTTCTCTAGAACAATATATACAGCCGATCTCAAGAACCTACAAATAAAAATAAATTAGATTATATTCTCCAAAACGAATCTCTGGATGACACCAATTTGAGGATTTATTTTACCGGTCCACGTGATCTTGGAGAGCATGCTGAAGAAGTCGAAGATCACCGCTTCTTAAAGCTTGTACAATATTTCTGTACTGTCCAAAAGTTGAAAAGATTAACTTGCATTAACACTTCTAAGACACATAAAAACTTGTTAATACTATAAATTTCAACCTCTGGATGGAATCTGCCTCAATGTATTTCGTTTTGGTTTGGTTCTTCTGATTTACATCACTAGCAAGACAAAAGCCAATCTCTAGGTAAAATGCCAATTGAAAGCTTCACAGGTATCAGATATTTAAGAATCATCCTGTGTCCATAGAAAGGAAAACCAAGCAAAAAAAAAGAAAGAAAGAATGAGCAACACAATGAGGAAGTACATGCAATTCAGGTAAAAATCCATCAAGGTATTCAAAATCCTTTAATGCAGCAAGGCTGTCTAGACCAAGTAGTGAACATCATGTTAGCCACAAAAGTGAAAATCAGATAACCACAGGGCCAGATGCATCTGAAAGTAATGTATGATTATAAATACAAGAGGTATGTTTATTTCCTCACCTTTGCACCTCTAACATCCGACATTTTATTACTAATTGTCATTATTCATCATCATTTATTTTTATTAAACCAACAATGATAAATAGTCATGCTAAGAAGGTGTAAACTAAATGGTTTTAAACATAGACGAATTGCATTGCAAATTAGAAAGTATATTTCCAATGTGTGAATAGTAATATTCAATAACAAATTGAAAAATAGCTTGAAATATACAATGTAAAATATATATTGCATAATAAAATATCCTAGATAATATATTTAACATGAGATTTACCTTAAATGATTAACAATAAGTCTTAGATAACTCGCAATTAAACTTCGAAAACTATAGGATCAAAGTTATCAAACTGAAGGATTTCAGAATTGCAAATCGTCCAATTCAGAGCATGACTCAAAAACAATTTCAATCCACCCAACTAATCTGTATTGCTGGAGGTAGAAAAACCGTTGCATATTGAGCATTTTATTGTAGAAAATTTTTGTACACGCAAATACTTGTACTTGGCTCTCATGAAGCACAGTCTTTAGAATATAAGCATATGAGATAATCAATGTAGTAGAGTTTAGAAAGCTAGGAGTGGAATACACCTTGGTTTTGCAAAGGGCTGATTCCGTGAGTTTAAGGACACGATCACTTAGACACAGCTATCCCACTGTGAGCCTATTGGATGATCCGCCAGCCTAGTTGTTACTTTGGACCAATCCAGTACTAGAGTAACAGTGCACCTTGTTGATAAAGAAGCCTCAATAGGTGCAAGTACATTAGTGATCCACAAGATTTTCTACTTTGATATAACCCTTTTATTACCAATCAACATTTTCATTTCATTTTAATTAATGGCTATTCAACCTCCAAAGGTTTATTCACCTATCTAACTAATAATTGTTTTTTGGGCCGAAAAAGAGTAGCAAATTTTATGAATAAACAAATGTGCGTAATGCACCGCCAAACAACCATATTTTAAAAGCTAACACACATCAAACAAACCAAGCCTTATCCTATCTACAAAATATGTATATTTACTGTCACATGGATCCATTATTGCAAGTGAAAAAAATAGTAATTTAACCACTAAAACTCCTCCTCATGCGAATGCCATACATAAAGTTAGCATACCTGGACCAAACCTTATATTGGCTTTATTCTGAGGGATGCAATGCTTCAAGGCATACGATAATTTATGATCAGCCTGTCAAGTCATTGATGAAAATTATAAATAAGAACTTTCAAAAATTCAGAATATCTTTAATGTTCTAACCACTGCACAACTGTCAGCTATATAAGTAAGACTCTGGTGAAAATGGAGATGAAACATCCATGAGATAAATTAATAAAAGCTAAGCAATGTATTGATCCAATTTAGCTCACCACAATCATATAAGAATATAGTGTTCTGCTGAAAATAGTATTGCCTACAAATGAGCATAGCCTGTAAGGTAAAAACATTCTGGAATATTAGAAACCTAGGAAGCAGATGATATATTAGACTCAACATGCAAGTGGCTCGTAACGATCTTAAAAGAAATTAAAAATACTTACAGCAGGGAAATTTTCATTGAAAACTTCAAGGCGACCAGTATAGTACATGTAAGTGACCTGGAATCGACCATCAAGGCAAGCACGTTTGAGGATACTAACATATATTAATTGAATTCCAACACTAACCTTGTCACTTTTTGGAAATTTTTCGAAGTCAAATATGCGTGCAGTTTCAATGCTTTGTATTACACTGCAGCACAGGTGAACTGTACCAAGCTGTAAAGCAGTAATAGGAAACATATCAGTATGTAACTTCAACCACAGATTGCATTCCTGTCCTAACCCCACCCTTACTTGATCCCTGTGTACATGTTAAAAATAGCATAAACTCAGAGATCCCCGCGCGAGTTCAGTTCAGACCGGTATCATTGCATGCAACAAGGGAGATTAAACTGAATGTCAATAACTGTCAATGACTAATATTATATTGGAGCAAAAGGTACAATAATTGTTACCTTAAAGTACATCTTGAATAATTGACAAGTTACGTATAATGCTCCAACACGCTTTGGCCCTTTCCCCTAGAATACAATAAAAGCTATCAAAGAGTAAGCAGAGCTGGTCTGAAATTTAAACTCCACACAAAAATCTTGACGCAGAGCATAGAAGTATTTTCTTCTAGTTTGGGAGAAGAATATGTTGCACAAGGGTAATTGTTACATCTTACATTTTAAAACATTTTTTTTATGAAAATTACTTATTTGATGTGTGAAATTTTTTTTTAGACAACCTCAAACCAATTAAAACCTTAAAATTGTACAAAAATATTTTTGCTATTTTACTGCTCATTGTGTAGTAATTTTTCAAAAATCATAACTAAATATAGAAAAATTATTTCTTAGTGGTTCGAGTGTCTAAAAATCGTGAACATCTTGAATTTTCAGGAAAAAAAATAAGAAACTGAAAAATGAACGTACCAATTCATACAGTTTATTATAAACATGTTATTGTTCATTTCACGACTCTGTTTCTGTCCGAAAATCTGAACCTTAATTTTGAAAATTCATTTCTCTTAATATACAAAGTCATTTGGCACATACTTAGCGTCATTGGAAAGCTTTACCTATCTACTTTCTAACCATATTTTTTTTGTACATTTATTCTACTCATATTGGTCAGAACATTAATATATGTTATTAGAGGTTAGAAATAATGTTTACTGGAGCAGTTTTGGTGAAACAACAATAACTACTATTATATAGCTCCAAATATATCCAAACCAGTGTCATTTTGTTTCTAAGACATAGATCTATCTATACATATAGACTACTGAATTTTTGGAGATATGTACGAATTTATACAGTAGTCAGAAGTAGATAGTACATAAACAGAATATTAACAGCTTTCAGCAAGGTTCCATCACTGTTATTCCTCATGCTCCACATGCTTTTCTTTGCCATGACTTGACCCTAACATTGATTAACTATGGGGTGAGATTGGGGAATCTTAGTAGTCAACTTGCACATGCTATCATGTCATCACAAAAATATTTGAAAACATAACATACTTTCATTAAATCATCAAAACTTCCATGTTGTCTAACAAAATTTCGGCAGTATAACGGCTTAATAAATGGGCATCTCAGGGCTTAACCCTTAACATAAAACTGCCACCAATCATAGAAAAATATGGCATCATTTACAGATCATTATAACATATACAACATTTATAAGCGATAACATTAAGTAAGGGTAAGAGACTACCTTAGAGTTTTACTGACTTTTCTTTGAACCTTGCTTTCACTTAGCTTTAGATCACTTTCTTAACTTGATTGAAGTCTAAAACATCATTAAACCTTACTTAATAATTTAATATCATCATATAATTTAACTCAACCATAAATTATAAACTCTTCCCTCAAAATCATATCTTGATCCAAATAGAGGAGTAAGAGGGAGAAAGAAAATAACTTAAACTATAACTAATCTTAAACTAAATAAATAAAGAGAAAATCTAAAAAAGATATAGAGTAGGAGCTTACCTCAGAAGACCCCTACTTTCCTTCCCTCTTTCCTCCTTCCTTCTTTCTCCTTTTTCTCCTTTCTTCTTTTTTTTTCTTCCTTTCTCTCCCCACAACTCCCTTTCTCTCACGCTACCACTCCTTCTTTCTTCACTTTTGTGGCTTGCGTGAGTTGAGTGGAAAATGAGGGGATGGGAGGGGGGTATTTATAGGGTAGTCTGATAGATATGGACCGTCAGATCGAGATTTAATCCGAGTGCTCACAATTATTCTCACATTTAATATACCAATTTCCATTATACCCTTAGATATTTTTGGACTTGTGAGAGAGTGGGGAAGGACAAAAATGTCCAACTTTTCCCTCCTTTCTTTATGTCAAATCAGAAAAAGCAGATAGTATACTTTTACTTTTACAGATAAATTTGGTTCTACTTTAAGTATTTTTTGCACTAGATTTTCTATTATACTCAGTGTTCTTCCCATTTACTTTATCTAGGGAGCCCATTATCTTTCTCTTTTACTTTTTCATGTATGGTCCACCTATCTTACTTACTTTTTACTTATTTATCTCCTCCGGTATTTACTATTTATGTGGGACCCCGTCTTATACTTTTTTTCCTCTTAGAGCTCACATAACCAGTATCACTTGTACTTTTAACTTGCACTTGAGTATTTAAAATCTTATTTTCTTTGTCTTATTAAAAATAATAATTTTTCCCTTTTTAAGCCCCTTTTTATATTTTAGGATATTTTGGGTTTTAAACTAATTAAATATCCAGGCTTCTCCAATCATCATAAATTAATTCAGAATAATTTAATATTATTTGTAATATTATCTGGTCATAATATTCAAACATGAAAAATGGGGATATTACATTTCTTTCCCCCTAAATAAAATTTTGTCCTCGAAATTTTTATACATTAGCTAAAAGTTCTGGATACTTTTGCTTTATGCTTGATTCTAGTTCTCATGTTGCCTTCTCTGAGGATAAATCTTTCTAGACTACCTTCACTGGAGGAATCTTCTTATTCCTCAGCTGCTTGACTCGATGGTTGATAATCTTTTAGGTCTGCCCTCGTAGCATAGATTATCTTATAGCTAAATACTTTCATATTCTATAACATGTTGATGGGTCTGGTTGATACTTTTCAACTGAGAGACATAGAAAACATCATGAACTTGGCTTAAGTTTGGGGAAAAATTTAATTTGTAAATTATAGGGCTGACTTTGGAAAGGATCTTTAAATGGTCCATCATACTTTTGACTAAACCCTTTGGCCTTCATCGATTGACCTACTCCTGTTGTAGGAAATACTTTGAGGAACACATAATTTTCTACTTCAAACTCTAACGACCTTCATCTTATATCGGCATACACTTCTGCTTACTTTGGGCCGCTAGAAGTTTCTTTTAGATCTTCTTGATCTACCTGGAGGTCTGGTCTACCAACTCAGGACTCAAAAAACTTCCTTTCACTCAGCTCCATCCAATATACTGAGAACCTGAACTTCTTTCTACAAAGGGCCTTATATGGAGCTATTCATAATTTCTATATTTCCTTTCCATCTTCATATACATACTTAAGACATACATTCTATTACTTAAATACTTTTCTTTATTTGCTATAAAACTGTTTGACATTTTGTGAAGTCCCTCATCTTTCTTTACACACATATACATTGACTTCACTAGCTATAATTGTGCTAACTTTATCAATTTTATAATCACCCACATAACATCTTATGGGTGTGCACACTTCTAGGCCTTTTGTGATATATGTCCCATTTTACATCAAACTTTTAAGGGTCAAAATGATCTTACTGGTCTTTGTGTGTCTTACTTTCTCCCTTTTGGCACTCTGAACATTTTGCTATCCTCATACTATATCATCCAGTTCAAAAAAATTGATTCCTTGAATCATGGCATATTCCCACAATTCCTGGATGAATAGTGCCTTTACTTTAATAAACTTCTATTGATATCTTTTCTCTTATTTCTATTTAAGAGACATTTGCTTTCTTCTGAAATCTCATCAGACCATCATATTTTGCATTAGATTCTTTTCACTTCTCCCTGATTCATCGATTCTTTAATCTCATTTGCACATTTATCATCTTGTTGGGCTTTTTCTATTTCTTTCTAGAATTTCATTTTCTCTTTTAGTCTCAAGCAACCAGGGAGAGAGATCTATCTCTCTTATTCTTCTACTAACATTTGCTTCTTCATGCATATCATACTAGTTTTATGAATAGCCTTTTAACTTATTGTATCGGCCATAGTACTAGCTTTTCTGGATGGTACTTTTTAGCATGATCATTATCTCTCAGCAATTCTACCCATCATCCTTACCTCAAGCTCATTACTTATGATCTAATAAATCTTTGAGACTTTTGTGGTCAAAATACTCTTTCACGGTCATATTGTAGAGATGATGCCTCCGTATCTTTAAAGTGTAAACTATTGCTGCAAGTGCATAGGGTAATTTTTCTTTGTAAAAATTACATGAAAACATAAGCTACAACTCTGCCATCCTGCATCAATGTACATCCTAATCCATGCATGCTAGCATTACTTTAAACCACAAAATGGCTTCTTTGGATCAAGTTTGTTTAATACCAGGGAGGAGATAAGCCCTCCTTTCAATTTTGAAAACTATTTTTGCAATTTTTACACAAAATTTTCTTTCCTTGTAAACCCTGTTAGTGGCAAAGCAATATGAGAAAAGTCTTGCATAAACTTTCTGTAATAGCCTAAAAACTTTTATCTTTGTAATGGTTTTGGGCCTCTCTTACTTTAGGACTGTATCTACCTTATTGGGATCTACTGCGACCCTATCCTTGGAGGTAACGTGTCCCAACAACCGTACTTCAGTGAGTCAAAACTCATACTTGTTGAGTTTAACATACATGCTCTTCACTTTAAAAACTGTTGGGACAATTCTCAAATGCCTTCCATGTTTCTCTAAAGACTTGGAGTACATTTTATCATTAATGAAGACCACAATAATCTGATCTTTAATATGGCCGAAGAAAATTATTCATGTAGTACATGAAGATAGCTGGTGCACTTGTGAGACTAGGTGGCACTGCTAGGATTTTATCATGCCCATTTCTAATTCTAAAGGCAATCCTTGGAATTTCTTCTGCCTTTACTCATAACTGATAATACCCATATCTTCAATAAATATTGAAGAAAATATTGGCTTTAGCCAATTATTTTAACAGATTATCTATTATGGGTAACTAGCTTATGTTCTAAATCATGATCTTATTTAATTCTCTTTCGTGAACACAGAGTTTAAAGCTCCCATCTTTCCTTTAATCAATATTACAGGAGCACCTCAGGGAGATACATTTGGCCTGATGAATCCTTTCCTCATAAATTTTGTCATCTATTGCTTTAATTTAATCATCTTATTTAGAACCATGCCAAATGGAGTTCTTAAGTACTGACCTTACTCCAGGCATAATGTTGATAGTTCTTTCTCCTTTTTCTTTTAGGCGATAATCCTTTATATTACTTATCTCATAGGAACTTCTATTATTTCCTCACTTATCCCTTTTGCTTGAATTTTGGAGGAAATATTCATGATTTCCTCTATCTTCAATATCTTATTCAGTTCGATCGACAAACTACTCACTTTGTCTATGGGACAGTTTCACAATAGGTATGATTATGGTCTTGTTCTCACATTCAAGGAGAACATTATTTACTACCATCAATTCATACCAATATCATTATTTATGTCAAGGTAAGACTTTTTGAACAAGACATACTTCTGTATACTCATTTTGCCTTGTTTTCCCTAGTCCTTAAAACTCTTTCTGTTTCCAGGGTCTCTTTCTTTTCTTCTTACTTACTTTCTTGTTTTTAGGGAATGCTTTTTAATTATTAACTTTGTGTTGATGCTATTTACTTTCTTTAGTATAGGGTCATTGACAAACTGGACTTCCCAGTAGGTCACCTATCATAAAATTTCTCCCACTCAAGCACGCTTAACTGATAAATGCTGAGGGGTTATGGAGAACTAATACCAATACTAGACTTAGAGGTTGTTGGCATTAGACTCCCTTTTAAGTTGTACTTCATCTTTATGATATTTAGATAACTTACTATTCTTAATATGGGACATCTATTCCCCATTTTTATCAAACTTCTGATTTTTGGGCACAATATCCCAAAATAATATTTCCCATTACTGTTCTTATTCTATGGGGTTCTTGCTATTCTGTAAGCTTAATTTCATTTTATGAAACATACTTCCTAAACTTTATCTGTACTCTTTATGTTTGGACTTCAACTCATACTTTCTTTTATATTTTATTCATATTGTGCCTGCATAATTATACTTCATCAAAGATTCATCTCTGTAATGCTCTATTAACTTTATTCTTTCTTGTTTCATCACTTAACTGACCATATACATTCCTTGCTCCTTATACTTAGCTTTCACATTGGCCATTTCTAGGTAGTACTTTGTGGTTCTCTATATTGTAGGATTTAGACCACCACATCTACTTTAATGGTCGTGGTCATTATCATTCCTTACATCTTCTCTACTTGTACTACTTGTTAGCAAGGCTGACTTCCCAAGAAGGGGGTGAATTGGGAAGATTGAAAATTTTCTGCACAAGGTGAGGTAAGTGGAGATATCACAGTATAATGAAAATAATGCGTAAAACAGAGCAAGCTGAAAAGTGAAGATAGGGAGAAGAAAACTCAGTAATTTATCCTGGTTCGGTCTTTCCACTTGACCTACATCCAGTCCCCAAGACACCTCTTGAGATTTATCCACTATACAGCAAGAATTTCAATGGGCTTCTTGCTAAGGCCACAGTACAACGAGTATGCTCTGTTTCTGAGCTCTCTCAAACTCTCCAAGCACTTTCACTATGTGCTTCTCAATCCCCTTGTGAATACCCCTCACAAGTAAATCTATCTTCCAGATGAAGAGTAGATTGATTATAATGAAATAACTCTCTTGAAAAGAGTAGATATGAAAGTTTAAGTGTATATATAGAAGTTGAGAGGGTAAGAGCTTTTTAGAAGAAGATTTAGCTTAAATTCAGTGTATACAAATTTGATTCGATGCCCACAACTTCAAATGATGTTGTATTTATAGATTTAGGTCTCAAATATCCGTTAGAGACTAAATCTATCCGTTGGGGAAGTTATCCAACGGTTACTCTGAAAAACTATCCGTTTACCAACCGCATTTAATGTTTCTGACATACTGAAATTCGAATTTTGGTTGGTCAACAGACGAATTTCGAAGGAACCGAAGGTTAAAGCTTTCAACGTTACAACACGAAGTTCGTCTGTTCATGAAGTGAAATTCGAATTTTGAAACTTATAAAATATTTTCACAATGTGACATACGAATTTTCAAGAAGAAAGATTTTTGGTTAAGTGTGAACAGTGTTTTCAATTTGCTACAGTGTCTTCGAAATTCGAATTTTGGTATCCAAAATTCGTCTGTCCATTGAACGTATAAAGAGACACAGTAGTTACTTTCTTCGAAATTCGAATTTTGAAAGGGTGACATTCGTCTGTCAGAGAGCAATTTTGAGACTTAACTCATTCTTGATCTCAGATGAACTTTAACATAGTTTCAGACGAATTTCTTCTATTTTCTCAAGTTTTGTTTTGTCTGAAATTCGAATTTTGAAGACTCAAAGTTCGTCTGTTGTAAAGAAGCTTCTTTCAGACTTATATGAAAATTCGAGTGTTGGAATCTCGAAATTCGTCTGTCAGAGAGCATTTTTCAAGCTGAATATCTTTTGATTTCAGATGCACTTTGTCATGGTTTCAGACGAATTTCTTTGGTTTTCACAAACTTCATTTTACTTGAAATTCGAATTTTGGAAGTGTGAAGTTCGTCTGTCACCAGAAAGGCTTCTTTCAGACTAGATGAAAATTCGAATTTTGAACCACCAAAATTCGTCTGACAGAGAGCCATCTCTTCAGACTTAATCAGTTTTAGCTCGAAATTCGAATTTCAAAAGGCAAAGTTCGAATTTCTAACTTGACAGTTTAGTTTAAACTTTTAACCTTCGTCTGTTTGTGGGTGTTTTTCAAATATTCAAGGATTTAACATAAAATCAAAGTTTGAAAACATCTTTTCTTCAAATCAAAACCTTTTACCCAATCATAACAAAAACTAAAGATCCTACAAGAGATCTAACAGCAAATACTCAGAAAATCTTCACTTGGAACAGCTTTGATCTCCTTTGATATCTTCAATCCAAGATCTTGAGTGTTGGTTTAAAATCATCAAAACTCTTTCATCAACACTACTCTCTTTTCAAGATCTTTACCATTATTTATTGATCCTGAGGGAAAACACATTTTTTTCATTACATCATTTTATACCCATACTATTTCCTTTTGAAAGAGTCTTCACCACTGTTCTAAAAATATTCTTTTTCTTTAACCTCTGGTACCTTAGAGGTCCTCATTACTACTATTTTAGAGATCCAAATTATCACCAAGTCTTTGTGCATAAGCACGTATCCAAACCTTATACTTTACTTTCATCATCATAGACCTTGGAAGTCTTTACCTTCTGTAGGTTGGGAGTTTAACTACTATTAAAGCAATGGTTACTAACTTCTTTCTCATAAACATTTCTATTATGTCTATCTCCTCACATAATTCCTTAGCTACTCTGCTAAGGTCACTGTCACACCCGGAGATGCGACGCGGATGGCGCGGGAAATGAAGAAAAAAAGTGAAACCGGCCCGCGCGGCGGTAGGCCGACCTCGGAGGGAGTCACCACCAAAATTTTGAGGGAAATTTTGGGAAACCAGAAACAAAAGGACAAAAAGGGACAAGGATTGGTCTGCGAATCAGAGTCGGGTTCGGGAGTACGATTGTGAGTGGGGAAGGTGTTAGGCACCCCCCACAACACCCGTTCCTAAGAACGGTTACCTTAGGTTGATTATGCAATTTTTATGGCTTTTAAAAATTATTTTGATTGCCCTTTTACCACTCACATGTAGAGATAAATATAAGAATAAGAAAAATATAAAAATAAAAATAAAGAATAACATGAAAATATGAAAAGTTGGGAAAAATAAATTAAAGGAAAATGTTATTTATTTACAATAATAGACTTGAAAAATAAATTGGTAAATATTTATTAAAATAAGAGAAAAAAATAATAAATAAGTCAGAAAATATTATTTATTTACAAAGGCGGACTTGACCCAAAATGAGAGTCTGGGGCCTACGTACCCTGCGATAGGGATTAAAGTCAACGTAGTTCGGACTAAAAATGCGTGTCACTGGGTTGATATTTTTTATTTTATATATTCTTTGAAAAGAGAGGTTTATAAAAAATAATTTAATCTTCCCACAAAGAAAACAATTTTCAGAATTGGTTGGTATGTTTTAATTTGTACAAGACAGATTGATATCTATTATTTACTCTTTTCATTTATTCTTTTTTTTAATCAATTCCTAATATATATTTCCTTAATAAAAAAAATAGGATTAAAATTTTTTGTGATTTTGAACATTTTATTTTGAAATGAAAATATTTGAAAAGAAATTCATTTTTACATAATAAAGTCAATTGGCTTATGTGGCGACTTTATCACTCACAATACACCAATTGATATCTAAATGTCCACGGTGGTGCCACTCGAGACAAAAAGGTATAAAAAGGTTCGAAAGGAAACAAATGAAAATTTTTATTAAAATTATTATACATTTTATTTTCTTTAAAATAAATAAAATTTATTTAAAAGAATTCAAAAAGAACGTGATTATTACATATATTTTGAAGAAAGATAATCAGCATATGTGGTGACTTCATCACTCACAAGTTACTGATCTATGTTTAAAATACCTACGGTGTTACCACTCGAGGTAAATAAATGGGAGGATAAAAACTTGAAGGGAATCAATACTTTTTGCTTCAATCATGTTATTTTATTATTATTTTCTTTTTACATGAAAAGAAAATAATAAAAGAACATAAATAAGAAAAATAAAATTGGAGGGAAATAAGTAATATTGGCCTGAATTATTATTATTATTATAATTTTATAAAAACAGAAATGGATAAAATTCTCTTAACACATATTTTTAAAAAGTCATTAAGGAGGATTTAAAATGTCAATATTATGTATATCATTTATTTATTTTTTTTAAAAAATAGTAATCAGCATATGTGGTGATTTTATCACTCACAAGTTACTGATCAGTATTTAAATACCCGCAGTGTTACCACTCGGGGTGGATAAGCGAAACAAATAAGAACTTGGAAGAAAACAAATAACTTTGGTTCCCCACCCTTTATTATTATTCTTTTATTATGAAAAGGTAGTAAAAATGAATAAATAAATCATGGAAGGAAACTAAATAATTTTTGGCAAGAATTATTTTATAAAAAAAATAGAAAGCATTAAGAAGAATTCACAATATCTCACTATGTGTATTTCTTAAAAAGAAATAACCAACATATGTAGTGATTTTGTCACTCACAAATTGCTGATTAATACTTAAATACCCACAGTGTTACCACTCGGGATAAAAATAAAAAAAATAAATAAAAATAAAAAAAGTAGGCGGCTTAAATAAAATTTTCTTTCGCATAAATTTTATTTTCTTGAAAAAATTTCTTTACTTTCCTCCTTTTTATTATTATTATTACTTTTTTTTAATTATTTGTTTATTTGGCGTTAACAAAAAAGAGCAACTACATTTTTTTAAAAAAAAACAATTTAAAAAAAATTATATATATATATATATTTATATGTATATTATACCTTTTTTATTTTATTTGTTTACTTTATTTTGTCCTTATTTATTTATTTCCTTCTTCCCCCTCCCCGTATTTTTTTGGACATCACCTTGGCATTTGAATTCACCCACACTCCCATCTCCCAAGCCACAAACGCATATTACATTGACTGATAACGTAAATAAGCTAGATAACGTAAATAAACCAAATCCTTCATGCCAAAACCCAACTGAATCCAAAATTACAAGCTCAAGTTTTACCAAACCCAACCCATTTCTTCTGGGTCCAGAAAACCAGACCCTCACATTTTCACGTAAAAACATTCAAGGGCAATAGAAATTAAACGCTGACTCTGACTTTACGATGCAACATTCCCACTAAACAAGCCAAATTGAAGGATTCAACCCAAGAGTTATATCACCATTATAACTATTATAGCAGTAGGATATCTTAACCATATTCATCCCAATCTAATTCATTCTAAAATTATAATACTTATCAACACCAGACAGCCAACATCCCGAAGGCATAGAAGGCTACACTCCTTCTGAATGAAACAAAGCTTATAACTCCACCAAATATATCAAAGTACAAGCAAGCAACTTGCTTTTAGATTCACCAAGGCGCATAGAATGGTCTTAAGGGAGAGAAAGAACAAAATAAGCAAGTAAATCAACATCAGCTTGATATAAGACCTCGGCTAACCAGGAGCCGAGTATTTAAACTGATATCACAGGAAGGGAACTTAACTCCTGATCAAAACACCTTCCCTTCAATAGCCCGAACAAATTAAGAAACAAAAACCAACGAGCTTAACAAATTGGCTCCAATCAATTCTGATGTTCCAAAAAGAAAAGGAAGGAGGCATCATTTTCAAGATTTAAAAAGACTTAGATAATACCGAGAGGAGAGTCCAGTTCAATCACAACACGCATTGTAAAAAAAACACAAACTATAACCTAGACAAGATTCAGTTCGGGGCAAACAGGGTGTACAATCACATACTGCAATCAACTAGAAATTCCTTCTCAGAATCTATCCTATTGCATAGAAGCTTAAATTTCGAAGTAAAGGTTACCAATTGAAGCCCCTAGATCATCGACAGATTGCCACACCTTTGCCTCGGTTCTCCTCCTTCTTTCTCTTTGTCTTCACCTTTGTTCAAAGCCTCCCCTTAGTCACACAGACCTCTGCTCCTCTGCTTACCTACCTCGGTCTTTCAGAATTTCTATCGGCATTCTTCTCTCAGCTTCCTCTCACGGTGTCTCTTAGGATTCTCTAATGCCCAAAAAAATCCCCCCACTTGTGCCATTGCCCTCCCTCGGCTCTTATAGCGTTCCTACGAGTGACCTGCAAGCTGAGCAAATTAGGCACGTCATTGCTTTTTTCCAGCTGCTCACGTTCCCTACTGTACCTTTGCCCCAAAAATTTTCACCTCCACTACCCTGCTGTACAGGGTACGGAGTAGTGGAGGGATTGTGCTGCGTGCGTCCAGCCCGTATTTTTTGCCCCCTCTGATTTTCTGATCCCCTTCGGTCTCTCCCATCACTTCCATTGCTCGAGCCCCTGAATTAGGGGTCCCTCTGTACCGAACCCTAGAGGGCTCTTTCCGTGGACCTCCGTGTCTCTCTCCTCTGCCCGAGCTCGCGACTCCCACTCATTTGAGCCTCCCCTGTTCTCTCCTCCATCGAGCCCTAGAGCTCCCTCGGCTTACTCTGCCTCAGCCACGGAACCTCGCACCCTCCGATTTGAGCTCCTCACGGTTCTAACTGAGCCCTAGAGGCTCACACAGATTCCCCTCCACCGAGCGTCTCCCTCGGTGGCCCAGGTGTCCTCCGTGGTTCAGCCTTCGGTTGCTCTCTTTCCTGCCTGAGTTCGTCACTCCCTTAGTTTTTCTTCGCGGCCTCCCTGTTTCAGTCCCAATTGCCCTTTTCTCCGCGGTCGTCCTCTCTTTTCTCACGGCTCTTCCCTCTGCCTCCGTCCTCACGAGTCCTTTCCCGCAGCTTCTGGTCTCAAATTTGCTCTCACGGTGGTTCTCCTGAGCTCACGGCTTCCCCGTGGTCTGAGCTCCCTCCCTTCCTTTTCTTTCTCAGACCTCTCCTCTCCCGCGGCTCCTCTGTTCTGAGCCCTAAGCTCTCCCCTGCCCCCAAGACTCTCTCCGCGGACCTTAGGGCCATGCCCTTGGGTCCAGTCCACGAGCCCTTAACTGGGCTCGTGACACATTGGGCTGAAATCATTTCAGCCCAATGTGGTCTTCCCTCCTCTCATTTCATTTGTTTTTTAAGTTTTGATTGATTTATTTTATTTTATTTTTATTTATTATTATTATTATTATTATTTAGTTTTGGTTTTGGGCCGAGTCTTGGCCCAAAATTTTGTATTCGGGAAAAGAATTTGAACCATCCACAACCCAACACTTCTTTTTTTCTCTTTTTTATCATTTTTATTTTCATTTTTTATTAATCCTTTAATCTTGATTAATTTTTATTTTATTTTATTTTTATCATTTTTTTATTTTTATTATTTTTATTTTTATTTTTTATTATTTATATATTTTTTTTATATTTGCTTCTTTTTCTTTAATTTTCATCATTTATTATTTATCTTTTTATTTTTATTTTATTTTTTTATTTTTATTTTTATCTATATTTTTATTATCATCTATATGTATATATATTTTTTAACTTTTTTAACTTTTTTTTTATATATATAAAGTCCGGACAAAATACGGTGTTCACAGTCACTTGGTGGTTGGGCAATGTAAGGGAACTTCCTCAACCCTTCTATATAGTCTTTGCTAATCCAGTTAGAATTCCACCTTTGTACTAATCTCGACCTCTCACTATCATCTGTTTTTGCTTAATTACGTTCTAAGACCCAAGAGCCACCTCCCTTTTTGTCTTACTTCGGCTGCATTTATCTTTTGGAGGATTTTTTTTTTATATACTTTCTTGTGAGATCTTTTGGCCAAGAATTTCCCTTCTATAATTGGATTTCATATTGAGTCTAGCAATAAACTGTTTAAGGTTTCATAGTCCCCTAACTGCTCACCACAGTTCTTGAATCCTTTAAGCTCGTAACTCATTCCTTTCGTGCCTATTACAATATCTCAGATTCTAGCCCCAAATTGATTACATTCAAGGGTTATTCTTTTTCTGTCCTTCTTTCTTAAGGCATTAAATCTTTATCTGGCCTCATTCCCTTAGTGCCATGTATAAGTTTTCCCATTATCCTTCTCATGTTTACTTCTTTCTTTCTAATTACCTCTACTTTTCATTGGCCACTACATTCATCATTAAGAAAATTCTGCCACTGATCTAGCTTTTCTTCATACGTGGGATACTTTACTTTCATGGTCATTATTACTTTTTACTTATATAGGCTTTTACTTGCATTTAACTTTTACTCACTCTTCTTTCATGAAGTACACTTCTAAAGTGTATAACTATCTTTCTTTCTTGCTTCCTATCTGGTTGAACTATTACCAGAAAATGGCATTTAGCTTTTGCCTTAATCATTGCCCTTCATATCCCACAATTACGCTCCTCTAATCAGTGGCTTGGCATATGAGAAAAGTCTTTAGGTAAATTTTCGTACTAGCTGTCGAATTAATGAGGGTCTAACATTTGTAAAAAGCATCTTAAACTTGTCTTAGGTCATCATCTCTCAGAGTACCATCATAATTCTAAGGGTTAGTAACCTTTCCGTTATCATCTCATTCTTTATAGAGATCTACGGCTATCTCACACTTGGTCTACTATGACCATGAGATTTACTGTGATCTCTGAGTCTTAGTAGGATCTTCTACGATCCTTGGGATTTACTGCAATCCCACTTTACTATTAGGATCTACTACAATCCAACTCTGAAAGATTTCATAACCTAAAGAAAAATAAATTTATAATATAATCACACATCTAATCCAACAACTACCTCAAGTTATTCTTGAGACTAATCTCATATGCCACTAGAATATTCTTAGACCATATTCCTATAAAGAATATAGGTCTCTTAACATTCTTCATATCTAAAGGGGAAACTATTACTTAAAGAGTAGACATAGCTTCCCAATTGCAAAAATTGCTCGAATCTCTGCTCTAATACCAAAAATGTTACATCTTACATTTTGAAACATTTTCCCATGAAAATTGCTTATTTGATGTGTGAAGATTTCTTTTTTTTTAGACAACCTCAAACCAATTAAAACCTTAAAATTGTACAAAACTATTTTTGCTACTTTACTGCTCATTGTGCAGTAATTTTTCAAAAATCATAACTAAATATAGAAAAATCATTTCTTAGTGGTTCGAGTGTCTAAAAATCGTGAACATCTTGAATTTTCAGGAAAAAAATAAGAAACTGAAAAATGAACGTACCAATTCATACAGTTTATTATAAACATGTTACTATTCATTTCATGACTCTGTTTCTGTCCGAAAATATGAACCTTAATTTTGAAAATTCATTTCTCTTAATATATAAAGTCATTTGGTACATACTTAGCGTCATTGGAAAGCTTTAACTATCTACTTTCTAACCATATTTTTTTTGCACATTTATTCTACTCATCTTGGTCAGAAAATTAATATATGTCATCAGAGATCAGAAATAATGTTTACTAGAGCAGTTTTGGTGAAACAACAATAACTACTATTATATAGCTCCAAATATATCCAAATCAGTGTCATTTTGTTTCTAAGACATAGATCTATCTATACATATAGACTACTGAATTTTTGGAGATATGTACGAATTTATACAGTAGTCAGAAGTAGATAGTACATAAACAAAATATTAACAGCTTTCAGTAAGGTTCCATCACTGTTATCCCTCATGTTCCACATGATTTTCTTTGCCATGACTTGGCCCTAACATTGATTAACTATGGGGTGAGATTGGAAAATCTTAGTAGTCAACTTACACATGCTATCATATCATCACAAAAATATTTGAAAACATAACATACTTTCATTAAATCATCAAAACTTCCATGTTGTCTAACAAAATTTTGACAGTATAATGGCTTAATAAATAGGCATCCCGGGGCTTAGCCCTTAACATAAAACTGCCACCAATCATAGAAAAACATTCATAACAACAACATGGCATCATTTACAGATCATTATAACATATACAACATTTATAAGCGATAACATTAAGTAAGGGCAAGAGATTACCTTAGAGTTTTATTGACTTTTCTTTGAACCTTGTTTTCACTTAGCTTTAGATCACTTTGTTAACTTGATTGAAGCCTAAAACATCATTAAACCTTACTTAATAATTTAATATCATCATATAAATTTAACTCAACCATAAACTATAAACTCTTCCCTCAAAATCATATCTTGATCCAAATAGAGGAGTAAGAGGGAGGAAGAAAATAACTTAAACTATAACTAATCTTAAAATAAATAAATAAAGAGGAAATCTAAAAGAGATATAGAGTAGAAGCTTACCTCAGAAGACTCCTACTTTCCTTCCCTTCTTTCCTCCTTCCTTCTTTCTCCTTTTTCTCCTTTCTTCTTTTTTTTTTCTTCCTTTCTCTCCCCACAACTCCCTTTCTCTCACGCTACCACTCCTTCTTTCTTCACTTTTGTGGCTTGCGTGAGTTGAGTGGAAAATGAGGGGATGGGAGGGGTATTTATAGGGTAGTCTGATGGATATGGACCGTCAGATTGAGATTTAATCCGAGTGCTCACAATTATTCTCACATTTAATATATCAATTACCCATTATACCCTTAGATATTTTTGGGCTTGTGAGAGAGTGGGGAAGGACAAAAATGTCCAACTTTTCCCTCCTTTCTTTATGTCAAATTAGAAAAGAGAGATAGTGTACTTTTTACTTTTGCAGATAAATTTGGCTTTACTTTGAGTACTTTTTGAACTGGATTTTCTATTATACTCAGTATTCTTCCCATTTACTTTATCTAGGGGGCCATTATCTTTCTCTTTTACTTTTTCAAGTAGGGTCCACCTATCTTACTTACTTTTTACTTATTTATCTCCTCCGATATTTACTATTTATGTGGGACCCCGTCTTATACTTTTTTTTCTCTTAGAGCTCACATAATCAGTATCACTTGTACTTTTAACTTGCACCGGAGTATTTAAAATATTATTTTCTGTCTTATTGAAAATAATAATTTTACCCTTTTGAAGCCTCTTTTTATATTTTAAGATATTTTGGGTCTTAAACTAGTTAAATATCCAGATTTCCCCAGTCATCATAAATTAATTCAGAATAATTTAATATTATTTGTAATATTATCTAGTCATAATATTCATACATGAAAAATGGGGGTATTACATTAATTATAAAGGGAAAACATCTTAGACCATTAATTCGGAACAATTGCCATGATGAAGTGCTATATTATAAAATGACAGCAATAAGTACTTAACTAGCACCATCCTTAATTTCAAAGCGAAAATATTGAGCTTACAATCATGGGTTTTTTTTTTAAAAAAAAAACAGACAATCAGAGTTGGGTTTTAAAAACAGAAAGTATCGACAATTAAAAAGATCGAATTAAAATATGAAACCAAGCGATGACATTGGATTTCGAATCCAAAAAAGCTAAATGGCAAGAAAACTAGTATTAGCGACATAAATTATAGAGGAAAATCATTTAATTAATGGATATACCAACTAAGCAGCTGCAACTCCAATAGGAAACATACCGCAAGAACACCAAAAACTTTCATGAGGAACGAACCAGCTCCTTTCAACTTCTCCGGAGATTTCCCATTTGAGCCAGTTCTTTGTCAGCTTGAAAAAGGAAATAAAACAAAAAGTTTCCCCCATTTTCTACATAACAAATATCATATGAACTTACTTAGAGAAACCCACAAGTCACTCTTTCAGAATCATACAAGTATATTCCATATCATACCGTCTCCACAAGAGCCCTAATTTCGTAAACAATCACATACAGCGCTTTCAACGCCCAGGTGGATTCCCAATTGTGAAATTCCTGGATGAAAGCACTGAATTCCAGCCATTACAACAATCATTTCAAGGTCATTATATCAATTGTTTGACAACATATATGTTTATATATAGGAAAATGAAAGCAAAAAAGGGATGGGGAGCGGAAATAATTGGCAGATTTTTCAAGGTTTGACTACATCCAACAAACTGGTATTTATTTCTGGACATATTTTTTCATCAATCATGTTATTTTGATTGAAAGCACGAGCTCCAAAATGTCCAGTCTATTTTAACCCACCAAAGAAAAATGAATATATTACAACTCAAGTTACAGTGATGTTAAAACTAGGTTAATCACTACTAATTGAAAAGTTAAGAAACTAGGAATTGAAACATCTGGTTTTTGAGAATTAATAACTTCTAACCTAGAAACACAAAAAGACATGAGACAATGACATTATTCTCACTTGTCCCCTTCAATCAATATGATTGAAATTTAAACTCAAGCACAATCAGTTCACTTGTTCTTGATAGTGACATTCCTATGGGATTGATTATTCTCCAAGTAATTGAAAACTAACCTAATCCTAATTGTCCATAACTAAATCTCAATGCACTTTACTAAATGTTATTTTAATCTTAGTTAAGGAAAGATGATGTGATGGAGATCCAGGAGGCATGCAAAAGATCCATAGCTATTCATAGCAGGTGAAGATCTTAGCAATGATTCTTCTCCAAAGGATTGGCTTTTGAGTATTTATACACAACAGTTTCATACTTGTTGTCTTGTTGAAGGGAATAACAATAAAGCTTGCACTGTGATCATTGATATAAACCTTCACAGAAACTTTGCTAGTACTACACTAGTGGAGAAATTAGGGTTGCCTTGCATTGAACATCCCAAGCCATACAAGACAATGACATGGTTAGACTACGAATATGGAGACATCGTGGTAAACAAGCAAGCATTAGTGCCATTCTCCATTGGGAATTATTCTGATAAGATATGGTGCAATGTGTTGTCTATGGACACTCACTTGAAATTAGGCAAGCTGCGGTAGTGTCAAAAGAGTACTATTTATAAAAAAAGTAAAAATTATTTCTTCTTTGAAAAGGAAGGTTGAAAGTTCAAGCCAATCTCGTTGACACTACAATGGATTTATGAAGATGAACTCATGTTATCAAAAAGAAGAAATCAAAAGAAGGAAATTCAAGCTAAATAATCATCCTCAATAGAACCAAAAGAAGAGATTCAAGCTCTGTAGTTCAAAATTCATGTGAATCTTATATGGAGCAAAAAGATCAATTGGAGGAGGTAGCTTCTGCAACATCTACACTGGATGTTGAAACAAGAGATTCCACACCTAAAGATATTTCTAATTCCCAAACATCTTGTGGTGATGACTCTTGTGATAAATCAATTGATTTCGAATGTGTTGCTCTTGAGGATTCAAAAGAGTTACATGAATGTGCTAAACCTAAAATTGTTCTAAATGTTAGTGAGGTGATAGAAAACTTTGATGATAGTGATGTTCTTGTTTCTAGTAGTACTTATGTTGTTGTACCCTTAGAAATTGATTCTTATGGATGTGATGAGGTTCCTCATATGGTGTTTGGGCATCCTTGGTTATTTGATGGATATGATGATAGTTCCCTTATTATAGAGAAAGCCCATGAATGTTTGCATTGAATTCAATCTTGTGAGGATCAAGAGAAAATCAAAAGTGAGCTTGAGAGGAAAAATAAAAAGTATGAGTGGTAAAAATAAGAGAGAAAAAGAAAGAGTGCAGAAAAACAAAAAGAGAGAAAAGCAAATGAGTGAAAAGAAAAATGAGAGAAGAGTGAAAAAGAGAAAGAAAAGGAGAGAAATGAGAGAGAGAGAGAGAGTGTGTGCGATTGTAAGTGTAGAAAATGATGTGATTGAAGTGCCAACAGAACTTGTGAGATACTTTTTGGGTGAAAGTGGGGTAAAGGTATTTTTCACCAAACTTCTTTCTTCTTCTTATGTGTCTTCATTGCATCTTTCTCTTCCTTCTATATTCCAAATTTATGTTCTTTGAATCTTTCATCTTTGTGTCATGAGTCTAAAGGCTCTCATGAGTTCTTAGTGAGTCAAAGTATTACCTTAATATCTTCTTCATCCATCTTTATTGTTCCATCTCATCTTTATTGTGATTTGCTTTATCAAGTCATCTCTTACATCTCCCCAATTTGTTTTATATTTTGTGTCTTGTGTGTCTCATAAGTCAAGTGTTTCTATATTTCTTTGTTGGCAATGTATTCTTCTTCTTCCTTCTAGCATGTCTTGCTGGATTATGGTCTTCCATCTCATAGTGTCAAGTTAGTCCACTTATTCCTATTTTAAGTAGTGTCCTTCATTCATTAATGAGTCACATTTTACATCATCATACTCCTTTCCGTCATCTCATCCACTTGGTTTCATCTTGTTTCCAAAAGATGTTTGCAAGTTTGTTTTGCAGGTGTCTTATAGTGAAAGTGTAATATCCCTATTTTTATGGGATGTTATAAAATAAATAAAAGATGAGAAACGAAATGAGACGAAAAGGCTATATAGAATTAGGTTTTAGAAGGAATTAATTTCTCATCTAATTTTCTGAAGAAGTTATGTTTGGTTCTTAATTGGAATTAATTTTCCATAAGGTATTTAGTAGAATTTAATTCCAGAACTTATCCCGGAAAATATACAATATACCACTTGAATAAAAGCCCCTCCGAGCTGAGCGTAAGGTATAAGTATTGCATACCTGGAAGGTCTAGGTTGAGAAATAGACCATTAATGTGAATAGTGAAAAAGAAATAATAAAAAATTGGTCTTCAGGTAAAATTACAAGAAAGTGCCCGAAAGAATAGATAATTATATTTTTACCTGACTTAAGGGCAAAACGGTCATTTCCCAATATAAAAACAAAAAGTGAATAATGCATTTAAGGCTCAAAAATGAAAAAGTTGACATATTAAAATGTAAAAGGAATTGGAAAAAACTGTGAGACATCGTTAAGCGTAAAGAAATGTAAAGAGGTTATTTTTCCTGGTTAAACGGAAAAATAAGAAAATTGTATTTTGACCCTAAGAATTAAGAATATGTGCAATTTAGTCCTTAAGAATGGCTTTAACATTCAGAGGAAAAAGAGAAGGAAGTTTAGGGCAAATTATATCTAATGACCTGAGAGTTTCAAAAAGTATAAATTTTTCCCGGGTCAAGGGTATTTTTTGAAATATGAAAAATTATAGTCAAAATGAAGCCT
Organism: Adenanthera pavonina; assembly: GCA_026686845.1. Lineage (NCBI taxonomy): Eukaryota > Viridiplantae > Streptophyta > Magnoliopsida > Fabales > Fabaceae > Adenanthera > Adenanthera pavonina. Next base: position 36,378,512 of record JAIVEN010000006.1, read on the forward strand.
TCAATGAGTTAAGCCCAATGGAATATAGTAAGGAATCTATAAGATCAAAATAATATTTATTGGGTAATTATGGTTTAATATTAATATTTTACCCGATAAAGGTCAGTTTAGACTGCTGGAAAAGGCAGTATTAATTCAAGAACAATGATTAGACCTTAATAAAATATATTTTGGGTCTAGATAATTATTTTAGACCAAAAGTAATTGTTGGATAATCCTGTACTAATTTAATGACAATTTTGGTAAAAATACTTAATCGGTACGGGTAAATTTAATCGGTAAAGGGTATTTTGTTCCATTAAACTTTATGAAGCAATTTTTGGCCAAAAAGGGAGTAAACAACGTTGGAATTCAGGTTTGGACACAAATGGAATTTTCTAAAAGCTTTTTGAAAAAGAGAAAGCAATAAAGTCAAAGATAAAAGTTAATTAAATTGCTTTATTGCTTAAATACCTTATTAAGTCATAAAGCTTCATCATCTTCAGCCTCCCTCACTCTAAACCAGTGGAGAAAGAGACCAAGAAGGCGTGAAAGAGAGAGAGCAAAAGGGAGAAGGAAAAACTATAAGTTTAGTCCCAAAACTTCAAGGTATTATCTTGCAACCTTTTTCCTTGTGCTCTCTAGCAATTTTGAGGCATTTTAGTGGCTATTTTTCTTCTATCTCCTTGCTGAAATTTTTGACCTAAAGAGAGAGTAGAGAGATAAAGTTGTGCCATGAAGAAACCAATCCATAAAAAGTGAAGTATATGTCATAAGATGCAAGATTATGACATTGGTTTCAAAGATTGATGAGTTATTATTTTTCTATAATTTTCTCTATTTTTTTGCCTATTTAGGGTTTGAAAAGGAAAGGTAATTTCATGATTTTGACGCCAAAAATAAATTTGTTGGGTCCAAATTATGTAAATACAAGTGAGTTGTACAAGAAATACCTCATGGAAATCAAAATGGAATTTTTAGTCCAAATATGTATACTTTGTGAAGGGGGTCATCAAATTAGTGGCTAATGACCTTAAATTGTGTTATATTAGGGTTCAAGAAAGTGTTTGAAGATTAAAGGAAGAGTGTACAAAGGAAGGAAATCAAAGGAAGTCAAGAAGGTAGTTATTTTCCCATTTATGCCTAATGTTATCATGCTTCTATAAATATGCCATATATTTGTTTGGATACTTTGTGATGAATTTGCATTGTTGGCTGGTTGTTTGAAGGATTTTATGACCCTAGGATGTCCATTTTCTAAGGTGTTACCATGTCAAAATTTTTATGAAATTGTATGGCATAATATGAATTTATGATCTTATAATTACCATTGATGATTTTATAAGATGCTATGATAATATGCTTGCATAATTGGGTGTAACTACTGGAATTCTTTGAATCTTATTCCTTTCCAAATATTAACTATGCTAGGGCAAGGACATGGAAGTATTCAAACAAATGCAAGGAAAATGAAGAAGATGATGGAGAATTACTTGATTTTGCAAGTTATAATATTAAGTTGAGAAAATAAGTATCATATATGTATGAGATAAAATTATGTAATTATACATGATTATGTTCCTTAAAGTCCTCTTATGATGTTATGTGTGGATTTGGAACAATAAATGTTGATGTATGAGGTTTATGAAGTTTATTATATGAGTTATGACATAAGTTTGTTTGAGATGACTAGTATTGATTTGAGTAGGGGAACTCTGTCTGAAATAGAGTATCCTATATAAGTGTTATACATGCTCTTAAAGAAGACAAAATAATTTTTTCATAGAGCTAAAGAGCACTTGAATTGGATAAATGTATGAATTATAATGAATTTTTGAATTTAGGGTTCAGAACTGGACAGTGTTAGAAAAACTGGAACTTACATTGTGAATACTGGATTTTTTAAAAGGCACTATAAAATTGTTCATAGCTCCAAAAATTTAATGATTTGTATTTATGGAAATCTCTAAGTTTTAGAAAACGAATGCCACTAGTTTGAAAGCTTTTGGAGCTATAAAGAAGGAGTTATGTAATTTCTCCTAAAACTGTTTTAGTAGAGGTAGTGTTCTGACCCATAATAGTTAAGTTAATGTTATACCTTGTACAAATTGAATAAATGTACAAGAAAAATTTTTCTATAAATTAGACTCATAGGGTTTTCCAATGACATAAGGAATGCATAAATTGACTCAGGGTAGAGTGAGATATGAATTTTTAAATATAAGGCCAAAATCCTAGGGAAGAGAAAATGACCAATTATATAGTAAACATTTGAGGAATAAACTGTATAAATTGGTCAAGAGAATGCTCTATTTCATATTTTTTCTATGTATATAAGGCTTTTATCTATTTTTAAAGACTTGAATCACTATGAAATGATTTTTCTATAATTAGTTATGAATTTTCAAAATTCAGTTGGCAAAGTGGAAACTACCATATGAACAGTAACAAAAAATTTTGGAAATTCTGATTTTCATTCTTATGTGATTCAAACTTAGGATCAAGTATAATCAGACTTAAAATGAGCCTAATTCATGGGAAATGAGTCTAAAAGTAAGGTGTTACAAAAAGCATGCCGACTTGTTTCCCATTGTTGAGGTTTAAAGAACCAAGCTCTAGTCACTTCATCTTTAATCCAGGAGATGGGTGTTGACTAGAAATGAAGCTACAACCAAGAGTAAAAATTACCCTTCAAGCTCATGCGAGGATTAAAGAGAAACCATATCAATCCAACTTAAAGGGTAAGCCTAATTATTGTGATCTATTTGATATTTTTAATCGTTCTCTCTCCTTTCATGCAAATTATGGAGATTCAAGGATGAATCCTTTCGAGGAAGGAGGAAATGATGGAGATCCAAGAGGCATGCAAAGAATCCATAGCTACTCGTGGAAAAACCCATTTTTCTTGATGGATTCATAGTGTCTCCATGACCTAATCCAAGGACAAGTATGGTATTTCCAAGTCTCAATCCAAGTTCAAATAAACTGATCCACCAAAAAACCATGTGCTTTAAAGACTTGGTTTTGGAAAACTCATGGACAAAGGAGTTATTCAAAAGCTTATAAGAGCAATTTGAAGCCTACATTATCATAATGAAGGCTCAAGGATCTAATATACACATGAAGAAGTCCAATGGAGCCTTAATAGTTCATATTCAAGCTCAAATGCAAACTTTCCTAACCCATTGAATTAATGTGACGTGAATAGTATTTTGAGCTAATTAATTAGTTGTCTAATTGTGTTTTGTTTTATGTTTAATTGAGCAAAACTTGAATTATTTAAATAAGTACATTTGTTGAGTCCTTATTAGGTTCCTAATTGTATTTCCAATGGCACAAATAGTGTCTTAAAAGTTTTACGTCTATTATGACTACTTGATCCTCAAGTAGATTATAAATTATGTATGTTTTTTAGTAAAAAAATGTCACTTTCTTTGTGGCTCTCAAAAAGTGACGTTTTGCACTTAATTTCCATATTTATTTTGTATCATCTAGTGTCTTTTAGAATGTTCTTACTCAATTAGCAAATTGAAATATTCTAGAATGTTTTAGTTTCTAAACAAGTAAGATTCTTGCAATCTCATAAGATTCAGACTTAGAATTTTAGTAATTTCCTATTATTTGGAATCCCTTAACTTTAAAAATAATTAGTTGTCTATTTTATAAGATCTTTTAACCATTCTAGAAAGTTCTAGAGATCATTATAAATAGATATATTTAGACCTGTATTTTTTGACAAATTGAATAAGAATTATTTTTCTTTAATTCTCTTGTGTGAAAATTATCTAAATTTGTGTTCTCTTGAGAACTCATGACCTATCAATCAAAGTGATCAACCGAGTGGGTTTCATCGTTAGAGCTTAGTAACAAATTTCCTTGGTTCTAGCACATAATCATCTTATTGTCTTTGTTCGTGAGTATTCGTTTCCGCTGTTATCATTAACTAAGTTAACAGAAATGAATTCGGTGATCTCCATGATGTGTACTACGTCTACATTTTTATGAGCTGTTTGATTTAATTTAGATGATTTTTAATTAACTATAAGTGACATTAAGGTCACTAATTGAAGTCTTTGCCCAGTGCCTCCTTCTGATGGATGACAACCATCAATACCCGATTAACTTTTCAAAGAAACAAATCAAGTCAAATAGCACAAAGCAATAAACAATTAACAGAATCAACCTTGCTGCCATTGAATTAATAGAAAAAACAAGTGCAAAAACAATATAAAAAAAATCTAATTACCAAACACATCACACATGAAACGTCAGGGCAACTTACATACCTCGCTTGGTTCAAGTGTGTGAAGCAGAGCAAAGTGAGAAGGATGTTGGATTCCAAGAGTAGGTGCTTGTGTGTAAACCTTAACACCAACGGATGATCAGTCACAACATCACACACTCGGCAATCGGCATTGGCAATGTGGGGTCCTGCTATCTATAGTGAAGTGGTGTGGCTATGGAGATGAGAGGAAGAAGAGTAGGAACGAAGGAGATGGGCAATTCCCAGAGGTGCTGACGTCAGAAAATTGCATGGGAGGAGGAGGAACTACCAATCTGGTGGTGGTTGCTGCACACTGGGGTCTGAACTAGGGAAAGGCGGAAATTTTACCTCAATACAATAAATAAAAAATCAAAATTCCCAATATGCTACAAGTTGAAAAATATTTTCCCATATACTATAACTTAAATGATTTCGGTATCTCAAACACCGAAATATAAATTTTCTATTTTTCCTTTCATTGAAAAATAATATAAATCTCCCCCTATTTTTAAAATATACATTTTAGTTAAATTTTTATCTTAGTGTTTGAGATACCGAAATCGTTTAAGTTATAGTATATAGGAAAATATTTTTCAACTTCTAGCATATTAGAAATTTTGATTTTTTTTATTATATTGAGGTAAAATTGCCAGGGAAAGGATCTTTCGATTGGGAATTTCAGCTTTCGGCCAACCACTGGCCTGGATCAGGCCAAAAACCCTATTTTTTTATTTGGATCCCAAATTTAGACTGAGCTCGTTATATTTTGAGTTAATGGGCTAGCTCGTCAAATTTGACCAATATTTCCAACTTTACAAATTATGCTACAAAGCCATTAAATTTGATGATTATAAAAAAAAATAGTGAATTTGAAATGTTCAAATTAAATGTAAACAGTCCAGATTTTAATATGTAGTAAGTATTAAAAAAATAATGATTATATACTAAAAATTAAAAATATATATATAACCTGAACGGATGAAATTTGCTCTTAAAATAAAAAAAATAAAAATTGCTTAGTTGGGGATGCTAATAGTACTCACGAAAAAAAAGTGCTACTAAAACAGCACCACCAATCATAGAGAACCCAAGTCATATACATTAGATGGACATATTCTAAAGTGAGTCATTTTGTCCATGATTGACAATTTTTTATTTGGTCAACAATCATAATATATTCTTGGACACTTTTTCTATTAATTATTAATATTAATACTTATTAGTAAAATAAAACATCTTGCAAGTCATACTTATAAATTAGTTTGATATGATATAAGTATGTTTATGTATGCAAAAAAGCAGTTTTTACGTTCTGATTTCTAAAACACCCCACCCAAATATTCCTTCACCAATATTTTCATAAAATTGTTAATTGTTCATGGGAAAAGAATAGTGGCATGAAGTTCACCTTTGTTAGTGAGGGGTCGCGCATTTGACCACGCTGGCTACTACAAGCGTTTAGCTTGCCCATATGTAATAAAAAATATGGACAGTGGCATGCTAGTAAGGACAGAGAGATTTTTTTTCTTTTTCCTTTTTCTCCTTGGCCTGACAAAAAGGATTTGAATTAAAGATTTACTTGGTTTTCATTTTGTTCCAAGAAGGCTTTTAGTGTAGAAGAGTCAAAAAAAAGGGCCTTTTTTTATTTGTGGCAAAAAAAGGGGCCTTCTTATATTTATTGATTTAAAAAACCTAGATGGACCCTTTTTCAATTTATCTTTTAAAAGCTTTACCAAAATGATAGTTCATATCTATGGCAGTTGGCTGAGGTTAATAAAGACTTAAATTTGAGTCTTAGTCAATGAAAAAATTGTCCTCGTAAAAGTTTTACGTTGATTTCACCTGATTTAGATTAGTAGAATATGAATTCTAAAAACATATTGATATTTTATGGGAAAAGAAAAAAAGACGGCCAAAGAGAAAAAAAGATGTCATTTGGCCTAACAGGAATGAGAATATATGTTATTTTTCCTAGTATCTATACATAGGCTTTTATTGGGCCTTTTAGGCTTTTGGGTAGTTCAAAGTCCTTTGGGAAGATATGATTGACCCAAACAGATAGGAATAGTGACTAAGAACCTGTTTGATTTAATTATAAATAGGTTGGGATGGCTAGGGAATATAATGAAATGATAATCACAATAGATTTATTTGATATGACAATGAAAAGATTGAAAATAAATTTATGTTTACATTTAACTAAATACAAATAAATGTGAAAAGACTGGAATGCCTTTGGAAACAAACTTTCTCACTTCACTCCTTTCTTCTTTCCTCTTCCTTCGCCACTCCTTCCTCCATCCACCACTCCTAAGATCCTCACCATTGGTGGTGGCAACTCCTTTCATCCACCTCAATATCTCCTCTCAACATAACAACAAACAAGATCAATTGAAAACAATTATAGAAAAAAAAAATGGGCAAAGATTAGCGTGAACACCGTATTTTGTCCAGGTCCCTTTAAAAAAATAAATAGTTTTTTAATAAATATGAAAAGGAAAAAAAGTTTACATAAAATAAAATAATAAAAAATAATAATATCTCCCAAATATTGTCATATCTTGAGGAATTATGATTATCTCCTTTTTAAGATTTTCATAAAACTACAAAAGTAATAAAAAAGAAAAATCAAGGATTGAAATTTGATATTAAAGTAATAATGAAAAAAAAGGAAAGCAAATCAATCAATTTTAATATAAATATCAAAGAAAAATAATAAAAGATATTTTTATGATTTTAAAGCATTAATTAAAAGATTTCCTTTCAGTATTATAAATAGAAGTAAGATGGGAAGAGGGGGTATCATCAAAAGAATAAAAGAAAAAAGGAGAGACCAAGAGATTGAAGGAAGGACAAGAGAGTTATTGAGAGAAGAAGAAAAAGAAAAAAACGAATAATGAGTTGGAGAGTTGGTGAAGCAAAGAAAGAAAAAACTAGGGGAGCCTGGGGAGAGAAAAAAAAGAGAGTGAGTTTGTTTGTTTGTATTTTTAAAATCCATTATTTATTTTTTCTTTTCTTTTATATTCTCTTTATTGTAAATTATGTTTTGAAATGGTCTTTCATATTTATGAATGTTTCTAATAGAGAAAAAGACATATTTTATATGTCTGAGAATCATTATTATCTATTTTGCTTTAATTTTTTTTCTTTCTTTCTTATTATTTTGCATTACATCCACAACTTCAAATCAGTGATTTCATATTTGAAATTAACTTTAGATAGTAGTGATACTTTATTTCTTTCATTATTTAATTTATTTTACAGTTTTAAGGTAAAATTCTTATATATGTAGACCAATGACCCGAATTGCTTGTAGTCTCTCTATTTCTATTTCAAGAAAAAGCAATAAGGTAAGGTAATATGATTCTTATTGACAAACAGATTTTACTTCTAAAAAATTAATGAATAATAATGAGCATTGGTGCATTTATGTGACACTTAGATTGAATGATTTCTTCATTTTGACAACATAGTTCAATATTTCCTCCTTTGTGTATGCACATATATTTTTTTGGTGGTTTTAGAATAATATTCTTATAGATGGAGGCAAAGCATGATTGGCGTGAATATTATTCAATATCAAACCATTGAGGTTGTGTGGTTCGTTGCATTATTTTTCTCAGCTACGATAACAAAGCTCTTTCATCTCCAACTTGTAGTTTATTTCTTATAATATTACATCATCCCATAATCACCATTTATGAGATTGATACTGTTATTAGAATATCACCATGTGAGGTTGTAGAACTTACGTAAATATTGATTTACTATGTGCGACATAGGTCTCCCTGGTATATTAATTTAACTGTATATGTATATATATTTTTTTTTATCTAATGGTTATTATTTTAGAAATTCAAATAAAAGATTTCTTAAATTTACAATTAAATATTTATCATAAATGAAAGATTTTTTTTTATAATAATTTTCTAATACATTTTTTAAAAAATCGTACTGCATGAGGTTTTTGGAACCTCTATAAATATTTAGATTAATAAATTTACCATGTGTTGTGATGTATCTCCACTGATATACTAATCATATTATGTGTTTTCTTTATGGAAAACATTTTTGAAATCAAAATAATAAAGATTCTCTCAAATTTGGTAAAGTTTCGCATCTATTTTAAATAAAAATATTTCTTTAAATATAATTATATAATATATTTTTAAGTTATTTTATGTGAGATTTTCAGAGCTTTCATATGTATATAAACTAGTTAGTGAGCACGTGAGATTTTGGGAATCTCTGTGAATTTATTAAACATGTAATAAATAAATAGTTAAATAATATATATATATATAATATGTATAATTCAATTTTTGAAAATAAAATAAATATATAATTTTTCTTAAAAAACACAAACCCACTGACATGAGTTTTTATATTCAAACTATGTAGACTTTGATTTCTATATTAGGATATGTAGGTCCTAAACTCTTATTTTAGGTCAAATCCATCTTTGTAAATACGTCCATTTTATTTATTTATTTTTCTTGTTTCTCTATACATGTTTTATAAAAATAATTAAAATAATTTTAAGACCATATTGATTTTGTATAATCAATTTAAGATAATTATTTTTATGAATGGGTGTTATGGGGTGCCTAATACCTTTTCCATGATACAATCGACTCTTAAACTCTTTATATTTCGTAGACCATGTTTTTTAGGTTTTCTAAAATTTCTCTTTTAAAAATTTTGGTTGTGACTCTATTTTATTTTAATTTTTCATTTTTGAAAAATTAAAAGTCAGGTGCGACAATTAGATCTGATCATTGATTCAAATCTATGATGTGGAGCACCAAAACAAAATCTTCGATCTACAAAACTGGGAAGACGTTGTGATGGTGGGGCTGATCTTGGAAGATGATGCAATGGTGCAGGGAGGAAAAATGCTAAGCGAATATGGAACAAAATCATTGATCTACAAAACTATGATAGGATTGACAATAGTAGTGTTGTTGAGTGAGGAAGTGGGTGAGGGAGGAAGAAGGAAAAGTTGGATGAAAGTCGAAGCTGAAGGTGGAAGAAGAGGAGGATGGGTCGATGGTAGCACCGTTTGCTAGAGGTTGACAAAGTCAGACATTGCTCTTTACTAGGGTTCTCCTCTTGCCTATGGAGGATGGAGGACAAAGATGGAAGTCGAGGAAGGACGTAGGATGTGAGGGTATTTTTAGCAACAAGGTGAGGGAATAGTCAATAATGAGTATTGCTTGAGTTTTTGGAGGGTCTCACCCAGTGGTAGACCCAAAAAATTTGTTAGTGTGGGGGCAATAGATATAAATATGCATCATTAAAATATAACAAACTGCTATTATAATGTTAATTTATATATAAAATTATGAATATGCATAAAAAAATTGTGAATATGCATCAATGCATCATAATTGATTTCTATGGCTTTTCATATTTTGAAAAAAACTAAATAAATTTTCTCATTTTCAATACTATAAAAAATTTATTTTTGTATGAGTAACAAAACAATTATTCAACAATTCATCTTCTATATAATTTCACATTTAGTTCTTGATAATATTCATGGCAGAAAAAACTCTTTCAATCATTCACTACTTATACAATTTTATATGAAATTCTTGATGATATTCATTATATAATCAATTTTTTAATTTTAAAATTAAGAAAGGAACGAGCCAATGACAAAAGAAATCAATACATAAAATTGGAGAATGGGGTTGAAAGACGAAAAAATGGGGTACAATTATTTGTTCTTTAATGAAGAAATGAGTTATTAACCCATAAGGAAGGGACAACACATAGGGGTAGAAAAATTTAATGGCAATAAGGTAATATACTTGAACCATGGGGACATTTAATAAGGACTTTATGTTATATATACTAGAATTAAACTTAATTGAAAAAAATTTGTGGGGGCCGCTGCCCCCACACTTGTCCATGTCGGTCTGCCCTAGTCTCACCATTCCCTAAAATAAAGTAATCAACTTTATCAGGCCATGAAGATGCCAGGTCTAATAAGACAACCAAACACACGGAACTCTCTATTGGCATCATCATTCCCATTACACGAGGGGTATCAAGGTATGAAATTGATCCAAATGGGCTCTTAGTCTCGAACAATGTCAAAGATATTGATCTTGTGAATACATATGGTTGGTTTGATTTACATAATATAGAATGAAATGGAAAAAAGACATAAAATAAAAAAGTGACTTTTTAAATGTGAAATATCGTGTGTATTCTAAATAAAAAATAATTGTTATTAACTAATAATTATAGGAATAAGAATAATATATATTTTACATCTTAATTTTTGTGTATAAGAGAAAGATTAATGTTCCTATGGGGCTCTAGATGTTTTGCTTATCGTGCTCTTTTTTAGTTAATAAGGATATTCCCTAATTAATAATTAAAAGCTAATTTTTTTTAAAGTATAGAAATTGTCGAAGTAAATTTTATCTCTTCCAACAACTCCTTTCAACAATAAAATTTAAAAAATATATATAATTAAAAATGAAAATTGATTTTTTTTGCGTGTATACATGATATCCTAGACTTACTCCACTTCAATTTAAAAATTTATCAAGATTCAAACTAATTCAGATGATGTCAAAAAATAAAGGAAACAATAATTAAAAATAAAAAAAATTGAATTTAAATCATCTTTCCTACTTCCCACGTTTGTAAAAACCATCAGATCAAAAGATTAAAGTCAAAAGATGGGTTTACTCTAGGATTGCATCAAAAGAGAGAAAAAAATACGGGAAACAATTATTGAATTTGAATCGACAACAATATATAAATCGATGATGCATCTAGTGAGATTTACAAAAGAGGCCAAGATGCATATATATATATATATATATATATGTTTTTGAGTGTATATATAATAAAAAGTGAGTGCATGCATTAAGATAATTACAAAAGAATGAACATTTGCCTCTTACCATACCAATAACCAGCATCCCAAGTATGCCTTTGATTTTGTGTCTCCTTGACTATCAAACTGTACTATCAATATAAAATATAAAAAATATAAGCAAACGGTAGAATTCATAAATTGTAATCAGTATAACTCATTTTGAATGTGTCAAAATGTACATTCCCACTCTAATTTATATATAATTTCATGGCACATGGTTTATAAGAAGCAAATCCGAATCCAAATAGGATCTCTAAATTTCAATGTGTTTGGCATTGCACATGATGGTCCAAGCCCCTAAAATTAATCTTGTCTTGGATATACCAACCTAACTGTCTTACATTTCTCTGAATGCACATGATCACTTAAGAGCCCTATTAAAAATATGGTTCAAGAGATTTGGGAATATTATTACTCACCAAGCATTCGTGATATAGAGTGAGAAAATATGTTCTTTTTTAAAATCGAATTGGTCATGAATAAATATGTTCTATTTTTTTAATAAAAATGTTAAAATATTATATAATTTGTGCATATGAAATAATCAAGATTCAGTCTAAAATATGTATGACTATTGCATGTCCTATTCTATGTATGATAATGTTGCTTATGAAATTACCGTTAACATCTTTTTCGCACCTTTATGATCCAATTAATTAATTAATTTTTATTTTGAACTTTGAACTTATTGTCACACTTACGTTTAAATAAAAAAGAAAAAAAAATCATAATTGAAGAGTTATTCAAATTGGGACAGTAATTTATATGATAAGATATAACTGTCCATTGGGCAGGGAACCAAACCACAAAAGAACAAGATTCTATTGTCATCAAGACTTTTGATTTCTGTCCTAATTCTTTTCTAAAATTTATCCACTCATATTTCCAAAATTAAACATCAATAGATGTTTTTATTCCTTTTTTCCCTCTAAAATTCAATCAATGAAAAGGTTTCACTTTAATAGTCTATCTTTGGCCACATACTGGCAGCTAAGGGTGTTCATGTGTGCGGTTTAGTTTGATTTTGAGTAAAAACTAAATCAAATTAAATCAATCAATTGGTCTTTTATGGATCTTGTCAGTTTGAGAGATAGTCGGTTTAGTTTGGTTCAATTCGGTTTATGCTTGGTTCATGCTTTTTGAATTATTTTTAAAAATAATATCTTTTTTAAAAAATTAAATTAAATAAGTTATATATAAATACTTTATAAACACAAATATTATATCTAAATAATTTACTAACCAATATGATTTATGAATATTAGAAAAGTGAAACAAAACATATATAGTTATAGGTAATTGGATATATTTATATATTATAATTTATTATAATATAGCTAATAGATGTGGTTCGATTTAGTTCAAATCTAATTGCATTGAAACCAAACCCAAAGCAAACCGAATCAGTGTCAATAGAGCAAAAATTGAAATAAACCTCATTTCAATTTGGTTTTAGTTAATTTGATTTAGTTTGATTTGGTCTAATCGATTTGTTTTAGTTTTAAATATCTTTACTAGCAGTGTATAGGCAGTATTGGTTTGAAAGCTATCAAATGTCACCTTAACAACACAAAAGTACAAAAACAACTACATAGTTAGAACTCAAACTCAAAATTACTAATTAAACTAATACAATTCCAATCAGTTGAACTGCACACTCATTAATAGTAAGTAGTAAACTTTTAGTCTTTAAGAATGATTATAGTATTACTCCCTCCATTTTGCTAAATAAGACACCTTTGAGAAAAATTTATGTTTCATAATATAAGGTATTTTATGAATTACGTAGTATATTTAATTTTTTTTACCTAAAATGCCCCTGAAAAAATGATGGAATTTAATTAATGTTAAAGAGTTTAATTTATGAGTCAACTATAGTAAATTAAAATAATTTAGAAAAGGGTAAAAAATTTCAATTATTAATTATCACTATTAATTCATATACAATAGTTAAATTGTCTTATAAAGTGGAATGGAAGTGTACTTTTTAAGGATTTTTAATATAATTTTCATTAGGTTTGAATCATTACTCCCTCTAATTCATAATATAAGTCATGTTCCAAAAATTATTTTAGTCCAAAATATAAGTCATTTTTAGGTATTGTATAATGCATTAATTATTTTTTTCCTATTTTACCCTTATTTTCAATTAAAAAATGAAAGAAAAATAATTAGAATTTAATACATTCAATAGCGTAAGAGTAGAAATGAATGTAATTTTTTTTTGACAAATTTAATGAGTTAATCAACTTTTAATTCATTTTTTTTATATGTGTGAAATTTATAAAGCATGACTTATATTATAAATCAATAGGAGTAAATATTTTTCAAAATTTTAAATACACTTAATTAATGTATGAAAGAGACTTGGCCTACACAAAAACCAGAGATATCATGACCAAGAAAAGAAAAAAAAGAAAAAGGGGGGCACAAAGAAAGGCATTAAAATTGCTTATTGAAAATCTAGGAATTCATGAGAAAGAAATGAGGAATATAGAAACCAGTGGACCACAAGTTAGCAGGTGACTATGAATTTGGTTGTGTTGAGATGAAGCTCTTGGTTCCAGTGTTGGACCACAATAATGGTGGCCCTATACGCATGGCATCATTTCTGTATTCACTGCGTATTCTTCAAAAAACTCTCGGCATTTGGTACTGTTTCAAATTACCACAACACAAATTAATTTATCGATTTCGTCCACTTCTATGTGAGTTCTGTATGACCCGACAAACTTTCATAATTGCAGTTGTTAATCTTGTTGGGGTTCATCACACTCAGTGCATGCTTGTGGTCCCATATGCATTTGGGCAGTAGCTATTTTTCCTTCAATTCATGTGTTTTTAAGTTCCTTTTAATTACTTCATCCATTTGACTTTATTTATTATTTTAAAATTTTTTATATAAATAAATAAATTACTAAATAACTTAGATTATAACAAAATTAGGACATTTAAAAATTTTTAGAATAACAAATAAAATAAGATAGAGGAAATACTTTACACATATCAATGTAAAGGATCTTATATTTAAAAACATTAAAAAAATTTTAAAATGGTCTTATAAAAGACAAATGAGGGAAGTATATTAACAATGAAAGTTGGTTCAATTAGTAAGTTAATCCCTCATGTCTCTATTATAATTAAGCTACTCTCTCTGGTTCTATTTATAAAGAAAATTTTTTTTCTTTTGGTGGTCCTAAATATAAGAAAAAAAAAAGGGTTAATGGTGCATTAAATTTTTCTTTTCTAAAAATTACCATTCATTAATTATGTGAAAGAAATATTAAATACATTAATAATTTAAATTAGTATTAAATTAGGTAGGGGTAATTTTGGAAGAAACTTAAAATAGGTGACAATTTAATTATCTTTAACTAACTAAAATTACTTTTCTTAACACCCGTGAAATAATTTTTTTTCTTTATAAATGGGACTCGGGAAATACATTGTAGAAGATTTTCATGGACCTAAATATAACTAAGTGCAAATTGGTTGAAACATTTGATTTTTTTTCTCTACAAATGTCCTCACTAATTACACTTTGTTATTATTTTGAGGTTACAATTATAAATCAATTTAATTAGGGACAAGTTTGTAAAGCAATGAAACTTCTTAATAAATTTAATGGCTTTAATTGCTTTTGGTAATCAACCTAAATTAGTTAAAAGTAAGCTATATTAAGACTCAAGTTGATTGGAGGAGATTATTTGTAAAGAAGGTTTGTAATATAAAGTAGGGATAATTGGATTTTGGAACTAAATCCATTTTAATATGTTTAGTAGTTAATTATAACTTTTTCACTAGAAATATCAACATGTCTGATAACCAATAATAAACTCATTAATTGGAAATCAAATATATTAAAATAGATTTTTTCTCTCATCCTCCCTTTTTTAAAACTCATATTCTTTCTACCAAATATAATGCAATGAATAAGGTTCAAAAAATCAAACAAAACCAATTGATTTAATTAGGAACCGATGTGAGGTTCGATTCGGATATAGAGGACACCAGGCCAGTTCCAAAACTAGTGAGAATTGATAAAAAAACCAATCACAAATTGATAATAAACTGGTTGAACTGGCTAATTTTTAAAATTTTTCTTTTAGTTTTGAAGATAAAATAATATTATTTTTTTATAAATTTTTTTCTATATTATAATATTATATAAATATTATTATAATACATAATTATTAATAATAATTTACTTAAAAAATAGCATAAAAATAAAATATTAATTAAATATTCTGAATTTAAAATATGATCGTAAATAAATATTAATTTATTTAGATTTTAATATTAAGTTATGGAACTTACTAATAATATTTTTTAATTTTTTATATAATATATAAGATTAAAAATTTATTAATTTTATCATTATTAGTTTAATTTGGGTGAACCATGGTTGATTCATTAGATCTTAAAATAGTGTCCTCATTGATTCAATATCTTATCCAATGTTTAACATCTTGGCAATGAAAGATGCCAAAGATGAAGAAAGCCAGTTGGGTGGGTTTCATAGCTGGGAACGAAGCGGCTGCTGACTTGCTTACCAACCAACAACAGCTTTACTTTCAGGCTTCTCTGGCTTCAGCTGTTCATGACACCAATACCGAACAAACAACAAACAAAATCCACATTTCTATAACCTATGCCTCTTCTAATTTATTACTACCTAATTAGCCCCTTTTTGTTTTTATTCTTTTCTGGTTCTTTCTATACAAAATTTATTGTTACACCTTTGTTTTTTTCACTTTAGCAGCAATAAGAGCAAAAATAATTAGAATGGATATCTTATGATTTCGAAATAAATCACACTGTTTACGTCTTTTTATGTCATGTGAATAATATAGTTTTTATATATTTTATATTTTATTTGATGATAATCAGGTTTAACGTCCCAGCCCTTTTTTACCTTCTATTTTTCACTCAAGGTCTTACATGACAGTTGACTTTTTTCTGAACTTTTACGGAATTACAAAATTTTATCTCCTTTTTAGAAAATTTCTTTCAGTTCGAAGTTGCACTGTCAAACTACATATTAACTTACATACAAATTTTATTTAAAACGCAATAAGATATTTTTAAGAATTTTAAAATACAATAAAATAACATCGTTTTGTTTAATTTAAATTAAAAGCTTGCAACGTAATGTCAAAATTTATATTAAAATTGATTAACACACAACAAGCAACTTTAATTTTCTCTAATCATGTGTGGTTCGTATGATTGGAAATAGATAGATATAGGGGTCCTGTTTAACATGGGGATTATTTATCTTTTTTCTAGTTTCACCTATTGAATAATTAAAAAAAGTAAATTATAACATTACTACAATTTCTATGTCTTTAAAAAATTAGTTTTTGATTATTGATTTGAGATATCTTTAGTACTCGCTAAAAAAAAATTATACACACAATCAAAACAATGTTTTGTTTAACTTTGAAATCTAACAAAATAGGTTGGCCAAAAAAAATCTAACAAAATATGATTTTGTTTCTTTTAATTTCATAGATCATGAAGTTTTTTTTGTTACATTTTAAATTTTCAAGTATCAATTAGAAATATTTCTTGAGTGTATTGTAATGATTATTCAAATCTTTTTAGAAAAATACGTAATGAGAAAATATGTATATATAGCATTTGTATATTTTAAAAATATCCTTTCAATAAATAGTAATGTATGATTTAATTTTATATTATGTCATATCATTAAATAACTAATTAATAATAATAAATTATCTTAATTCATATAATATATTAATTTTGTAATCATAACGACGCCATGCAATGCATGTGAATATGTTTTTCTGCCATTTTTTAAAAGGTTTTTTCCAGCACTTGTAAAACAGTTGTGTGTGTTTGGCCAAAAAAAAAACACTTATGTGTATTTTTTTTAGTTTTATTTTCACTTTTGGATGGTAACTTAACTCATTTGGTATGCAAAACAAAATAGTGAAAAAAAGAATGAAATAAAAAAGAAATTATTTAAGTCTGAAATGTCATGCAATATATTTTTAGATAAAAATTACTAATAAGAAATAATACTTATTAAATAATAATTATAGAAACAAAATAAAAATCTTGTCGTGTATCTTAAGGTCTTGTTTGATTATAGTTTTTAAAAATTATTTTCTATTCTTGAGAATAAAAAAATAGAAAGTGATTATTTTTAGTAAAATGTTTTGGAAACTAAAAAATAAACATGTATTTTCAAAAATAGAAAATAGAAAACACATTTTGATATTTTGTGGTGTTTTTTTGTTTTCAAAATACAAAAATACGAAGAACAACCATATTATTAATGTTATGTTCATTTTAAAAATTATTTTCTATTCTTGAGAACAAAAAAATATAAAAACCCATTTGATGTGGTTATTTTTAGTAAAATGTTTTGGAAACTAAAAAATAAACATGTATTTTCAAAAATAGAAAATAGAAAACACATTTTGATATTTTGTGGTGTTTTTTTGTTTTCAAAATACAAAAACACGAAGAACAACCATATTATTAATGTTATGTTCATTTTAAAAATTATTTTCTATTCTTGAGAACAAAAAAATATAAAAACCTGTGTGATGTGATTATTTTTAGTAAAATGTTTTGGAAACTAAAAAATAAACATGTATTTTCAAAAATAGAAAATGGGAAACACATTTTGATATTTTGTGGTGTTTTTTTGTTTTCAAAATACAAAAACACGAAGAACAACCATATTATTAATGTTATGTTCATAATTTTGAGAAGTCTTTGTTTCAGCCTCCGAATATGCTCGTTTCTCTCTACCTTCTCAAGGCTTTAGCATCGCAATTCCATGTCATCATCGCTGTTCAGTTCAGGCAGAGCTTTTTGGCTTTGGCATTCTCTTTCATTCATTGAAAGGAAACATGAAATGAGTGAAAGGGAGGTAGGGAAGATGGAAGAAGGACCAAAATTGACATGGGCATGGAAAAGAGGAGCCGAAAATGGAAGAAGATTAGAAGGAAACGAACAAAAAATGAAGAAAAAGTTGAGTATAGAGAGAGAAGATGAGAGGAAAAGTTGGTGAAGAAGCAGTTAGGAGGAAGCTAAGTGCATTTTTGGTTTCAAGAAAATGGTTCAAGAAAGGTGAAGTATAACAATTAAAATAAAGCTAGATGCAAATGGATAAAAAATTAGAAAAATAAAATTTTTATAAAATTTTTTTATTGAAATGATCAAAATACCCTTTTAAAATTTTAGTTTTAATAGATCATACCCTACAAAAAAATATTAAATCTGATAGATTATATTTTCAATTAAATAAAATGTAATATAAATTAGATTAAATTTTGATCCAGAGAAATTAAATTTGTTATGGGATAAAGTTTAAGTTTAATTTAAAAAAAACTATGATTTATAATGATAAAAATAAGGAAAGTAAAAAACTAAGATATAAAGTTTAATTAAATTATAGTAAGAAAAAAATATTCCAATTATTGTAAATAATATTTCATAAAATAAGTGAATCAAAGAATTTTTTTATTCTAAAATTATGTTTTCAAAACAATTTTCTCAAATGATTTTTTTTTATTTTTCTGTCAGAGATTCTAACAAATTTTTTTGTTTACAAAATTTATTTTTCAAAATAATTCTATAAAATTATTTTAAGAATATAAAAATAAAAAAAAATCAAATAAATCTTTAATTTTTGTGTGTTGAAAGAGAGAATCTTTTTTAGACAAAAAAAAAAAAAAGAAGAAAAAGAGAATTTTTTTCATGCTCAACGAAATGAGGTCTAAAATGCATTAAATTGATGTGGGAGAATGTGCCCAAATTGTTGGTGTCAGTTCGCTCCAGAATTAAAAAAAACAGTAATGGGTTAACATCATACTTAAAAAAAAAACGAGAAAATATTTATTATGGATTATTAAAATATATTTTTATTTAATTTATAAATGAAAAAAAATTAAATAATGATATTTTTAGAAAAACTGTAATTTTAAAAAATTAAGATAATTAATTAAGTTTAACTCTTATTTTTAATTCTTAGTTAACAAATTTTATATTAAAGATGGAGTATTATTCACTAGAATAAAAAGCATTTTTTCTTATTTGTGTGTATATATTCTCCGTTGAAGTATTTTTTTGGTTAAAATATAAGAATAAAATACATAAAATAAGCCTCATCTATATTTCAATGCGTCTTAAAAATGAGTTAAATTTTACCGGAGTGAACTGACTTTAAGAAATTCATTGTGCCCCGTTTATTTATATATGTATATATGTTTATATATATAAATTTAATTTAATATATATATATATACTCTCTTCTGTTCATATTATAAGATTATTTTATAATTTTTATTTGATCCAAAATATAAGAAATTATGTAATTTTTAATAAGTGTTTATCTTGTTTATCCCTATTAATTATTGTTTCATAAGTTGAAAGAGAGAAAAGATGAATTTTCATAAATTGATAATTAATAAAGGTAAAATTGGAATGTTGTGATTTTTTTAAAAAATTTTAAAATATATAACTAATTTTTTTAATAAATATGAAATAATTAGAAATTTGCTGTATAGTATGAACCCAGCGGAGTGTGTGTGTGTATATATATATATATGTATATATCTGTATGAGTTTAATATATTTGCAATAATAAGTTAGGAAGAGGAGCCTAAACTGAAATTTAATTTATGTGGGGGAGCGTGCCCCAATCCTTGTTGTTACTCCTCTGCAATAAAATCGTACCTCCCTAATTATTAATATAAGTTATTATTAATTATTTTATGAAAAAAATTATCTAAAAATCCTTTAATTTTCCTTTTTTTATCACTATTAAATATTATAAATTCATAAAACATGTACTACTCCTTAAAGTTATTGGTATTATGTAAAACAATTGACAAGAAAGGCAGTCTTGGAATTAATTAAGCAATTAATATGTAATAAGTTTTTATAAAATTATTTATATTTTAGAACATAAAAATTTTTTTTAAAAGGTGGAAAGAACTGGAGGGAGTAAAAACAATTAAAACTAAAAATTACTTTAAAAAGAGGAAGATAGAAAGCAAGGATCAGAGAATGAGAGGGATGGTTGGGGAGGCAAGGAGGAGGTTACACCTGTAAAAAGCGTTAGATGTGGAAGCCAGAAGGGATGGACGTAGGATCCAGATCCGAAGCCAACCCAATCCCACCCCACCCCACCCCACATATTACGCACAAGCAGCCAAATATAACACTAATAATCAAATACGAAACGAAACTGATCCCACTTCAGTTTTTCTTCATTGTGCTTTCTGTATTGTTGTTTTAAATTCTTCACTTAAAGTTTTCACTATTCAAAATGCAACTCGATTGTGCTACCTTAATTGATCTCCAGTTCGTGACTTCGTGTCCTGGTATGCAGTTGTCTTAAATTTGCTGCCCTTATGATGATCCTACCCGGAAAAAAAAATAATTTATATTTTTATAATTTATCACTTCATTTCATTTTATTAGTAAAAATTGTCACTTTAATTTTTTTTTTAAATTTTCACAATACTATATTCATTTCTTTATATAGTATGATATTTAAAGTTTTTACACAAAGATTAAGAAATATAATAATATGTTAGAATTTATTTTGAATTTTTAAATTTACCTTTAAAAATAGATAAATAGAAAAAATAATTAATATTATATTTGACTTTTAAAATAATAAATAAAAATATAGTTGAAAAAATAATAATTAATATTATCTTAAAATTTGTATATAACAAATAAAAAAAACAAAACTCTTCTTTACAAGTAATAATTAAAAAGAAATAAAGAGAATATTTGTTATTTTATAATTTTAATGAATTGTTAATGATTTATTTTACTATTTTATTCTCAATTAATATCAAATGGATCATATAAAAAATATTTAATAATAAAATATTATTAAATTTTACAATATTTTACAGAGAAACCTGAAAGGGAGTAAATCTGAATCATTAAATTAAATTTAACAATTTTGCATCAAACTTGGACACCTGATTACCATCTTTCCCCCAATATCTCGTCTATTTATTTAGCTGTCTCTCTTTCTCTCTAAATCTGTGGGCCGTGCACGAGTTTAACCCCTCCCTCCTTCCCACTTCCCTATATATGCCCACCTTCTCTCTCATTTTCACCATCTCATCCCTCTCTCCCTCCCCCTCCCCCTCAATCTCTCTCTCTCTCTCTCTCTTAATGGCCAAAGTAGGGAAGCTAACGAAGCTCAAGTCAGTCATCAAGAGGTGGCCTTCCCTCACCAAGCTCAGCCGCTCCAACAGCTGCGTCTCCTCCGCCACCCGTGACGTCGCTCACCCTGATGATAAGCAACTCCACCCCGTCTTCGTCGGACGCTCCCGCCGGCGCTACCTCGTCGGCCCCGACGTGATCGACCACCCCGTGTTTCAGGAGCTGGTAGACAGGTCTGCTTCCGCCGACGACGGCCTTGTGGTGGCCTGTGAGGTGGTCCTGTTCGAGCACTTGCTGTGGATGCTTGAAAGTACCGAGACGCTGTCGGGCTCCATGGACGAACTTGTCGAGTTCTACACATGCGCGTGCTCCGACTGACTTGAAGTAAATTATTCGATGAAATCAATATGGCTAGCTTGATTAATTAGTTGATTGGGATTGGTTGATTGAAGTGATGAGGATTATAGGTACAAGAGTTTGTCCTGGGTTGGCTTCTTCTGGTGGTAGTACTAATTACTTGGGGAGAGAAGAGAGATTTTTACTATTAGTTAAATTAAACTTCTTTAATTAATTGTTGTTGCAACTGATGTTCGAGTCACTGAAATTGTAATTATGATATATAGTCATGATATATAATGTTTACCTTATGCATTTCTTTCCCAATGAAAAGGAGTACTACATTATAGCATAACGCGAATAATAAAGGCTCTCATTTACTAAGTAAGTAATTAGGATGACATGAGTGATAAAGATTTTTCTCAAATTGAGAGTTTAGTTTCTAATATTTATATATAAATCAAACTTAGTTAAGAAAGTATAGAAAGATTGGTCTCTACTATCTATGGAATAGTCTTAGATACATAAAAAAATATTTTAAAAAAATAATGATTGAGATGTTAAAATTTATTAAAAAATAAATTTTAGTTGTTTAGTTTTAATTTATATAATAATTTAACAATTGACAAAGGAAAAAAAAAACGGATAGAGACGTGAAAATAAAATGAAGAATCCAAACTAGCACATGATCTGTCTCTATAAACAAAAAATAACGGTTTCAAAAACTATAATTTTAATCATTGTTAAATGTCAAATAATTTATTATTGTTAATTTAATGACGGTTATTAAAATTTGGCATTGTCGTTAAAACCAAAACAAACAAACAAAACAAATACAGCTCACTAGCAACCCACCAAGCAGGTACCTTTCGCACTTAAAAAATACAAACAATCCTCGGATAGATTCCGCACATTGTATGTCTAAAGACATTATAAACTTCTTAAACATATTTTTAAATCAGTCTACATAGATATATTATTGAGTTAATGCATTTATTTGCTTTCTATTGTGATATGAGATTCAGCTGAAATTTACAACTAAAATTTTGAGTAGAATTCCTTTACTGATTACAAATTGATGCACGAATTTTAAAGTCATGTCATTTGAGAAATAATAAATTGTTACTTTTAGAAAAACATCCCTTTAGAATTGTTGGCCAAAAAAACCCCTTTAGAATTGCGCCAACAGAAAAATAGACATGCACTCACATTATTGTACTAAGGTGAAAGATATTATTTAATCAAGCGAGACTAATTACAAATTTCGACCGTGTGATACACATTTAAGAGATGGTGCCCAAATTCTAAAGTTATATCATATGAGCAGCAACAAATTGTTGTTTTTGGACAAATGTCCATTTGAGTTACACCAACAAAAAAATAAATATGTTCTTGAAGTATTAAAAACTGAACCAAATCAAATTAGCCAATTTGACTAATTAGATTAAGAATTGGTGTTAAGTCTAATTTGGAATTATGAAGAAACCAGTTGTCCTAAAGGTGAGTAAAAAATTAGTTGAATCAGCTTGAACTAATAAAATCGGTTATGAAATGGTTTGAACTAGTCAATTTTTAATTTTTTAATTTAAATCATATTTCTAAACTATAATATATGTATATTTATATCTAACAAGCATTGAAAAATGAAAAATAATGTTAAAATGGGTAAAAACTATGAATAATAAAATAAGTATATATACATTGTAAATATCTTATGTGTCATAATTAATTTATTTTTAAATTATAAAATATTTATTCACTTTTTTAATTTGAGTTCTCACTTCTCATATTTATTCACTTTAATTTTTTTATTTTTACTATTATTTTTTATTTGAAATCAATTTTTACATATTTTTTTTATTATTTTTATCTTTTTTAATAGTAAATAAAATATATAATTAAAATCATATTAATTTAATCATAATCAATTTAACCACAGTTAGAAATGATACCTCAATATATTCAATGGCAGGCCCAGTTTTTAATTAATACCTTGAATAATGTACTCACAATTTATATTGTAATATGATGAAAGAGACTATTTAATGATGAACTTAATTTATATGTTGATTTGGACTGGCTGTGGTGTTTCACTTTACTTATATATCTATGCTTCCATCTTACTTTTACCTTTTCTTATTTGTTATTATTTGAGCAGACAAAGATAGACAATTTTTAAGTCAAATAATAATACAACTTTCGGATCAATTCTCTCACAAGTTATATATGGTCAAGGGATCGGAGATCCGAACAACAAAGACGTACTGAGAAAAAGGACTGGTCTTTTTGTTTAATTCAGACTTAAAATGCAAATCCGAACTTGTTATTTTTTCAACATATATATATATATATTGAGGCAATGACCGAGAGAAGATTTAGGAAACAAACACAAGCAAAGATTAATGCTTTTGATGCATAATACACTAACGAATACCTATGCCGAAATCGCAGGATCCGGCCAAACTTTGGTCCTTCTTTTCAGAAACTGAAATTATAGGATTTGATGCTTAGAATATATATCACAATATAATTCTTGTCCCTTCCTTAATTATTAATTAATTGTATATTATTATGTATAATTGTATGTGGGGATGCGTCGAAGTTAATAAAGGAGAAATATAATCCTTAATTTATGTACTATTGTTGAAGTTTAATCGATTAAGGAAATTGCCTGCCAAAACATCATCAGTATATATTTGGCTGTCTAGCAGTGGAGACGCGCTTGACAAAAGAGCATGAGCTGTGGATAGGATCTATATAATAATAATTATGGCTCATCAATAAGATTCTTGCAAACTGCGTCGTTTTGGTTTCTGAGATTACAAGAATTATATAATTCATCATCCTTCGATCTAGCAAGCTAGGAGAAATATATTAGGAGGCAAAATATTTTATTTCAATACTTTAAGCGTCTAAGAATTCAGTCCCCAAAATGGCTAAAAATAATTTTATGAAATTTCTAATAATATTCATGACAGCACGCAGTCAATTAGCGCACAAATATACAAATCACATGTTTTTCCTAAAACGTTGACGGAAGATTATTTTACAGGAAACATTACTTTTCATTAATAATAAAAGTATAATTCATTCATTAAAAAAATAATATAATTCATCTTAGACTCTATGTATTGCAGAAGTTCACTACCAGTTAATTTTAATACTGTGTTAGTTTTAATACAGTGTTTAAGTTGATCCTATCATTGTTTATGTCACTCTTTTTTTTTCTTCTAAAATTAGAGTAATTATGGTGTATCTTTGCAGAACCCAAGACAAATTGTATAATTAGTTACAACTCTACACTTTTATATATTTTATATTGATATTTATAACTTAACATTAATCCACTGATCCAATATATGGTCACTAATGGACAATTCAGCTCAATCAGTGCTGAGGGAGGGCCCCTATCTTCTTCCTTTTTCAGAGACCGGTATGTATGAGTATGAATGTGTGCCTATTCAGTTCAGTGCTGGTTCTTTGTTTTTGTCATCAAATTTCAGGGGGCTTCGCCCACAGTTCACTTTTATTTTTTATTTTATTTTTAGGCCAATATACCCACTGTTCCTATTTTTATCTTTCATTTTGTAATTTTAATTTATTATTCCCAAATTTATGGATGGACCTATGATGATTGGTGGAGCCAGTAAATTATTTAATTTTGTATATTATCCATACACCACGTCATCAATATTAAATTAAATTAAAATGTTGTGTGTGTGTATATATATATATATTAATCCAACCACGCTATTTTCTACTTTCTTCGTTGAATGGTTTTAAGTTGTGCAAGAATGAGAAAATTGATTAGACAATATTTAGACTAAAAATAATATTTAACGCAATTTTTTCGGGTAAAAAATTGGGGCTCAGTGCCCAAAATAGACTATATTAATAATCTCTGGTATAAAAAAACCAATATAGACTTGTATTTAACGCAATTTATTAATTCTTTGTATTTGAGCTCCAAAAACAATATTACATCCTTATAACTTTAATACTTTTAAATAACAAATTGCAAATTTTTCCTCATATAATTTTGGAAAAAATAAAAATAGTCATAAATTACAAGCACACTTGTATGTAATTTTACACTTAGTTAGGATGTCAAAATAATTGGATTATGATTGTCAAATATTTTAATAACACTAATAATCTCATGACTCTATTTGTTACCATACTTAAATTTTTAAAGAGATACATTGATGAAAACTATCTTCCATCTTTTAAACTCAACCCATGTTAGACTTAATGAAACATTATTATGATAAAAATGAAAATAGAAATTAACGGGTGGTTTGATTTCTCGTTTTGAGAACATTTTTTTATTTTTAAAAGCAACCAAAAAATTGTTTGATCGTGTGTTTTTAGTGAGCTGTAACAAAAAAAAAAGAAAATAGAAGCTGCTTTCAAAGACGAAAAACCAAAACAACTATTAGAAGTTTTGTTTTTTTTTATTTAAAAAAAATGCCAGAAAAGGCAAAGAGCATGTGTTCTCATTTATACAACACCGATACGGATACGTGTATTGGATATAATACAACATGATATGAAATATATGACAATTTTTAAAATTTTAGAATACGGGTGCGAGAGATATTTATACATATATAATATTATTTATATAATTATTTATATGTATAATTAATAAATTTACCTATTAAGATAAAAATGAGTATTAACTATTCTAAAAAGCATAGTATAAATGTTAAAATAAATCATAAAATATTTATAACAATTTCAAATAGTTCTATTTTAATGTAAAAATTTGAAGTGGTATAGATGAATACAAAGTGGTATGGATGAATACGTATGTATAAGTATGGTACACATATCGTATCGTATCGTATCATATCGTGTATCGAATATAAATGTATCTACTTTTTTAAAATATCGATGCTTCATAGGTTCTTATTAATGGCATTTTCATAAATATTTCAAAACGAAGATTGACTAATCCTAGCCGCTTCTCTAGCCCCCAAAAAAAAAAACCCCTTACCGCTTCATCTTTTCTTCTTCATTCTTCTTTGTCATTCTTCCTTCTGCAACAATCTTGTTGCTGGCAATGGCATATAAAAGATGTGCAAAGATAAAAACTTCCATGTTTAAAAATATATCATAACTAGCATAAAATTCTCACTAGTTACTTAATCTTAGGTGATTCTCACTAAATTATCTTCAAGAGATGGCATGGGATGACCCAAGGATGCCTGCAAAGCAAACACCAATATATTGTAGCATAAGTGACTTCAATGTTATATTCACTTATGTTTATTCGGACTAGTAAGGTAGTTCACCTGATGTAAAGGTCTTATTAAGTTACTAATCTTAAAGTAAATTCAATCTTTTGCTACTTATATAAGTGTTATTATTAAGACTCTGTTTAAAACAATGTCAATTTGAGTATTAACTATATTATTGTTTATTTAGTGCAAATTTTATAATTAAATTGATTTATTAATGTTATATGTATATTATATTATTATAAAAAATCATGTCAATATTAATTATAATACAAGTTAATATCAAATAATTTTTTTGTTTTCAAAACTTGTCTTGAAATCAATTTTTTTTAAAACCATTTTTTGTATTTGTTTGGTTTTTAGTGAAAATATAGCTGGAATGCTTAAGAAGGCGTGAATTGAGCTTTTAAATTTTTCTGCACAAAAGAATAAAATAGTGCAATAGTACAAACACACAAAAAACAAAGCACAATAGTGATAATGAAAAGAGTTAGGGAAGAGAAAATCAAACACATATATTTATCTTGGTTCAACCTCTTCATTTGACCTATGTTTAGTCTCCAAGCTTTCACTTGAGATTTGTTCACTATCCTTACAAGATTTGAATGGATTCTTTGCAAAAACCGCAATACACTTTCAGCTAAAACTAGAGTAATTTAATCTCACTTCTCACATTCAACAAGAGTGTTTACAAACTCCCTTAGTGTTTCCCCACATTAAAACATTTCTACCCAATGTAGAAATTATAATTACAACAAATGATATATCTCTTTAAGAGTGGAAAAAATAATGATGAGCAATAATGACTCTCTAAGAGGTTGGTAGGGCTTTAACTGAGAACATAAATATTTCAACAAAGTTTAGACGTGGTCTCACTTAATAATGTTACCTATCACCTTAAATATGGTTCTATATATAGATTTCAAAGAAATCTATCTGATAAGATATTAACTAGCTATTATTAAACTTATTTTACTATTTACCTACTGCATTTAATGCATGTTAGAGCTTGATAGGACAAGTTAGGTAGGTTGGTAGGATAATCTAACTTGCCATTAGACACATTTTTTAACGTTGAACCAGGTTATCATGATAAGATAGGAATCTTGTCAAGAAATTGGCATTATTTTAGATTTCAGAAGCAAAGATCAAGAACAATTTCATGACAACCTACCATAATTATTAGGACAAGCTATTAACCTGAGAAAACCCAAAAGTTAAAGTTTAAGGTTGTTAGAACAAACTTCCTAGAATGTTACTTGTTGTTATGACAAGCTTAAATCCATCAAAATTGGGTTTTGACATCCACACTAGTAGGACAAGTTGAGCGTCTTGTCATGACAAGCCGACTGAAAAAAGGTTGGATAGCTTTCTAGAGAGCCACAATTTCATGACAACCTAAGGAGCTTGTCAAAAAATTGAGCTAAACCCGAAAGGATTTCTTTCCCTTTTCAAAGCCTTATCGTGATAAGCTGGGTATGATGTTGTGACAAGTTGTAAAATAGTGAAAACAACATTGTAAAAACCCACGATTTCGTGATAACCTAGAGACCTTGGTAGGACAAGCACTTTACCAGGAGCAAAGACAAGTCTAAAAACAAGTGGTTGTCAGGAAATCCATCTAAACTTAGTAGAACAAGGTAGTTTTAATATGAAAAAAAGTTTAAAAACATCGAGCTTGCTATCAAAACATCAAATATATGCCCATTTGAGATTGATGGTAAGAAGATTAAGTAAGTTTAAAGCTTTACCACCTCAAAACTAAAGCTGGGATAGAAAAACGCAGAATTCTTCATGAAATCCATAGCTTATTCTCTATCTTTCACTTGGTCAACCTTCTTCCATGGTTATAACTCCTTTTAAATTAATCTTTGCAACTTGAAGAGTCTTGAAAATCATCAAAATCATTTTTTGATATAACATTTTCCCTCTTTTTTATGATAACAAAACACTTAAGTAAAAAGTCAGTACTAGGGATTGCTTTTGCAAGCTCCTCCTCAAAATATGCAAATGATAAAGAATATTAAACATAAGACAGATAACTAATATAATTGATAATATAACTGATTTTTCATTTACAAAAACACATATTATGTACAAAGATCTTTAGTTCAGATAATAGAGCCATACAGGTTAGAGCAAATAAACATATCAAAGCATACATCTGATTGTGACAGGAAAACACTAAGGTAAGAAAACATAACAGGAAAACATAGTCCTATCCTATCCTCTATCCTATATCCTACTTTCCCTTTTTGTTATCAACAAAAAGATCTCCACTCATCATCAGAGGGCAGATTCCTTGTTGCTTCATTAATTGCTTCACGAAGTTCTTGTAACGAATTCTTGAACCCATTCATGTAGAGATGGAAGTAGAGGAATAGAAGGACTATGACTTCTCCTTGCAGTCATTTTGATTCTTTGTCCTCGAGGTATAACAGTAATTGGCACAGCTGCAATGTCAAATTGCTCTCTGAGTTAGTCTTCTTGAATGAAAGAAGATAAAGCATCCAAGATTTGATTGTCCTCATCATCTACAACTAGTTCAGTGGTGGTAGCATCTTTTTTTTCTTCACCTTCTTGCTTTTCTTTCTAAAAAATCTCCCTTGTGATGTGTTTATTTTATACCTATAAAATACCAAAATTTAAGTCCAAATTACATCTAAATATGTTTACATTAATATATTTTAGCCTAATTTGATATATTTTTGTGTTTCATGGTGTTATAGACTCATTTGGAAGCATTCGGAGCAAAAACATTACAAATTGTTCATGTTGAAAAGTTTCGATATACTTCGGTATTTTGACCATAACTCTCAAATATAAAATTCGATTGAGGTGATTTAAGATGTGTTGGAAAGATAAGATATAGAGATACAACTTTCATGCTTTGAGTTTTGCTAAATTCCAACGTTATCATGGTAAAAATCAAGCTCAAAGTGTCAATATGAGCTGGTGACTTGTCCGAAGCTGAATAAAGCAATTATCCGTACCACGCATCCACCCAGTGCCGAGTCAAACTCATATGGCTTTGGGTCAACTTGTTTTTCACATTTTCTACCTTTCAAAACCACCCGACGCTGTATTTGATGATCCTATGGCCACCTGGTGCTGGGTTAAACAACAGAAGTTCATAAAAACACGTTTTTCATGCATTTTCCTAATATTTTGGGCTTTTATAGGTTTCTAGACTTTCTCTATATAAGGAGATACGATAAAAACACAAGGGGGATTCAAAAACGCTCTCAGAGGCTAGAGAATACGGTTCAAACACATTTAGAAGCAACTAGGAGCAATCTATAGGAAGAAAGCAAGGAGAGTTAGGGGGTATTGAAGCGAGATTATTTTTTCCTTTACAAACTCTTTCTTCTTGTTATTCTTATCATGGTTTGGGATTTTAGTTTTGCGTTGATTTCTAATTTCATGAGTAGCTAAATTTCCCAGTCAGGGATTGGGATGTAACTTGACTGTAATGGATTTGATTTGTTTTCTTTAGTTTTGACCATATGGATTTGTTTTTCAAGTTATATTTAATTTGTTTCTTTATTATATTTATCTCTCCTATTTGTTCATGTGGATTTTATGCTTGATCACCATGGATTTTATGCTTAATCACCATAGAATCTAATTAATGAGTAAACTTAATAAACTGAGAGGTGAAGAGTAAGACTAAATCTAGAGAGATAAACATAGATAACTAATCTAGAGATAGAATTAGGAATTCGTGGTGATATACGTTGTAGTTTTCAAGGTTTAATTAGGAATTTTAGTTGTGCGAGAGCGAATTGAATCCTAATTAAATAAGGACTAATTAACCGAAAGGTAATTAGGACGCTTTAGGAACAATAGTCACTATAATTGTGTAAAGTATAATTAAAGAAAATAATCAAGTTATCTCATAAGGTGAATCTTGATCCCTTAACACTGTTAATTCAGCTGGCTTTCCAAGAGGAATGGTGAATTGGGAAGATTGAAATTTTGCTGCAAAGATGAAATACAATAGTGATACTAAAGGATTACTGAAAACATGGTATAAGAAATAAAGAGTAAATGAAAGAGAACTCAGTAATTTATCCTGTTTCGGTCTGTTCCACTTAACCTACGTTCAGTCCCTAAGCCACTACTTAGGATTTCTCCACTGTCTCTTGTAAGATTTGAATGGGTTATTGCAACGACCGCAGTACAGTACCAGCCCAAACTTTGGACTTTAAACAAGTTATCTCACTCTTTTCACTCAAGAGTAAGAATATCTCCCGTAATATAATCTCATACTAAGCACTCTCTACAAGTGTGTAGATGTATACAGAATGAAAACTCTCTCTAAAGAGTGGATATGAAAGTTAGAATACAATGAATAAGCAAAACAGAGGGTAGGTAATCTTTGAATGAATTAGAATTTAAATCAGCAGAGTTTTGGTGTATTTATTATTTTTCTCATTACCCAACAACTTAAATGAGATCCTATTTATAGTTTTAAGGCAGAACTATCTGTTGGAAACAAAGATTAGCAGTTATTCTTAGTAAAATAATTACCACATTAAATGCATCTGGTAGAGGTTATGTGGATAACCTCCTCAGGTTATGTAAATAATAAGTAACTGCTTGTCTTTGTTTTCAACGTAGAACTTTCGTTATGTTGATAACTTAACTAGGTTATGCGGATAACGTGCTACCCAAAATGACTAAATTTTAACTCAAAATCATTTTCATGAAAAGCCACTTAGTTATTTGGATAACGTTAAGTTTTTTTTTCTCAAATTGAGTTTTTGTGAAACTTAGATTATCATGATAACCTCCCAAGGTTATGCAGATAACCTATTTTGTTGAAGAAGAGCTATGAGTTCTGTAACATAGGTTATGCAGGTAACCTCTCTAGATTATCCGAATAACCTATTTACCCAAGAAAAGTTCAAGTACTCTAAAATATAGGTTATGCGGATAAACTGTTTACCCGAGGAAAGTTTAAGTACTCTGAAATATAGATTATGTGGATAACCTCTCTGAGTTATGCAGATAACCTTTTTAACAGAGAAGAGTCCAAGTGCTCTATGACACACGTTATGTGGACAACCTCCCTAGGTTATGCGAATAACGGGTTATATAATACCACTTGCTTTCACTATTCACTTCCTTATGCGGATAAGGTGCCTACCTTATTAGGATAACCACTTAGATAGACTTAATAACTTTGATCCCCAAACTATGTTATGCAGATAACCTTAATCCCTTTTCATGAAATTTAAGAATGGACTTTGGAAAAGCCGAGATTGAGTCTTTTTCCCCATAACCTTCAATGGTTATGTGTATAAGGTAAAATATTTTCTTAAAAATCAGGGTAAACATTTAGAAATATCTTTGGAATTGAGACCTTATCCCTATAAGTTAAAATATGTTTATGAAAACCAATTGAACACTTAGAATCATTTTGAAATTGAAGCTTTATCCTCATAAGATAGCTCTTTTCATAAAAACCATTTTGAAATAATGAGTTAATAATTAATCATTCAATTAGTCATATCATTTAATATTGGGTTAATTGAAATTCAAAGCTCAACTACCTTCTTTTACAAATAATTTTCTAAAGCATGTGAAACAGCTCTTCAATCAATAGGGAACTTCAACTTTGTTCTTCATTCACTTGTGTTTCTTTGATATTGAATCTCCAAGCTCATTTGTTTAGAATCATTAAAACATCTGAATTAACAGACACTTCTAGAACTGAATCAAACTCTGACTTTGTTTGGTTTTCTATTTCTTTCCTTTTTAATTTAATTTCTCAATTTGATTGTCACTTGCTTTGGGGACTAAAAGTTTGGATTGATAAATTTACTACCTCCCTTGGGTTTGACCTCTGGAATACTTTAGGGATTTTTATTACTGCGATCGACCCTGTATACTTGCAAGATTCCGATCACCTTGCAACTGTCATCACATCTTCCATCATAAAAATTCCAACTCCTTTAGTGGCAGGTGTATCTAAATTGATAGTTTTTCCATGTAAGAAGTTCAATAGACACATTATCAACTACTGGAGAAGGAATTATAAGAGTGTGAACTGGTGACGGCTTTGTAGCAATGTCAGCGCTTGCAGCTTCTTCTTCATAAGTAGGAGAAAGGATCTCAGGTTTTGCTAATGTGAAGTGATGAAGGGAGTAATGACTAGGACTCTTATCGAAAGAAGGCCCAGCCTTATCCTTTTGTTATTTTACATGCTTGTGCTTAGTGGGAATTTCATCTCCAAACAGTGCCGTAGGCTCAAATTAAACATTAAGGCTCAGTTTTGAAGTTTGGAGCAACTAAGTCAGTGAGCTCATCAAAGGCTTTAGCTTGACGCCTAATCCTATGATTTGTCTTAGCTAATAAGTATCCCAAACTATCCCACATCCTATTGACTTTAACATATAGGGCTTGGAATTTGCTGTCAATGAGATTTTTAAGTTTGGCAAGCTAAGGATGGTCAAAGGTTGACGGTTGTAAATTGGGTGAGAAAGGTGTGGTGTGAGACTAATTGTGAGTATGCTCAAAACTCTCAGAAATTATTTCTTTTCCTTTGTCAGCCATAGAAGCTTCGCCTTCCACACTTCTGACTTCTTCTTCCTCTTCTTCTTTATCTGTTGCTTTTCCTTTCTTTTTATTGTCGACCTATTTCCTATTCTCAAACACAATCTTCATTTTCTGCAGAGTCTACCCATTAAATGGTTTAGGGTAGATTCCAGCCTTTTTCTCTAAGTGCTGAACCTTGTTAGTCTTCAGAATTACTAAGATGATACTCCCGTATGGTAGGCTCTTATCATTCCTATATTGTTTGGCCTTCATCATCCTTCAAAGTATCAGATTTGCCACATTCACTAGTTTCTGCTTAATCATCAATACCATGGTCATTAGCTCAGCTCTAGTTATATGAGTGAATCCTCTCGATTTGTTGAAGATCATTCTTGAGACAATATAGTGGAGCATTATGTACTTCACATTCATTCTATGGTGGAGATTTTCCCTTTCTTAGGCATATATTTTTTGGTTCTTTTCAGTTTGCCTATCACAATGCTCCATTTGTAATTGGCAGATTCACCACCTTCTTCATCAATAGTTGTATCTTTATCAGGAAATTCTGTAGCATTAAGGTCTACTTTGTATGACATTTCTCTGGGCCGTTTGAGAAACCTAGCCAAATCAGCTTCAGTAAACTAGATGACCTTCTTCCTGATCTTAACTTCATACCTTTCTCGAGCAGCATCATACTTGAGTGTAGTATACTAAGTCTTAACAACATCTTCATAAAAATCCTCATATAATTCCAGAATATGCTTGTACTGTTCCACTAAGTCTGCTACCTCAAATTTAAACATGTACAGAAAATTCTCAAAGTTTAGATAATGAGAGGGAATCACCTTTCTCTTGCTATATTCCTTTTTGAACAGTTCCTTTATGTTTGTATTGTTCTAAAGAGGCCCTGTTGAAAGCAAATTTAATGAGTCATTGGATAACTGATGAGATTGTTGCATTGAACCACCCCTGCTCTGAGATTTCTGAGTTCGTTGAAGTTTGGTGACAGGTTCTTTACTTGAATATCCTCGTTTTGAAGCTTATGAGGGTATTTTTCTCATATACTATGACTTCATTTTTAGCCTTAAATTCTTACACCAGAGAGGTTTGAATGGTTTAATCTTGGTCGAAAATGGATTTTGGAAATGATTTCTAGTGATTTTGTGGTTAGGAATTTGAATTTGAAGAAGTAACAATTAAGAATAAAAGATAAAGGTTATGCTGACAAGGTTTTAGGTTTTCATGAAATGAGCCACTGTTCTTATTTCAGGCACATATATAGCAAACACAATGGTAGGATAACTCTAGGGGCTTGTCATGAAATTGTGTTTCAGAAGGAGAGAATTGAACCTTTTTCACAGAGAAAATTGGGAGGTTGTCATGACAAGGGTCAAAGCTCGTCATGAAATTGAGTCATGACATAACTTCTAAAAACAAAACAAATAGACAACCAGACAAGCTCTTGTCATGACAAGGGGTAAGACTTGTCATGAAGTTGAGCAACTCAGAAGGTACAGCCAATACACAACAAGTACCTTGTTCTAACAAGTAGGTTAGCTTATCTTAACATCGTGCTAAACCAGAGAGAACGACATTTCTGGAACTGATGCTTGGTAGGATAACCACCATATCTTGTCATCAAATCGAGGTACACAAAATGATAAACAAGGATAAAATCATCACGATTTCCTACTAAGGCCTATGGGTTATCATAACAAGCATATCACACATGTGAATAAACTTACATTACTTGTTGCTCGTCATAAAAATCCATTCCTTTGTCCTGCCAAGTCCTTGTTGACATCAGATACTCAATATTCATCACGTTTTTAGTATTCTAAACATAAGAAGTACCTACAAAACAAGTTTTAATGACTCTTCGATGCTTAAGTTGTTAAATCAGAAGTTTTGATGATTTCAAATCATTAGAGCTTGAAAGAAGAATATCAAAGGAGCATGAAATCATAAAGTGAAGAAATCTAATAAAGATCAAGTGAAGAATTAGTTTTTATGATTTCTCACTATTTATACTAGGTAAAAAACTTTAAATCTTACTTATTTATATTACTACAATGTTCAAACAAGTTATTTTAAAGTTATCTGATATTAGCAAGTGTTATAATTGAAGAATATTAGCTAATAGTTGAACTTTGCATTTTGATTCATGTTTATTTTATGCAAAATTCTCACTTTACTTAGTGAAGTTTGAAGTTATAGAGTTTTCATCTCTGATAAACAAATTTTGGTTCTAAAATTTGAATTTCGAACTAAGTATAATTAGTGAAAGCATGCAAAATTTGCATGAAACTTAATTAAAATTTGACTGTTAGTGAAGTTCAAAGTCACAACTTTTGATAAACGAACTTTGAACTTCAAAGTACGAACTTTGAAGTAAGAACTTGTATGTCTTGATAGAGCATGTCTCTAATAGACGAATTTTGTAATTTAAAGCTCAAACTTCATAAAAGAACTTTTGTGTTACATTGAACATACATCTAACAGACAAATTTTAACTTTTGAAATTTAAATTTTGAAATTCTATGTGAAAACTTAAGGAAACTGTTCAATCACTTCAAACACACTTTCAATATGAAAATTCATATGAACTAATATTAGATATCTTTTGCAAACTTGAAATTCGAATCTCACTTAGTAACAAATAAATTTTGAAGTTCAACATCAAAGCCCTTAACTTTCTGTTTCTGTGAAATTTATTTGTTAGGCCCCAAAATTTAAACTTTTGCGTGTCAGATGCATTAAATATAATTGGTGAATTGCTATTTTTGTAAAGTAACAATTGGTTAATGTCTCTAATGGTTAGATCTTGTGTTTAACAATTAGTTAAACCATAAATCTATAAATAAAACTTCATTTGAAGTTGTGAGTAACGAATTTAAGTCTGCTATTGTAAAAACTTTGTTGAAATTCCCTCATAAATTTTTTTCATCTATACACTTTATTTATTACTCTTTAACTTTCATATCTACTCTATTTAAGAGAGTTTCCAATTCTATAACAAATCATTTTTTTATTTGGAAGAAAGATTCTTTATGAGGGAATTCACAAAGGAATAAAGAGAATTACTAGTGATATTGATTAAAAGACTTTCTATGTTCTTAGAACAAAGCATAAGTATTGTACTGTGGTATTGCAAGGAGCCCACTAAATGCTTTCTAATAATGGAAATTTTCAAGTGGTGGCTTGAAGATTGCACATAGGTCAAATAGATTGGACCAAATCAGAATAAATCACTGAGTTTTTCTCTTCCCTTATCTTTTGTACATAATTTTCAGTATACTAAATTTTTCTGCAAATTTTTACTTTTACTGCTATATTTGTATTTTGCAGAAAAATTTCATACTTTCCAATTCATCCCCCTCTTAAGAAGCCAGCATTCCTAACGTAAGTCAGTAATTTATCAACACAAACAAATCAAAATTGAACTTAAACTTACTAAGAAAGAGATTAGAACGATCTTACAATTCATTTAGGTTTACCATTCCCAATTCTCTTTTAATGTAGCAGAATCTATCTTCTGCCAAATGTTTAGTGAAGACATCAGTGAGTTGATGTTCTGGAGGTACATATTCAAGAGAAATATCCTTCCTTTACACATGATCTCTGATGAAATAATGTCTAATCTCAATGTGCTTTGTCATTGAATGCATTACTGGATTATTTATAATGTTGATGGCACTTGAGTTGTCATATTGGATGGGAACTTCATTAGCCAATCACTCCAAGATCTTTAAGTTTATATTCAGCTTTTGCAATGGATATGGCTATACTATTTTGCTTTCTTGTTGAACCAAGATACAAGAGATCCACCAAAGAATTGACATGTTCTACTTGTATTCTTTCTATCAATCTTTGAGCAAAATCAGTATCAGTGAATCCAACAAGCTCTTCAAGATTGCCATTGGGATACCAAAATCCTATCCAAGATGCCCTGCTAAGATATTTGAAGATCCTCTTCACAGCAACAGTGTGAGATTCCTTGGGACATGATTGAAAGCTTACACACATACAAACACTAAACACGATGTTAAGGTTGCTAGCAGTTAGATACAGAAGAGATCCAATCATTCCTCGGTTCTTAGTAACATCAAAAGACTTTCCATTTTCATCTATATCTGGCTTTATTAAAGTGCTCATATGAGTGCCAATTGACTTAGCATTCTCTAATATAAATTTCTTCAAAAGCTCTTTTAGATACTTGGTTTGATTCAAAAAAATGCCATCTTCTTTTTATTTAATTTGCAATCCAAGAAAGAAATTGCGTTCACTTATCATAGACATCTTGAATTTACCCTGCATTAGCTTAGCAAACTCCTTGTACAATCATCAACATAAATCTATATAATAAGTAAATCCTTTTTTTTTGTGAAGAGTATAATGTCTACTTTTCCTCTAGAGAACCCATTTTCTATTAAGAAGTTGATTAATCTTTCATGCCATGCTTTGAGTGCCTATTTTAGTCCATAGAGAGCTTTATTAAGCTTATAAACATGATTTGGTTTTGTTGAGACCTAAAAAACTGGAGGTTGATCAACATAAATCTCTTCCATGATATAACTATTAAGAGATGCACGGTTTACATCCATTTTATATAGCTTGATGTCTTTTATGCAAGTAAAGGTTAAAAGTATTCTTATAGCTTCTAATCTAACAACTGGAGTAAAAATTTTCTCATAGTCAATGTCTTCCTCTTGATTATATTCCTTAGCTACAAGCCTTGCATTATTTCGATAATTATTCCAGATTCATCAAGTTTATTTCTGAATACCCATTTAATGCCAATGACTGGTCTATCAATTGATCTAGGTACTAAATCTCAAACTTTGTTCCTCTCAAATTGATTGAACTTATCTTCCATGACTAGTGTCCAATATTCGTTTTTTAATGCTTTTATGCTATTGTGTTTAATTTGTGATATGAATGCACAATGATTAATTTGATCTCTTAGTTTATTTCTAGTTCTTACTTGATCTTGAACATCCTTAATCAATTGGTCAACAGGATAACTTATTTAATATCTCTAAACTCTAGGTTGTTCTTGATCAACCTCATTATTATCTTGCTCCAAGACATCTTCCTCTATTTGTAAGGAATCTGATATTTTTTAAAGTTCAATTTTATCCAGTTTTAGATCCTTTAAGTTGTTAACTAGTTCATCTTCATCATCTTTAGAGGTTTAGTTAAAGTCTCAATTTCTACAAACACTACATATATAGACTCTTCTATTACCCGAGTTTTTTTATTATACACTCTACAAGATTTATTTTTATTAGAATAGTCAAGAAATATACATTTATCAAAACTTGGAATCAAACTTGTTTTCCTTGGTTTGAAATCAATTTTTTTAAATGATTTTTTTATTTATTTGGTTTTAAGATATAATTTTCATAAGAATGATTCAAATAGATTTTTTTTCCTTGTTTTTAAAACTTATTATGAAAAATAGTTTTACAAAATTGATTTGAGAACATCTAAATAGAAAATAGAATCAAATAAACCCATAGTTTTTCTAATATTGTATTTTTACATTGCCAAATATTTTGACTTGATATATTTTTAGTTGTTATAATTATAATATTCATAAAATATGTTGTCAGTAAGTTTTTTTTTTTAAATGCCTTTAAAATTGAACATGTTAGTACATTTAAAAAGACGCTTTAGCCCAAATCTGTTTGACGTAAGGGCTTCATAGGGATGGACTACGAGAGACTCAAAGCTACACAGACTTATTCAAATAAAAAAGGAAATTTGTAGTTAAATCCCATGCATACACATAAAGAGCCTATCAACAAAGCCCACTCTCTGGCCCAGGAGAAGTGATTTCTCTTGCACCTGAATTGTTTGCCACACGGTTACCCCGTTGTAACTTTGTCTGGCTTTTATTTTGGGCTTAGCCCCCTACCTTCATTTTAAAAAAAAAAAAAGCAAATTCAGTTTTTAATGTATAAGAAATTAAAATTAATATGCAGTATTACTATTTATGTTGTTATTATTTAATAATATGACAGTCATTTTTTATTGTTTATCACTATATCTCACTTCATAAAGTGATTTCAATTTAATATTATTGTTATTAATATTTTAAATGTGTGTTACAGAATTACAGTCAAATTAGTTCATTCATAATAGGAGTTATATGAAGTGGTTCTTTTTATATTACTTGAGTATGCATGTTTGGTTGCCTAAGAGTTAAGGGGTGAAGATTACATTTTGTATTACTAATTACCTGAATTAAGGTGAAGGGGGTGACTATCAATTTGTTAGGAGAAGGGGAACACAATAGTGTAATTGGATGTCAAATGACTTTAATGCCCTCCTACAAAATAGAAATGACATACCTTCTTTCCTTTCTCCACCAATTGACATGCCCTTTCTTCATCCCTCCATCTTCAACCTATCTACCATTGTCTCCTCCACCGTCAATAGTGCCATTATTGTTGTCATCTTCCCTGCCATGATCTTTACTTCTTCCTTGTGGCAGTGGCCATCTCTGCTTGTTTGACCTTCTCTATCTCAAATCCAATCGACACGCCCTTCGTTCCTCCCTCTAACTTCAACTTGTCTATTATTGTCTCCTCCACCATCAATAGTGCCACTATTGCTATTATCTCCCTTGCCACAATCTCTACTTCTTCCTTCCGACAGTAGCCATCTCTGTTTCTTTGACCTTCTCCATCTTAGATCCAACCTTCCTCCATCTTCTCGATCTCCATTCTTCCACCTTCTCCATCTCAAATCCACATCGTGACCAATGGTGAAGAAGTGAACTCTCTCCTCTTTGTGATGAACTTTTGACTCTCCTCTCTCCGCCATGTCCAGTGACCTAGTGTGAAGAAGAAGCAGAGGTATGGCAGCCATTTTCAAATCTAGAACAGGAGACGCTGAAGGTTGAACTCAAGACCATCGGTGACAATTTTTGGATCTGGAACAGGGTCTTTTGCTAGGTTTGTTTTGGATTTTATGTTGACGTGTATTGATTTGTGTGATGTTGATCAATGATGTTGTCGGCAAGGAGGAGAATGATAGAAGAGGGAAGTTTTTTGTTTTTACTAGAGACAAAAGG
Source organism: Adenanthera pavonina (assembly GCA_026686845.1). Classification (NCBI taxonomy): domain Eukaryota; kingdom Viridiplantae; phylum Streptophyta; class Magnoliopsida; order Fabales; family Fabaceae; genus Adenanthera; species Adenanthera pavonina. The sequence goes on from JAIVEN010000006.1 coordinate 36,419,029, forward strand.
GTCATTTCACATTTTAAAAAAAAATTCTGTTATAGAAAATAAACATAATTTCCTCATTATTTTATATTATACCAAATAAATTTATATAATCATCATCCTATTACATCCCTTTACACCATTTCCATTACATCACCTAACCTCTTACAACCCGTTTGGTTCAAATACCAAGAGGGTTAGGTGATGTGATAAGAATGGTGTGAAGGGATGTGATGGGATGATGATCACATAGGGATTTTAACTAGGTTTGTTTGGTATGTCATTGAGGTAAGGGAAGTAAATTTATTTTTTTAATTTAGTTAAATACAAATAAATAAAAAAATGACTAAAATGCCCTTAGGTTAAAAAAAACTCTCTGTCTCCATCCATCCTCACCTCTAACCAATGGCGCTGGCAACTTTGACTGCATAGTGTTGGAGGCATCTTACCACTGGCGGCACCCTTCCTTTCTTCCACAAACACAGCATGGGACCAAAAGAGAGAAAGAGAGAGCAGAGATGAACGATGAAGATGAAGATGCGAGGAGACGAACAGAGGCAAACAAAGATGAAGACATAAGGAGGTGAACGCGAGTTCCTTTGTTCCAGAATTGCAATTAAGACGTTCGAACCCAAATTTGTGAACCTTGACCTTTGAATGAAGAGCCAATGGTTGAGAGGTGAACGAAAACCAAAGGGATTGAGTTTCGAACCCAGATCTTCGAACCTTGATGGAGTTTTGAACCAAGGGTATAAGGATGGAGGGACGGAAAATGTCGGAGGAGGTGGAAGCTAGTGGTTGCCGGAGATTATGGAAGGATACGGTGGGAGATTTGTCTAATGGAGGGGTCAGGATGTATGTGGCTTGTCATTTTTTAAGATGTGACGGGTGCTTTGGACTTTTATCATATGATCACAAGGCTGTAATCATCCTCACACACCAAAATGGAGGGGATGGGCTTCACCTCAATTAAGGTGATTATGTTCACATGATGTGAGGAGCATTACCTGATAAAAGACAAACCAAATGCAGTAGCTCAAGTAATGTGATCATCATCACTTCACATAATCCCCTAAGTGAATGAACCAAATGGGCTGTTAGTAATTAAAACAAATAGGCTGTTAGATTTAGAGTTAGATAACAACTAGAATTTCTTAATTCTTAGCCTTCTATGTAGAAAGAGCTTGGCTATGGCCTAATCATGAAAAAACTTGAAGCCCTTAAAATTAAGGTTAAAGTTGGATCTTTACCTCATAGAAGGTACTTGGTATAACAACTATGATGGGATTTATAAAGAATCAATCCTTAGATATAGTATACAGGGAAGCTCTCTTAAGAGCATGTTTTACATTTATATGATCTCGAATTCAAAATATTATGCTTAAATAACCCTAGCCTTTTTTGATGATGGGATTTATATGGAATAAACCCTTAGACATGGTATATAGGGAAGCTCTCTTAAGAGTATATTTTGCATTTATATAATCTCAAATTCGAAATATTATATAGGAAGCTCTCTTAAAAGTATGCTTTGTATTTACATGATCTCAAATTCAAAATATTATATTTAAATAACCTTGGTGGTCATAACCTCATCATATTATTATTACTACTTGGTGAAATCTGTTTTTATTTTATTTTTTTTGGTTTTAATTGTAATTGATCTTTAAGCACAAGAGTGCCATCGTGATCCCAGGCCTGTGGGTCTTTACGGAAGCTAGCTAAAATATTCGGCCCAATCTTTCGCTTCAAATCTTATATACGACGCCGTTTCGGGAATTGCGATACCGGCCCAGATTCACCGTCCTCCGCTCATGGGTGTGCCGTTCGAAGCTTAATTCAAGTACGAGTGACGGCGTATGGGTATACTCTGCTACACCGCTAATTGCCGTCGGTGACGGTCACGTTGGCGACAACGAAGAGTTGTAACTACGCTGGGTATTTCTTTTTTCTGTGTCGTACTATTTCTTCCTGAAACTGCTTCTTCTAAATCATTGATATTGTGTATCAGATATTGAATTTAAAATTCGTAGTTTATGTTAATATTGTTTAGGTTTTTTTTTAAGCTTTATAATTTTATCCGCAAGAACATTGAATTTTATTTGTTCAATCTCGAATTCGCTCTTCAATTGCCATTTTTGTCATTTCTGTTTTGTGGGTGAATTTTTCGTATTATGTCGATTGGTGCTGCTTAGATTAACGGTTTGGTTGGGGTTTTTTCAGGGGAAAGGGAAGGGAAGGGAGGGGATTTAATCCCCTCCCCTTGTTTGGATCAGTATTTTGGAGGGGATTGGAGGGGATTTAATTCCCCTCAATCCCCTCCCCCACCCCTTTTTTATTCCCCTCCAATTTGGGATTTTTTTGGAGGGGATTGAGTTTTATTACTCAATCCCCTCCAATTCCTTCCTGAACCAAACAAGGTTTTATTAAAATCCCTCCCATCCCCTCCCCTCGAATTCCACCAAACAAGGGAATTTTAAAATCTCTCCAATCCCCTTCCCTCCCTTCCCTTCGGTTGAACCAAACAGGCCCTAATATTTATTTTATTTCATCTCAAACAGAATTAGAGAGTGGGACTCGAGAGAAACTTCGGGTTTGGCAGGCATGTCCAAATTGCGAACGCTGGTGCAAGCTTCTCTGAATGCTACTAAGAAGGGTATCACTACAGAATCAATACCTTATTTTTACATTGTTGACCAAACCATTGTAGCTAACCGTTACCTCATTTTTCCGATTACTGCATCTGGTTAGACTTTCCATCGGGAAAATGTGTTGGATATTTTTGTGTTGTGTAAGGTTTACCAAAAGGTTTATATGAGGATTTTGATTTTGACTGACTTTATCTGTTTTTCTCCTTTGTGGTTGGGATCTTTGTTGCGATGTGTAACAACAGCTTTTACGTGGAATGTTGAGGATTTGATGCCTCCGACAGAAAGATATATATTCAATTTCAATTCGAAGGAGGAGTTGAAGAAGTGGCATCTATACTCTGATTCTGAATATGCAGGTTTGTAACTCTGGTTTAAGACTGCGCCACTGTATGAAATTCTGAGATTAATAATTGCGAAGGTTTGTGTAGCTTAGCATTCACTTTTCTTCAAAACACACACGCACAAACATTCCAACTCAGATACTTAACCTGTAAATTAGTTTTGATCCGCATTCCAGAATTCTTGAAGCAGCTCTTGACAGTAATTACTTGCACAGGATGGCAATGAGAATCATATTGGCCAGGGATGAAAACTATACTTAGAAATTATTTTTGTGAAAGTATAAAATAAAATTATGGCCAGAACTGAAGGTATATTGTGTCTGAGTATGCAATCAATCTGCCTACACAACAAAATTTGATCCCTTAAATATTTGGCCAATTGAAAAGAATCCTTTGGAGAACCTCTCTGCATGTGGCTTTGGATTTGCATAAGTGATGGTTCCTTCATGTTTGTTTTCTAACTGTTATCAATTCATGCTTATGTTTGCAAATGGTGAATTATTACCCATAAAAGCCTAAAGAATAACTTAACTCCGTATATCTGATTGTTTTCCAGGTTTGTCCTCAGCATCATTGGAGATAACTGAATCTGAAAATGGACCAAGTGGTATTGCCAACTTTGTTTCCCCCTAGCTTGTATAATGTAGGACTGCTATTGTTGTCATTTCTTATTATATCCAATTGCAACAACTTTGAATTGCACTATGGTTTTTGAAGTTTATGGCATGGGAATTTATTGAGTTTTCTTTATAGAGTTCATCCTTACCTGTATGTATCAAACTTTGTTTGATTGCGGTTGGCATCTGGTTTTAGGCAGTGACTTTATCCTTTTAAACTAGGCTACAAGCCCTGAAGGTTTTAGTTATGTACTTTCGTAGATTCAAGGGACTTATGAGTAATGTCATGGTTGTTGGCCCCGGATCAGTGATCATGGACACACTTCATGGACACACTTCTATCATTTACTCTTTTATAAAGCTTGTTATATGATGAATGAGAATTGTGCACAATAGGAACGCTAAATTTCTTGCACAAAAAACTTAGAATTAGTATACATTCTATTTTATTTTCTTGTACATTTAAAAAATGAAAGTTTATATTGTCATATTTTATCTGTAAGATTATTTTAATCTTTTAGATTGAATTTGGGAAATAAATAAAACATTCTTGATAGATCAAGCTTCGAGTTTATATAGAATATTTTTTTATACTAGTGCTGAACTGCTGAAAAATTATGTGACATTTGCTAGATTTCTGAGACTCTGTTTAGGTGAAAGACTGACTTTTGTATCCATATAATATCTGTTATCTTTTGATAGGGATCTTCTCGGGAAATCTTTCTTTAGATGTGGCTGAGGGTTCAAAATGGAATATGACAAGGAGTGGCTTCTGTGGAATGCGATCAAAAAAGGTAGCTGCTTCTTTTCTGCAATAAAAAAAACACGTGGATTTAGTGCTGAGATGAATCAATCTTCTTTCCTCCATCTGTTGAATGTTAATGGAAGAACTCTCTGCTAATGGGTACAGTTGATTCCATTTGAGGGGCTGGTTTCTTGTTTTTACATTTAATTAAAAATATATTAATAGCTGTCTTTTACTTACTACATGAAGAATATCAGTATCATTCTTTAATTTGATTGTCTTGCTTCCCTGCTCCCTTTGGCTTCCTTTATATTTATTTGACTTAATATCATGCAACATCTTTCGTCAAGTATTTGCATCTTTGCAGTTTGATGGCTACATAGATTTGGATTCATATGATACTATTGCAATTAAACTTAAAGGAGATGGAAGATGCTATATATCTACTGTGAGTACCATTTTCTCCTAAAGTCAAAATAGATATTAGCAAAAGGCAGTGGCTTCAATTTCCAAGTAGTCTGCCCATTTCCTAGTACTTAAACTTGTCTAATTGCAGATCTACACAGAAAATTGGGTAAATTCACCTGGACAGGAGGAAGATAATTCATGGCAAACTTTTGTTTTTGTGCCCAAAGACAACTGGTATATTGCAAAAGTGAGTTCCATTTTCCCCCTACTGCCTACAAGACCAGATGCCAATTACATATACTTTCAATAACCTCTAAATTCCTGAGTCAAAAGCAGAATGTCTGCATCGTTAATTCTGAAAGATATTTATAGACTGTTTTGTTAGTCATGCTTCTTTTTCTTTGAAAATGCTTGAAATGGTTAATAAGCGAGTAAACCTGGATTTGGAAGCTCAGATCTAAACCATTTGAAACGAACGAGACAATAACTTGCAGCTGGGTTTTGTATGTTGGTTTTCCACATGTGATGTCCCCAGCAATATTGGCCCATACTGGGTACTGAAGCACTGTGACACGCACATGTATTTGCATTTATTTTGGCCGGTGAATTTCGACATTTTCAGTATCTGCTTAGTGTTTCCATTGACTTATCAGATTCCTCTTGCTCGATATTTACCTACTTGGAGAGGGAACGTTATAGCTGCAGAGATGGAAATGAACCCATCTCGTATTCTTGGCATGTCCCTGTCTGTCAATGCTGAGGGTGGTGTCGCAGGTGCTAGATCTGGACCTGGTGATTTCAGAGTTGAACTTGATTGGATCAAGGCTTTGAGAACTCAGTGAAATCAGAGAATGAATTCTGTGAAGTATAGGCTACAGATCATGAAGATATTCTTTATAGCTGAAAAATTTTGATACTGTTATATAATAATATTGTCTCTCCAATATTTCAGCAGGGGGAAATATTTCATGAGTTGTTCCTGTATCAATGATTTCTGGAATTCATGGTTTGGGGTTTGTAGCATATATGGTGTTTATCTTACCCATAATGTGAAGAAAACAAAATTTATGAGTCTCATTATATTTTTGTTTTAGCTATAGGAAGAGCTACTACCTTGTTCCTACTTCAATAGCTTTTGCTATTGAAAATAGACGCCAACGCAACCCTCTGACATAGACGAGACCTAATAAGGCTACAAGAAGATGAGATAGCTTGAACGTGAAAATATTGTTTGAATTGCTGCACATGGCTGTCTTTCGAGTTTTGACAAAAGCATGAGAATCGTGTTTAATTAAGTTCAAACACTGGCCAACAAATTCGGTACAACAAACTACCTAATTAAGGTATTATCATAAAGAGCATAATGTTTCTAAGACTTTCTCATTGGTCCTTGTTTTATATAGACGAGATCATCAGCTGATAGGCAGGTGGGTTTATGACTATTACTCTGACATGTCTCTTTGGTTATCGTAATTTGAAGTGTTCTTTCTAGGTAAAGTTTAATATGGAGTATATTAAATCAATTATTAAGAAAATAAAATATATAATTTTGTTAAAATTGCATAAATCTCCATGTATAAAATTTTTCTAAGGTAAAACGTTATCCTACAATTCAGCACAATTTTGATTTGGTCGATCCTAATATCTTCCTTGACTTCCGAAAACAAAATCCAAATATCTTCCATTTAAGCCTTTTTAAGAAGAAATATACATTAAGGTTTCTTTGGTGTCAAGGTTAATTGAGTGCATATTAGTAAAAAAAATGTAAGATTTTGCGCGGTAACTTTGTTTTATTAAGGGATATTTTTCATAATTACACTGAAATTTACAAAAAAAAAATGTATAATTTATTCAATAAGTTTCACTTAAAATATTTGACATACTTACCAACTAAGATTGGTGTGATTAGTAGGGACTGTTATTTTTTAAGTAAGTAGTTGAGTTTTAATTCTCAACTTTTGTATATAGAACAAATATAGTTGAAAGAAGTTTATTTTTTACCTCAATATTCTGAGGACTCTTGTTCTTTAAATAAATGGATTGAAATTAGTTCTTATTCTCGGCAAGGAATTCTCCCACTTACATAAAAGTAATTTTAACATTTCACTGTCAATAGATAAAATATCTTATACGTTTAATCTATTTTGTAATATAGTTGGTTTCAAATAGGATCAAAGTAATTTTAATTTTTCAAACTCCTTTGGACAATGGCACCCATTATAGGTATTACTAATAATATTCTATAAGTAATACATAATCTAAGCAACACATAAATAATACTTTAGGCTACATGACCTCTACCGGTAAGCAAGATAATAAGCTATAGAAAAGAGAAGAGGGAGGGCAAGCCTCATTTAGCATGTTTGGTAGGTAGTCATCAATCATGCTTCCATAGAATTATGGGAGAGATTATTTGCTAAGACTTGCTGGTGGATCAAGAAGTCCAGATGCGTTGAGATATTTCAAAGAAAATCTTGAAGAATGGACGACATTATATTTATATGTAGTAAAAGTGCTAGAGAAGAATGCCTACTTGAAAAAATGAGCGAAGGATTGGGCAATTACATCCCCTCAATAAGGAAAACTGGATCCCACCAGTACCCAACTGGATACGACTAGATGTGGATGGGTCGTTAACAAGCAATGGACAAGCAGTGTGGAGGCCTAATCAGAGATGAGAATGGAAGATTTATAAAAGGCTTCATGAAGAAATTACCACTGGTCAACAGCATGGAGGCAGAAATTATTAGTATCATTGAATGCCTAAAATTATGTTAGGAAGAAGGTTTTTGCCAGGTCATGGTGTCTAGCTATTTTGCTGAAGCCATTAACATCATTATCAGAGATAGATTCTAGATCCAACACATGAGGAATACCATGGAGGAGTGTATTCGCCTTTTTGCAAGAAATTGGACCATTGATTTTTATCCTATCTTCAAAGGAGCAAACAAGTGTGCCAATTGGTTAGCAAATGCTGCTCAAGATCTTAATGTTGACTATTTGTGTTTCACTAGCTCTCTCAAGTTCTATAGGAAGTTAGTTGATAGGATAAACTTCAAGTGTAACTCTTGTATGGTTTTCTAACCCACCCCTTTTCATTTCCAGGAAAAAAAAAAAGAATTATGAATACCCTCATATGTGGAAAGTATACTTCTACTTACTTATGAGTGGAAAGAACCTTTCAATGAGAAAATTCAAGATTTTGACTATTTTTGCCCTTCCTAATCCTTCCTCATCTCTCTCTCTCTCTTCTTTTTTTCTTATCCAGAGTTCTTCAGCATTCTTCTATTTGAATTTCTTTATTTTTTATTTGATTGCTTTATCAATGGACAGCCATATGGCTGTTGAGCATGATGAAGGGAAGAGATGAAGCTATTGGAAAAAGATGGGCATTTGTGTTATTTACTAATTTTTTTCCCATTACCTTTCCTTACATACAAAACATGCATTGAAATAACAAAATTTCATTTCATGAAAGGTTGCTTCCTATTCTAATTCTCCTTCTTGTTCTCATTTTATATCTACCAAGGCCGTCCTTAAAAAAAAAAAAAAGAAGTAAAATTAGGATGGAGAGGGTTTCTACTAAAGTGAGCAGCATATATGAGTGAGTAATTACAAAGAGAAAGGAATATTAAATTTGTTTTTAATTTGCCTTCCATGGCCCTCCATATATTTTTGAAAGAGAAGTTCCCTTGTGTATGTTTATGTAGCTGTAGGACACTATGGTTCACTTTGTCAGATTCCATCTAAAAATAAATCCATGTGAAATATAACTTTTATTATTTTTAAATATTTAAATTGTATTCAAGACTCAAACATGTAAAATTTGTAATACTTTTTTCATATACATCTATTTTGATATGTGCAATGAAGAAATTTGATTTTAATATCATATCAAATTCCATTTTAAAATTAAATGAATGAAATCGAGGGCCTTCGATTCCAATATTGAATATAGTGACCAAATATCACGTGGGTTTTTTCGTTGCTAGACCACTACTTTCGGGATTGAATGGATCAGACCTAAGCTACCACTTGCAATAGATAGTTACGCACCAACCATTATTGTCTTTGTCGTTGCCATAACTATATATATATATATATATATATATGAAAGACTTTTTAAAAAAAAACTTATATTTTGATCGGATTATATATGTATAAGTTTCTACATCAAGTATACTTGATTTGAAACATCACTTTATATCTTAATTATCCACTTTTTTAGTGTATACAAATTACATATTTTATTTTCATGCCGTCAAGATTATTAATATATATGAAATAAAGTCATGCTATTAATAAATTATAAATAATATTACTTATTTTTTTTAAATTTTATGTAGTGAAAAGATTAATTATTAATTGCAAGAAGTTTTAAATGGTGAGGCTTTTTAAATTTTTTTCTTTCCCACTTATAATCAACACAATCATATACTTCCCACTTGTGAATGGGGAGAACTTGCTTATCAAGAGTTAAATATGTTATTCAAATGATAAAACTACTGACATTGTCTCGGAAATATTGTTTGTTCGTGGAAAAATCTAAATACATCATTAATACATAAACCTATTTTTGTTCGGTGACTTAGTTACTTTATGGGACGTTAATATTAATTTTGTGACATTTCTTTTCAAAGAATATGAGTAGAGATGGAATCCACATAAAATGCATGTCCAAGAGTAGCTTGAGTGATACATATAAGATGTGAATAGTGCTAAAATCTTAGCATATAGTAATAAAAACAAGAAAACTTATATAATTTTAGTATTATTTTTCAATTCAAATTTGACACGTAGGTTTTTTAAATTTAAAAAGTTAATATTTTTAGTATTTGGTTAATAGCTAGATCTATTATTCTTAAAAAAATTCATATGTTAACTTTTAATTAAAAAATAATACAAAAAATATATAAGGAATATAAAAATACACTGTTACAAGTATTGATGACAAAGTTTTAACCTGAGAAAATTTTAAAATAGCATGTCCAATTGGTTGGAAATTGTGGAGGATATATTAGAAAATTGGGAGAATAGGCTAGAAATACTTGAAAACTGGTAGGAAATATTTGAGTATGAATTAAAAACTTATTTGCTCTTCATTTTAATCCCATGGTTGGAAATTGTAGAAGATGAGTTAGAAATCCCCAGTTACTAGTTGGAAAAAATATAAATATGTCACTCAGTGGATAAGTAAATGACTATGTATAGCTTTTTCTCTGTGTCGCCTTTTTTTTTTGTAGTAATAAAAGTATTTACTTTCTTAAAAAAATATAAATATGACTTTGATCCTTCTTTATCAATAAATCATTTAAGGTTATAAATTGTAATTTTTTTTTTAATAATTTCTATTTTAAAAGAATCAAAATACTCAAATCTTATGATCATAACAAGTTAGAATGAAAATGTTGATGTCCCATCTTTCATAACTCATTACAAGAATTTTGACCAATTTTCTTGTAGTTTTTGATCATGAGAGTGACTACTAAGGGCAACGGTGTTGGAAAATTTTATAAATTATTATTGTAAATTATAATTAATTAATTAATTAATCTAAAACAATTAATGAATTTAGGCAATTATTTTTTTTATTAATTATTAAACCTAGAATAAATTGATGCTTGTTTTTTTTTTGATAGAAATGGAAACAAAAGACAACTAAAAAGAAAACAAAAATCAAAAGTAATCACTCAGGTGGCCGAACAGAATCACTAACAACCTCAAGATGAAGCGGATAAATTCCAGGCATAAGTACGAGAGAACGTTTTGCCAGAATATCAATTTCAAAGTTCATGCTAGTGGGATCCATTCAAGATCAACTTGCCAATCTCTACGAAGCAAGCTATTAATCTCCAATACAAGAGATCTATTTTCATGAGTTTCACAATATCCATTAATAATCAAACTGAGAGCTTCTTGAGAGTCACTTCGGATTTTAGCTCGTCTACACCCCATATCCCAAAGCCGTTTGATGGCCAGAAGGCAAGCCCACAGCTCTGCAACTAATTCATCGCCATATTGGAGTCTCATCGAAAGAACATCTACCACCACACTATGAAAGTTCTTAATAACAACCCCACATCCTGTTGTTAAATTTCTTCTCGAATGAGCCCCATCTACGTACGCAATGAGCCACCCCAGAAAAGCATCTGATTCAAAATTTGAAATAATAGTACGGATTCCACTCATAATAACAGAATTCAATTTGGTTTGAGTTTGCTTCATACATCATATGATAGCCTTAGCTTGTGCCAAAATGCTACCATTAGTGGTATCTTTTCCTTCATACATGGAAATTGATGCTTGTTTAGTTAGGTATGTTTTGACAATTTTTATTTTTTAATTTTAAGATATTTTAATAAAGTTTTAAAATTATGAAAAATTATGCACATTTAAAATCAAATTTAATATGCACTAAACTTATATTTTTTATATTATTTTTAATTAATATTTAATATATGAATTTTTAATTTTTTTATATTTAAAAAAATTAACATTTTTAATATATAATTAATAATTAAATTTATAATATATTAAAAAAAATACACATATTAATTTTAAATTAAAAAACAATACTAAAAATATATTAAAAAATATATATATATATATATATAACTATTTTTCATTTAATGTTGTTAATTGAGTTAGGACAGCCTATTACTAGCTGAGTCAGCTACGATGTTTGGCACATTTATTTCATTTTTTTTTTATTAACAAACCACAAAGTGGACGGAGGGCAGAGAACCTTCTGGAGATGCCATCGCAGAAAATATCTGAAGCACCGTGCAATCGCAGCCGTACATTATAATTATAATTATAATTAAATTAAACGAACAAAAACACACTTTTACCCTTTAATTAATTAATTAATAAAAAAAGTACATGAGAACTATATAAACTCGCAGCATCTGGAATGTTCCTGAAGCTCAGAGCGAGGAAAGAGGGGGAGGCTCGGTGTGTTCATCTCTAGCCGCCGAAGACCTTCGTCCTTCTTTCTCTCTTAACCCACAGAATCAAGTATTCTCAGCTTCCTCTCTCTCCCTGCCCTCTCCATACTCCATTAATGTGTAGCCTCCATTCATTCTAATAATTATTATTACTATAGACTCTCTTGTTTTTGGCTGTATCGTGTGAAGTTTGGGTTTGGTATATGGCTAATGAAGGAGACGAAGGCAATGACTTATATGCAGTTCTGGGTTTGAACAAGGACTGCTCTGAATCAGAGCTCAGACATGCCTACAAGAAACTTGCACTGGTTAGAACATATTCAAACTCTCTTCTTTTCTTTCCATATTGGTTCATACTACACTGTGAACAAACATAAATAAGCCAAATGGACCCAAAGTTTTGTTCTATGTGGCAGATTCTGGTTTTTTTTTTCTGGAGAATAAAAAAGAAGGCATTAATTTAACGTTTTGTTTGTTAATTAGTGAATTTGTTAGAGGGTGATGGTATAAAAGAATATGTTTGTTTGATTTGGGATAGAAATGGCATCCAGATCGTTGGTCGGCGTCGGGGAATTCCAAGTTGGTTGAAGAAGCTAAGAAGAAGTTTCAGGCAATCCGGGAAGCCTATTCTGGTGTGTGTGTGTGTATGCATAATTTCTTCTTCTCTTTCCCTTTCTGTGTTTCAGTGGATTCTTATTCTTTGTCTGTTTTTTAATGATTTGGATTGGATCGGATGTGGTGTGGTGGCCGTGGGGAACAGTCTTATCAGACGCCAAGAAGAGGTTTCTGTACGACGTGGGAGTGTACGACAGCGATGATGACGGGAACGTGAGTCATTTTTACACCCTATTTTCTTTCTTCTTATCTACTGTCTAAAATTTCAAAGAAAATTTTGGGAGGATAAGGGCCTGTTTGTGGAGTTCTGTAAAACAGTTTTCTTGTTTTCAAAAACAGAAAACTCAGAAAACTTGTTTGGTAAATCTGTTTTTTAAAAACTATTTTGAAAAACAGAAAATAATTTTGTACAGAAAACTCAAAACACTTTTTAGGTGTTTTGTAGTTTTTGTTCTGGAAAACACAAGGAAAGATGAGAAACATCCACCTCATTAATGGTAAAGTTATAAATTTTGAATAACTCATCTATTACTCACTAGTTATAATTTTGAGAACAATTATTCAAACAGATTTTTTTGTTTTCTTGTTTTCAAAACAGTTTCTTGAAAACAGTTTTACAAAACTGTTTTTGAGAACAGAAAACAGAAAACACTATCAAACAGGCCCTAATATTGCCCCAAAATATAACAAAAAAAATTGTAAATATTTGATATAATAAATGAAATATTTTAACTAACACTATTGTTGATTTGTGGGGAATAATTTTTTTTTATATTTGAGATTAGAAAGAATATTTTCTTTTTGTGTTGAATGCAGAGAAGTCTGAAGAGGAAATCTTTCTATAACCTTTATTGGTTCTTGTAAAGAAGGGTTCATGTTTGGTTGGTAACATACATTTTGTGAAGCAAATCCTGGGTATATTTGTTTTGGTGTGAGACATTGCATTGCATGAGGATGTGTTTTTATTACTCAATAGACTTATTCCAAAAGAGATAGTGTGTGAGCTTCGTCAATTATTTACAAAAGGAAAATATAATAAGTTATATAATAGAAGTGGCGTTGATGAGCCAATCAATGATTAGCATTGTTATCAACATCAAACCGATTCGGCCGATTTGATCGGTCGGACTGAGAACTGGTGCTTGGTTTGATCTTGTTATACTACATAACTGGCATTATTCAAAAACAGTCAAGAATCGATGAAACTGACTTTGAACGGGTAGAACTGGTTCTGTGTTATTTTTTTTTTCAAATTTTTTAAAAATATTTTTTTATTTTTAAGATAAAATAATATCATTTTTAGTACAAAATATGTTTTCTTTATATATTATAATATTATATAAGTATTATTATGATATATAACTATTAAAAATTATTTATTTACTTAATAAATAATAAATAATAGATTATTAATTTATTATTTTGAATTTAAAATATGATTATAGATTAATATTAACTTATTTAAATTAAAATATTAAGTTATGAAATTTATTAATAATTTATTTTTGGTGAATAATAGATTGACAATTCAATATTATTTAGTTTGAGAGTTTAATTAAGGTATAAAATTTGTTTAAATTTATATTATTTATTTTAAATATATTATTTTAATCACTACTGGTTTGATTCCGGTTCGATCTCAATTGAATCATTAAATCTTGAACTAATACTAATACTTTATCCGATTTAATGTCCAATCAGGTAATGACAATATTGATGATTAGTATATTGTTGTGTTGTATGCAGGGCATGGGTGAGTTCTTGAACGAATTGGCATCAATGATGAGCCAAACAACGCCAAACGTGAGGCCCTTCTTCCTTTTTTTAGTTTTTTTATTACTTAAAATGCTTCCTGTAGTGTTGTTAAACTGTCAAATTTCACCCACTTTTTAATTTTTTATTATATCTTCTAGTTTGATGTTTGTTATGTTTGTTTAGCGGATAAAGCTAACCATTAACTTTCTAGCATCTTTTGTGGAATCCTACGTTTTGTTGTTGTTCAAGCTTTTGCTTAGGTCACGAGTTGACTTTTTAGATCAAATTATATGCCATTATTATTTTTTTTCCTAAAATTTTGAAATTTTTTGGAATAAAAAATTTATGAGACTTCCTTGATATATTACTTCGGCCTTTCTTGGCTCTGAGGAGGCCCACGAATTTTGTACCTATAAACTATAAGGTACAATGTCATATATCCATGCACTCTCTGGGCTCTCAGGTTATTGAAGCCGATGAAAATAAGGTACCAGCTGGCCTGACGGGCCGTTTGTTAAAATTTAAAACAAGAAGAAGAAAAAATAAATCATGACACATACATTCCTTCTCTGAATTAGGTAGGCTTATGCATGTTTTGAAAATGAGGTTATTTATGTAATTTAAACATAATATATTTTTTTAAAAAAAATTGTGTAATTTACTTTTAATTTAAAAAATAAGTAAGATATTTATGCAATTATTTTTTTTAAGAGAACATTGGATGTAAGTACCAAGGATTGAACTTTCCCCTGTTTGGTTAAAGGGAGTTCTGATTGCTCATCACAACTAATACAACTATTAAGTGTGTGTGTGTGTGTGTGTGTGTGTGTGTGTGAGTGTGAGTTAGCATTTATTTCGCCAGCAGCTTCTGTGTTGAACGTGCTTTTTGGGTTGGCAACAGCGTAAGACGTATGAATAATTATGTGAATCTGAATAGAGGTGATGCTAGTGATCATTCTAATGGTTTTGTTGTGTGTGTAACACAACAGGAGAATGGGGAGGAGAGTCTTGAGGAGTTGCAACAGCTGTTTGAAGAAATGTTGGAGGCAGATAATTGCATACCAGTTGGGAAAACATGCTATGCTTCTGCTTGTTCTTCTTCTTCTCCATCGTCGTCGTCGTCTTCATCTTCTACGAACGTGGGATACACTGCAACTTGTACTTCCAACTTTGATATCAGCAACTTTGGGAACTCACAGGAATCGTTTCACTTGGATCATGCCTACCACAGCTTCTGCTTTGGGGTCAGTATACATACATATATATATATATATATATGGTTGTCTTAGATTTTCAAACTATATAAGTCAAATAAATTTGCTTGTTTACCCCAAGTACAGTGTTCTTCTTTCCAAAACCCCTATTCTTATCTATATTTTATTTTGTGTGTCCATTTAATCCAAAATATAATTAGTTGTATTTCACTGTTTACAAGTCATCATAAACAGTGCAACTTCTCTTAAGCTTTATGTATTCATTTTTTAGTTTTTTAATCTTGAACCACACATAATTGGCTCTGTGGAAATTTTTTATTTTTTGATATATCTCCATATATTTCAGTAAGTTTAAATGTTAGGAAGATGAGTACAATTTTTTTTTTTGGTGAGAAGATGAATACAATTTTTGAAAAGCTTTGAAGTTGTTGCTTTGAAAATATCTTTTTTTTTTTTTAAATTGGCTCCAATTAAAAATTGGTTTTTCCAATTTTGATGTGAAGACAGATGGAGGGGCTTCAAGATATGAAGAAGGGAAAGGGAGAAAGAAGAGGAGGTAGCAGTAGGCGTAGAAGAAGGCAGAGTAGGAAGCAAAGGGATTAACTGTTTCTTCCAATGATCACTATTCTGACATTTCTACTTAGTGATGAACCGATTAAGTTTTATCAATTTGCTAAATCCATCCATATATATATATATATATATAAGTCTGCTTTTCTGACTATTTACAAAGCTGAAAGTGACATCTTTGGAAGAAAAGAACACCTATACAGCTGAGACAAATTTGGGTGTCAACAGTGAAGCATTTGGCTATTAATTATTATTATTATTATAACAAAATGAGTATTACAACACATTCCTCCAAGGAGAGTTAGAAAGAGTCATTCAAGTAGGGTCTTCATAACCAAACCGAATTAAACCGGTCATAACCCGTTATTATAATATGATCTATTTTAAATTTTTAATATATCAAATTGATTGGTTTAATTTGATTAAAATTTTTCATAAGATTTATCGATTATAATTAAACCAAACCAAATTATATTACAAATACATCTTTTTTTTCAAGTTGAATCATATATTAATGACTGTTTAAATGTTTAATTATATATAAATAATTTCTTTAACTTGTCATATTCTCCTATTAATGTAATCACAAACTTATTAACTGTCAGTTAGGTTATTTGTATAAATTAAAAGAAATTAGAAGATATTATCAAACTTTTTTAAGAAAAATTTAAAATTCATATCCTTTTGTATGAAAATGAATTTAATTTTATTTAAAATTTTAATACTATAAATATAAATGTTCACACCTAAATGAAAAAGTTTTTTTGGTTATATAGTTAAAAACAAAGTTACTAAAACAATTTATAAATAACATTTTTATAAAATTGTAAAATTTTATTGTGATTTTATGATGAATTATTTGAAGGTAATCAATTATAATTATTAGAAATTTTATCTAACAAGCAAACTTATGAGAAAAATGTGATTTTCTCCATATCAATTTTATAAATTGAACTTATTTTTCATAAAATTACATAATTCAAAAAATACACTAACCAGTCTGACTCAGCTTAACCCAAATTGATTACCTTATAAATCGAACAGGTCCTCACATGTTTCAAATCAAACGGTTTGGTTTGGTTTGACTTTTGCCCAAAATTGAATTGAACCAAACCTATGAACACCCCTACATACAAAAGACAGAGTCTAGCAGTAGAAACTCCATTTCAACCATCTAACAAAATACTCAAGAGGTCATTAGGGAGATCATCAATAAAGTGTTGTTCTAGATTAATCCTTTATTTGGATGATAAGAAAATATGATAGAAAGGAAAATTTGGGAAGAAAATAAGAAGAAATTTAGACATTCCCTTATCTAAGTTTATTCTTATTTTCTTTTATAATATTCTTCTTCCTTCTATTTTTCTTTCATTCCAAGCAAAGTCTAGAGGTAAAAACATGATTAGCAAGGAAGTCAACACTTCTATTAGCTTCTCTGTACATATGTTTGATTTCAACTTTTCACCCAGTCAAATGATTATGGATTTCATTAACTAACATCAAGTATTGCAAACTTCATTCCCTTTTTTGCTTAGTGCCTGTTTAATTTATCTTTATCAAAAAGAAGCCATGATTTTTAATTATGATTTTTTAAGAAGATGTATTTCATCAAATATAAACTGTTTTTTTGAAAAATAAAAAGTGGGTAAAACTATGATTTTAGAAATGGAAAAAAATGTTACTTTTCTTTTAACAAAACGTAGGTTTTGAAAAAGGAGAAATAAATTTACTCTATATTATATATCTAAAAATATTTTTAATTCTTATCATTTAAACAGATTTTTTATCAAACTTACTTTTGTAAAAAAAATATTTAAACACTTATAACAAACTTACTTTATCTAAATTTTATTTTTATAAATTTTATTTATCTTAATTTAATTTTATTTATTTTTATAAATTTTATTTATCTTAATTTAATTTTATGAAAATAAGAATCAAACGGGCTGTAGTAATTGGATTACCATGGCATTATTTGTCTCAAGTTGAACTTGTTTACAACTTTTTGACCAAGTTAAGTTGAGTACATCTAAAACTCCCCATAACTTAACTTGTATAATGTTACAATTAGGCTATTAATTATTCTGTGACTTTGATATTATACTACTATTAGTCATTTTAATTTTCAACATTGAAGTGAAAATGAATATTTGGGATATATATTTTGTTCAATTTCACTTAATTTAAAGTTCTAAATATGCATCATTGTGCGTAAATTACATAAAATTAAGAAAAAAGTTGGGAAAGGGGCGCCGCGGCCCCCATGGGGGTGGGTTTTACAGGGATTGAGAGATAGCTGTTTGATCTAATGTTAATACCGCCTCCTCCCCTCATTTATTTTTAATGTAGGTTTTTTCAGTGCTAAATTTTGTAAGTTTAACATATATATATATAATTTGATTATTCTTTGGAACAAATTTAACATATATGTATTTTGTATAAGCTGGTAGTTTTCTAAAATGCAAAGCTTAACAAAAATTAAATACGCGTGCTTTAGCTTTTTTTTTTTTTTGAGATACTTTATCATGCTTTCTCCAGTACTATTTTCTTATTCGTTTTGATAATCTTAAAAGTAAGGGAAAAAAAAGAGTTATAGGTGCATTACATTTTTTTCAAAATTACCCTGGGCTTTTCAAAACAAAAGTTAATGGTATAATAAATATATTAATAATTCAAATTAGTTAAATTAAGTAAGAGTAATTTAAGAAAAAATTTAAAACATAAAATTAATTAATTAGTTCGAATTAACTAAAATTATTTTTTTAATATTCATAAAATAATTTTTTTTATAAATGAAATTGGAAGGAGTATTTTAAAAGAACTAACAGCTAACCTTGTTTAAGCAAAAAGTTGGGGGAAAAAAAGTAACCTGATTAATAAATTATGGAAGTATAATAGGGCGGCTGAGCCCATCATTCATGACCTAACTAAACTACTCCCTTCATTTCTTTTTGCCTTCGTTTCTCTTAAAATATTATTTAAAATTTTAGCATACAACTTGAAAAATATAATTAATATATTAAAATTTATTATAAAATTTTTAATATATTTTTAATAAATAAATAAATAAGAAAAAGTAATTAATTTCATCTTTTAACTTTTAAAAGAATTAATAAGAATATAATTAAAAAATAATAATTAATATTATTTTAAAAATTAAAATGAAAAACGTAGATAGAAACAATTTTTTTTAGAAAAAATAACATAAAAAAATAGAAGAAGTACATCATTGTGTGAAGGCGATGGTAGCCTTGTAAAGTCTATGTGTGGACCCAAAAATGAGATTACAAAATATTTGTGTGGGCCCCTTTGAAGAACCAGTCATACTAATATTTCCCACCAAAGTTGAAGTTACACTTCAATTCGACCTACTTTGATGGTAACACCATGCTCACATAAATTATCCAGGAAAATACACACCAAGAACCAATGAAGTATCTCACCAATTTCAACCAGGCTAGTCTTCATCAATAGGCCATTGAGCTCATGTATGGAAAGATCGTTCATTCAAGGACATCTTATAAAAAATACTCCCATCCTAAGGAAAAATATAAGAAAAAAAATTAATGGTATATTAAATTTTTTACCAGAATTACTCTTCATTTAGATTTTTAAAAAAAGAGTTAATAATATATTAAATATATGAATAATTCAAATTAATATTAAATTAGGTAGTGGTGATAATTTTGAAAAAAAATTAAAATGTGAGATAAATTAATTAGTTTTAAGTAACTAAAATAATTTTACTTAATACCTATGAAATAATTTTTTTCCATTATAAATGGAATTGGAGAGATTACTATGGAAGCACATATCCAAAAATCCTACTATTTTGTTTCCTTTTTCTTTTCATACGACTACAAGGCAAATTATTGAAATATTAATCAATGCCCAATACCCAAACCACATTCCTAGCAATTTCATTTCAGTATAAAAAAATAATAGAATTTATTATAGCCGGCAATATGGATCAGGTTTAATAAGTCAGTTCAACTAACCTGATAAAATAAGCAGATTGGACTTTAAAATTGGAAGCTCAAAGGAAAAATAGGTTTTTTAGGCCCGACCCACTGACCGGCCCATTTGGCCCATTTTCTCTTTTTTTTAATATTAAAAAATATATTAAAAAAAAGAGAAAATGTTTATAAGAGAATTTACCATTCTCTTATAAACATTTACTCCCTCCATTACCTAATATAAAACCTTAGAGTTATATGTTTTAAGAATAAGAGTTAAAATTAAGTAATTATATTAATTTTTTTTAAAAATAATAATATTTTTTTAAAATTATTTTTATTAAATTTTTTTTTATTGTTTTTCTCAATTAAATAAATTTTTTTTTTAAATATATAGCAAATGCAGTCTCATATTCTTAAGAGAATTCTAGAGGACTAAAATAAGGACCATATATTTAGAAAAGGTTGGAGTAATCAATCATACCTATTTCATCATACCCAAAAAAACCTATTTCAAGCCATTGACCAAATTTCTCATCTTCTTCCTGCTGCTTTCTCCCTCGCTCCTCTCTAATATCAATCTCTACAAATATCTCTGTAACTACCCACCCGCACACTCACACTCACCAATAAAGGCAACATCCTGAAATCTTCGCTTCTCTCCGTCGTTTCGTAGCTTCGGTTGGTCCTCTCTGGGTTGTTTTGCTGGGAAACGATCGAATCATGGGCTTACTTCACAAGCTCTGGGACGAAACTCTTGCCGGCCCCACACCCGACGCCGGCCTCAGCAGACTGCGCAAGTTCGATTCTTTTCACCTACCCATCATTCCGACCATCACCATCCCTCGTCCCAACTCCAATTTCGGAGGATTCTCCTTCTATTCGGACCCTTTGACCCGTAACCATTTCGCGCTCTCTGCCCGTCTGAGTTAGTGTGTCTGTGAGTTCTCACTTCTGAGTTTATGTTTTTTATGGGTTTGGGTTTTTGCATGCAGCGAAAACGCCGACCGGGGATTTCGAGAGATTCGCGAGGACAAAATCGTCAGCTCAGTCACCGGTGCGCGCTGTGACTACGACTCCGACTGAGTTTTATTGGTTCGTTATCGTCGTGTAATGTTGAAATGACACTTATGTCCTTGCCCCTCTTGTTCCTAACTCTGCTCTATTACGTTGATGCTTACAGGGTAATGATGAGTGCGATGGATCGTTGAGAGAGATAGGAATTAGGATGTGAAATATTTTGCTGTGAAGAATAGTTCATATTTATGTATATAATATGTATATATATAGGGAGACACAGGCACACACAAACACAAACATAACATTCAGTTGGCAATCAGATGGATCAGATGCAAATCAGTATTTGCAGGAAAAATCAGAGCTTCATGGATTTTCGTTCTGTACTGGGTTTTGGTTTTATAGATATGAATGAATTACTTCTTAGTGTTTGGGTTAGATTATATATAAGTGATTATGAGGATAAGTGATTATTCATAATAGATTATGAGAATAAGTGATTATATCAAAAGTGAATTGTGTTTGGATATTTTTAACCCATAAGTGATTTTGAGAAAAGAAATGTGTTTGGATATTGGAGTTTAAGTGATTATTGGGTGGATAATGAGAAGAAAAAGTGAAATAAGTGATTATGAGAGAAAAGTGATTATCATAAGCTGGAAAAAATAGTTTATGGAAATAATCACTTAAATGACCATAAGTGATTATTTTGATTTGGATTGTGTTTGTTTACTGGCTGCATAATTATTTTTCTCTACTCCATAATCACTTATAAGTGATTATAAGTTAAAACAAACAGGCTTTATTCAAAAACTATTCTTCCATCATTTTTCTTCTGTGGACCAAGCTTATCATTCAAGCTGTGAAGCTAAACCTAAGGATGTTCTGTAGAGAAATTCTATCAAATATCTTTAACAGTATGCATTAGTTTGATCTGTTAACATAAATACAATTTACTGATCTCAGAGTGCCCAAATAGGAGAGCAAAATTTTATTTGAGGAATGCAAAGCAAATAACTTAAAGAGTAAACTATATGTGAAAAATGACAATCCGATGAAAACTAAAGCTAAACAAACATCTTTCATGCTTCTGTCAAACAATTTTTTTGGAAAGTGGGTGGCAAAGTGAGACAAGAAAATCTGATGAGAGTGGTTCTTCAATCTCAGTGCTATATATGATTCAGGACTGTGCCTTCACCATTTCAATCAGATCAGCAGCATCTTGAACGGTGGATATATTCTCAGCTTCTCCTTCTCCAATGGAACTCCCAAACTTCTCTTCCAAAGCCATCATAATTTCAATCTGCGTTGGGCATTACATACAAAATACAAACCAAAACAAGTGAGAAAGGACTTCCATATAATATAGGAAATGTTACAAGAGTGTGATTAGATTGAGGAGGCCTCACAGTGTCAAGAGAATCAGCACCAAGATCTGCAAATCTAGTTTGGGAAGTCACTGTGCTTTCATCAACAGAAAGTTGCTTTGCAATGGTGCTTTGGACAATTTGCAGAGTTTCTGGCTGAGCCTGCACCTCAGTAAATAGAAAACATTAAAAACCTAACACTAATGCTTTGATGAGAAGAAATTTGATAAGAAAAGAATGCAGGAAACAATTACAGCAGAGCAAGAGATTTTGGTTGCAAAACCGCCAGAGAGAGAAAATGCTGTGGTGGTTGTTGCCTTCTGCAAGTGAACCATATTCACAAGTCTCAGCCCTCCAAACATGGAACTTCCCTGCACATGAAAGCAAAATGTAAGAAGCAGTCAATGAGTTCCCACCTTAGGATCCTTTACAATTTGATGAACTTTCAGTTTATAATTCACAATATAAACTGGTTTCTTTCAATTGAATCATTCAATCATTAAATAATGTTTTCCTCAATCATTCGGTGCATTCAAGGTATGAGTTAAGGGCTTGATTTGAGTTTAATATCTCTGGAAATAAATGTGAGTCATTTCATATGCTTTAATCATGGAGTGAAGTAAAATGCTATTGTCTTACAGAAGTGGATAGGCTATTGATTGGGCAGTGGGCGGTGGTTCTGGCGCCGGAGTTGAAGGAGAGGGAGGCCAAGGAAGTAGAAAGAATAGAAGAGGCCATGGTTTATCAGAGAAATGATGCAGCAGAAGAATATAGCACTTAAGTTATAAAAATGGTAGATTGGATTGAGATTATATAAGAGGATTTGGGAAGAGTTTGTGAGGGGGAAGCGATGATTTCAATGGGAAGGAGCTTAATGGGCCCCATGAAGTAGGCGAAGCGAACCGTAAGAGATTTTAAAGGCAAAGGTAGCCACGTTGCTTTGTATGGATCTTGCATGCCCAATGTTTTGACCTTGTCTTCTTGGCATTTGATTAATACAATGTCACTGTGACCTTGTCTATCAAGAAAGAACATGCATATCATTTATTTTATTTTATTTTATTTTTTTTATTTGGAAAACATATAAAAAATCTGGAGTTTGATAAAATTGACAGTCAACGATGTTAAAAAATCAAAATTACTACTACTTCTAATGATAATAGGAATAAATTACTCCTGGTGTTTTGTAAAGTTAGATGCTCCTTACTACCCATTTAGTTTAATTACAAAGGATTAAGTAGTGTAATATAATGATAATTATATATGAGTTTATTTGGTTTGATATTGGGGGTATGAGAAATATTTTTTTCATATTTAATTAAATATATATATAATTAGAAAAAGTTTAAGTTGCCTGAAAGTGGTGGTGCTTAGTGGTGGTAAAGACGCAGGTGACATCTGGCAACTACTAAGGGACTGGTATTTTTTGTTTTGTAAAGGGTGGTTTGATTTTTTTACAATTGATTATAGTAATGTAATTCCTATCACATAACTTTTTAAGAGTAAAGGAAATTACTTGCTTTTGAGATAATAATGTAATTCTTATTACTTAAGTTTTACATAATCAAATGCGTCCATTCATATAGCCCATCCTGTGATTGAATCAAATGGTGGTGTTTTCATTTATTGGTAATAACAAATCCAAAATATGCTTTTTTTTTTCTTCTTCTTTTTGGCCAGAAAATCCAAAATATGCTTAAAATATTATAAAGGTTTAAATTGTTACTTAAGTAGAGCATGAATAATAATGTACTAATGTATCTGTATGGCGTACATGGGGTTTTCGATTAGGCCCATTTATCCCATCTACCAGAATAAGTGAGTCATCATGGTCTCGCCCTCATGACACGACTTCTCTCCTGTCTTTTTTTTTTTTTTAATTTTTCAATAAAAACTATCATATCATTTGTATTTTATCATTTCAAGTTTTAACTAGTACTTATATCGATAGGTGTGTTGGATATAATGTATCACAATACAAAAATATACTAATTTTTACAATTTTAGGATATAAATGTGAAAAATATTTATACACATATAATATTATTTATATAATTACTTATATATAATTAATAAATTTATTTATTAAGAAAAAATAAGTATTAAATATTTTAAAATTATAGTATAAATATTAAAATAAATTATAAAATATTTATAGCAACTTCAAATAATCCTATTTTATTTAAAAAATTTGAAGTGATACAAATGGGTACAAAGTGGTATTGATGAATATGTATGCATAAATATTATACGTATATCGTATCATGTATAAGATACAAGTACATCTACATTTTTGAAGTATTGACACTTCATAGGTTTAAACAAAAATAATTAATTGATTTGAATAATTTAAATATATTCAAAATAATTATGTATTGTTTGTTTAAAAATTTTAAACATTTAAATTACAATTTATTTTTTATTATTTATAATTAATTTTTATGTTTTAATTTGAATTATTATGTTTAAATAATACTAGATTGATTGAAAAAATTTTCCAAGCAACACTTCAAATATAGTGAGAAACAAGTGAAGTAAGGAAAATAGAGGTAAAAAGGAATCCAACTCTCTAATCGGGATTGAATGATCATCACCAATTATTGTGATAAGTATTCAATGCTTATTATTTATGGGTAATCTAAATCATACATTTTTAATTTGAATGGTCTAGATTTATGATTTTTTATTTTAAGATTTTTACATAAAAATAGTATTTTTTTTAAAAAAATAATAACTATAAGTACTTCACAGAATTACGATGAGTACTGAAAGTTCATTCCTCCCTAACGGTACGTTTCTTTCATTCAATAAAAAAAGGAACTAGAATTAATAAAAAATAAAACGAGGAAGACCGAAGAGGGGGAAGGGAACATTGGGAAGGCGTGACAGCACAAAACAGTGGGGCATTCCGGGAAACACCAGAAAGAGGTGAAAGCTGTGGGCTGAGCCTGCAAGAAAGACGACGGGCTACCCGCCAGCCATCTCTCTGCTCTCCTACTACGTAATCCTCCACCGGCCATTACCCTCTCTTTCTTCGACACGTGTCCCCCCGACACTTTTCGTTTTCGTCCTTCCTTCCTCTCTCGATTTTCTCATCCCTTCCATCTCTCTCTCTCTCTCTCTCTCTCTCTCTTCCCCCCTTACGTCACCGCTGAACCGACAACTCACGCGCCCCTTCCCACTTTTGTCCCTCTATCTAGTCTCTCGTCCAAGCCTCCTCATTTTACCTTATTGCCCTTCCCCCCCTCTTATTTATTCATTTTAATATTTAAATTTCGCACCAGCTATCAACTTATAAAAGAGTCTTATAAATTTTATTATGCATGAAACCATGAACTTGTTTCTTTTTTTTTTTAATTACTGGATATTGTCTTCGTTTGGAATTTTTTGTGGAGAAGCAAAAGAATTTTATTATTCAAAATTTGAGATATATAGTATCTATTATAATTTTATCATTATTTAATAAACACTGTATTTTATTTGTTTTTCATTTATAACCACAAAAAATTTCTTATTTAAAAATTACTTTGTTTCTATTCTATTTAATTTTTCATTTTATCATACTAAATACGGTCATAAGTTTATTTTTTTTATTTCAAATTAAAATATTTTATTTTTTATTAAAAGGAACAATTAAACTATTTATTGAAGGATACATTAAATCACAAAATATTTGAATTATTATTCCATCTTCACTAAATAGATAATTATAAAATTAAATAATTAAACATTCATGTATTTATTATTTCATAAAAGTGATGACTTATCGGAGTCATCTATTTTATAAACCAGAACATATTCTTTATTATTCTTGTTGAGAGCAGCATATATTTAAATTATATTTTATTTTCTGATTGAGATAATGTTATATTTTTTCACCTTTGAAAAATATTAAAAATTCTGGCAAACAAAGAACAAATATTAAAAATAAAATTGAACATTTAAATTAAATATTAAATTTAAATTAAAAACAATTCGCAAAGAGAATCTATTCTCTATTCAAAGATTGAAAGACACAACATTATCTATAATATATTGATTGATTGATTGATTGGGCCAGCCACAATAATATAAACACTGAAAAATATAAGGTAACAACTAACAAGCAATCGTAAAAATAAAAAAAAAGAATATATATGTAATGGGGTAAATTGGGGATATCACCAGGAGGCTCCCGAAGTAGGTGGCATCGGTAATTCTGAGAGAAAATGATGGGCGTTTATCGTCAACTTCTTAAAACACACGATAATAACGCAGAAAGGTCCCCTTACAGAGCCGGCAAAAATCAACCTCAACGCCGGTGACGGAGTGTTCGGCTCCATCCAGTTATATCCCTCCACGTGTCCCACAATGTCACACCTCCTCGATGGTCGCCGTCAAATCAAACCCCCTCCCCTCCACCTGCCGTCAATCCTAGCTTACCCCGAACATCTCTGAAATTATAATAATCAAATCAAACACACAGAAAAAAGCGTCCGTATATCTATCCTCGCCGGTCATCCCTAAGCTCTATGCAACCCTAGTAATTTGGTTCTCTCTCTCTCTCTCACTCTTTCTCTCCCTTCGTCTGTTTCTGTGCAATTTGGCTTATTGGCGGTGAAGGATAATGGAAGACGACGACAAGATTCAGTCCCCTCATTCGCCGGCCAGTGAATCTCCAGGTTCGTCGCGGGCAAACGGTCGGATAACGGTCACGGTGGCTGCGCCGGCGCCGGCGCCGCCTCAAATCAGCGTGGCACTAGCGCTTCCGGTCCAGCACCAGCAGCCGAAGGGTACTGGTGGTGTTGGTGGAGGGAGGGAGGATTGCTGGAGCGAAGGAGCAACGGCGGTGTTGATCGACGCGTGGGGGGAGAGGTACCTGGAACTGAGCAGAGGGAATCTGAAGCAGAAGCACTGGAAGGAGGTTGCGGATATCGTGAGTAGCAGGGAGGACTACGGGAAAACGCCCAAGACTGATATTCAGTGCAAGAATCGGATCGACACAGTGAAGAAGAAGTACAAGTTGGAGAAGTCGAAGATCGCAGCCGGTGGTGGACCTAGTAAGTGGCGGTTCTACGAGAGATTGGACCAGTTGATTGGTCCGACTGCGAAGATTTCTGGCTCTACTGGCGGCGGTGAAGCCGGAGCTAGTACGGCGAACACTTCATCAACTCAGAAAGTGCCTCTGGGAATTCCTGCAGGAATTCGGACTGTGAATCAGAATCCATATCAAGCTCATCAACGGCTGCAGAAGCACCAGCCTCAGATGAAGACACCGAGCCAGAAGATACAATTACGGAAGCGTGCTCCGGTGAAGTCAGATTCTTCGCCGTCAGATAGAGAACCGTCCCCGGTTTCTAGTGACAGTTTTCCACCGGGTACCTTTGAGACGAAGAGACCTAGAGTGCCAAGAGTGGTCAATTCTGATGCTCTGGAAAAGAAAGATAAAGGTTGGGGAAGTGCGGTGAGGGAATTGACACAGGCGATACTGAAATTCGGGGAAGCATATGAACAAGCTGAGAGCTCGAAGATTCAGCAAGTGGTGGAGATGGAGAAGCAGAGGATGAAATTTGCCAAGGAGATGGAATTGCAGAGAATGCAGTTTTTCATGAAGACCCAGTTGGAGATCTCGCAGCTGAAGCATGGGAGGAGAGGAGGAGGAGGAGGAAACGCCAGCAACCATCATAGCAACATCAACAGTAACATCAACAATCACAGTGACAGCGATAACCTGGTTAGCTTGGATTAGACTGTTCTTTGGAAGGCTCATGATTGTAGTTTTACGGTGTATTTATAAATTATAAATGTACCCCCTTAATTGTTTTAGTTAACTTAGACATATAAATTGCTGCAAATAGGGAGTTCATTCAAAACCATGAATGATTATTGCAGCAAATGTATCTTAATGTCAGTATAACACCATTCTGAATTATAATTGCCAATGAACTTCTATCATTACTAGTGTGATAAAATAATAATCGTTGAAGGAGCTTTGAAAATCATTTGGTTATAGACAAGAAACCAGACACAGTTCATTTCTGGATATTCAGTCATTCTAGCCGGAAATGATTTTAGGACCTTTTTTCCTTCAAGAAGATGGATGCCTCTTCAGAAGGAAACAATGCGTTGAAACACAATTGGGACATCAACGTATTCAGCAAAATCGAATTGCTCATTGAAATGGTAGTTGACTGACTGACTGTAGCTTTCTTGTGTCATGACAGGAAGTTTTGTGAAGATAAAGGTATTGTTAAGAAATCGTAGGAAGATAGAAATAACAAGGTAAAAAGCGAAGTTGTTCTGTTCAAGCTAAGCAAAAGGTGACTCTGGGGTCAAAGTCGGTCAAATCATAACATGAATTTTTGAGCAAGTTTTCTTCAATCCCATCTAAATTGAAGGCAAGGGATTCGATAAAGAAGGGAAGGTTTGTGTACAAAGCTTTTTTTAGTAAGAGATCAAGTTGATCGAGCAAGCTCAAGGGGAGGGATGAATCCATATCTTCATCTCATCTTAAAGAGGGCGAAAAAACAATTTTTTTTTGGGTAAAAGAAAGCGAAAAATATTAATGTTTATTTGGAAAGTTAGAAGTTCTATTAAATAGTTTAAATTTAATTTAATTTTTATAATTTTAATATTTTTATTTTAATAGGAATGCAATGCAAAACGAAAAAATTTAACTTGATTTTTAAGCAATGATGTTTTAGCCTTTAACTTAAAAATAAACATTTAAATTTCAAACCATTCAAATCAAATTGAAATGAGTTGAGAATGCGGTTTGCATTTGAAAAAAGAATGAAAATATAAAGTATAAAACTTAAGTAGATTATGACAGTTTTTGAAGAAAGATATTAAGATATAAAATGTTCCTTAAGTTATTCTTATCTCACCCAATAAATTAATGTTTTGAGACATTTTCGCTAATTAAGAAAATAAAGGCCCACCAGGGTTCTTCTTTTGCATTGGAGGTTAAAAAAAAAAAAAACTCTTCTTTTGCATTAAAGTTTAAACATAGGCTTAGTGATCATGGAAAGGCAAAAGTGGTATAACTAATTTATGCGTGAATGCTTGTTAAAATGACTGATATATTATTGTCTCCGATTTTATAGGACTTGCAAAATGAATAAAGCAACTTGTGCCAATAATGAACATTTTTTTTTGGCCAAAATTAATGAACACTTTCATTGACATGTCATTTAACAACAGCGTGAAGGAAGAATGTGAGAATTGTTAGACCAAGCAATCTAAGTTGCCTAGTGTGCTTTGTTTTGTTTTCTTAGGATCAATTAGCAAAATTCTCATAGCTTAAAGAAAAATGGCATAGTGCTGTTTTCTTATTTAAAAACTAACTTGACTGATTCTACATGATATTCTTTACGTGATTCACATAAATAATTTACAAAACATAAACCAATTTTTCATTAATTCTAGAGTGCAGAGTTGGGTGTAAAAAATTATTCAGAACCACTCTTATCTATTTGCAGACGTATTAAAATTAAAATTAGAATTAAAAATCAATAGTATAAATTATATAAAAGCTGCAGTGTTCAAAATACATAAATTGTACAACTTGATCTTTAAAAAAAATTGTACGACTTAATTTCAAGTTTCATGCAATTGCCGGAGCCCAATAGCTTTTAACTTTATATATACTTACTTCATGTTTAAATTAACTTCTTTTTATAATTAATTATGAAAATAAATAATTTTTTATAATTAATTATAAAAATAAGTGATTATATTAAAAATAATTTATATTTAAATATTTTTAGTTAAGAAATAATTTTAAACAAATAAATATATTTAAATTTTGAGAATTTAAATAATTATTATGTGAATAATAAAAAAAAATATAAAATAAATAATTACGGAAAAAAAAGAAGTGATTAATCTAGAAAAAATTAATTTTTTTATAATTATTTATTTAAAATATAATTAATTATTAAAATAAGTGATGTATTTAGTAAATTTTAAAAATAAGTCATTATTGACAGCTAATCACTTATTTTCCATGTCAACAGGCCTCATTGGTCAGAGAAAAGAATTAATCTGCTGGCTGCGCCCTTAAATTTTAATTCTTGTTAAGAATAACGCAAGGGCGAGTGATATGTGGGGGTAAATTTGGGATATCACCGGAGGCGGTCGAAGGGCGGATCATCGGTAATTCGGAGACAGAATAATGGCGTTTATCGTCAACTCCTTAAAACACGAGATAATAACAGAGACAGGTCCACCAACTGAGCCGGCAAAATTCCCCTTCCACGCCGGTGACGGAGTTCCTGGTCCCGTCCAATCCCATTCCTCCACGTCACCCCTTGCCCCCTCTCCCCTCCCTCCACGTGTCGCCTACTGTCCTACTCCCTCGACCGACGCCGTCAAATCAAACCCCCCTTCCTTCCACATTCCGTCAATCCAACCAATGCCCAAAACGTTTCTCGAATTATAATAATCAAACGCAGAAAAAAAGCGCCCATTTATATCTATCCTCGCCGCCGGTGGTCGTGAAGCTCAAAGAAACCCTAATTTGGTTTTCTATTTCTGCACCTGTCTCTGTGCAATTTGGCAGATCGGCGGTGGAATATAATGGATGACGACGACAAGATCCAGTCTCCTCCGTCGCCGGCGAGTGTATCTCCGGGTTCACCACGGCCTAACGGTCGCATAACTGTTACAGTGGCAGCACCGGCGCCGCCGCCGCCGCCGCAGAACAGTTTGGCATTGGCGCTGCCGGTCCAGCAACAGCAGCCGAAGGGTAATGGTGGTGGTGGAGGGAGGGAGGATTGCTGGAGTGAAGGAGCGACGGCGGTGCTAATTGACGCGTGGGGAGAGAGGTATTTGAAGCTGAGCAGAGGGAATCTGAAGCAGAAGCACTGGAAGGAGGTTGCGGATATCGTGAGTAGCAGGGAGGACTATAGGAAAACACCTAAAACTGATATTCAGTGTAAGAACCGGATAGACACGGTCAAGAAGAAGTTTAAGTTGGAGAAGTCGAAGATCGCAGCCGGTGGCGGACCCAGTAAATGGCCGTTCTACGAGAGATTGGACCAGTTGATCGGCCCGTATCCCAAAGTTTCTGGCTCTACCGGTAACGGTGGTGGTGCCGGAGCTAGTACGCCGAGCAATTTGCAAACTCAGAAAGTGCCCCTGGGTATTCCTGTAGGATTTCGGGGAGTGAATCAGAATCAGGCTCATCAACGGCTGCAGAAGCATCAAGCTCGGTTGAGGACGCAGACCCAGAAGACACAGATCCGGAGGCGTCCTCCGGTGGACTCAGATTCGTCGCCGTCGGAGACAGAGCCGTCGCCGGTTTCTAGTGATAGTTTTCCACCGGTTACATATGAGAGGAAGAGACCTAGAGTAGTACCAAGAGAGATTAATTCAAATTCTGTGGAAACGAAGGATAAGGGTTGGGGAAGTGCGGTTAGGGAATTGACACAGGCGATACTGAAATTCGGGGAAGCGTATGAGCAGGCGGAGAGCTCGAAGATTCAGCAGGTGGTGGAGATGGAGAAGCAGAGGATGAAATTCGCTAAGGAGATGGAATTGCAGAGAATGCAGTTTTTCATGAAGACCCAGTTGGAGATTTCGCAGCTGAAGCATGGGAGGAGAGGAGGAGGAGGAGGAGGAGGAGGAAACACCAGCAACCATCATAGCAACATGACCAACAATAACAATCATAGTGACAGCGATAACCTGGTTAGTTTGGATTAGTCTTTTCTTTGGAGTTTGGAAGGCTCGGGATTGTAGTTTCAATTGTATCTGTAAACTTATCCTTAACTGTGACTAGTCAGTTGTTAACTTAGTGAAATTGCTGCAAAACTGGGAGTATATCCAAAAATCCTGAATGATATAGCAGCAAATGTACCACTTATAATTTATAACACCATTCTGAATTATAACTGTCAATGATCTTCCTAGGTCCCTAGATTTGGAGGAATTTTAAAATTTTGTTATTTGGTAGAATTGGAGGGAATTGAGTATTATTATTTAATTTCCATAAAAAATCTCAATTTAGAGGTAAGAAGTTAAAGGGTAGAGGAGGGGATTGGGGGAAATTAAAATCCCCAATCCCCTCCAATTTTCTTAACCAAATAAGAGGAGGGGATATAATCCCCTTCAATCCTCTCCCCTCCTTTTAAAATTTCCTCAAAAAATCTCAACCAAATAAAGTTTAATAGCTTGTTTGGAATTGCATTGGATATATGGAGGAAGAGGAAAGGAGCAAACCTTTATATTCAATCAGGATAACATAGTTATTCTGGGGTCTTCTTTATATTCCCCAGAAAGTTGGTTCGAGGATTTGTTTACTCTTTCAACTTCTCTATCCCCTATAGACTCTCTTCTTCTAGTCACTGACGGCTTGTTCCAATCTTGAATCACCAATATGATATGTATACAAAGGGACGGTTGACTACTTGACCATAGGCTCTTTTGATTTAAATTAAAATCAAATATTCCTCTTCTGTTTCTAATTTTCCACTCTTATCAATCCAAACATCTTACGCTGTTGCTGTAAATAGTTGGCTGAATCGCTATGCATTTAAAGGATGGTGCTCGTCTTTTGGAGGTAGAGCAAGCTTGTTCATGAAACGCTTATAATTTTATTACATCCTGTCAATAATATGACGTAGAAACATTCATCAGGTAAAATATATTCTATATGATTGAGAAAACTGAAAAAGAAGGCGTAAGGGCTGTAAATTACTCATGGTATGGTAATGTGTCAGTGACTGACGAGTGTTTTGACAAAACAAAGTGAAGGAAACATGAGCAATGGCAATTTTCCTCATTTATCCAGAACTGCAAACTAGACATAAACTGTTGAGTTTCAGCTTTCTTTCGTTAGAAACTCAAGCATGCAACCTTAGATGTGTGATAAATAACGATATACTCGGAGATGGACAAGAAAATATGCATTGTTCCACCAGCATTACTATGTTAAATTCATTCTAATACATTCTGGATATTTAGTCTTCCAAGCAGGAGATGATTTGATGGCAGTTTTTGCGTCAAGAGGATGGGCACAACTCAAAAGTAAACGATCCTTAGGATCACACAAGTGACATTGACACATTGTATACTTCAAATGGAATAACTCCATGAATTGTATTTGAATTTGATTGACTGGCCGAACCAAATGATATTTGGTTTCTTGGGTCAGCAGAGAAGTGTTTTGTTTTGGGAAGGTTGGTCCTGCTGAGTCAAGAACCAGGCACAGAAGGTATTTTGAGGAATAAGAAAGTGATTTTTTTTTGGCAATAGAAAATGCGGTTGTTGAGGTAGTAAAACAAAAATGAATCTGGGGTGAATTTCTGAAAAAGTGCATTTTACCTTCTGGGGGTGTGATTAACTGCATTTCTTAAGCCATCAATCAAAGCTTCTATAGTCCCTCGCGAATGGGAAGGTAGTAATTTCATATTTCCATAATGATTTGTGAGAGATGAGAGCATGTATCGGCGGTTGGCCTTGGTAGTAAAAAGTAGTAGCAATGGAGAAAAGACATGGATAAGAAATGTAATGAAGCCCTCTAAAGAAAAGCCTTAACAAAGAGAAGCGTTATTCCTCTTGGGGGTGAGCAAACAAGAGGGAAAGTTGATCAAGCAAGCTCACGAGATGGGATTTGAAAACTGTCAGGAACGTGAAGCTTGACTGAAAATGGGCGAGTTGTCTCCCGCAAGCCAGTAAAGCTTGTCTTGTTTTGTTAGGTCTCTTTATGCGTGGCCTTTATAGCAATGTTTTAAAAGTCGGATTAGACGTCGAATCAAAAACTTGATCGGGTCACAGTTTTTATGGTTCAACCGGTTGAACCGGCGGTTAAACCAGTGACATAATAATTAAATAAAAATAGTATTATATATAATAATATATGTATAAAAATAAAATATCAAACTGTTAAGAGAATAAATTTAAGTAGTTTAAGTTCATAATAAGTTAATAAGCTCACATAGTAATAATATATATTAAATCATTGAAAATAATGTTAAAATATTTTAACATAATAATACTATATGACCATAATACTATAAAATGACTATACTCCCTCCATCCCCAATTATAAAAAATAAATAATTACTTCATATGTATCAAGAAAAAAATAGTTTTGATAGTTAAATTCATTAATTATACTACAATTTCATTTTTTTTTCAAAATTGCCCACATTAAAAGTCTGAAGCAAGACTAATTCATTATTAGTAATTATCAATACAACCTTAATTACTCAAGAGTGTAAAAGAAAAATGATATTAATTACTCCATAAATTTTATCCATGTCTCTTATATTTTAGGATAAATAAAGAGTCTCAAAATTCTCTTATAATTTGGGATGGAGAGAGTACAATACAATGAAAAATTTCATTTTTATAATTAGTAATTTTAAAATAAAATGAAAAATAGTGTTTTACTCTCTAATAATTTTTATAATTAATAATTTTGGTAAAAAAAATTAAATTTAAGTTAAATTTTACCCAATTTAAAAAATCATCCGGTTCTCTAAAAACTGCTTCGGTTCCCGGCTCAACTCTAGTTTTCGGTTCAAAGCCGGTTCAAAATGGTCCAATCCGGTTCAACCCCTAAAACGGTCCAAAGCTGAAAACCGAGCCGTTCTTCACACCGGGTGACGGTCTGACCGTCTGGTTTTCAAATCATTGCTTTATAGACAAATTATTTGAAGGGAGCCACTACATTAAAATAAAGATTAAAAGGTATCAATATAAATACCAATATAAAATCTATAATGAATTATACTTTTTGTAATCACATATTTTACTATTTATTAGGTTGAAAAAATCTCGGATATTAAATCAGTCAAGATATTGATTCTAGCTTTAACAGTTCAATCAGAATTAAACTAATGGTAATAAGTTTAATGATTTTTAATTTTATATATTATATAGAAAATTAAAAATATTATTAATAAGTTTCACGATCTAATATTAAAATCTAAACAAGTTAATACTAATTTATGATCATATTTTGAATTCAAAATAGTCAATTAATATTCATTTTTTATATTATTTATTAAGTAAATATATCATTATTAATAATTATGTATCATAATAATGTTTATACAATATTATACTCTAGAAAGAAAAAAAACTATATAAAAAATAATATTATTTAGCACTAAAAATAATATTATTTTATCTTAAAAACTAAAAAAATTATTTTTTTAAATTAAAAGAAAAAAAGACCAGTTCAACCAATTTTGTACTATTTATATACTGGTTTGTGACCGGTTTGATTGATTTTCCATCGGTTTTAAAAATAGCCAAACAAAATCTATAACCGGACTGGACTCTGAACACTGCTATTTATAAGTTATCAATAGTATCATTCATTTTAGGAGGGTAAATGTAATATCCTAAAAAAAGAAAAAAAGTGTCTATATAAAGTAAAAGTACTATAATTGTGCACAATTTAAGTTTTTAATTAAAATTATGGTTCTATGATCTTTTATATTGATTCTCAAATGTAATTTCTTATTTTACTTTAACTAGTAGACTCAACTAACTCTAAATAAACTTTACTTGTGTCGAAATTTACAAATTCCTTTCTCTTCTTACTCCAAGGGCAAGAGCTTTGATTTGCACAGAATCTCTAACATTTGTTTGTCAAGCAGAGCCAAAATAAAATTCTCCAGGTCTCAAAAATCCTATGAAATACTGGAGAAAATAATATTACGTATTTGATTAATAAGATAAATTAATGATACTTAAGTCTCAAAAATAAAAATTTTTGTGTAATTGAAACCTTCTAAAATTGCATTTGGACAATCAATTTGGTCGACAAAAGTTTAGGTGAATTTAATTGGAAAGAATTCATTAGGATTAAGACATACCTCATGATTCAAAGAATATTTATAAATGTATTTACAAATTATCCACAAGTAAAATTTTTATATCCAAAGAAAAATATGAAATGGAACGAACCAAGTCATTATCTTCTGGTAAAAAAAAAACCAAGTCATCATCCACTAAAAAATATTTGTTAACTATTTTTTCTATATTATTTTAGGGAGTTTGAAATATCTCCTCACCGAAATTTTGCCATAACATCAGTCAGGAAGGAGGAAACAGCTCATTATTAAATATTAAACACTTCTTTGATCAACATTTCCTTTTCGGCCTCGGATATAATTTGAATCATTTTCAGTCCTGCTGTAATATTATGAAAGAGAGAGTGACAAAACAAAAAGGGGTATATGAGATCTATTTTATTTTATTTAGGGGGAATGACGATTGGGATTAAAAATTTGAATTAAATATAATAAAAAATTTTATAATTTTTTTATTACTGAATATCGAGAATTTATTATTATTTTATTCTGTATTTATTATTAAAAAAATTATAAAATTTTTTATTGTATTTAATTCAAACTTTTAATTCTTAATCATCATTCCTCCTTTTATTTACCTTTTTATTTATTTGTACACATTCCAATTTTTTTTACCCCCCTCTCTCTTACAACTTTATTGCAAAAGACTTTATCTAAACAATTGTTCACTACATAGAATCTAGATTTCTTTGTACAAGTCTTCATATGGTTAAAATAATTAAATAATTAATAATCTATCTATATATCCTATTTAGAAAAAATTATACTATTTATAAGTTATAAAAATTATTATATTGGTCTTAAGGGGAAAAAGTAATGCCAATTATCTTGCATTTTTTAGCAAAATGATTATCTGGTGTTAACGATTAAACTCAACAAGCACTTGAACACTTGCTTGAACTTAATCAAGAGAGAATTGGGATGTTCACTATACTTCTTGATTGGCCTAAATAAGAAACCTACATTCTTATTCATCAATCAAATAACTCATAAAAATTCACCAATTTATATTGAGTGATAATTTTTCTACTTCAGTATGAACAACAGCTAGCATGCATTTTTGTTAAAGAAAAATTGACCAATAACAAACAATTCCTCGCTAATAACAAACAATTTTCATTGATTAAAGCGAAAATGAGTCATGGCATGAAATTGATTGATTTTATGTTTGGTAATGACAAAATTGGAAATGAAATTTGATTGACGGCAAAAATATATATAACCCAATGATGCTAACCCAAGTCATCAATGGTGATTGGACTTAACAGCCACCATAACAAGAAAATACTATTCAGATGAAAACAACGTGAAAACATTTCCGGATAGTAAAATTTCAGTCAACCTGAGAACATGCTACAGTCAAACCCATATCTGTAAATCCACTTCTTCCAAACACACTCTCGTTGTCTTCGAATCCCATTTATAATGATTAACACTAAACAAATTGCAAATGCAATAGTAATTTATTGTCTGAAGCACTGGTCTCTTTCTCGCTCTGCCTCCCAAATTCTCTCTCTCTGTACTGTATCTGTGAAACTGTGTGTAGAGGGAGAGAAAGCAGAAAGTGATTTGGAGGAGGAGTAAAGCGAAAACCGGTTTGTCATTGGAGGTTTTTCGTGACGCTAGAAAAAATTAACAAATTGAGAAAAGAGCACATTCCGCGGAGACAAAGGAAGAAAAAGAAGGGATATAAAAAGATGAGGGAGTGAATTGCTGGTACCGTTTTAAATTCGAAATTGGAGGATAGGATTACGCAATCGAAGATCTCGGACCTGGATTCTTGGGTTTGCATTGAATTCGGCTATCGTCCCTCGTTTCTACTTTCAATTTTTTAATGTAATTGTTAGGGCTCATTTTTATTTTTTTAAATGTTTGTTGTTTAATGTTTTTTGTTTTTACTGCATGCATATTGTTTGGATACGTTTATGGAAATGTGTACTTAGAACTCTGTTTGCTCGTAAGTTTCTTGTTTTTAGCTCAGTTGATGATATTGGATTTTGGGTTTTAGGCGGTGTGCTGGACATAAATTCTTTCTGTTCTACAGCTTGAGCTTGGTTTTTGAAAAATCAGATCTATTTCATTTAATTTCTTTGCGTTGATTTGGATTTCTTGATTTCTTGATTGCTGCAATAGTTTGAATTTTGGTGCATTTTGGTTTTTGAGCTGGGTTTTAGGTTGGGATCTATGGTAAGTCTGTTGGCATTGTAGCAAGTAGGATTTGTCTTAAGGGCATCTGGTTAATAATTGGTCTAGTTAAATTTCAACTTGATTGAAAATTTAGATTTGTATAATATGCCAATTGGATATTACCTAATGAATTGCCTTTTCATCTAATTAGGCTGTTTTCTTTTTCTTCTCTTCAATTTTTGTAGTCTTTGCGAAGAATCTACAATCTGACTTTGGGATTTCTTGAGTGCGCCTTGATGATTTTGATGGTCAACAAATGAAAATGATGATGAAGAATGCCACTGGTTTTGTGAAAAGGTCAGAGAAGTGACAGTGATCACTTCAGTAAAGGGAGATGAAGTCTGACGCGCCTCTTGATTATGCTGTATTCCAATTGTCTCCGAAGCGTTCAAGGTGTCAACAACCTTCCTTGGGTTTTCAAATGGTTTTTACTTATTTAATATAATTTTTCATAATTTCTTTTTTGTTATCTCTCCCTTTTTAATTGGCAGATGTGAACTCTTTGTTTCAAGTAATGGAAACACTGAGAAACTAGCATCAGGATTAGTAAAGTCATTTACAACTCACTTAAAGGTTGCAGAAGAGCTGGTTGCACAAGCAGTCCAGTCAGTTAAGCTAGAGATTGGGAGACGTAAAAATTCTGAGACTTGGTTTACAAAAGCAACGCTTGAAAGGTCAAAACAAGGAAATGGAAGAAAATTGCTTCATTATTGAGTTTTCTGAGTTTATATGCAGTGAACTTTCTGGTTTTTTTCTGACTTGAACTGCCTTTGCCCTTTGGTGCTTCTAGATTTGTGCGGTTTGTTAGTACACCAGAGGTTTTGGAAATGATCATAACCTTAGATGCAGAGCTGTCCCAGTTAGAAGCAGCACGAAGAATATATTCTCAGGTAATAATAAAAGCTATTGATCAATCAGAGAAGCTTGGCATTAATAAATTGAAGAAAGTAGTCGTCTTATTCATTTATTTGTTCATCCTGGGAATTGATTTCAGGGGGCAGGAGATCAGGACATGGATGCGGATGGTATGTTTACCTTTTAATTTAAATGGACCAAAAATATTTAAACTGTGCTATGTTCTGTTGGATATGGAAGTTGTTTTATGATTTCATGATCACTATGGTTTTGTCTTATCAACTTGCATTACCCTCTTTTAATATTTTTTCTTTGTTAGTATCGTTCATCATACAACTGGTGTGAGTTGCTGATGTGACTTGGCCGGAGGGTGGGGGTGGAGAGTGAGATTGGAAATTATGATCATTGTCAAGAGAAGTGAAGGCCTGAAGGGGTTAGTCTTAAACAGAAAATATTGATACATTCATGAATCTTGATTAATTCTTCTTATATAGCATGTTAAAAGGAACCTGTATGTATTTGGAGACAATGCAGATAGGTATGCACAAAACAAGCAAAAGGTTGGTACTATAAGTTGCATAAATGACATCATAAAAATAGAATGTGGGCAGGATTGTCTGTACATAATTATATCCCTAATTTTGGTGAGCTCCCTTAAACCCATGGCATATTATGCACATGATTAATAAGGAATTGTGGTCAACTACACATTCTCAGATAAAACAATAAGGACTAAATTGGTGAATTAAAGTTAATATGAGGTCTCAATTAACTTGGATTTGCTTGATTCTTGCCTCTTGAATGGTTGTTCAAGGAATTTTTGGTAAGAACACTTGT
This sequence comes from Adenanthera pavonina, assembly GCA_026686845.1. Classification (NCBI taxonomy): domain Eukaryota; kingdom Viridiplantae; phylum Streptophyta; class Magnoliopsida; order Fabales; family Fabaceae; genus Adenanthera; species Adenanthera pavonina. Next base: position 36,458,898 of record JAIVEN010000006.1, read on the forward strand.
GTGGAACTTCTAACCAGGTTAACTAATTAGTGGAAAGGATAAGGATTATCACACATTAAGGGACAATCCCTAAGCTAGGTACATCTCATTGCATATTCACTTGATCCTTAGAATTTGTGTAGGTGATTTTATTTTCTTTGATTAATGTAATTTCTATTTTCTTCGTTTGAATCATAGAATCCCCTGTTTTGCATAGCATTTTAGAGTTTTTATTTTCCATCTTAGTTCCCAATTTGAGTAATTACAGGTCAATTTCATGGAAGACGACCTAGATTGCTGCTTCACTACAAATCTATTTGCAATCTAGTTTTATTTGAAGCTACTCGACACTAGCCTTCAAATTTAAGTTGTATAGGTTTAATAAAAGAAGAAAAAGATGAACCAACGTATGTTCATCCTAATGGCAGGGTTAGGGTCACTTAAGGATAATGTTTTGGGTTTGAGACTGTGTAAATGTGGAAAATGCTTTTGTGAGAGCTCCTCCCCCCTCTCCGCCAAATGGGACTTGACCGTTGCTTGATTTGGATTAATCGAAACTCAAAGTGGCAACCGAATACTAGACGATTATTACCAAAGAAGAAAAAGATGATATCAACATTCTTATTTGTTTGTCTCTTACAACTTAATTATAAGAATGTTTCAGATGCTTTTGTGCATTGAGCCCTAGGATTTTATTGGACACTGAATGTGTGTGATGTTTATTGAATTATTATGTTAAGCTTGCTGGCCTTAAGGAAGTGGCTTGGCATGAATTATGGTTCTTCAGAGCATTATAGAGCTTTTAAATTTATGGGAAAAAGAAAAGAGTTTCTTTTAGTTTAGTGATCTCACATGATTAATAGTGATATCTTGACCTAAGTTTGGTCAATTTGCTTCAGGTGAGGATAGAACAGGAAAAACTGCAGCAGCAGCAGATGCAACCAAGTATTTATTTCTTCCATTTTCTTTTCTTTTATTCGGGTCCATTACGACTTGCAAGTTTCCTTATAAATTCTTTTCAGTGGTGGGGCTACTATATTGCTAATTGAGAGACAAATTTTCACTTACAACTCTGACATGAGACTTTTTTTCCCCTCTTGGATCGAGTCATCTGGGCATAAAATTTTGTATGGGCCTCTGGGATACTGGGAACAGAGAGGTTCAATGTTGACTGAGTGAATTGCCAGAGCTTAGTGGTGAAAGGACTGATCTGTTGATTTTGATTGGTTAGGTGCAAATGTATATTTTCATATAGATACTACATGAGTTAATTATAGGTTGTGGAGATTGAGTTTATTGGACTATTGATATGTAAAACAAGGAAAAAAAAAGATTTCTATACATATTGGGACAGAACAGTATTATTGTCCATATGTGGGTGTCAAGAATGATTTATGGTATAAATAGAACACACGTTGGCTTATTCTTATAAAAAGATGTAAAAATTTCCAATCCAAACATTCAGAATTCACTTCCTAGCTTTTAAGTTGGTGGAGCTGCTAGTAAAGTAGTGCCATTGCTATAAGGAAAATATAAGGGGGAGGAGAGGAAACTATTATCCCAAGGCTGTCATTTTTTTTATGTCTATTCTTTCTCTCTTGCTGACTTTCTATCTAATTTTTTCCTTTCTTCCTTCACCCTTTGTGCAGGAAGGAACTTCTTAGGGCTATTGATGTTCGACTTACTGCAGTTAGGCAGGACCTCACCTCAGCTTGTGCTCGTGCATCAGCTGCTGGTTTTAATCCTGATTCTGTTTCTGAACTACACCAGTTTGCAGATCAATTTGGTGCTGATCACTTGAAGTAAGAACTCTGAAATCTTATTTAAAAAGAACTTCCTTTAAATTTTTTCCTACATGTGTGTGTATGTGTGTGATTTTTTTGTGTGTGGGTGTCTCTATAATTTATAAAGAAAAGGGTAAGAGGAGCTGAAACAGATGTAACCCCTCCTCTCCTCCATTAAACGCTGTAACCTCTGTAACCCCTCCTTAATTTCCTAATAATGGAGTTGTAACTCCCATAACCCCTCCCTTGAGTTAATTATTCGTTTAATTACCTTTACTGTTATGTTGCCTCCTAGACACTATATATAGACCTATGTATGAGAATGAAAGGCATTCAGAAATCAATTCCAGTTTCTATCAATAGAGTTTGTGTTTCCCATTGTTTCTGTACCATTTTGGTATCAGAGACCGGTTGAGAGAGTGTCCAGAAGCTTCGAGGAGTGAGAGAGCCGTCGAAGAGTCGCCTGAAAGTGAGCAGCCGCCGCCGCCGCCGCCGTCGGAATCTAGTTCCGATCACTTTTCAGAGAAACGGACCTCGCCATCGAACTCGGAAGGCCGGAAAACCTCTGTCTGGAGAGTTTCGCCGCCGTTGGACCACTCACGCGCCTCCACGCGCCACGCCGGATATTCACGCGCCGACGACGTTGTCCACGCGCCGTTCACGCGCCTGCAGGAGGTTGAAGACGATGACGTCATCTGCCACGTCATCCTGACCTGTCCAGTCAGCGACAGCTCAGCCACCCCGTGTCTGACACGTGTCAATTCTGACACGTCATCCTACCCAGTCAGCCAAACTTCTCATATTTACAGTTTGACCCCTAAACTTTGCCATATTTATATTTTTGCCCCCATTTTTTCCATATTTACATTTTTGGCCCTAATCTTTTCATAATTACATTTTTATCCCCTTTACTTCCTTAAATTGCACGTTTACCCCTGAACTTTTTGAAATTTCAATTTGACCCCCATATTTTCCAGAATTACAGTTCCACCTCAAACTCCCTAAAATTCCTTTTTTCCACCCCTATACTTCATAAAATTACCTTTTCACCCCTATTCCTTTATAATTGTTGCCTAAGTCCTAACCTTCCAGAAAAGGTGAGAAAAAAAAAAAAAATGCCTCCAAGACGCAGGAATGTGCAGGATGTTGCAATGGATGAGATGAGACGTCGGATACAAGAATTGGAAGCAACCGTAGAATTACAGCGAGCTTTGCTAGAAACTCGTAGAGACAATCCAGAAGGTGATTCGGGTAGCAGTAGTTCGTCATCCACTGACAACCGCCGCCGTCCTCAACAACAACCATTCCGCTCTAGTGACATCAAAGTAGACATTCCAGAATTTGAGGGAAGACTCCAACCAGACGAGTTTGTAGATTGGCTTCAAACAGTTGAGCGAGTATTTGAATACAAGGAGATTCCAGATGAACAGAAGGTCAAGATAGTCGCCCTTAAACTCAAGAAGCATGCTTCCATATGGTGGGAGAATCTCAAACGGAAGCGAGTACGAGAGGGAAAGCGCAAGATTGAGACTTGGGAGAAAATGAGACGCCAGCTCACCAGGAAGTTCCTACCGGAGCATTACCATCAGGATAATTTTATCCAATTGCAGAATCTTCGACAGAGGTCCTTGTCAGTAGAAGAATTCACTAGAGAGTTTGAAAAACTTATGATGAAGTGTGACATACAGGAGAAGGAGGAGCAAACGATAGCTCGTTATCTTGCAGGGTTAAACGCTGACATCAGTCGTCCAGTCCAGCTTCAGCAGTATTGGACATTGGATGATGTGATTCGCCTAGCCATCCGTGTGGAAAAGCAAACGCCCAAGAGGTCTTCTTATCAACCTTCTTCCTCTAGGGGTTATTTTGATAGTCGAAAGGCAGAATTTCAGCAGCCAACTTCATCAAGCAAGCCGCAGCCTAGCACTACGCGCAAATTTCCACCAAATACTGTTAAGGAATCTGGCTCTAAAGCACCCCGATGCTTTAAATGCCAAGGTTTTGGTCACATCGCCTCAGACTGTCCTACTAGAAGGGTTATCACCATTAGGGAAGGACAAGCTTATGAAGCACCTGACGAAGATGAAGAGGAGACTACATATTATGAGGCCGAACCAGTATATGATGAGGAGATTACGCCTGCAGATCAGGGAGAGGCTTTGGTTATCAGACTGAGTCTGCATGCAGCTGGAGTTAAGGAAGAACCATGGCTACGACGCAATATTTTTCACACCCGTTGCACTGCCCAGGGCAAAGTTTGTAATGTCATTATTGATAGTGGAAGCTGTGAAAATGTAGTGTCTGACTACATGGTGCAGAAGTTGAAGCTACCAACGCATGACCACCCGCATCCTTACAAGCTTCACTGGCTTAATACTGGAAGCGAGGTAAAAGTCTCTAAGCAATGCCTTGTTACTTTTTCTATTGGGAACAGATATTGTGACAATGTTTTGTGTGATGTTGTTCCCATGGATGCATGCCACCTTCTTTTGGGGAGGCCGTGGCAATATGATAGATATGCTCTACATGATGGACGTACAAACACCTACTCTTTCACTAAAGACGGTGTCAAGATCAAGTTAGCGCCTCTATCGCCTAATGAGTTAAGCAAAGTCTCAACAGAAGCTAAGCCATTGGTGACTTTGATGACGAAAGAAGAGTTCAAAGTGATGAAGTCTGAAACCCAGACAATGAGTTTCATACTGGTACTTGAAGCAAACAGTGAGTCCACCATCTCACCAGCAGTTATGCCCTTATTATCTGGTACTATTTGAATTCTCAACAAAAGATCAGCCGAAAACATGCCCGTTGGAGTGAAATCTTGCAATCTTATCCTTTTTTCATTAAGCATAAGGCTGGGATTTTAAATTCTGTAGCTGATGCTCTTAGCCGTCGACATGTGTTACTAACAACAATGCAGGCCAAAGTTATTGGTTTTAATCTTGTCAAGGAGCTGTACCAGGATGATCCTGATTTCCGTGGAGTGTGGGAAGCTACTGCTGATCAATCGTTTCACCAGTATTACCGACATGATGGGTTTCTATTTCGAGGGAAAACCCTATGCATTCCTCAGGGTTCTTTGAGGGAGGCAATAATTTGGGAAGCTCACGATGGAGGATTAGCTGGTCATTTTGGCAGAGACAAGACAGTTGATCTGGTCAAAGAGAATTTCTATTGGCCAAGGCTTGAACGAGATGTCAATAGGCATATACAGCAATGCCAAATATGTCATTTGGCTAAAACAAAAGGGCAAAATACAGGATTATACATGCCACTGCCAGTTCCAAAAGCACCATGGGAAGATGTAAGCATGGATTTTGTTCTTGGTTTACCCAGAACACAGACAAAAAGATTCCATTATGGTTGTTGTGGATCGATTTTCAAAGATGGCCCATTTTATTTCATGCCAGAAAACTAATGATGCAGTGCAAGTTGCAGATTTGTACTTCAAAGAGATTGTTCGTCTCCATGGAATTCCAAAAACTATTACTTCTGATCGTGATGTTAAGTTTCTGAGCCACTTTTGGAGGACGTTATGGAAGAAGATGGGAACTAAGCTCCAATTTAGCAGTGCTGGCCATCCACAGACGGACGGTCAAACTGAAGCTATTAACAAAGTTTTGGGAAATCTTCTTCGAAGTTTCGTGGGGAAGAATTTGAAGCAGTGGGACCTTGTTCTTGCTCAAGTTGAATTTGCCTATAATAATTCTGTTAATCAAGCAACTGGAAAGTGTCCGTTTGAAGTTGTTTACGGTACTCGTCCCCTTAGTCCACTAGACTTGACCCCTTCACTCGATAAGCAGCAGTATAGTTCTGATGCCGATCAAAGGGCTAAGGAAATCAAGAAGTTACATGAACAAGTTCGTGAAAGAATCCAGAAGCAAAATTTCAAACTCAAGACTCAGCGAGACAAGCATCGGAAGCAACAGGTCTTTAATGTGGGAGACTTGGTTTGGATACATCTCAGAAAGGAGCGTTTTCCTAAACAACCCAATGCCAAGTTGTCACCCAGAGCTGACGGTCCTTTCAAGATTGTACAAAAGATCAACAACAATGCTTATAAGGTTGAATTGCCTGGTGCTTATGGAGTTTCTGCCACTTTCAACGTTGCTGATTTGTCACCCTATCTGGATGAAGATGCTGACTTTGACTCGAGGGCGAGTTCCGTCCAACCTGGGGAGGATGAAACAGATGTAACCCCTCCTCTCCTCCATTAAACGCTGTAACCTCTGTAACCCCTCCTTAATTTCCTAATAATGGAGTTGTAACTCCCATAACCCCTCCCTTGAGTTAATTATTCGTTTAATTACCTTTACTGTTATGTTGCCTCCTAGACACTATATATAGACCTATGTATGAGAATGAAAGGCATTCAGAAATCAATTCCAGTTTCTATCAATAGAGTTTGTGTTTCCCATTGTTTCTGTACCAGGAGCTAGTGAGAAGAGTTGATCAAATGGTTTGGAGTCCTGTCAAAAGGTATAAAGGAAGACCAAAAAAGACACTAAGAAAACTTATAAGGAATAACCTCTTGATAAATGATTTATTTGAGTAGATGGTGTTTGATAGAGTTCATTGGCATCGTATAATCCATATAGTCGACCTCACATTAGTGACGTAAGGCTAATGTTGTTGTTGTTGGGTGTTTGTATAATTCAGACAGGCTTTGAGAACACTAGAGATGCCTTAACTATGGTATAAGGGATACTCATATTGCAAAGGTACGGATAATAGTATAATACCTGGTACAAGTGTGGTATGAAATGTGGTAAATTTTTAAAAGATAGGGTACAACTGCTGAAGTACAAAAATATATCCTATATAAATAAAGAATATGTTATGTCCTATCACAACTATTATATGACAATAAATTGGATAATGAACCTCCGTAATATCAATTTACCAATATAGTAAGTCAAGTTTCCTAACATTATATTCTTTTTTGGTTAATCAATCAGCTTATATTCTATTTTTAAGATTTTAATGCTTTCAAGTTTTAATATACATTTCCTCTTTAGATAGCCAAATACAACAGGGAACACATTTCAATATGACTTTGAGAAAAAAATATATGCCTGCATAAAGTGTATGTGTAGGTGGAGTCAGTTTAGATTATTGTGTACTAAGTCAGTGCTTTATTCTGCATTTAGAACCATATTTCAGATGGTAGTTGTCTGTTCATTGTGTTTGATCCTGGATTTTCTTATCACTGTTTCATTGTATCCTGGTCTGCGCCGTCTATGTAGCTGTTCAATGTTTACAAAATGCACAATGTTTATGGAAAATGATTAGGCTATTCTTTGTTGTACAATGTTGACTGAATTACTTGTTGGAAAAGATGTTTACTGAATTACTGATTGCATACAGGTTCCGAGTTTCTTTGTCTTATTTATGAAAAGCTGACTGCTGAACGTACTCAAAATTTGGGAAGTTACGAAGTTATATGTATATAAACCTGGGTTCTTTTTTCTATTTTCTGTTTTGAATAAATGAAAAGGGTTAAAATAAAAAGAGAATTTAATGGAAAACCCAGACAATGTTGACCAAATAAATTCTGATGATCTAAAAAATTTTCCCAATTCCCTGTGTGTATTGACAACCAACCAACTCTGCTCCTGTAATGCCTGTTTAAAGCTTCTGATCCTTTATTCAATGATTTTAATTTTAGTGAGAACAGGGAGGCATTATGCTTGAATAGTGTGATTCATGAATTAGTTCAAAATATTATTATCATAAAGAACTTCTTTTTTTAGGAGAAACATCATAAGGAACTTTTAGTATGAACTGAGAAGACCAATCAGTGGTTTGAAAGGATATTACTTGTGAGGGAGAGGTATTAGGTTATGAAAAAACAAAACAGGGGAAAAAAACAAGTTAAGGAAGGTGAAGCAGTTAGAAGGGTCTTTTCTACTGTCAAGTCTTAATTTTATCGAAGTTATTATTAAGAAATTTTTATTTTTCTGTTGGCAACTCTTTATGAAGTTTTATCAGTGATAGAATTTATTGTTCTTCAGCATAAACAGAAGTTTGGCAAAGAAAAAAAAAAAAGCATAAACAGAAGTTCGGTAAATATAGGTGGGTAAGGAAGAAATAGAGGTTATTATTGTCATTATTATTAATTAAGGGTTTTGTTTTGTTTTTTTTTTGCCTGAATATTTAAAGGTGTGTTACTGGCACTGTACTGAATTCTCTCTCCCTGTTTTTTTTTTTGGTAAATTGCATTTTCATTTTTCATGTTTTTGGTTTGGATGCAGTGAAGCTTGCACTAAATATATCTTACTGTACCAACGAAGACCAGACCTTATTGCCATTTGGAAGCCAGGTGGCGATGACAGAGAACTTCGATCATCAGTTGGGTCGGATATGTCCATTGACGACCCCACCGAACCTCAAGCCGGGTCCCACATCAGAGAGGCCAAACACTGTGACCAATCAAATCTATCCACGTGGCAGCAGCCAAAGACCTTTGCCACCTTCGCTTCTCAGTGCAGTAAAGTTTCCGAGAAAGACGAGGAAGCCAAGGAGGCTGAGAAGAAGAAGATAGAGGAGGCCCCGATTGAAACATCGTCGTTGTCTTCTTCGACTCCGACAAATCAGCCGGCACGGCGCCTCAGCGTGCAGGACAGAATCAACCTCTTCGAGAGCAAGCAGAAGGAGAATTCTTCCTCCAGTGGCAGTGGCGGTAAACCCATTGTTGGCAAATCCGTGGAGTTCCGGCGGCTCTCATCTGATGTTTCTGTAGGGTCCACCGTTGTGGCTGCCGAGAAGTCTGTATTACGAAGATGGAGTGGCGCAAGTGACATGAGCATTGATGTGACTGTTGAGAGGAAGGATACGGAGAGCCCCTTGTGTACGCCATCTTCCGCTTCCTCTGTTTCGCTGACCAAGTCTAATGCAGCGGTTTCTGTTGCGTCTGAAGGAAAGGGGCATGTGAACAATATTGAGGGTTCATCTAATGCAGAGCTTGAAAGTGGCCCCCGTAGGTTTGGTGTTGGGTTGAAAGATCAAGCCGATTCCCAGATTGTTGCTGGTGTTCCTGCATCCAAAGAGGAAGCTATTCCCAATGCGGCTTCTTATGCGCAGTTCAGGGCTTTTGCGGGAAGAGCAGTGCGGGTTGTGAAAAATGATCAGGGGTCATCTCAGGAAATAACTGAAGTTTCTGCTTTTGGTGAAGAGAGGTCAGCTGGATATAAAGATAAAGTGGATTCTGAGGCACAATCGAGTGGATTTTCTGATCCCGCTGAAGTTGTTGGTCCCAAATACCAGGTTGCTTCTCAGATACCTGCAGGTGCTGTTATCACCACAGTGGAGGATATTACATCTGATGTCAAGTTTTCAGGTAGAAGGGAAGATCATGTGATGAAAAATCGTTCTGTTGCTCAATCACATTTGGGGGGTTCTCATAGTCATACTCGATCTCTTTCTGGACAATTTGAAGGTGGTTTTGGAGTAAAATTTAAGGAAGCTCCTTCTGTTCAGGTTGAGGGTGATCAAACTGGAGAGCCTGAGGAAGTGATGAAGAACTCTTCATTCTCTAGCAAGCAGCTAATTATGGCTGAGGATTCTGATATTGTAAAAAAGAGAAACCAAAAACCTCATTCTGGTAGTTATGAACAGATTAGTATGTCAGGAATTAAGGGGGATGAGAGTCGGGTTGCTCATGAAAACAGCAAGTTGAACCTTGCTAGGAAAGAACCTTTAGAGAGTCAAGATAGTGTCCAGGTAACCTCAATTCCACCCTTAGAGAAAATTCAGAGACCAAGGCAGTCCAAGGGAAATCGGGGGTTGAATGATGAGCTGAAAAGTAAAGCAGATGAGCTTGAAAAGCTTTTTGCTGAGCATAAATTGCGGGTTCCTGGAGACCAGTATGGTTGTGCTCGAAGAATTGAGCCTACTGACATACAAGCAGAACAGTCTGCGAGCTTGCGGTATAGAAGACTTGGAGCATTGGAATCAACTCCTCAATTGCCTTTAAAAAATACTATACTTGAATCGACTGGTAGTTGTAGTAATGTTGTAAACTTTGATGCTAAGGCACCGGTGAAGATGGTGGAAAACCACAATTATGGTGATGCCCTAAGGCTAAATTTCTTGGATCTTAATTTTGGTGATAATTCTAGAGGAAAATTTTATGAAAAGTACATGCAAAAAAGGGATGCCAAACTGAGGGAAGAATGGAGTTCTAAAAGATCAGAGAAGGAAGCTAAAATGAAGGCCATGGAGAAAAGTCTTGAGCAGACTAGAGCTGAGATGAAGGTCAAGTTTTTAGGGTCCAAAAACAGAGAAGATTCAGTATCAGCTGCTCAACGGCGTACTGAGAAACTTAGATCTTTCAATTTGATTAATAAGAGGGAGCAGGTATTCCTTCCTTTTTTAGTTGGTTAGTGGAGTAACAGTTAGAAAAGGAGAGTTTTTTAATATTTTAAATGAAAAACTCCAATTTTGGTTCTAATTTAATATTTCCCCTATTTTTACAGCATCCACTTGAATCCCTTTGGAATGAGGAGGATGAAGATATTTCTGAATTTTCACAAGAAAAATTTTCTGGACAGGATAGACTGTTTTGTGAATCATCTTTTGAAGAGGGTGCTTCAAGGCAAAGTGGGAAAAATTTGCCTCACAGAAATATTTCTACATCCGCACCTTACTCAGCAACAGTGTCAGTCTCACGGTCATCAGCAAAAGTTTCCAGTTCTTCTGGAAAGCAAAGAGACAACCCTCTTGCTCAGTCTGTTCCAAACTTCTCTGATTTGAGAAAAGAAAGTACTAGACCTTCTGGAGTCAGTAAAATAGCAACCCGCTCTCACGTGAGAAACTATGGCCGCAGTAGGAGCACCAATGAAGAAATGTCAGGTATTAAGGAAGAGAAGACAAAGCAGTACCGTTCTTTACGGAAAAGTTCTGCTAGTCCTGCAGAGTTTAAGGATTTGCCCTCTTTGAACTCAGATGGAATTGTTTTGGAGCCACTGAAATTTGACAGGGTGCAGACTGATTCTGGCCCTTATGATCATTCGCCCAGGTCTTTCCTTAAAAAGGGTAACAACGTAGGCCCCAGTGTTGGACCTAGTGCTGTGAGGATGAAAGCTTCATTGGCATTCAATACTCGGAATACTGAAGAATTTGATGAGCCCAGATTTGAGGGGGAAAATTCTGTGGACATGGCCAGGGAGGAGGATGATGAAACTGAAACAATGTGTATTGAAGATTGTGCTTATACAAATAATGGAAGGGTAAGACTGAACCATGAATCAGAGAAATCTGGTAGTTCTGGATCTGAGATTGACAATTCTACAAGATCACTTTCTCAAGTAGACCCTATTTCAGCAGCTGAAATGCCTACTACTATGCCATTGGCTTTCAACAATGTAGGATCTCTGCAGGACTCACCAGTTGAAAGTCCTGTCTCATGGAATTCACGCTCACATCATCCTTTTGCTTACTCACATGAATCTTCTGATGTTGATGCTTCTGTGGAATCTCCAATCAGAAGCCCTGCATCATGGAATTCTAACTCAATGATCCTGGGTGAGACTGATACTGCTAGAATGAGGAGAAAATGGGAAAGTGCTCATCAAGCTATTCTTGTTGCTAATTCATCGCATAATCAATCCCAAAAAGATGTCACAAAAGGTTTCAAACGGCTATTAAAGTTTGGGAGGAAAAATCGTGGGCCAGAGAGTTTGGTTGATTGGATCTCTGCTACAACTACTGAAGGTGATGATGATGCAGAAGATGGCCGAGATCCTGCTAGCCGATTATCAGAAGACCTGAGAAAATCAAGAATGGCATTCCCTCACGGTCATCCTTTGGATGACAGCTTAAATGAAAGTGAGCTGTTCAGTGAACACGGTAAGTCATTCCTTTCTCAAATTCATTGTTACTGAACTACAAATTTGTTGTTGTATCAGTGTCTTATTGTATATATACTCCACTACATATCTGTGCTTAATTGTTGCCAATTTCCAGTGATATCTTGTTATTAGGAAGTGGATGTTCTTCTAATTCTTTCCATCAAATGTTGCACATTTAGATTAGGTGTCTTCATTTTACACAGATAGAGATGGGAATGACCAGGGAACAATCTGGTATGCCATTTCTAGGAATTTGAAGGAATAAAAATCTGACTGCTCTCAAACACATTTTCACGTCTGGCTCTTTCCTTGAGGATAGATGACTGAAGAGGGTTCAAATATGATGAATAAGGATTATCTCACTATTGCTTCATAATTGGTTATGTATGCAAAAATTTGTTGTTCACCTCCTAAAGTATAAAATGCCATATATGTTGATCAATGTCCTATCTTTTTATGTGGTTCTGTTCTATATTCTGTTAGATTAGTATTCATTCTATCATATCGAGCGAAAAAAAAAAAAAGTTTTCATTCTCTCATATGATCAAATATGGAAATAAGATTTATATCTTTTTTGGTTGGACTTTTTACACACATATTCATGGAAACATATTCCATTTTCATGTTTCTTTTTTCTGAATGGAAATATATGCTGTGAGTTATCTAGTTGACGACTTTGTTTCTCAATTCTTGCAGTCCAATCCATGCAAAGCTCTATCCCTGCTCCTCCTGCTCATTTTAAACTGAGAGATGATCATATATCAGGAAGTTCATTAAAAGGTGATGCATGATAGCCTAATCTTGTTCTAGGTCAATACTGTCATCCATTATTGGGTATCTTTTTGAGTGTTTGGCTGATGAAGTAGTTGTTAATCCTGTGATGAATCCACAATATGTTTCTTATTGGCGAGTTATTAATTTTGTGTAACCAAGGAAGAGTTCCATCCAGTTTGTATGGTCGTTCCCCCTCTTGCATGAAACTTCAAGCTGGTGAGCAATCTTTTGTCACTGTCAGTTGTATGTCGCATAGAATATAAATTTATCGAAAGGGAAAGTAGATGTCGCATTTTCATGTTATCATCATCAGCTCACAATATATGGCTCCATATTGGCAATTCATTAGTTTTGTAGATCCAAGAGTGAATTTCATGAAGTTCATGTGGCAGTTGCCTATTTTGCATGACATCTTAATGTGGTAATCTGTGTCATTTGTCTGTTGTGTGTTGCATAGAATGTAATCTTTACGGAAAGGAAAAGAGACGTCGTATTGTCAAGATATCATTAATGATCATAGCAGTGTTTTGTGACACCAGAGTAACACAGATTTCAATTCGTGCAGCTCCCAGATCATTTTTCTCTCTCTCATCTTTTCGCAGCAAGGGAAATGAGATTAAGCCAAGATGAAATGTCACAGCGGGCCAGCCAAGTAACTTGGATGATCTCCACTCCAATGATAGGTTATAATTTATAAAGGACAGACACTGTCGAGTATATGATACGAAAATGAGAGGTAGGCATGCCATGATACAACGATCTATATAATGTGTTTATGTATATTTTGTTGAATCCACAAGGTTTTCCAGGTGATTTAGTTTGTCGTGGTGGCTTACAGTTGTGTTGTAATATTCTGCATATTATGTATATTCAATGAAGAGTCGCCTATTGGCGCAGTGTCATTGTAATTTTGGCAGTAAAGGTATTCTTTTACCCTTTCAGAGCTTGCCTAGTTCTGTTTGATGTACTTAAGTCGAATTCTTGTTAGAATCAACATATTCCCTTCCCCACCCAACCCAAAGAAAGAGTAAGAGGTAACTTTTGGCCTCTACTAATCCTTTATCACTTTCTCTGTGACTATTTGTTGAGGGACACACGTTGCTTGAACTAAAGAAAGAGTAAGAGGTAACTTTTGGCCTCTACTAATCCTTTATCACTTTCTCTGTGACTATTTGTTGAGGGACACACGTTGCTTGAACTATTTGTAGTCGATTTTTTTTTTTTTTGGGTAGAATCAATGTATGGAAACCAAGTTAATTATAAATAAACTTGTAAATGTATTAGATATAATTAATGGCTACATAATATGAACTTTGTATAAAACTAGATTCTTTTTATTAAAAAATAATATGATAAGAATTTAAAATTCAAATTTAAAAAATAAAAAATGGAAAAAATGATGATGATAATGTATGAAATATCATACAAATTGCACTTTTCAAGTGACTTGTGTTGCGAAAAATTGAGTGTTGAGAGAAGTTACACGGTTTGATAGTTAAGGATGCAAGCAATGTTGTTAGAACCATATCGGATATTGAACTGAGCTAAGCATTGATTCAAGATTTAATGGTTCAATTGAGGTCGAACCGGGGTTGGATCGGTAGTAATTAAAATAATATATTTAAAATAAATAATATAAGTTTAAATAAATTTTATAACTTAATTAAAGTCTCAAACTAAATAATATTGAATTATAAATTTATTATTCACCATAAACAAATTATTAATAAGTTTTATAACTCAATATTTAAATCTAAATAAGTTAATGTTTATCTATAATCATATTTTGAGTTTAAAATAATAAATTAATAATCTATTATTATATTATTTATTAAGTAAATATATCATTTTTAATAGTTATATATCATAATAATACATATATAATATTATAATATAAAAAATATATATTTTGTGCTAAAAATGATGTCATTTTATCTTAAAAATAAGAGAAATTTTAAAAAAAAATTTAAAAAAATAATAATATAGAACCGGTTCAATGTTAGTTTCACCAGTTCTTGATCGATTTTCACCGATTATATAACATGGCTGGATCAGACCAAGTACTGGTTCTTGGTTCGACCGGTTGATCCAATCCGATTTTTACAATAATGGAGACAACTACTTTGTTACTTCTGATTATTATAGAAGCCTGGATAGCTCTTGTATGCAATAAATTCCAAGGCTATTGAACTTGATTCAATTACAAAAAATAATAATGCAATTTTTTTTGGCCTGAAATAATAATGCAGTTTAATAGACTTTTTTATATATCTTATATTTCAAGTTAGTTGATTTTACTGAATTGTTTTTTGCATGTATATCCATTAATCTTGACATTTCAATTGCAGTATTTATCAAATGGAGCGAGCAGGTAAAAAAACCCTTTCCAATAGCAAGTTCTACCACTAACGAAGCTTGAACGTTTTTTTTTTTTTTCAGAGTAGCATTCTATCGCTTTTACATAAGACTTTGATTTAAGAAAATGGTAATCCAACCGGACCCACTCAGCCAGTGCGTCAAACGAACCGGATGGTGATAGCGCTTTCTGGAAGTAGTAGCTCAATAACATGTTTGGGGGCGGTGGAGCCACTCCAATCCAAGGTATTGGCCTTTGGCCTCAAAATGCGGAGAAAATAACTTCAATACTAACAACTTAAAAGTGAAAATAACTTCAAATTCACATATTCAAACTCCATTTCAAACACTCTTCAAAGACGAAATCAACAAGAAACAGTGAAACACAGTACTCTTCTTCTTCTTCTTTTTTTCTTTTGGGAATTAGTCAGCAGTTCCGTAAGCTTGGAGAGCCTCACCAGTTAACCTGCAAATCCTCCATTCCTGCAAGATCTTGGCACCCATCTCCTCATAAAACTCGATGGCATTGACGTTCCAATCAAGCACGACCCACTCCACTCTCCCATACCCCACCTCCACCGCCTTCTTCGCCACCGCCGAAAGCAGCATTTTCCCGAACCCTTTCCTTCTGTAACACTCTCTCACAAACAAATCCTCCACATAGAACCCAGGCTTAGCGAGAAACGTAGAGTAATTGGGAAAGAAGAGCACAAACCCAGCAACCACAACGTCATCGCCCTCCGATTTGAACCTCTCCCTATCCGGATCCTCAATCGGAAGGTCCAGATTCGAAACCTGAACCGTGGGTTTGTAGAAGGGATTGAAGGTCGATTCCGGGAAGGGGTTGGGGGAAACTTCGAGGATGAAGACGGTGAAGGAGTGGAAGGGCTGGGAATTGAAGAGAGTTGAGGAGAGAGAAGACTCGGTGGCGGAGCAGAGATGGGTGAGGCGCTCGAACACGGCCATCTGGTGGATGAGCTTGTGTATGTGAGGGACGTCTAAAGGGGTGGCCAGACGTACGCGGGAGAACAGAGGATAGCCCACCGGCGTCGACTCCGGCAATCCCGTCACCGGAGTCGGCGCTGGATTCGGTGGCGGTGGCGGTGCGGCGGCGGCCATGGATGAAAAGATGAGTTGATATGGTTTTTGCTTGTAATCAAGAGAAAAGGTATGCAAGCGCTCTTACTAGAAGATAGTAGTGATAGGTTGGTTGCTGGCACTATATTTATAGGAGGAAATGCATACACACACAACTTTATTAACAAACTAAAAATGATTGAGGAAAAATTTTCTTTTGTTTCTGCATAAATAAGTCAAATCTAATATGAAAGAAAGCATTTATTCTAATTAAAATTGCATATGAAAAAATATATTTATATAAATTAATAGTAAATAAGTAATTTTATTTTTTTTATATATATTTTTTAAGAATCTTTTGTGATACTCTATTTGGTCTCAAATATAAGGAATAAATATAAGTCTTTTTTTTATCTAAAATATTTATTAATATTTTCCTATAAAAAAAATTTAGTGATATACATATTAATTTAGGGATATTTTGAGAAATCTTTTCAATTTGGGACATATTTAAAATGACTTACAATTTTTAACCATAATACTTGATCTATGTTAATTAATTATTCGTCCCTTACATTGAGATAAGATTTAGATTCCTACTATGCTATCTCCCTTACTTATTCAAGTATAATGCATAAAAATAATTAAAAATTGAAGTACATTTCAAAGAGAGAAAGATCTCTAACCATCATGAACAAAACCATCAACTAGTCTCCCATAACAAAAAATTCAACCAAGCTCTGAGCAATATAGATCAAATACAACCACAAACTATACGTAATAAAATTGCGAACTGCCAAAACTATACATTTGTTTCAATAGTTCCATATTAAAGATATCCACACAAAGACAAATTCCTTTAAGAGTTTTTTCCTCTTCATATCTCTTATGGTTAGTGGATGAGGCAAAATGCAATTTTGCCTTAACTTTGAAACTTTTCCTTATTTTTCCTTTTTGTTAGTTCATTGAACTTGTGGCTTACTGGTGAGAGCATCGTGCTTTCTCTTGTTAGGTTAATGAGTTCAAATGTGCAGCTAGACAAGAAGCAATTGAGTTCTCTTTTTTTTATTTTCATTTATTTTATGTCAAGCAATTGAGGAGCAAGTATTTTCAATATCAAGTCGCTTGGGTGCTCAAAAAGGGTTTCAAGGATCTGGTTGGGAAAATAGAAATTGGATTAATGGAATCTAAGCTTTTGCTGGAGCTGCAAATGCTTGGAATGATGCACATATTGGCAATATCCCTAGGAAGAAGAAACATTTGGTGAAGCAATTGGAAGGAATTGATAGAGCCAGGCAAATAAATGACAAAAATGGGTTGTTCAGGCTCGAGAACAAGTTGTGGCAGAAATCTAAGGTTTGTTTTACGATGTTTTCTATTTTATTGTTCTTAAAACAGTTTTATAAAACTGTTTTCGAGAATAAGTTTTAAAAACAAGAAAATAAAATAATTTGGTTAGATAATTTTTTTCAAAATCATAACTAGTGAGTGATAGATGAGTTATGTAAAATTTATAACTTTACCATTAGTGAGGTGGGTGTTTTTCATCTTTTCTTGTGTTTTCCACAACAAAAACTACAAAACACTTTAAAGTTGTTCCGAGTTTTCTGTTCTTTTATCTTTTTATTTCTCAGAATAATTTATAAAAAACAGGTTTACTAAACAAATTTTTTTATTTTTTTATTTTCAAAAATAAAAAAAACTATTTTTAAAAATAGAACCAAATAGGCCCCTACTAAACTCATTGCACAAGAGGAGTTATTGTGGTTTTGGAAGTCGAGATGCAAATGGCTCCAATGGGGAGATCGTAACACCCGGTTTTTTCATGGGTCAACGATTATAAAGAAGAAGAGGAATAGTATTGATGCTTTGAAGAATGATCAGGATGAATGGATTTTTGGCCAAGAAATTTTGAAAGAGATGGCTTGCAATTAGTTTAAGGAACTGTATTCTAAAGACACCGACACTAGATTGAACCATTAGAGTAAGTAAGTAATTAACTTAGAACAATCTTGCGGCTACAATCATTTTTCAACCTCTTCGGAATCGAGTGAAGGGAGGTAAGTTTACACTTACATTTTGGTTTCACCTTAATCGTTCACTTACTATTTGTCCAGATATAATCCTTTCAGTAATTTTACAAAAAAATATTGCCGAAAACCTTTTGGATGTCAACATAGTTGTTTTCATTCCCAAACCACAAATCTCTATTCTTTATTTACTATTTCCCATCTTCATCTTCACAGACAAAGGCAAAGAACCAGTCCCCACCCCATCTTCATCTTCCACTAGCGAGTTTCTTGCTTGTGATCGGCAACCTATTTTGACATCCTCCAGCGGAGTCCCATCCACTAGCCCACACACCATCTTCGTCTTCCACCTATTCTACCATCTCTTGTTGCATATAATGCTTTATTCTGGATCTTCTTTGTCTTTTACCATTAGAGGGTTAAGGATCTGTGATGGTAGTGTAGTATTGATGGTATATGTAACGGTGGTATTGATTAGAGGGACGTGGTAGGCATAGGGATTTTTTTTTTCCTTTTTTTTTGCCAACATAGGTGGAGGGATGAGTTGTAGGGCCAAAGAAGAAAGGAATGAATTGAAAAAATGAAGGACTTTTTATTCAGATTTATTATAATATGTTTTTGCTTTTTAAACATTGTAGTGTATTATTATTAATTATAATAAAGGTAGATGAAATCTTATTAAACATTTTTTCTATTTTGCTAATCTTTATTTTTCCTTGTAGTGTATATTTGGATTTGATTTTGATTCTGATTCTGAATGAGGTTGTAGTCTAAATTTGATTTGGATTTATACTTTGATATTAATATATAGTTTGGTTTTTATTTTAATTGTTTTATTTCTAGATTTGGAATTTCTTGGCTTTCTTAGCATCATATATATATATATATATGTATATATAAACAGAGTTTTGTTCTAGAAAAAAAATGGAAATGAAGAAACATATATATATATATATCTTATCATGTGTTATCTATCTCTAGACTTTTTTTGCTTTAAAAATTTAAATTTACTTTTCTCTCAAAATTTCAAATCACATCTATTGAATTGACAAATTGCTCTCATTAAATGTATCATAAAGAAGCAGTTCTTCTTTTTCGCCAAAGAATAAGGCAAAACACCATCCAATGTTAGTTACATTAAGATGAAAAAAAACCTGACCTAATCTTTTTATTTTATTCTTCATTTTCATTCATACTTGTTTTTTTTAATTCAATTGTTAAAAATGTATAATTTTCTTATTTAACTTTTTTCTCCATGCCACCATGTATTTATGGTGACATTAAATTTTAACTAATTTAGTCCAATGTGAGGTGGGTCTCAAATAGAGGTAATTCTAAATCTTTGCATGTGAGGTAGGTCTCAAATAGAGGTGATTCTAAATTTTTGTTTAAAATGAGGAAAAATTAGATGGAAGAGAAAATTAAAGAGAAAAATAGATGTGCATATAGATAATATTCTATCTATTTTGCTTTTTTATCACACATTCTTAATGTATTTTTTTTATAATTTAATGTTTCTATTTATTCATATAATTAACACTATATTAATCTTGTATAATTTAGCTTCTATCTTAGAAGAAAATAAAATCACTACTGTTACAAAACCTTTTTCTTTTTTTTTCCTCCTTTCCTCACCTTATCAAATCAAAAGGGTATTTTTCTTTGTGGTCCCATCCTGGTAGAATTTTCGTCCTTGTAAATCTACATATATGGTATATATTTTCCCTCCGTCCCTTTGTCAAATGAGAAGCTTCCGAGCGAATTAATAAAAGAGTATTTATCTTTGTGTTTCAAGTTCTCCTTTGTGTAATGTGGGTCCATACCCTTTTTTTTTATTATATTTAAATTCTCATGTCCTTCTTTTTAAATGAATTTGATTAATAAGTCTAAAATGGTAACTTGCACACAGAGCTACTATGTGTTGGGGGAGGAATTTATATATGCATACATTTAATTTAATTAAAGATGCTTCTTTTTTATTTTCTATAATCTTGATGCATTATTTTTGTATTAAACTAGAATTCAAATCTTTGGCCAAAAGAAAACTAAAATGTAAAATCCATGAAAAAAAAATACATGAAAAAATACAAATGAAAGGAGAAGTGGGAGAAAACGTGTGACAGACGTGGGCCCATGAATAGAAAGAAGTTGAAGAATAGCAGTTGTGGCCCTTTTGGGTATGAGGCTATGTTTGGTTAAAAGGATGAGAAGGGATGGAAGGAATTTTAATGGAGGAAAAAAAAAGGGGAAAGAAAAAAAGGAATTTTAATTTTACCTCATTTTGAGAGAAAATAAAGAATTTTAATAGAGGGGTTTTAATGTTACCTTGTTTGGGTTAGGAGGGGGTGGGAGGGAAAATAATGATAATTTGACTATTATACCTTTAGCATATTTAAGTTAATATTTTCTTTCTATATTAAAAAAAGTTTTTTTATTTGAATATTAGACAAAGTTCTTAATCAAAAGGAAATACTCTTTTTTTTCATAACCTCAACCATGATTGTATGTATCTTCTTTTTTTCCTCAACTTTAACCATGATTATATATATTAATCTACGAATGTGTCTGTGTGTGTTCATGATTTTATACATGTATGTCACTAAGGTATTTCGTATTTTATGAGTGAGACAAAAAAGAGACGCGATAAGACTGACCAGTATATTGTGTGGTTGAGTTATGAAAAAGTGAAGGGCATTTTGATTATATTAGACACAATAACACATTTTTCCCCCAAATTAGGGTAATTTGGGGGGGGGAAATATATAAGGGGAGGGGAGAGAAAATTTTAATAATATTTTTCCTCCCCTCCTCCAATTATTCGATTGCCAGACAAGGGGAGGAGAGTAAAATCCCTCCCCTTCCTTTCCCTTCCCCTCATTTCCTCCCAACTAAATATACCCTAAATGAATAAATGATTTAAAACTATGCCAAAGTTATGTGTGGGCATTCAGAACTATTGACAGCAATAATATAATTAGGCCAACTAAATTAAATAGCAAAATTAGGGATGCATAAAGATCATATAAGATCAGGTTGACAGTTAACACGATGTTCAATCTTTGTAAGGTTAAATAAGATCGGGCCAACCCGGCATACACGACGGGGGTTGGCCCGGTATTAAAAAATATTTAAAAATAAAAATAAATTAATTTTATTTATGAACAAAAATATAATTACATTTACCTAAAATATATTTTCTTAAAAATAATATTATAATAAAAAATAATATTTATTAAAATTATAAATATTCAATAATCATGTATTATTTTTACACAATATTAAGAAATTAATTTAAAATTTTAAATAAAATTAAAAGATTGAATACTTAAAAATATTCATAATAATGATATAATTAATTTATTATATATAATGTATTAAGAAAAATATCATATAAAAATAATATTTATAATTTTTTTATAAAATATCAAAATTATATATATACCGGGACCAAGTGAGACCAAGTTCAACTTCAACTTGGTGTTCAACTTGACCCGGTCTTTGAGACCAACTCGGTATGCCGGGTAGGATCGAGCCTACCGGGCTATCGGGTTAATTAAATACCCTTAAGTAAAATAATCGTTAGAATTTAACCATATGGTAGATTTTTTTTTATGAAAACTAGATAGTAGATTTAATAGTAAAATAAATATGGATACATGGGAAACTCCATGTATATTCAATCAATATAAATGTGAATATAATAAAATGAATATGATAATTCAATTACTTGAAAAAAATAACGATTTAATTAACAATTCAATAAAAATGAAGAAAAAAATTCTTAAAGTCTTATTTGGGATCCTTATTGTTAAATTCAATATGACTATACTTCATTAATATCTAACATAATAAAGTATAAATAATTATAAAATAGATCAAATATGAATATAATAAAATTTTCAGAAATTGTTAGGATTATTATTAACTACTATCATTATTAGGCATTTATTTTCTTAAAACCATATTTTTAGCTAGGCTTTATCTGTGGTTTCTAAATATATGTGTTCCGCATCTATTATTGCATGCGTGTATAGATATACGTGGAAGGGACTGGGATGCAAATTTGATTGTTGGATTTTTTGGAAACTTGGTTGCTCACTCTTGGAATATATTAGTTATTAATTCATCTTCTTTTGCTTTTACTTTAAAAAAATCTTATTCCTTACACTTCTCTATTTTATATTGTTTTGAATATTAAAATCTAAACTATGTATGGGAAAATAAAGCTGGGAGCTGCTTGAATCATAATTTTAATTAGAAAGCCAGTTTTCATTACATTAATTCCAAAGAGCAGGTTAGATGGAGTGAGATAGGTATTCAATTGTTTTTTCCCATGGTCTTTAGATAGTTAATATAAGGTGTATATCACCTATTCTTCAGATAGCTAATACTATTGTGGACCTAGCTACCGTTACGAAGTCCATGTAAGACTCCATAATAAATAATTGAAAAAGCATTCATTAAGACTTCTGCTTTCTCTATATGTATTTAATAAGGCCATTGTCTGAGTTAAGATGGCTTTGAGCAGCTGATTATACTACTTGGTTACATATTGGATGTCTAGGAGAGAACTAAATGGATGCATTGTGCTGTGATATTGGTCACTCCCCTTTGCTTAAAGTTGATGGTTATGTGCAGCTTACTATTACACTTTTTGGTCATATTGCTTTTCTTGAGTAGGATAGCTATATCTTGCCAATTTATTTGGATACTTATATCTTGGCGTCAATAAGATTGATACATGAGTGAGTGTACCTGTATAATTGGTAGAATTTTATATATGAGCATAAGGTCTCCTAGAAAGCACGCCATAGGCAATTTCTGTGAATTAGTATAGGGTATTCTTTGATTTATTTGATTTTATTAATTTTTGCCTTAAAAAGTTTTAAAATTTACTCATTCTCCCCAATTTATTTGTTTTCTTCCATGCTTATCATTTTCTCTTATCTGCTCCAAGTGGTAACACTATGAGCATTTAAATACTGATAAGTAATTTGTGAGTGATAAAGTCACCACATATGCTGTTTATTTTTCTTTGAAAATATATGTAATAATTACATTTTGAATTCTTCTTAATATTTTTTTTAAATAAATAAATATGTGTTAAAAGGATCTTATTTATTTCTATTTTTATAATAAAAAAATAAAAAAGCGTTTGTACAAAAATTATTTGTTTTCCTTCTGACTTTTTATACCTTTTGTCTCGAGTGGCATCACTGTGGGCATTTAGGTGTTAATTAGTGAGCTGTGAGTGATAAAGTCACCACAGATCTTGATTGATTTATTTTCTAAAAAATAAAATAATAAACAAAATAAATCAATCAATATAAATGAATAATATATCAATATGTATATAAAAGTCATATTTTTAAATTACTCTTATCGCTTGTCTTTTATAAAACATCTTACCATGATTGTATTTATTTTTATAATTTAATATAAAAATAATTTATGTAAAAAAAAGGTTCACTTTCCCCACTTTTATCCTTTAAGCCTTTTTTTTGCATTCTGCCCCGAGTGGTAATACCGTGGGAATTTAGGTATTGATCAATAACTTGTAAGTGATAAAGTCACCACATATGCTAATTATTTTTCTTTGAAAATAGATGTAATAATTACATTTTGAATTTTTCTTAATGTTTTTTTAAATAAATAAATGAGAGTTAAAGGAATCCTATCTATTTCTATTTTTATAATAACAAGAAAATAAAAATGATTTGAACAAAAACTATTAGTTCTCCTTCAAACTTTTTTAATTCTTTATGCCTATCCGTCTTGAGTGTTAACACCGTAGGTATTTAGGTACCAACCGATGAAATATGAGTGATAAAGTCATCATGTAAACTAGTTGATTTTATAAAATTGATTTCACATTTGATTTTTTTAAAAAACAATGAAAAAAAGTGATGATAAGAGTAAAACATAGAAATTAAACTATTTTTTGTAAATTAAAACGCAATTACTAATTCTGACAATCATTTTATTTGTGGAATGATAATTCATTTTCCAAACTTCTCTTTTCAAAAAAATATATATATAATAAAAAATATCAACCCAGTGACACGCATTTATAGCCTGCACTATGTCGACTTTGATCCCTATCACAGGTTACGTAGACCCCAGACTCTAATTCTGGGTCAAGTCCACTTTTGTAAATAAATAATATTTTTCTCTTATTTTATTTTTCCAACTTCCCATATTTTCATTTTATTCTTTATTTTCATTTACATTTTATTTTATTTTTATTTTTGCATATGAATGATTAAATGGCAATCAAAATAATTTTTTAAAAGCCATAAAAATTGCATGATCAACTTAAGGCAACTGTTCTTTGGAACGGGTATTGTGGGGGTGTCTAACACCTTTCCCACTCACAATCGTATTCCCAAATCCAACTCTAATTCACAGACCATCCTTTTCTTTTATTTCGGTTTTCCAAAATTTTCCTTTAAAATTTTGGTTGCGACTCCTCTGAAATCAGCCTCCGTCGAAAGGGCCGATTTCTCTCTTTTTCTTTCATCTCCGTGCCATCCGCGTCGCATCTTCGGGTGTGACACTGGTCATTGAATTTTAGTGTTGTTCTAATTAAAATAAGTGGACACTAAATTTAAAAATAAATTAAAAGTGTTAATTATAAAAGTTTGTCACAGCATACTAATGCGTTAAAAAATTCATCCGTCTAACTTGATTGAATAAAAGTACCTTAAATATTTAAACTTAAATACTTATATTATATGTCATTTTAACCTATGTTTCAAATGGTGTTTATGTGAAGAATTGGGATAAAAATTATCTTGGCCATATGATCTTATTAGTTATGGTGCAAATAGGAGGCTAAATACTCTATGAAATTCATGTCAAAATTTAGAATTAAATAACTAAAATAAACAACGCATCTCTTATTTCATCAATATATTAACAATTGGATTTGAAAATTGATGAATTGGTTAATGGTTCAATCCAGTGAGACGGGTGAACTACGTAAAATAAAATCAGCTTATATCTTTAATTTATTATTGATGCAAATTTACACCTAATAAATAAGCAAGATGAAAGGAAAGACTAATGAAAAATAGGTAATATATATATATATTATAAATTTTTAAAACAAGTATATACATTATAAATATTTTACATCTTACAATTATTTTATTTTTATTTATAAATTATAAAATATTGATCGACTTCTTAAATTTACCGGATGATATATATATATATATATATATACTCTATACATCTTACTATAAGGAGTCAAAATTTTTATATATCTTACTATAAGGAGTCAAAATTTTGTTGTTGAAGTGAAAATCATTATCTCACACACTACATATGCTGCCAAGTGCCAAAGAATGATTCGTACAAGGCAACCAAAGTTGGAGATACGCATTTATAACCCGAATTACATCGACTTTGATCCTTATCATAGAGTATATAGGTCTCAGATTCTAATTTTGGGTCAAGTCCATTCTTGTAAATAAATAATATTTTCCTCTTATTTTATTTTTCCAACTTCCCATATTTTCATTTTATTCTTTATTTTCATTTACATTTTCTTTTATTTTTATTTTTGCATGTGAATGATTAAAGGGCAATCAAAATAATTTTTTAAAAGCCATAAAAATTGCATGATCAACTTAAGGTAACCGTTTTTTGAAACAGGTGTTGTGGGGGTGCCAAACATCTTCTCTACTCACAATCGTACTCCAGAACCCAACTCTGATTTGCAGATCATCCTTTTCCTTTTATTTCGATTTTCAAAAATTTTCCCTCAAAATTTTGGTTGCGACTCCTCCGAAATCGGCCTCCGTCGAGAGGGCCGATTTCTCTCTTTTTCTTTCATCTCCACGCCATTCGCATCGTATCTTTGGGTATGACAGTTTGGCGACTCCACTGGAAAAAATGATTAAGAGTCAAGCCTATATAGGTTAATCATGCATTGTGTTATGGCTTTATATTTATTTTTAGCTGCTCTTTTATCTAAATGTTGTTTGCCTCACATGATTAGGCTAGATAACATGCTTGATAATTTTGTCTATTCACGTGCTTTTAAATATATTTTTGTTGAGTTGAATAACATGTGATAGGATAGATAACATGCAGAATGAACCCTAGGGTAGACAACTGTTATCTATTTATGTATTGTTTTATCTGCAAGTGCGAACTTTGGGTAGTGTTTAGGTCATAAGGTCTGTATGCTCCCCTCACACACTGAGCACTTACTCATTTAACCTCACACACATAATGGGCCCTATACCCGGGTCTGCAAGTACCCTAGGATAGTTGAAGTTTGTAATGGTGCCTTTGAGGGGCTATTAAGCTCCCAGAGATCACTGTGAAGACTTCACCCGAGTTGTTACCTATTTACTAAGTTTAGTCCGGGAAGGGCTTTTAAAGCTCTCAAAGAACTAAGTTTATTGGATAAGGTTTCTGTCTTGATGACGGGCACAGCTTGGGAACTTCTTTGGAAAATAGAAGTATCCAGAAACTTGCACACAATAATAGATGAAGCCTAGAGGTTAACCCAACCAGTTAAAGCCAAGAATCCTACTCTATGGTGTACCTAATATAGGACATGGGGAGCATATCCCTTCTCATGCATTTCTCTTCATATAATTTAAATTACATTAATGGAGTGGTTGTCATATTAATAAGCCCTCAAATATTTTATACCTTATTCATGGAGAGACCTTGTCCTTCATGATACAAGGACTAGTTTCTATCTTCTTGAGATACAATAAAGATCTTCCAAGAGACAAGCTTTCATGACTATTAAATGGGACCTAAGTTAATTTCCCTCAAAAGCTTTTATTTGAAGAAAGATTTCAAACAAAAACTGGAAGAACATGAATCCCTAAGCTAGAAAAATATAAGTATATTTTTTTAGAACTTCTTTTGAAACAATGTAGCTGAACCATAAATAAAATAAGTTTTATTCAGACAAAATAAGCTTAATAAATTTTATGATAAATTAGAATTCGAAAACTGTGCAAATATATTTAATCATATTATATAAATGAATATAATAGAATATGTTTTTGATATTTTAAAAATAAGAAATTAGACATTAAAAAAGAAATTAGACAACAATAGCAGAGAGAAATCAAGTGCTTTATTTTAAACAAACAAATTACTTAAAAGCCACTAACAAGTAATAGAAAGAATAACCCATTTTTACAAACCTTCAAAATCTAAAAGAAGATAATGATCTTAATACTAAAAAAAAAAAAGAAGAAGGATTAAAGACATGTGTATTCTTAAAAATATAAAAGAAGACAATCTGCAATTGAAATAATAATATATAAATACTTTACATCATGACCATATATTTAAAATATCATAAATTTCAAGCATAAAATATATATAAACTTATAAACAATCATGGATTTTTTTTAATTTTTTAAAAATTTTTAAAAAGTTATGTCTATATATATAAAATAAGTGACAAAAAGATATAGATAATATCATAATTTTGTAGCATAAAATATCCACATATATATATATTCAATCATATAGTGCTCGTTTGGTTTGCCTTTTTGTAAAACTATTTTTAGAATAACCACAGTTTACAAAAATAAAGTTTGGATAAAAGTAGAGAAGTTTACTGAAAAGTTGTTTGGATGAAAAAAGAGAAAATGATAATTAGAAAGTACAATTTAATTTGTAAAAATGCAAACCAAACAAGTCCATAATTATGCTTGTAAAAATATTGCATGTAAAGAATTATAAGTGTTTTTCCATAAAAAAAAATATAATTTTTTTAGAATTATAAACGTTTTTCCCAAAAAAAAAAAAGAGAAATTGGCATTTGTTAGGAAAAATTGACATATAGGAAAAGGAACCAGTAAGAGGATAAGTTTTGGGAGAGAGAGGAGAAGGATAATAGATGACCATATTGTGGGGTCTACGTCGGAGAGGATAGTTTAGTTGTGTCGTTTTTTTCACACTCGGTCCTTCTTTAACCAATATATAAAAGATCTTCATAAAGGTTAGATTTTTTATTATTTTGAAAGATTAGGCCGAATTTAAATTTTCGTTAACATAAATGGAAAAAATAAATAGAATCATAATATAAAAATTAAAGTATAACCAAAGAATAAAAATAATGTATGAAAAAGTGGAAGAAGAATAAGGTGGTAAGATGAGAGATGAAGTTGTTACATCTATATTTGATTACATGAAAAAATAACAGTGTGATGAAGTCTTACCTTCAAAGATGCCTTCAAAATTAAAAATGATTTCATAATAATAATAAAATATCACATAATATGAATTTATATAGATCTCACTAAATAATGATTGATATAAAAGTAGATAATCAAATCATGATTTTTTTTATAAATATATATAATTTTTATTTCAATATTTATTATCATATCAACTTTAAAAAATGAAAAAATATATAAAAAAATAAATAAATATTATTTAGAATATGTTCACTTCCAAAGATGAAGTTGCTTTCGATATGAATCAGAACAAGATACCTCGATTAAAATTACACAGATATTACTTTAATAACTTCATATCATCTTCTTTAGTATTGCACACTATGTAAAATCAATATTAAAAATCGGATCAGCCAGTTCGACCGGTTTGACTGGGAACCGACCCCTGGTTCGGTCCGGTCATAGATAAAGACCGAAACTCTTCAGAACCGGTGCGAACTGGAGTAAAATCAATTAAGAATCGACCAAAAACCGATACAAAACCGGTTTGGCCTCTTTTTTTTTAATTTTTTTAATTTTTTAACTTTCAAAATATAATCAAAATTTTTCCTATAATTAACATGATTAATTATAGTAGTAGAAAATACTAATTTCAATTATTTCTAAATGCTAACAAAACACTTTCTAAATGTTTACATATTTATCCAACTCATTTTTCATGACAAGAAAAAAATCTAAGATTAAGGTTTTATTTAGAAGTTTTATTTGTAATTGTTTATTTTTAATCTTTTAATTTAATTAAAAAATATTTTAAACCTAAGATTAATGAAAAATATTGATGACTTGATAATAAAAATTGACATGTTAATATTGAATAATGTGTTATCAGCATTTCTGTTAACATAATTAATGATATTAGTAATAGGAAAATATTTGATTATATTTTAAAATTAAAGGATTAAAAAAAAGAAAATAAAGTTAAGGAATTAAAATAAAATATAGTGTAAAATTTTGAGACCAAAAATGTACTTTTACCATAAATTAAAAAAAATTATCAATATTTTTAATTTTACTTAAAAAGAAATTATATTTTAATATAAAAATATATTCTAAAAGAATACTTATATGTTGCATCGTAGATTATATTACTCAAAGATCCACTGTAAATTGACACAAGGGAGCCTTCATGATGGGAATTTTAACATCAGGACTAATCATTCCCATAATTTTGTTTTTCCTTCAACAGTTTCCATCTTATCAATTTTTTTTATGGGAATTGAAGTCAGTTTTTGCATATGTGCCATGAGAGAAATCCAAAGCTAGATGATGAAGCTTTACTGTGAATGCCGATCCATGATTCACAAGATAACATGCACCCACTTGAAGGACGCCTTTATTAGTTTGCAGACACCTTTTTTTTCGTTTTTTAATTGTTCTATGAGAGGGAGTGTATTGAAGAATGGAGAGCAGACTGATAAATGGTTTTGATGTGAAGAATTGGAGAGAGAAGGAATTAATCAGAAAGAAAGTTTGAGAATGAGAAAATTAAGAAGAGAAAGAGAGTAACTCAGAAAGAGAGAGCTTGAAATAAATTAGAGAATTGTAGGACCCATGAAACGCGATGTGCTCCTTTTACGTACATGGCCAGATCGTCACAAATAACGTGGAACTGAGTGAAAATAACTTCGAACTCACATATTCAGACTCCATTTCAAACACTTTCTCCAAAGTTTAAAGACGAAATCAACGAAGAAACAGTAAAACACAGTATTCGTTTTTTTTTTTCTTTTTCGAACTAGTCAGCAGTTCCGTAAGCTTGGAGAGCCTCACCAGTTAACCTGCAAAACATGAATTCCTGCACGATCTTGGCACCCATCTCCTCATAAAACTTGATGGCATTGACGTTCCAATCAAGCACGACCCAATCTACTTTCCCATACCCCATCTCCACCCCGTTCTTCGCCACCGCCGAAAGCAGCATTTTCCCGAATCCTTTCCTTCTGTAACACTCTCTCACAGACAAATTCTCCACATAGAACCCAGGCTTAGCGAGAAACGAAGAGTAATTGGGAAAGAAGAGCACAAACCCAGCAACCACAACGTCATCGCCCTCCGATTTGAACCTCTCCCTATCCGGATCCTCAATCGGAAGGTCCAGATTCGAAACCCGAACCGTGGGTTTGTAGAAGGGATTGAAGGTCGATTCCGGGAAGGGGTTGGGGGAAACTTCGAGGATGAAGACGGTGAAGGAGTGGAAGGGCTGGGAATTGAAGAGAGTTGAGGAGAGAGAAGACTCGGTGGCGGAGCAGAAATGGGCGAGGCTCTCGAACACGGCCATCTGGTGGATGAGCTTGTGTATGTGAGGGACGTCTAAAGGGGTGGCCAGACGTACGCGGGAGAACAGAGGATAGCCCACCGGCGTCGATTCTGGCAATGCCGTCGCCGGAATCGGCGCTGGATTCGGTGGCGGTGGCGGTGGCGCGGCGGCCATGGATGAAAAGATGAGTTGATGAAGTTTTTGCTTGTAGGCAAGAGAACAGATATACAAGTGCTCTTACCAGAAGATAGTTGTAATAGGTTAGTTACTTGGGTTAGGGCAGGGGAAACTGGCACTGTATTTATGGGGGATATGCATACATATATACACACACAACTTTTTTTTTTTTTGATAAAATACACCCACACAACTTTATTAACAAACTAAAGATGGTTAAGGTAAATTCTGCATAAATAATTCAAATCTGATATGAAAAAAGCATTTATTATAAAAAAAATTGCATACAGAAAAGGTATTTATATAAATAAATAATAAATAATTTTATTTTTTTATATATTATGTTTTTTTATGAGAATTTTTTTGTAGTACTTTTTCATTTGTACGACATATATAAGTTTCTTTTTTATTCAAAACGTATAGGATAAGTATGATTTATTTTTTATATTTATTTATTTTTTTCCTTTATACCTCTCAAATGTAAGGAAAAAAAACCATCAACTAATCTCTCATAACAAAAAAATTCAATAGAGGCCAATTAATGCAACCACAAAGTAAGCGTAATAAGACTCTGAACTTCCAAAACTGTACACAGATTTCAATAGTTCCACATTAAAGGTTACATGGCTCTTGAGGAAACTTTCTTGGACAAGTTTCCCACCTTACAGCACTTTTAATTGGAAATCAAAGATATCCACACAGACGAATTCGTTTAAAACTTTTTCCAACTTGATATCTCTTACGGTTAGTGGATGAGGCAAAATGTTAAATCATTTTGCCTAAACTTTGAAACTCTTTTTTTGACCTTTTGTTGGTTCATTGAACTTGTGGCTAACTGGTGAGAGCATCGTGCTTTCTCTTGTTAGGTCAATGAGTTCGAATGTGTAGCAGGACAAGAAGCAATTAAGCTCTCTTTTTTTTCTTCATTTATTTTTTGTCAGGAAATCACAATAACATCCAATAAGCTGCAAAACAAAACGGTATCGTTTAGTTTCCGCTGAACACAAAATCTGCACGCTCCGCAGCCATCGGCCTACCACTTGACATAACGTGTTCCTAGATTAATTTATTCCAGAGTCCTATCACTATCATTTTTTTATGTGTAAGCACCGATATCTTGGGTTTGCTTCACTTGAATTGTGAGAATTTTAATGAATTTTAGACTAATTTGAATCAAGGCATGACATGCACCACAAAGGTGAGGCCCCTGGTCACTTACGTTGCAGTGAATTCGAGATCTATGATTAAATTGAAACAACTCCTGACAATTGATTCAAGCGTTCAAGGTTATTACTACCATTTTTTTTCTTTCTACTTGACGAAGCTTAAATATTCAATAATGAAATATATTTCGGTCAATCCTTATTATAGATACATTATAGAAAATTTTTATGATCTTAAATATAAATTATATTAAAAAATGTTTTGGAGTATTAAATTTTTTCACCAATGCCCTTGTATTAAAGTTATTTTTTAACTTTATTTTCAGAATTTAAAATTTGATAATTGAATTCATCAAAAGACATAAACAATTTTTTAATGAATTTAATTAACGGCAGTATTAGAAAGTAAATGTATAATTTTAAAATAAAAATTTAAAAACTAAAACTACTTTTAGTAATTAGTTTTTTAACTTATATGAAAGTAGTTAAATGTGACTTTTCTTAACATAAGGATTGGACATGGTAATAAGAAACTAGATTATTGACCCTATGCATTGCAATAATTTAGCTAAATATTATACAATATTTCGTATACATTAAAATTTGAATAAAACATGTAAGCCCCCAATAAAAAATTCAAAAGTTGAATTCAACATGATCACAATCCGATGAACTATTGAAACAAAGTAGCTGAACCATAAATAAAATAAGCTTTATTCAGAAAAAATAAGCTTAATAAATTTTATGATAAATTAGAATTCGAAACATGTGCAAGTATATTTAATCATATTATATAAATGAATATAATAGAATATGTTTTTGAAATTTAAAAAAAAAATGAGAGGTTCAAAAAGAAATTAGATATCAATAGCAAGGGAAAATAAAATGCTTTATTTTAAACAAACAAATTACTTAAAAGCCAAGAATAAGTTATAGTAAGAATAAATCACTTTTACAAATCTTCAAAATCTAAAAAAAAGGAGAATGATCTTTTTTTTTTATACAAAGGAGAGAATGATCTTAATACTAAAAAAAAAAGAAGGATTAAATACATGTGTATTCTTAAAAATATAAAAGAAGACAAACTGCAATTGAAATAATAATATATAAATACTTTACATCATGACCATACATTTAAAATATCATAAATTTCAAGCATAAAATATATATAAACTTATAAATAATCATGGATTTTTTTTAATTTTTTAAATATTTTTAAAATGTTATGTCTATATATATAAAATAAGTGACAAAAAGATATAGATAATATCATAATTTTGTAGCATAAAATATCCACACACATATATATATTCAATCATATAATTATGCTTGTAAAAATGTTGCATGTAAAGAATTATAAATGTTTTTTCCTAAAAAATATATATAATTTTTTTAGAATTATAAATGTTTTTCCCAAAACAAAAAGGAAATTGGTATTTGTTAGGAAAAATTGACATGTAGGAAAAGGAACCGATAAGAGGATAAGTTTTGGGAGAGAGAGGAGGAGGATAATAGATGACCATATTGTGGGGTCTACGTCGAGGATAGTTTAGTTGTGTCGTTTTTTTCACACTTGGTCCTTCTTTGACCAAGATATAAAAGATCTTCATAAAGGTCAGATTTTTTATTATTTTGAAAGATTAGGACAAATTTATATTTTTGTTACATAAATCAAAAAAATAAATAGAATTATAATATAAAAATTAAAGTATAATCAAAGAATAAAAATAATGTATGAAAAAGTGGAAGAAAAAGAAAATGTTAAGATGAGAGAGGAAGTTGTTACATCTATATTTGCTTATATGAAAAAATAACAATGTGATAAAGTCTTACCTTTAAAAATGTCTCTAGAATTAAAAATGATCTCATAATAATAAAAAAATTCACATAATATGAATTTATATAGATCTCACCAAATAATGATTAATATAGAAGTAGATAATCCAATCATGATTTGTTTTTACAAATATATATACTTTTATTTCAATATTTATTATTATATCAACTTTAAAAATATATAAAAAAATAAATAAATATTATTTAAAATATATTCACTTCCAAAAATGAAGTTGCTTTCGATATGAATCTGAATAACATACCTCGACTAAAATTACACAGATATTACT
Source organism: Adenanthera pavonina (assembly GCA_026686845.1). Lineage (NCBI taxonomy): Eukaryota > Viridiplantae > Streptophyta > Magnoliopsida > Fabales > Fabaceae > Adenanthera > Adenanthera pavonina. Next base: position 36,492,691 of record JAIVEN010000006.1, read on the forward strand.
TTAATGACTTCATATAGCCTTCTTTAGTATGGCACACTATGGAAAACTTTATGTACACTTAATTAAGTATACATGATATGCTAATGATTTTATATTACTGATAAATGTTATAATATGTCAAAAGATAAATGTCATGAAATATTAATTTTAAAATTTAATTTTAGAATCTTATAAAACATTAATTTGTTGAAAATTAATAGAGAAAATATAATAGTAACTAAAGAATTAGAAATGTAAAAAATATTTACTCATTTAAATAAAAAACATGTCAAACATGTCACAGTTAAACGACAAGGATGCCAACAAATGCGCGGGCATATCTCTACTACTTCTTATGTACACCACGGGATCTACGTCATCTAACCAATATAAAAATATCACATCATATCCAATGGGCCCTACAGATTCACTGTTTTTACAACCCTTCTCTCTCCACTAATTATTGCTCATTCTCTCTCTCTCCCCGACCTTTCTGCCTTCTGACTTATCTTAAACGTGGCCATGTGTTCCATAAAATATTGGAGGTTCAAAAAAGTACATACAAATTAAGAAAAAAAAAACTTAAATTTGTAAAAAATTATATTATTTTTTAATATTATTTTTAATAAATATAATTTTTAAAATAATTTTTTATGAACTAATTAATAATATAAATAAATTAAAAAAATTATCAATATTTTTAATTTTACTTAAAGAACTTGTATCTTAATCTAAAAATATATTCTAAAAGAATATTTATATTTTGCATGGTAGATTATATTACTAAAAGATCCACCGTAAATTGACATAAGGGAGCCTTCATGGTGGGAATTTTAACATCAGGACTAATCATTCCCATAATTTTGTTTTTGCTTCAACAGTTTCCATCTTATCAAATTTTTTTTATGGGAATTGAAGTCAGTTTTTGCATATGTGCCATGAGAGAAATCCAAAACTAGCTGTGAATGCCGATCCATGATTCACAAGATAACACCCACTTGAAGGACGCCTTTATTAGTTTGCAGACACCTTTTTTTTCGTTTTTTAATTGTTCTATGAGAGGGAGTGTTTTGAAGAATGGAGAGCAGACTGATAAATGGTTTTGATGTGAAGAATTGGAGAGAGAAGGAATTAATCAGAAAGAAAGTTCGAGAATGAGAAAATTGGGAAGAGAAAGAAAGTAACTCAGAAAGAGAGAGCTTGAAATAAATTAGAGAATTGTAGGACCCATGAAACGCGATGTGCTCCTTTTACATACTTGGCCAGATCACAAATAACGTGGAACTGAGTGAAAATAACTTCAAACTCACATATTCAGACTCCATTTCAAACACTTTCTCCAAAGTTTAAAGACGAAATCAACGAGAAACAGTAAAACACAGTATTCTTTTTTTTTTTTTCTTTATCGAGCTAGTCAGCAGTTCCGTAAGCTTGGAGAGCCTCACCAGTTAACCTGCAAAACATGAATTCCTGCACGATCTTGGCACCCATCTCCTCATAAAACTTGATGGCATTGACGTTCCAATCAAGCACGACCCAATCTACTTTCCCATACCCCATCTCCACAGCCTTCTTCGCCACCGTCGAAAGCAGCATTTTCCCGAATCCTTTCCTTCTGTAACACTCTCTCACAGACAAATTCTCCACATAGAACCCAGGCTTAGCGAGAAACGTAGAGTAATTGGGAAAGAAGAGCACAAACCCAGCAACCACAACGTCATCGCCCTCCGATTTGAACCTCTCCCTATCCGGATCCTCAATCGGAAGGTCCAGATTCGAAACCCGAACCGTGGGTTTGTAGAAGGGATTGAAGGTCGATTCCGGGAAGGGGTTGGGGGAAACTTCGAGGATGAAGACGGTGAAGGAGTGGAAGGGCTGGGAATTGAAGAGAGTTGAGGAGAGAGAAGACTCGGTGGCGGAGCAGAGATGGGTGAGGCGCTCGAACACGGCCATCTGGTGGATGAGCTTGTGTATGTGAGGGACGTCTAAAGGGGTGGCCAGACGTACGCGGGAGAACAGAGGATAGCCCACCGGCCTCGATTCTGGCAATGCCGTCACCGGAGTCGGCGCTGGATTCGGTGGCGGCGGCGGTGGCTGCGGCGCGGCGGCCATGGATTAAAAGATGAGTTGATGAGGTTTTTGCTTGTAGGCAAGAGAAAAGACATACAAGCGCTCTTATCAGAAGATAGTAGTCATAGGTTGGTTACCTGGGTTAGGGCAGGGGACACTGGCACTGTATTTATAGGAGGAAATGCATACATATATACACACACAACTGTTTTTTTTTTTTTGGGATAAAATATGCACACACAACTTTATTGACAAACTAAAGATGGTTAAGCTAAATTCTGCATAAATAATTCATATCTGATATGAAAAAACCATTTATTCTAAAAAAAAATTGCAGACAGAAAAGGTATTTATATAAATAAATAATAAATAATTTTATTTTTTATATATTATGTTTTTTTATGAGAATTTTTTTGTAGTACTTTTTCATTTCAAATGTACGACAAATATAAGTTTCTTTTTTATTCAAAACGTATAGGATAAGTATGCTTTATTTTTTATATTTATTTATTTATTTTCCTTCATACCTCTCAAATGTAAGGAAAAAAAACCATCAACTAATCTCTCATAACCAAAAATTTCAATATAGGCCAATTAATACAACCACAAAGTAAGCGTAATAGGACTCTGAACTTCCAAAACTGTACACCGATTTCAATAGTTCCACATTAAAAGTTACATGTCTCTTGACGAAACTTTTTTGGACAAGTTTCCCACCTTACAGCACTTTTAATTGGAAATCAAAGATATCCACACAGCGAATTCGTTTAAAACTTTTTCCAACTTCATATCTCTTACGGTTAGTGGATGAGGCAAAATGTTAATAGTCTGTTTGGATTGTCAAAAATAAATACTTATGGGTTTAACCACGAGGGTGTGACGTGGTGGTTACCTTACTTCGTCTCTTAACCATGTGGTCGGGGGTTCGATTCTTGACTCATAGGAATGGAGTGCATCCCGTGGCCAGCCATATAACCCCTTCATGGGAGGTCAAATTGGTGAAGGGATTAGTCACTGCTTGCGGCGGTGGATACCCTGATTTCGACAAAAAAAAAATACTTATGGATTCCATAAGTACTTATGTGGTGGAGTTACCAATCATTTTGTCTAAACTTTGAAACGTTTTTTTTGACCTTTTGTTGGTTCATTGAACTTGTGGCTAACTGGTGAGAGCATCGTGCTTTCTCTTGTTAGGTCAATGAGTTCGAATGTGTAGCAAGACAAGAAGCAATTAAGCTCTCTTTTTTTTCTTCATTTATTTTTTGTCAGGAAATCACAATAACATCCAATAAGCTGCAAAACAAAACTGTATCGTTTAGTTTCCGCTGAACACAAAATCTACACGCTCACTTGACATTACGTGTTCTTAGATTAATTTATTCCTTAGTCCTATTACTACCATTTTTTTTTAAGCACCCAATATCTTGGCTTTATCTCACTCAAGCTGTGAAGACTTTAACGGAGTTCAAACTAATTTGAATCGAGGCATGACAAGCACCTGACCACTTACATTGCCGCGAATTCGAGACCTCTGATTAAGTTGGAACAACTATTGTCAGTTGATTTAAGCATTTTAGGTTAGTACTACCATTTTTTTTCTTTCAACTTGAGGAAGCTTAAATATTCAATAATAAAATATATTTAGTTCAATCCTTATTATAGGTACATTCTAGAAAATTTTTATGATTTTAATATAAATTACATTAAAAAATGTTTTGAAGTATTACATTTTTTCACAAATGCCCTTGTATTAAATTTATTTTTTAACTTTATTTTCAGAATTCAAAATTTGATAATTGAATTCATCAAAAGACATAAACAACTTTTTAATGAATTTAATTAACGGCAATATTAGAAAGTAAATGTATAATTTTAAAATAAAAATTTAAAAACTCAAACTACTTTTAGTAATTAGTTTTTTTAACTTATATGAAGTAGTTAAATGTGACTTTTCTTAACATAAGGATTGGACATAGTAATAAGAAACTAGATTATTGACCCTATGCATTGCAATAATTTAGCTAAATATTATACAATATTTCATATACATTAAAATTTGAATAAAACATGTAAGCCCCCAATGAAAAATTCAAAAGTTGAATTCAACATAATCACAATCCGATGAACTATCGAAATGTTATAGCCTCCGACCAATAATAAAATCGTAAATATAATTGTCACAAAATTGTATCATCATGCTTGCTGTAGGGCAAAGAATTCAACTGATAGTCTGGTTCAATGAATGAAACATAATTATATGTCCAGACAATATTGAGACAGATATTCCTAAATATAGTTTCTCTTCACCAAACAATTAACATTAATTAGTATACATATACAGATTCCGAAATACAAAGTATACAGGAATAAAAATTCAGTTAACAATGAAAAAAATAACAGATGAAAATTAAAACTAAAACACATAATTTCTATTAAAACTAAAATTAAGATAGATCATCACTTGAAGAAGAACTTAATTAGGAGTTTAGAAGACTAAAACAGCTGCAGAAGTAGTTAAACATATAGCCTCAAGTAATTGGAAAAAAAAGATTAAAAAAAATAATTGTATTTCTAAATGAAAAAAAGACTTGAAGATTAAACAATACTCCCCTGCAAACAGTGAAAGGAGTTTAGAAGTAATACCCAGACTTAAAAAAGTAAACAAACCTACCATAATATACTTTTTTAGCCTGAAAACCTACCATAATTAATATACACGAAATAATGACTCATTTTATGTTCATGTATGTTAGTTTATACTCCTTTCAATACAAAATATAAGTCCTTTTTTTAAAAAAATTTTCTTTCAAAACATTGAGAGAAAAGAGAAGACAAAGCACGCAATTATATATATATATATATATATATGTAGAAGTTAAATTGAACATATTCACATTAACCTTTTTTTTTTTTAACTAGTTCACATTAACCATTGGATCTCATAGCTGCCAACCTATAACAAAACATGTGGCGAAAAAAAAAAACTAAAAATATAATTGTCTGAAAATCCATCATACCTTGTAACACACGAAGTTATAATGTTAGAAAACAAAGATGTTGGAAAAAGAAGTCTTAGACCAATTCTTTCACTAAGGTTAGCAGCCACCTATAGAAATCAAGAACAACATTTATAAGTTGTGAGCATCTTTGCTTCTCATCTAGGTGGCACACACTAAAAAAAACTAAACCCAAAATCAAATAAAAACTAAGACACTCCATAATTAAGCATCCTTAAAATCTGTTTGCAGAAAAAGAAAACTCAACTAAAATATCCATATTGTTGGCAAAAAAAAATAATAATAATAAAATAACCATATCTCTGTTCAGGGGTATGTTGGTGGGGATACTCCATTTCATTTAATTAGCACTTTCAAATCTTCTTTCATGCTCTTCTACTCTGCTTCTTCTCAGAGAATGCATTTATATATCACGTGCCTACATAATGGAATGAAGATAACAATAATAAAATTCGCATAGATAGGAAGAGAAAACAACAATTAGGAATGAACAAAGTGAATAATGGTACAACAATAACTAAACGTAGTCATGGAAGAAGCAAAACTATGTATCAGAAACATGATCTTAAAATTGAAACCCATAATTAAAAGTATAATAAGTTTATACCATTTGTTGCGTAGTACTTGTCTGAGAGAACTGAAAAATAAAGGTGCTTCCTTTTAGCAAAATGATTCAATTATATCATATGTATGTATGTATGTATGTATGTATGCATGCATGCAGTATGTGAGTGAAAATTAACAAGCTCATCACTCCGAGAGAATTAGCTCACTCCAGACTTAATTTGACCACAGCAAGATAGTCACGTAATGCATGCATATGCATGTAACCAAATCTCATCAATTCTTCATCTTTAGAGGGATTTGAATGGACCTCGCCGATTGTTTTGCTATTGTAAAACAAGATCACAATGCTACAGCTGTATGACATGGACAGGTTTAATTAGTTTACATTTTATATTTCAGTTTCATTATTTTTAATTATTATATAATAATTATTTAAAAAAAAAATTACAGTTGAAAGATTATTTTTATTACATATTTTGCTTCTTTCAAAATTAAGTAAAGAAGTTTTATAGAATATGATCTAGACCATTCAAATCAAATTTAGATAGGTTAGGTCATTCAAGCATTATTAAGCTGGTGGTTTAACGACAGCAAAGAATCTGATTCTATTGATCTATAGTTCGACCTTATACTGCCTTCGAGGAAAAATATACATGATACATGCACACAAAAGTAAAACCTTATACATAACTGATGACTATTTTACTTTCACTTTTCCTTTTTATTTTTTCTCTATTTCGTTTCTACATCACTGCTCACTAGATAGACTACTTTATTTACACAATTTACTCAAATTAAACAACTCAATAATTAAATTTTGAGCGGAAATTTCGGTCTGGCCGGACCTCTCTCTATAGTAACAGTTTTGAAAATCAAATCTTCAAGTTTTACTAGGCCCAGTTGATGTTGGAAAACTAAAAGTTTATGACGTTGTAAATCAATTTTTAATAAACCAAGAGATCAGACATCAATGCTATAAAATAAAATTAAAAAAAAAAGAAAAAAGACAACACATGCTTTGTAGCCGGCAAGCTTGGATACTCTCTTGCATACATTAATGTGAAGTCAAGTTTCTCAAGTAAGAGTAGAAATGCACTTTTCATACATACATACACACATAATTATTTGACTTCCTTAAAGGAAACAAATATGACATGCGCGTGCGCGTGCGCGTGCCCACACATACATAAGTGAAATTGTACATAAACTGGCCTTTTACATTCATTTTTTTCCCTTTTTCTTTCATTCCTTTTTTCTCATACTATATATGAAAAATACTTTATTTGCACAAGCTGAACTGAAAGTACGATTAACATTTACTCAAACACCACCATAAGTATTGAGAGGGAACTTCTGGAGTGGAGTAATAGTTAAGAAACTCAACGTAATCAAAGGGCTTAAATAGAAGAGGGTGTTCTTCATCCACCAGTTCCTCTGGTACTTTTATTATGTACCCACCTTTTGGCTTTGTAAACAGTGCTGCTGAGTATCTTGCCTCATTTCCTCATAACGTAATCGGTTGCGTTCATGTGCTCATCCAAGTACTTCTCAACTCCCAAACTTTCCAAAACCATCTTCCTTACGATTTGATCCAACTCTGATAGCTGCTCTGAGAAAGCTTGTACAGTTTTGCTGCCAAAATAATAACAAAGAGAAGGGCAAGAATATAAAAGATGAACTACACAAGTTGAGAAGAAAACTGAAAGTCGATTGACAAAACCTGAATAATACATAATGCATATGTGTATATGAACTTTTTTAACGCTTTATCAAATTCGATCTTCCTAATATCATCACAAGCGTGAATGAGGGCTCCTTCACGGGGAAAAAATGGTTACAGGAATACATGCCATCTAGTTTCATTGGAAAAAAGTAATAGAAAAAAGTTAAAAAATTGACAACAAATAGTTGAAGAGAAAAAGTGCGTGAGGCCTGAAACAAGGGTATCCTTCAGGCCACAAGGAATTTTCCAGGCTTCCTACGTTCTCAAGGACATTCGGGTCATCAATGCTTATGCTCTCATAAAGTGGGACAGCAGAGTATTGGCCACCATATCCACGAAAAAGCCTCTTGGACACGTACATCGTTGCTTGGTTTGAAGAGCGAGGGAGATCAAAGAGCTCTTTGACCACAACAATTAAGGACATGAGGAGGTCTAAAGGAACCTTATCAAACAAAGCCTCAAAGCAGCCATACTCTTGGGGTGCTTCGTGGTACTTGGTATTTCACTTCGTCCCACTTAGGGTTTTTGCTTTCCAGGTCAAGACTGTTGAAGTCAATGACTGGGAGCTTAAGAGTGGTTTCTGAGCCCATTTCCTTTCGTTGACCTCTCTACTTTGATTTTCAGAATTGAAGGGATGTGCTTACATATAGTTTAAGCTAGGTTTCAAGGTCTGTGTGTTCTTAGGAGTCCTGATCACGCCGTATAAATAATGTAGGTTTTGTGTGTGAAGAGTAAGGGAGGACACGGTATTATTATGAGAATCAAATATTCTCAGAATAATATATATTAAGACGTTTGGCCAATAAATATGGTACTATTAAAACTATAAAAACGGTGAATCTGATCGATAGTTGTATAAAAAAGTTTATAAAAATGGCCCATCAAAAGATTCCTTGAACCTGAAGCCTGTATGTAGACCAAGTTTAATATATTGTGACATTGAATAGCATATCGGATCTTTGGACAACTTTCAGGTTAAATAAAGACTAACTATCTTTGACAACTGGTTTCAAATTCATTGGTTGGACTATGGTTGAACCATTATTGCAAGGTGTGACTTAAATATGGTTAAATATCTTTTATGAAAAATTATATCTTTATATAATATTTTGCCTTACATAATATCAACACCATGATATCAACATGATATGAGGGACTCTTTTGAATAAAGTGGTGCAAGGTTTGAATCCTATTGTGCCTATTTTGGAAGTGATATTTTCCAGAAATATTCCTAAATAATCTATATATATATATATATTATAAATTGCAATCAAATAGCATGCATGGTACATTAGCTCTACGGTCAAGGCAAACAGGTTACTAGTTTGAGACTGAGATGGCCACGCTAATGCTATTATCATTAGAAGGACATTGGAATCATTTTCTAATTTTTGGTATTATTTTATGATAGAAATAAATAATTCTAATTATCTTGAAATTATCCATTCTCTACATTTGATTCATTTTCTAACTTTTGGTGTCTCTTTTTTCTTTTGTTATTCTTATTTTTTTTTCTTAATATACCAAACATATATTTAATGTCTATTCCCATTTTTTATCTCATTCTTATTTCCATTTTCATTCCATTTTTTAATCCATTAAAGCATTTTGCATACCAAATGGGGCCTGAAAGCTTTGGGAGATGCAGATCAGCCAGGTGGAATTAAAGAAGGTCATTATTGGAATATAGAGGGGGGATTGGAATGAAAAGAAAAAAAATCATAGCAAAAGCCAAATTACTGTAAGATTTGAAAAAAAAAAAAGAAAGAAAGAAAGAAAAAGCCAACCCAATGCTATTACCCAGAGCCTACTGCGCCCCCGCGCAAATCCATCCATTTTTATAGCCTTCTTTCCACATGTATACGAATGAAGATGTTGAGAGCAAGACATAAAAAGAAAAGAAAAGTTACCAGCATGAAAGTCTGCCACTTCGTTGTAGAAAATATGAACATTATGGTTGAAAATGGATGTTGAACAAAAAAAAAAAAGAAAATGAATAAAAAGGAAGTATAAGGGTTTTGAAAATGGATAAAATGGAATCATTAAATTTCGCACATTCAAATTTAAATTGGAAGAAAAGGAGAGAACTTGCTTACAAATTTCAAATTGCATGTGATGTGAGAGCTTCAGATCTGAGAGAGAGAGAGAGAGAGAGGGAGAGAGAGAGGGAGAGAAGAAGAAGAAGATGGAGGAGGAGGAGGAAAAATAACTTGCTCCAAATTTCACATTGCATGACTATGAGAAAGGAAAAGAGGCCAGAAAATGATAAGATAGAGGTGCGATGTAGTTACTAGAATGAGTTAGTTGTTAAATGGATGGACAGGGGGAGAACGTTCCGTGCGGGAGTTAGTGATTTTTTTTTTTCAAAAATGAAAAAAGCTTATGAATAAAAAATTATGTGTGATAAGCCACAAAATTGAAATTGAAATGACTAAAATATTATGATTTCAAATTTGTGAGAGGAGCCATAAGACTAAAATGGCTTAAAAAAGTTATGGCTTAAAAGTTTGGTTTATGATAATATATATTGAATATTCATATATATAGTGATTGTATAACATATTTATATGTCCATTTGTTACTGAATTTTGTCAATTCTCTGAATAATCTTACTATTTTAGTATCTCTTTATTCTTGGTCTGTGAATGAATGATGAAATAACGTTGTTAACAATGCTTATAAATTTTGTTGCTTTACTTTGACATCCATTGATCACCTTCACCTATCAATATATATATATATATATATACACTAGAATCTTATTTTAGTCTCTTGTAGAAATTATACGACTTCATTTTTTTAAATAATTTTATTTTCAATTTGTTTCCTTATAGAATTATTTTCTTAATTTAGTCCCATGCTTATGAATTTTTTTTTTAAATCGGTCTCTTGGAAGTAAAATCACTATAAATGATATGACCTCAATTTACTATAATTGAAATTAATTTTAATATCATAGAAGAAAATTATTTATAAGTATAAAAATGTTGCAAAAAATAACAATTTTATATTATTTAACTTGATTAATAAATATTATTATTCATAGTTGTGAAATGTTTTCGCGAAGCCGTGTAGGAATTCCTCGTCCAATCTCCAAGGTCCAGATAATGACATTGACAAATAAGGGAAAATGAAAAATAAGACCCGTTGAGCACCATAATAACGAGGGAAAATGACACTCAAGGACTCCCAAAAAAAGAAAGGAAAAAAATATATATATATATATATATATACACACATATTGAAGGATGTACTTAGATGAAAAAAAGGATTGTGATGCTAAAAAAAGCCTCAAGAGGAGATAAAGATATAAATTACAAATCCCTTATAAATCATGTGAGTCGAAGTTGTAAATTCTTGAAGAGTATTTGTAAATGATAGATGTAACACCTTATCTTCTCTTATCATTTTTTATGTATTATACCTCATATAAAGTCCATTTGAACCATTTTAAAAGTTTGAATCACATGAGAGATAAAAAAAATTTTTTTTATATGGTACTATACATTTGGTCACTCATTTTTTCAGTTGAACTTTGACAAATTATAACTAATTTTAGAAAAATCGTATAAAAGTTATTCAAGCATATAAAAATAGTTTAATTTTATAACTTTCTAGATTTTCTACCTTAACTTTGAAAATTCATAACTTTTCAAGTTTTCTATACTTAATCAATTTAGATACTCTTTAACTTTCTAGAAAACTTATTCTATCTATTTTCCAGGTATATAAAATTTTTCATATGTTATGTCTTATTTTGGACAGAAATACCCTTACCAAACTTTTAGCATATCAAATGAATACTTCTATGGCAATACTTGTCAAAATTATTTTCATACCATATTTACATTCATGTAACTTGTTCACACTTCATACTTAACATCTCAAAGCACTTAGATGAACATGTCCACATAAAGATACAGCTTCATAAATTCATACATAATATGATAAAGAAACAAAACATAATTCCAATTAACATTCTAATAATCACAATCCTTCTCCTAGCCCCGTCTTCCTTGAATCCTTGCCATGATTTGACCCTATCATGTTAGTGTTGGGATGATGAAATTATAGAAATCTCAGTGGCAATTGCATTCATACAATTATATCATTATATGTGCTTGAAAACATCATTTAAAACATTTTCATACATTTAATCATATAATATACCATATTGTCAATAAAAATTTCGACAGAGTTTCTCCATAGAAAACAAACATCCCAGACAAAGCCTTTACATTAAAATTAGCCAAAATCAATCACAAAATGTCGAAACAACAATATGGTAAACATTTATCGACATGGAATCATTCAAGGCAATATAAAAGGCAAGAATGTAAAATGCTACCTCAAGTATTTTCCTTTACTATATCACTTGGTTCCAATCTTTCCAAATACTTTCTTAAGCTATCCCAAACATAAATACAACATCAAACACTTACTAAATCATCTATTTCCATGAGCTACCTCATAAAAAACTATTAAAACCCTAAATTTTCATTTATCATATCTTTACCTTTCTTTTGAAAACTTTGCTTATCTTTAACTAATTCAAGCATAGGGAATTCATTTTTACCATTAGTTGCATGAAATTTCAACTCCTTCCCCACTTTTCTCCTTTGCCGAAACTGACATATCAAAGGGGAAAAGAAGAATTTCTTTGTAACTTGCTTCAAACTCATGAAATCATGCTTTCTTGCAACTTTCTCATGCTTCTTCTTAATTTCTTTCATGAAAACACTTCTCTTCCTCAATCCCTATGCTTGGCCGAAAATGAAACCTTAATAGGAGAGGGAGAAAACTCAACTTAACTAACTTATGCTAGTTAAACTTGTACTAGAAACCCTAGATAATCAAGAGGAGAAAGCTTACCTTGAAGCCTTAGTCTTTTTCTTCTTCTTTCTCCTTCTTCTTCTCCACAGCTTCTCTCTTCCTTCTTGGAGAAAATTCAACTCACTTCCTCTCTTTCCTCCTCTCTATATGTCGGCCAAAATGGGAGTATGCATACAAATATATAAAACTTCAATTTTCCATAGAAGAATGTCCAAGTGTCCACTTTAATTACATCACCCATGACATCATAATTAATAAAATATTGTTTCCCTCACATGCTCTAATTTTTGGCCAATAATAGGAGAGGGAGTGTCCTTAATACAGTATATTTTTCCTAATTCAGATATATTCTGCACTGGTTACTTTTTATTTAGACAGTTAAAGGTACTTTAATTATATTTTTTTACATTCTTAATTTCTTTATGTATACAAGAATAAACTAAATTGGGATATGTATTTAATTTAATTACTGTCCTAAACTATATTTATGTGAGACCCACATAATTTTCTTTTTTATTTTATCTATGTTTGTAGGGCTTATTGTACTTTTTCTTTTACAGTTAAATTTCTACTAAATTTTATAGTCTATTTCTTTCCAATTTTGATTCTTTTGGGCACAAATATTATTCCATTGGGTTCAACATGTTATAAGGTCCATTTTGATAGGTATATTGCTTATTTTTTAAATTGCCCCTAAAAGGACCAAATTGTAAATAATTTTTTCCTTAGAGATTATACTATAAATAATTTCTAATCAGGGACTAAATTACAAATACACTTTTTTAAGATCCAAGCATGTGAAATTGCCATTTTTATCTTCCTTTCATTTAAATAATGCGTGACATGCTATATCTATACATTTTAATGTATATTGTAATATTTTAGAAAATCGGGAATATATATTATAATAGACCCCATAGGTACATCCTATATAAACTATTAAAGATAATTAACTTGTAAATTATATATAACAAAATTGTAAATTATCAATGATCACTCGTATATATAAAAAAATAGGTAAGGATGTAAACATGAATCCTATCACTTACAAGTCCTCTTTAATAATTTACAATTCTGTTTCATATAATTTACAAATAATCCACATCAATTTATAAGTTTATAAGTAGTGCTATTATTTATAAGTTGTCCTCAATAATTTATCTATAAATGATCATTGGTCATTTACAACTATCTTCTCCTGAGCCATGCTAACTCACATTGGACCTCGTGCAACAAATCTCACTTCTAATTAATATTATTTTGTATCCTATATAATTTAAAATTAAAAATTATAAAATTTTAATGACAAAATCCACCTTTAATGGATTACATCACAAGCCCATAGCCCAATTTCTATTTTTATTAATAAAATAAGTTTGGATAAATAATAAATAGATGTTTGGTTCATCTTTTTACAAATTCAACCATAGTTTTTAACTAGACTTTTTGACACTGGTGTGTTTTGCTATCATAAACGTGACGTTTTAAAAAATGAAATGGGCCTTAAATGATGGTTTTCTTAACACACCCATAGACCACCTTTTCCTTTTAGAAAACCATCATTCAGATTATTATATTTTTTAATTAAAATAAATAATGATACATTCAGCATTAATTAGATAGTAGATGACCATTGTAACCCTCTTTTTTCTTTGGCCAGCATAAAACACACCAAGCCACTCTTTTTTCACTTCTTTTGCTTTTTCTTCTCTTGCCCATGTACTCTGTCATTGAGAAGGTCTAAAAACCCGGGCTCATAGTCCATTGATGCCTCCCTCATTCGGACTGTCGACTTCCTCCCTTCCTTCATCGGCGTGTGTATTGTGTTCCTTGTGACCACCGGCGTCATCTTGTTGGCTGTGCTTTTTGTTAGGCAGTCTCCTTTGTTCCTTGGACGACGTCATCGGCAGCTTCCAAAACATGCACCATCGACTTGTTAGATGATGATTCTAGTGAGTTCTCAATCTTTTCTTTTCAGATCTATGATTGTGTTGCTTGATCCATGTGTCCAGTGTCATCGCAACTCTGTTGCTCTGTATTTTTAGATCTGTGCTCCAAGGACATTGTTCAGCCGTGGTCATCGATTTCCCAAAGCCGCCGAGTATGAAACCAGAAACCCAAGAACATACTTTGCCGCCAGCGAATTCTCTTTGAGTCTCTCTTGCCTAGTACTGATTTTGATTCTTCATTGAGTCAATTGGATATTCTAGTGTAAAATTTTGATTTGTCTTCTACATTCTGAGTCTTATGTACTATTTCTGCTTCATGAACTTCTGATCTCTGGTTTTTGTGAATGAGTGTAACAATTATCATATGCATAATGGTTTCTACTACCGTTAACAGACAAGTAAACTGTGTTTAGATCCATTAATGTTGTTTCTAATTAACGATTTCCATCATTTTTCTTTTTTTGGTTTAAATCTACATTATATTTTTACAATGATGAGGGCGTTAATCAAAATTTTGGATAAATTGAAAATCGTTGAGCCATTCATTATTTATGTATTAGGCATGACATGAGTCTTTTATGTAACCGTATATAAGTCCATCTTATTTACTTCTTTTGGTGTTTAATCTTTGCTATTCTTGTTAATATCTAGCTCTGCAGCCTGAAAATTACTTTTGGTCAGGGACTATCTTTTGTTTCTTTTTTAATCTTTGTTGTAAAATTCTTGAGTCTTTTTTGTTCAAGCAAAAGTAAAATTAATTATTTCTATTTTCTATCAATATTTTTGAAGCACCATTGAACTAAGTTACTTTTTACCCTATTTTAGGTAAGTTGGCAATTTAGAGATTTTTGACATTGAACTGACCCTGAAGCTGCATGTGATTAATTAGACTATTTGAAAGTCAGTCGTAATGCATAATAATCCTTGTGTAGTTGAAGTTCTTACATTATTCGCTATTTGGATTAATTGTTGCCAACTTACTTTATTATGATGTAACAATAATCCATCTCATTCGTCTTGAATTAATCCACTCTTGAATTATCTAATGAACTTGAGAGCAAAGTCAGTATGAATGCCATCATCATATTCTTGAAATATCAGAACCGCAAGTGGCTAATAAAATGAATGTTTTGTCTCATTCTGTTTCACATGAAATCATCAGTAGTGTTTTCTATTCAAGCCTCTATAATTTGCTAGTGCTATAACTGGAAGATGGGTCTCTTGTGAATGAGTGTAATATTATAAGACCGCATGACCTTTCAAAAAGAGGTGGTGAAATGATTTATGACAGACACTATAACTACAAGTAATTCAATGTTGAGGTACAACTATTTTGTGGTATGCAAACTTGAATTTTTGTCATCTCAATCTCAAACGTGTTTAAAGAAATTAAAGTAAGTCTCGCGAGGCTAATGAATGTATTAATTGATTAGTTATATTGACCCTTCTCCATTATAGGAGTTTGATTGGCATAATTTGCCGTTGTATTTTCCATTTTTTTAAAGTAAGCTTCTAAAATTTGAAAAGGTTTTACTTTTGCACTTATCATCCTTGGTAATTTTGTCCTTCTGAATTGCTTCCAATTAAGGACCTTGGTTCTTGTGTGTCATTTCTTGATGTGTCATGATGTTCCAAGCTTGGTCATCATGTGTCATTTTCCCTTTGGAATATGGCAAAACCTTCTAAAGGTTTTGGTTTCATCTCTCCACTTGTTGAGATCAAGAAGACCCTTTTTTTCTAAAAAAAAAAATATGCAAGGAATGAAACGCGAAGTCCAATAAAATTAAAGGATTTGATGAGGCAAATGCCAATATTTATATATTTAAGCAGAACATTAAGAGAGAACTGTCAAGAAATCATATATGCTTAAACTTTAAGCCTTTAATTTATTCTTCTTTTATATGCTTAGAGCTCAACGTGCTCAGCCTGTTGCTACACTTTTCTATTGATTAATTCCATTAATGGTTTGTATATTGTGAATAAAATAATGAATTGATTGAAACATAGAATGGCAACAACTTGTCATAGTATATGCATAAGTTGAGTTCCAGAAATTTCAATTTCTTCCTTTTCTTTGTGTATAAAACTAGTTAAATTTGTAAAATGGAGTTTGACTGCTTTGTTTATATGCATATGCTATGTTGTCTAGGTATATGTCATCAAGATAATTCACCTATAGACTTGTATTTATTTCTTATCTCTTACATGTTGGAGTTTCTTAATGTAAATATTTTAATCTGTATCATCTAAGTATGATTTTTAAATTTGACTATATTGAAGTAAATTATTTTGATGATAAGGCCAAATTTATAACTATAAGCAACAGAGAAAAGAAAAAGATTACATGGGATCACTATTCAATTGAGTTGTTTATCAAATTATGCTTAGAACAATTTGGTAAGGATGAACGCATTGGAGGTAACTTGTCAAAGCATGGGTGGTAGGCAGTTATGGCCGCTTTCAATGAAAAAACAGGAAGAAATTTGACCAAGATGCAATTTAGAAACAAATGGGATAACCCTAAAAAAGAATGGTCTGCTTGATACAAGTTATTTGCTAATGAAACAGGTTTAGGATGGAGTCTAAAGTACAATATTTTTACTGCTCGAGATGATTGGTGGGTGAAGAAAGAACTGGTATGAAATAATAATGTAATGACATTTTCTACATATGTATTTTTCTGAAGTATATTAATTTAACTTCATTGTTTGCATGCATGCAAGAAAATCCACTATATAAGAGATATAGGCATAGTGGCTTCCTTTTTCCAAGGAGTTGACAGCGTTGTTCAAGGATTCCACGACATCTGGCATACATGCATGATCACCTAATTCAGGTATTATACCAATTGCCATGGAAGAAGATGATGATGTCTACCATCCAATCTTGGATAGTGTCGATGTTGAGGAAGGATTAGGTGATAGTGATAAAATCCTTGGTGGATGGCGTGCCAGTGAAAGTGGGGGACTTAGTTTAGACATGTAAAACATCAATTTAACTAGTTCTTACAGCATTGATCAAAGCTTAGGCAAAAGGAAGAGGGATGGATCTTATCATGGTAAGCAGAAGAAGAAATGTGCACCCTCACAGGAGATAGTTTTTGCAGTTAGTAGGATTACAAGTGCCTCCAAGAAGCGTACAAATATTATTGCACCACCCGGTACATCAATTGCAGAAGAAGTTACTGAAATTAAAAGAATCCTAGCTATTAGAAATGATAAAAATTGACTTCCTTGATGTGTTGAACTAATGTCATCATCTGATAGAGCCAGAGAAACCTATGTTGCAATGAAAGATGATGAGGAAACATCACTTTGTTGGCTAAGATATAAAGTTTATGAGACATAGACTATTATGTAGTCACTGTTGTGAATGACTATCATGTAGTGATCGTTGTACTTATGTAGCTTGGAGGTAGCTTATTGGTTTGTTTTGTGTTATGACTGTTGTGGATGACTATCATGTACTGCTTGTTCTAGTTATGTAGCTTAGAGGTTTCTATGCTTGCTTTTGTATTGTCACTGTTGTAGATGACTATTATGTACTTGTTGTAGTTATGCACCTTGAAGGTTTCTATGGTTTATTTTGTGTTGTGACTGTTTTATTATATTATCATGTACTGCTTGTTGTAGTTATTTAGCTACCACAAAGTTTATATAATGAACTTTGTGTTATGACTATTATATAGTAACTATTGTAATTACATATGACTCTTTTCCATGGAAGGATATCATTAATATGATGATTATATTTAAACTTTCAGGTTTGTTGCATGGACGATGCACGCTGGCGAGCTATTTTACACGATGATTTAACGGAAGATGAACAAGTCGCTGCATTAATTGGCCAGTATACGATAATGTATTTGTGTAAAGAATCGTGTATAACTAATGAATAGACAGGGCATTCGTGGGTCCAAGACGTTTTGCATGGTCATTCATCTTGATGTTATGAGATGTTCAGAATGGAAAATCAAGTATTTCATCAATTTTGCATTGAATTGGGAAATTATGGGATGAGAGAGACTGTATGTATGGGCATTCAAGAAATGGTTGTCATGTTCTTATATACTATTGGACATGGAGTGGGAAATAGGGCCATTCAAGAAAGGTTTCAACATTTGGGGGAAACAGCAAGTAGGAATTTTCATAAAGTGTTGAAAGTGTGCATTCACTTGTCACTAGAATACATCAAGCCACGAGATCCCAGGCTTCGTGAGGTTCATAGAAAAATTCAAAATCATTACCCATTTTTCATTGATGCTATAGGAGCTATTGATGATACTCATATCCCGAGTGTGGTGTCTTCCCGTGACCAAATCAAATTTGTTGGAAGAAAAGAAATTGCAACACAAAATGTGATAACAGTATGTGATTGGAACATGTGTTTTATTTTTGTTTTGGCTAGATGGGAGGGCACTGCACATGATACTTGTATATTCAGTCACTCTCTGACAATTGCCAACCTAAATTTCCCACATCCACCTCCAGGTTGGTTTTTTATACCCATGCATATTTAGTCTTATTTCTTCTTCTTCATTGACATCACAAATACATGACAATATTTTCATTGTTCATCAGGTAAATATTATTTGGTAAATTCTGGCTATCCAACGCCAACTAGATATCTTGGTCTACATAGATGTGAACGTTATCACCTTCCAGATTTTCAATTTTCATCTCATTTTGTGAACCCCAATGAAGTCTTCAATTATCACTATTCAAGTTTAAGGTGCACAATAGAAAGGACCTTTGAGGTTTGGAAGAATAGATTCACGATTTTAGGCAAAATGTCATACTAGCATTTTGACACACAAGTCCAAATTGTCTATGCAACAATGACTATACATAATTTCATTAGAAAGAAATCTATTACTGATTCTGATTTCTTACTTCATAAAGATGGCAACATAAGTGTTGACAATGATGATCACAATCATGATGATGAGGGTCCAAGCACATTTTCAGCTATAGCCTCTTCAACATTGATGGATAACATTCGTAACTCACTCAGAGGTCAAATAATACAGTACTTACAACAAAACTAGTCACGCCGAGTGTTTAAATATGTTTTTTTAAATTATGAATATTAGTGTTAACAATTTATAATTAATGTAGTGTATTTATTATATTACACCCTTTAGTTATTCAGAAAATTAGATTTTTTCACTTATATTTATTTCTGGTAATTAAAATTAACTACATTATTATTATGAAGCATACATCATTAAATTAGTTATATAATATTGTATTATAAAACTTATGTCCTTTTTAGTAATTATACATCTAAAAGTACTTTTAACTTTTATCATCCAAATATGTATCAATTTGGCAAACTTGCTTTTATAAAAAGAATATCCAAACATACTTCATCTTTACAAACTTATTTTTATCTGAACTTTATTTTTACAAATTTTATTTATCTTAACTTAATTTTACAAAATTGAGAACTAAACCGGCCTAAGAAATTGGTTGGTTTTATTTTGAATTTTAAATTAAAAAATGAATGGGTGGTTACTAAAATCATGGGCATTAGTGATGATGATGCATTAGTTGTTTCGGGAATTTTGATTGAAGACTGAACATTCTCTCTTCTCTCTCAAGTGCATTAACATAAGCCTCACTCAATAAGTAAGGGTAGGAAATTAAACTTCTTAAAAAATAAATAAATGACTCTTTCTTAATTAGCTAAAAATGTAAAACTTTTTGGAAGTTAGTCTTAATTCGGAAAGTTGTATTTTCCAAATAAAACCTGGGAAAGTTTCCAAATGTTTTATAATAATTTTTCAAAAAAATTCTTTTTTTTTTTAAATTATGAAATAAAAAAAGACATTTATGTTATTAATATTAAAATATAATATATTTATTTGAAAAATAATTTAAATTTCTCAAGAAACAAAAAAAATTAATCATATTATGCATCAACTTTCGGGAAATTAACTACCAAGCGACCCATAGTGTTATTTCCGAGTTTGTGATTCACGATTTCGTGTGGCCATTTCTTGGTGTTCACAAATTTGTTTGGGGAGCCGATTCCGTGCATGGCACGCACGGCGTACGCAGCCTTTTGTGAGAGGAAGGTTTTTTTTTTCTTTTTTTTAATAAATTATAAAAAAAAAGAGGGAGAAACAGTGATTTGTCTCAGACCACGCAATCCATGTGTGGATTTACGCCATGCATAGAAACAACACCCATTTATTTATCTTTTCATCATATACAACTAATCATCCACATCGTCCTCATTTATCTTATCATTATGTTTTTCTATCTCTGAAAGATTTTGGTGATTTAATTTAAATGACCTTTGGTGGTTCTCTGTTACTTTAAAATTTTATATTCTTCATTTATCATTATGCTACTCAACAAGTCTTTATTTATCATTTTTCCAATCAAAAATTATTTATCACAATTTTCATTAGGCCGTAATTTGAATTTTGTTCGGCCTAAACTTATATTGGGCTAAGCTCGAATATTTTATGGAAGTCCAATAAATTTTATAAAGCCCATTTACGAATGTTTTAGCCCTACAGATGTATTTAATATAATGAAAATTCTAGACGGTGAGACCATGTTAAGCAAGCATGAAATTAAAGGATGAGCAATAGGAAGAAACTTGCAGTGTGATAGCCATAAAGGAAGCATTAAAAAGAACATGGTCATGTTAGCTGGAGAACTGGAAACATCAAAAGTGATTGCTGAGAATATGGAGGACGATCAAGTGGCATGTGAAATTGGGGTTGGAAAATTGCCATCATCTCTATGCCTATAAATAGAGCCACAGGCAGCTAGCCAAAGAGAACGGACACCATCTGCTAGATAAACATTCAATCTATTTCAAAGCACTACTCTACATCTTCTGTTATGCATATGCGTTTATTTTCTTTAGCTTTAATTATTATTCTCCAATTTTATATTTATAATCTCATCTTAATTTTCTGATACTTGTATGTAGGGAAATTATGGAAAAGGACCCTAAAGATTCACAAATTGTGTGATTAGAGAAGTCAAGAGTTTAAATACTTTGATGTTAACACCTCTCACATGCCTGGTTGGCAAACAGAGTTACTTAAATTCAATTTAAATAATTGATTTTCAATAATCCATTTTCAAATTTTTTAAAAAATAATTATTTATTTTTTAAATATTAAAATTAAATGTATGATGTGATTTCAAGAAGAATATATATCCTACCAGGTCTATTCTGGTGGTAGAATATGTGATCAATGTCCATTGTCATCGTTCACTTTACTTTCAGAATTCAGAAGCTGCTCTTCTGGAACGCGAGTACAAGAAAGAAGTTTGGGTCCAAAGTTACCAGATTCTTCGATGCACACAAATTAAACTCACCTTCTACGGTCATGTTTGGTAAATCATAATTTCTAATCATTATTTTTTTTATCCAAATAAATTTATGATAAACTTCTCTATTTTTATTTAAATTTTATTTTTAAAATTATAATTATTTTAACATATTTTTTATAAAAAGATAATCCAAATAGGTATTACGTACCGTTTGATCTCTCCTAGGAAACACATTATGCTCTCCAAAGAACCATGTAGATGTTGACTATATGTCCTCTTGTGTTAATTTCGCCTTGGATTGAATTAAAATGCAGATGCCAACTCATTTTTACCTAAGTCATTGAACAACACATCATCCCTCTGTAAATTTCCTTACATAATCAGAGTAATGAGAAGTGTCCTTAAACTTTTTTTTTTTATTTAGTAAATACTTGAATAAAAAAATGTTATTAATTACTCCTTAGAAGGCATGATAAACTTCTGTATGAGCTTTTGTTTTTTAAGGCGTCTGTTATGAATCATTTTTTTCTTGTCTCACTGAGAAAATCACTTGGGCGAAGAAAAAAAAAATCGCAAACTATGCTTTCTTGACAAGTGGAAAGTCCTCGTTAGTATTTTATAAAAGAACACTCGTATGAAGACATTTCAATGGACTTCCCATACTCATGCAGTTGCGATGTGCAGTCAGAAACTATTTGAAATGATAATAAAAATTCATCATTCATTAATTAAACTCCGTCCTAATTATATTATCATTGAAGAATTATATATGTTTGTTATATATACTTTTAATTGAAAATTATCTACAAAGAAATAAGCCTAAAGGTAATGCAAGACCTGCTTTTGAAGAATAAGAAAGTGTTTGCACTTAATTCAACTGGGAAGAAGGTTGTATCAATTCAACTAATGCTTAATTCAACTTACTTGAAGAATTATATATGTTTTAAATTTGAGTTTAAGAAATGTAATCAAGTTAAATACTTGATGGTAAAATGTTCTACCCAAAAGCATCTTATTCGGCATGATCGGTTTAGTCTAGTCTCAATAAATCTTAAGTTAAAGTGGGATATGCTCATAGTGCACATGAAAAAATAAAAATGAAAAGAAACTGCTGAAACCATAATAAAAGACTAGACCGAATCAACTGGTTAAACTGTGAACCGTTACTTGGTCCTGTTCAGATAAAGAGAAGAACTAGCTAAGTTCAAAATCAATGGGAACTAATTGAAAATCGATCAAATCAATCATTAATTAAGTAGAACTAGTTGTGAATCGGTCAATTTTTTTTATTTTAAGATAAAATAACATTATTTTTAGTATTAAATAATATTATTTTATATATAAAATCATTTTCTATTATCATTATAATGTTGTATAAGTATTATCATGATATAAAATTATTAAAAATAATAATTTTACTTGAAAAATACTATAATAATAAATAATTAGTTAATTATTTTATATTTAAAATATGATTATAGATGAATAATAATTTATTTAAATTTTAATATTAAGTTATGAACCTTATTAATAATAATTTTTTATTTTTTTATATAATATATATATATATAATATTAAAAATATATTTAATTTTATTAATATTGGTTCAAATGCAGGGGGGAATTACTGTATAGGACCAAGATCTCCAATTTATTAAATTTTAGGACAAATAAATTATGAAATTAGCAAAAGAAACTTTGGGTCCTTAAAACAAATTAAATCAAAATCAACATTACTAAAATATCCTCGCCCAATTTTGCAACTTAATTGTTCTATTTTGCAACTTATGTTTCTAATTTTAACATGGAAAAATCAAATTTCAATTTTATAATCATCAAAGTGACTCTAAGAATTTACAACTTCTTCTTCTAATTTTGCAACATACGTTTCGAATTTTAACACGGAAGAATCAGATTTCAACTTTAAAAGCATCATAGTGGCTCCAGGAATTTTCAACTTCTTGTTCATACTTTGCAACTTCCGCAATTTAATTTTGCAACCTATATTTCAAATTTTAATACAGAAGAATCAAATTTTAACTTTATAATCATCAAAGTGACTTCAGGGATTTACAATTTCTTACTCATATTTTGTAACTTTATTGTTCTAATTTTGCAACTTATGTTTCCAATTTTAACATGAAAAAATCATATTTCAACTTTATAATCATCAAAGTGACTCCAGGGATTTGCAGCTTTTTCTTCCAATTTTGCAACTCCATTGTTTTGATTTTACAATTTATGTTTCTAATTTTAACACAGAAAAATTAGATTTCAACTTTATAATTATTAAAGTGGCTCAAGCGATTTGCAACCAATTTTGCACCTTTATTATTCTAATTTTACAACTAATATTTCAAACTTTAATATGGAAGAATTATATTTCAACTTTATAGTCATTAACTTCAGAGATTTGTAACTTTTTCTTATAATTTTGTAACTTCGTTATTCTAAATTTACAACTTATATTTCAAATTTCATTAAGGGTATTTTGATAATATTAAATTAAATTTAATTTTTTTTAAGTACCTTAGATCTCTTTTTCTAGTTTCACAATTTTTTTATTCTAAAATTTAATAAACCGGAGATTTTGATAGTGACTCTCATTAAATATACTTCAATCCTCAATTGAACTATTGAATTAACACTAGTTCTGAATAATGATGGGTCAGAATTTTTATGAATTGCAAGAACCGCCTCAGCCGGCCACTTTGCCTTACATGCCGTCCATGCACAAAGAAGTAGATTCGATACATACGTAAACCTCACTGACAAATGTTTCTCATGTTTTGCTTTGACCTTTGTCTCTGTCGCTTGACGGAATGTGCAAAGTCTTCATCTTGTTTGACTAATTAAACTATGTCTCTCCCCTAATACTCTCAAACTCCAACCTTTCTCTTCTCTTCTTGCCAAACTCTCCTCCTCAGCTTCAGCCATGGCTGACTCTTCTTTTGAAATCGACAACAACTCCTCAAGCCAACACTTCCACACACGACGCTACCCACCAACCCCATTGAGTTCTTCCAATACGTCTCGGTCTTTCACGGCGGCTTCGAGCTCTCAGGGCAAGCCTTATTCTCGACGGGGCCGCCAGAGCAGGACGCCGCCGATTTCCATTGCCTCCGACGACGACCATTCATGGCAGACGGAAGTTTCATGGCACTTTGAGCCCACTGGGTGGCAAGAGTACTGCAATAGAAACTTGGGCTCTGTGTTAACTCCATGGGCCTCAAGCCCAAACCCATGGGATCGGAGTCGGGTTTTCCGCCGGTCCGCCAAAGACTATTACCTTCCAAGACCGAGCGGGTTGTTCGGAGGAACCCGCTTCGCTGCGACCTCGGATTCTGAAACTTCGGGCTACGTCGTTCCGTCTGGGAGAGTCGAGCTTCAGAGCTATGTCGCTGAAGATAAAGGCGATCAGGATAGCAGGTCCTATAGTGAATTTTGGAAATTGGGGATCATCAAGGAAGGGATTATTGGTTCTAGAAAGACGAAGAAGAACAGTCCATTGGCGGAAGAAGACGAACTTAGTTTTACCTCTTGTAATATTGGTCTAGAACCAGATCTATCATATACGAAACATGATAGTTATGGTAATTATGGGCAAATAGTGCCATCACACAGAACCCATGGCGGCGGCGGCGGCGGCGGCGGGTATAGTCATGATGGGATCGACAAGGTTTCTGGGTTTGATGGAGATGGTGAGGAGGATATGGATTATGATGTTGTTGATGATGATGATGAGCCTCCAAAGTCATATGGGTTGTTCAGCTTGTTTCGGTACTCAACAAAGTGGGATATAGTGCTCGTCATTTTGGGTTGCTTGGGAGCTCTCATCAATGGAGGTTCACTTCCTGGGTATTCTTTTCTCTTTGGAAAAGTAGTCAATAAGATTTCTGACATCAATCACTCAAAAGACAGTGCTGAGAAAGCCCATATATTGAAGGAGATAGATACGGTACGCATTAATGTGTTTGTTTCATTGGGAAATCTCTCGCTTTTTAAATGGGACGAGAAATAGCGGTCAATTCAGATGGCGGGAGCTTTTACAACGGGAAAATAAATGAAGAGGTCAATTGCGTAAATTAATTTATTGGGAAAAAATACAATTAGTGGAAAATATTAGGGTCAGTAAGTGTAATTTTTTCCAAATTAAATATTTCCATATGAAGCCAAAGTTTGTGGGAAATAATTGTGCGCGCGCGGTTCATGAGATAGCACTTGAACTGTCTTCACATAATTTAAAAATTTGCATTGTCTAATATGAGGATACATAATTCTTTTTCTTGAAGTGTCCGTATTTCATGGGATAGCATCATTTATATACCTGTATTCATTCACTAGATGTATATATATATTTTTTAGTGCGATACATGGGAGAGATAATATAGTTTTTTCTAAATTTGTACTCATATTTTTAACATTTAAATCCTATTAAAATGTTAAGAGAAGTATTGTAAGATTAAAAAATAAAGTTGCATGAAACCCAATAAAATGTGTGGAGAAAATTGAGAAAATTAAAAAAAAAAAATTGCATTGAGAATTGAGCTAGAGAAGTCACACTATTCATATATTGTGAATAATGTAACACCTTATAGATGTTACGTTTTATATTGAAATTGAATTTAATACATTTAATGAACTGATTCATTCATTCTTATTTACTCTTATTCTCTTTCTCTTCTGACTATCATTTTTCAGATATGCATATACATGACCGTGTTAGCTGCAGTGGTGATGGTTGGAGCATATTTGGGTAAGGAGATTAAGACATTAATTATATTTTTTCTTTTTTTTCTTCTGTTTTTTTTTTCCCCAATGGATAGCCTAGAATTCTTTGAGCATTGAGGTGTCTGTGCATGGATCACTAAAATTGGCAGAGGTCACATGTTGGAGGTTGATAGGGGAGCGATCTGCTCAAAGAATAAGAAGTATGTATCTAAGAGCAGTTCTTCGTCAGGACATTAGCTTTTTCGATACAGAGATCAGCACTGCTGATATTATGCATGGGATTGCAAGTGATGTTGCACAAATTCAAGAAGTTGTGGGAGATAAGGTCATCCTTTATCTTCTTGCTTATTCTGCTGCCTATGCTATTGTCAAAATGTCAATATATAATCAAACATCATAATATTACTCCATACTGAACATGGGTTTGGTAATAACGAGGTAAATGATGTAAATGACATTGAAAGTTTAGGGAGAAAATTAAAAGAAAAAAATCAATATAAAATTCAAAATTTATAGCAGGTCGAACTATTTGTAAACTATGAATAGTGTAATTCATCTCAAATATTGCCTGGATGTATCACCCATTGCCTAAATGTATGTACATTGGTTTTACCTAAGAATCCCTCTGCTAAATACTTGAGAAAATTCTCATTTAGATCCATTTTATGAAAAGTTTGTAGACTGAGTCAATTGTGAATAGATAAACGATTTATATCTCTAATCAAGATGATTTGATCTATTGATTTTTTGTATACTGAATCTAACTAATGATTCCTGCTAATCAAGTTTCATACTTTATCATAGAGATCTAAGCTGAAAACTTCTTTACCATATTCATATGCCGTTGACATTAGTCTTTTAGAAGCATTTGAATCTTTTTGCCTTCGCAGATGGCTCACTTCATTCATCATCTATGCACGTTCATAACTGGGTATATAGTTGGGTTTACAAGGTCATGGAAAATCGCTCTGGCGGTCCTTGCAGTCACCCCGGTAACCATGTTCTGTGGTTTAGCTTACAAGGGCATTTATGGTGGTTTATCAGCAAAAGAGGAAGTAAGAGCCAAAAAGGAAAGACTTGTTGAGAGTAGCATTCATTAATTTTTCTGCCGTGTAATGAATTTTTGCTGACTCTTTTTCTTTCTGATTTTTGTTAAAGGCTTCTTACAGGAAAGCTGGTAGCATTGCAGAGCAGGCCATCAGTTCTATTAGGACAGTTTTTTCTTTTGTTGCTGAAAGCCAGATGGCTACAAAATATTCTGAGCAGCTGAAAAATTCAGTCCCAGTTGGGGCAAAAATTGGTTTTGCTAAGGGTGCAGGCATGGGAGTCATCTATTTAGTAACCTACTCCACATGGGCCTTGGCTTTCTGGTATGGCTCTATCTTAATTGCCAAACGAGAGACTGATGGAGGCCATGCCATTGCCTGTTTCTTTGGTGTCATGGTAGGGGGAAGGTGCAATCTCTCACACTCTCTCTCACATGTGAATTATGCATCTGTTTGACTCTTTTTTTTAAAAAAAAGAAAAACTTCTTTATGTTTAAAAAAATATAGTCCCTAAAAAATCATTATAATGAAGAAGCCGTCAACGTTGGTTGAATCATCTAATCTAAATCACTTTTATCTGCATAAGTAATGTTTGGATTGTCTTTTAAAGAAATACTTTTTACCACTAAATTATTGAAATTGACTTAACTAGAAGAATGCCAGTTGGATAATAATTGCATTTTCAATATTAAGCACGGGTGATTTTGTCCCAAAAAATTAATATTTGCTTCTGATCCTGTTTCAAAAGGTAAGCTCTACTCTCTTGCTCTTCAAGTTGATGTCCGCTTCGATTGTCTCATTGCATGTCTAATTTTGCTCTCAAAAGTGCAAAGAAAATAAAAGATACTATTTTCCATGATTAAGAGAACTGTGGACTGATAGGCTAATGAACTGGTCAAATTTGGACAAGAACCAGTTTGGACTGGACAATTTTCACCTTAAACTTGGTGAGGAACCTGTAATTGAACTGATTTGGAGTTTAATTTTGAATGTAATTGCAAAATTGGAGTGTCGGAGATTCAAAACTGTAGCATAGTTGAAGCCTTCTGCGTGCCATACCGTGCTACAAGGTTACTTCTTTGTGATAATTAAAGTCGGGATGTTTCTTTGCTACTGGGTTACTAAACTACTATATATGTAAACGTTTTAACTTAAAATTACACACAGTATTTATAACTATATTTATCAATTTTTTTTAATAAAAATATTTAAAAAATATATGTAAAATAAATTATGTTACCTTATTCAACCACAATCTGGTCAGTAAACTGCGAGTTAGTCTCTTCTCTGGTTTAATAATTGGTCTGATTTTTTAAATGTTGCTATTTTCTTAAATTTGCAGAGGCTTGGCATTGGCACTGTCATATTTTGCACAGTTTGCCCAAGGCATTGTTGCAGCTAGCCGAGTATTCGAAATTATAGAGAGAGTCCCTGAGATTGATCCCTACAACCCTGAGGGAAGGAGGCTTTCTAGTGTTCTTGGACGGATTGAGTTCAAAAGTGTTATTTTTGCATACCCATCTCGTCCTGATGCTCTAATCCTTAATTCCCTTAAACTGGTGATTCCTTCTTTAAAAACTACTGCACTGGTTGGTGCCAGTGGAGGAGGCAAGTCCACTATTTTTGCTCTCATAGAGAGGTTTTATGACCCTATTGAAGGTAAAACATATATCAGAATAACAATTTGATGATATTTTAAGAACCTTGAAAATCTGAGGGCAAATGGATTGTACTTTTGGCTTCATTGTGTTTCAAATATCTATGCAGGGATAATAACCTTAGATGGTCATGATTTGAGGACACTGCAAGTCAAATGGCTAAGAGATCAAATAGGAATGGTGGGTCAGGAGCCAATCCTCTTTGCCACAACCATTCTGGAAAATGTGATGATGGGGAAGGACAATGCCACCAAAAAGGAGGCAATTGCTGCTTGCATTGCGGCTGATGCTCATAACTTCATCTCTGGCCTACCCCTAGGCTATGACACTCAGGTTCAGTAATCCCTTTAGATATTTGACAAATATTATCAGATAAACCCGGGCTGTGACTCAATTCTAAAATTAACAGGTTGAACAACAAACAAAATTAGGCTGCAATTGGAGAATTTTCTGTACCCATCAAGAAAAACTCTGCAGTTCGTTAAACAAGATGGATATTCTTTGTGTCTTTCAATTTATAAAATCATGTAAATAACATTTACAAGTAGACTTACATGCCCGATGATTTATGTCTTAATGGTTTAGCACTTGGCTAAAATGTACCACTTTTGGCAGGTTGGAGCCAAGGGAACCCAACTGTCAGGGGGTCAAAAGCAGCGAATTGCATTGGCTCGAGCTATGATCAAAGATCCTAAAATCCTTCTTTTGGATGAACCTACCAGTGCTCTTGACGCTGAGTCGGAGTCTGTAGTCCAACAGGCTATTGACAAAATTTCTGCTGGCCGAACAACCATTGTCATAGCTCACAGGATAGCAACAGTAAAGAATGCTCATACAATTGTGGTTCTTGAAAATGGTTCTGTGACTGAGATTGGTGACCATCGCCAGCTTATGGGAAAAGCAGGTGCATACTATAACCTTGTCATGCTTGCTACGGAAGCCACCACAAAACCTGGGTCTCAAGAAAATAGCATACAAAAGGCCGTTGATTTTTCCATCTATAAGAAGTCAGTTCCTGATATATCAAGATCAAGAAATGCAGTAGACATCTCAAGGTCCAAGTTCATAAAATCCATGCAAGATGAAAAACAAGCAGACATGGAAGATGAGCAACAGAAAAAGCCCAGAAATTTTAAACTTTCTGAGATATGGAAACTGCAGAAACCAGAGTTTGTGACGCTGTTTTCTGGATTTCTAATGGGTATGCTTGCTGGTGCTTTTCTCTCCCTTTTTCCATTGATTTTAGGCCTAGCCCTTGAAGTATACTTTAAAACGGACACTACAACGATGAAAAGAGATATTTCCCGTCTTTGTTTAATACTTGTTGGGCTTGGGTTTGGTTGCATAATCTCGTTGACAGGGCAACAAGGTTTGTGTGGTTGGGCTGGAACAAAGCTCACAATGAGGGTTAGAGACCTTCTGTTTGAATCCATGCTAAAACAAGAACCAGGGTGGTTTGATTTTGAAGACAATTCCGCTGGCGTGCTAGTGTCAAGGCTATCTATTGACTGTATTAGTTTTCGATCAGCATTTGGTGATCGATTATCAGTCCTTCTAATGGGGTTGAGCTCAGCTGCTATTGGACTTGGTGTGTGCTTTGGATTTAATTATAGAATAACTCTTTTGGCTGCTGCTCTAACTCCTTTCACTCTTGGTGCAAACTATCTAAACTTGATCATAAACCTTGGACCACAAGTTAACAATGATTCCTTTGCCAGAGCTAGCAACATTGCTTCTAGTGCAGCTTCAAACATAAGAACAACAATTGCATTCTCTGCCCAAGCACAGTTAGTCAAATCCTTTGATGGAGCCTTATCAGAACCTAGGAAAAAATCAGTAAAAAGGTCACAGATTCTTGGTCTAACGCTTGGTTTCTTCGAAGGTGCCATGTATGGAGCATACACCTTAACTCTTTGGTTTGGTTCCCTCCTTGTAAAACAAGGTGAAGCAAAGTTTGGGGACGTATACAAGATTTTTCTCATCCTTGTTTTGAGCTCATTTTCTGTGGGACAGCTAGCTGGTTTAGCACCAGATACTTCTATGGCAGCTACAGCAATTCCAGCTGTTCTAGATATCATTCACCGTATACCATTGATAGGGAACGATAAGATGAAAGGTAAGAAACTAGAAAGATCAAAGCCATTGGAGCTAGAATTCAAAACGGTGACATTTGCGTACCCATCTAGGCCTACAGTGATAGTGTTGAGGAATTTCAATTTAAAAGTCAAAGGTGGAAGCACGGTTGCCTTAGTAGGGGCAAGTGGATCAGGAAAATCAACAGTCATATGGTTGATACAGAGGTTCTATGATCCAAATCATGGGCAGGTGATGATGGGTGGGGTGGATGTGAAAGAACTTGATGTGAAATGGTTGAGGAGGCAGACAGCTTTGGTGGGTCAAGAACCTGCACTTTTTGCTGGTAGTATAAGGGAGAATATTGCCTTTGGAGACCCAGAAGCTTCATGGGCTGAAATTGAAGTGGCAGCAGAGGAAGCTTACATTCACAAATTCATAAGTAGCCTCCCTCAAGGTTATGAAACTCAGGTATACTCCTGACTGATAGGCAACCTCCATTTTCCGCATTAACTTGGAGTAAGTTATAGCCCATCATTCTTTAGAAGTTAAATTATAATCTAATTTTACTTGTTTGGTTTTGTTTGACATTAGTTTGTCCTCTTTCATGGTTTAGTGTGTCATTCAACATTATTGTTGAGATTATGTTGATATTTGGAAATTGCAACTTTCAGCTTAGTCCAAACAACAACTTCAATAAGCCATAAAATTGTTAATGATACAAGTGAAATAGACTTTATACAATGAAATATTTTAATCATAGTGTGTCATTAAACCATTTGTAAAGCAAACTTTTAACAAAGAAACCATCCATTATATTTTGAACGAAATACAACAAGGGTATTAATTGATAACATGACAAATCAAAAAGAAATTGAATGACAGACTTTAAACTACAAGAATGCAAGCTAATTATAAACCAAATCACATAGGAATAAACTATAAATTAACCCTATTAAAAATGGCGCATAAATTGATAAAAAATTCTGATCATTTTACACTTTTCTCTTGAACTCTTCCTACACAAGGTTGGTGAAAGTGGGGTCCAGCTATCAGGTGGTCAAAAACAGAGGTTAGCAATAGCAAGGGCCATATTGAAGAAATCAAGGGTTCTGCTACTTGATGAAGCAAGCAGTGCCTTAGACTTGGAATCAGAGAAGCATGTCCAGGAAGCACTAAAGAATGTTACAAAAGATGCAACAACCGTAATAGTAGCCCACCGTCTTTCTACAATCAGAGATGCTGATAGCATCGCAGTGGTAAGAGAAGGGACAGTAGCTGAATATGGAAGCCATGGAACTCTGCTAGCTTCCCATCCCAAGGGTTTGTATGCTACCCTGATTCGTTCTGAAACTGAAGCCCATGCCTTTTCTGGGTTTCAATGATCTTTCCCTGTAATATTGTTCTGAGCATAGCTATGCGCACAAAGGCACCCATTGGGGTAATATCATTTGAATACGGATTGATAAAGCCCACTTCACTGTGTTGTGGGTGGATGTTTCTTTATTGAAAAAACCTTTCTTCTTGGATCCTCAATAATAATGTGACATGTAGATATTTTTCTGATAATTCAAGTAGTATATGGTTATTTCTTTCGGAGAAGTTCATTTACATGTTATGTGTTGGACGGATCAATAAAAGCTTCAAAGAACTTTACTAAGTTTAGTTTTTTGTTTATTCTTATATCAAATGGCCACATGGGAAGAGAAGACATTTTTATACCACATTTAACAATACTAGCGCATTTCAAAGGTGAATTGTAACATGCCGAGAAAAGTTGCAAAGGAAGATTTTGAAAGGAACTTCACTTGGGATGCCAAGTGATTTATAAATGATAGAGCCGGTAAAATGGACCGGGTCTGATAGGCCAACCCGAATACCCGATAAAATGGACGGGTCGGACTTTAAAATTAGAAATCTTAAGGGAAAACGGGTTTTTTGGGCTCGGCCCATTTAGGCCCGGACCGATGGACCTGTTTTCCCTTTTTATTATTTAAAATATTAAAAAATATACTATTTTATTAATTAATGATGTGTAAATTGTAAAATTTAAATATTATGTTGATTTTTTGTGAATGATAGTGATAATTAGTTGTATTTATTTAAAAAATTATATGAAAAAACTTCTAAAAAAATATGAAAAATATTTTTTAAAAATATAAAGGCACGCGGACCCATGCCATATGGGCTCGGGCTTTACAAGCCAAACCCGTTTAGTAATTCGGGCTTTTTGGCCAGACCCGAAACGGGTCGACCCGGATTGACAGCTCTAATAAATGGACACACGCATGTCACATTTGAATTTCAAAAAATGCTCATCTTTCATTAGTTAATTATATGTTTGGTTTTTAATTTATTATATGTATATCTTTCTATTTAAAGGTTTCTTTACTTCTATTTATGTCTAATAATATCACGAAAGCTTGCATGAAATTTTCAATGTTCATATTTTTTTTTTTTGCCCAGAAGGAATCAATTATATTAAGCTAAAGCCACTCATCAACTTTGAGAGTTGAGTTGTGACATCAATCTTTTAATGTTTCGGAGTTTTAACATTTTCCCTAAAGCTAATACGAAAAGACAACTAAAAATAACAATTGGAGACAAAAAATTTAAATTAAATATAGTAAAGGATCTTACAGTTTTTTCAGTAGTAAATACAGAATAAAGCAGTAATAAATTTGTAATATTCAATAGTAAAAAAAATTGTAAGATCCTTTACTGTATTTAATTTAAATTTTTGGTCATCAACTGTCATTTCTCAAAAAAAAAAAAGATAAAACAAAAGAAAGGGCACGTGAATTTAGATATAGCTATTATAGATCTAGCTTTTTAAATGGAAAAAAGACACTTTGAGATCCTCTAATAAGAATATTATTAAATTAAGACTTATAAAAATCGAAATTCTTAAAAAGGACTTAGGTCCTCATAGGTAATAAAAAAAACCTTTTTTACTAAAATACCCCTTCCCCTTTCCCCCTTCCCCCTTTCCTCCCAACCTTACCGCCTCCGGCGTTGGCGACATCGCTAGAGGTTCAATCATCGACGATGTCGCCAAAGGTTTGGTCATCAGAGGTCTGATAGCCAAAGCTCTGGTCACTAATGACAATGCTGGTACAGTAAAATATTTTCACCTAAAAATTAAGTTATGACTACTTGGAAATTTAGTTATTTCCACTTGGTAAGTTAGTTATTGCCAGTTGGAAATTTAGTTATTCTCACTTGAAAAATTTGTTATCCACACTTGGAAATTTAGTTATCTCTACTTGAAAATTTAGTTATCTCCACTTGAAAAATTAATTATCGCCAATTGAAAATTTAGTTATTCCCACTTGGAAAATTTGTGATCCACACCTGAAATTTAGTCAACTAGCGGTAATTAATTTCCCAAGTTAGAATAACTAAATTTCCAACTAGCGATAACTAATTTCCCAAATGGGAATAATTAAATTTTTAAGTGGAGATAACTAAATTTTTAAGTGTGGATAACAAATTTCTCAAGTGAGAATAACTAAATTTTTAACTGGCGATAACTAATTTTCCAAGTGGAGATAACTAAATTTTCAAGTAGATATAACTAAATTTCCAAGTGTAGATAACAAATTTTTCAAGTGGGAATAACTAAATTTCTAACTGAAGATAACTAAATTTCCAAGTGTGGGTAGCAAATTTTCCAAGTGGAAATAACTAAATTCCCAAGTGGGGATAACTAAATTTTCAACTGGCGATAACTAATTTTCTAAGTAAAGATAATTAAATTTCTAAGTGGCCATAACTTAATTTCCAGGTGAAAATATTTCACTGTTCCAGCACTATCACCGGATCTAGCGACTGGATCTCCAATGACCAGACCTCCAACAATGACGCCGGTGATTGGACCTCCGGCAATGCTCCCGACGTCGGTGACGGTGAGGTTGGGAGGAAAGGGGGAAAGGGGAAGGGATATTTTAGTAAAAGAGTTTATTTTTTTATTACCTATAAAGATCTAGATCATTTTCAAAAATTTTAATTTTTATAGGTCTTAATTTATCAATATTCTTATTCAAAAATTTCAAAGTGACTTTTTTCCTTTTCAAATTGCTAAATTCATCGGTACAGGGGCAGCCCATGAACCCAATATGTAATTTAATCATGTGCGACTGTAGGTTGGTGAGGGTGGCAAGGACTAATTTGAATGCGGATTGCGTCATCCAGACCAACCCCTTCGGGAGCAATTACATGGGCATAATTTTTTTTTTGGGGCACCGTCTACCTTAGCTATTCCGTTTCTATCTGCTCACCTTTTGTTTTTTTTTTATTAAAGATATCTTTAACTTCGAGTTAAAAATTAATCCTTTTTAAGATGTAAAAATTACGAAATCGGGATATGCTCGTCAAAAAACTAATTGGATCCATTATTATTACTTTAAGTTGTTAGTTTACACATGGCAGTGTTGCACCAAATAGGAAGCTAACTCACTCACATTTTATTAAGGGAGGACTGGATCATAAGGGTATTATACACCAAATACACATTTTATTTAGTGTATTGTTTAATTTTAATATTTATTTTTATTTCAAAATAAATAAAAATATAACTAACAACTTAAAGTAGTAATAATAATAATTTAAACTTGAAAATAAACAACAAAATATAATATTTTAGCATCTTACTGCAAGCATGGGGAATAGCGTGTATGGAGGGGACATCTTAAACACAAGTATATAGGGATTTGCATCCACAGCATCAAGTCGGACTTTGAACCTCCGCTACGCCTTCTCTAATATCCCCCACATCCCCTTTTTATTAGGGCTCAAAACAAGTGGGGATTCACTTTTTTTTTTTTTAAGTTTATATAAATTTTGGTTTGTGAGAGCAATAAAAGAGCATTAAGAAAAGGGATAGCAAACACATTGCTTTCCATCAAGTTTGGATCTCTTGAAATGTACTTTATCTGATGAAGTGAAGGAGATAGATAAAAAATAATGGATCACACTTCTGACAATAAATCTCACAAAAATAGATTCCACTCCTAAATGAAGTATATTTTAAGAGATTCAAATTAACATCTCAATGGCACTATATTGAAGAAAAGGACATGGGAATATCCTTACCTTTCCCAATGTTCACAGTGCCTCTAACTTGAAACGAAATTTGACCTAATTCAGCCCTATCAACCCCCTGATTATAATAATATTCATTATATTGCACAGAGGGTTGGACCTAAACATGAATCTGATTTGCCCCTGGTTTGGTTCTCAATCAAAATGCTTCAGAGCTGTCATAGAATGCCCTTATTGTCTCCATTTTAATATCTTGAATGTCTGGCAATATTTAAGATACTGGTGTTTTTAAGTATATTAACATTTAAAGTCTCATGTTATTTAAGATGTTAAAATATTATGTTCTCACATTAACAAAAAAAATCACGGATTTCACATTAGACAACTTTTGTTTTTATTAGCTAGTACAAAATATCATTTATAGTATTTTCATAACAATTTCAATGATCATACAAAACTTGAAAAATCTTATAAATATTATTATATTTTATGTCTAAATATTATTTATTTATATATTTTCATTCATCCCCATCAAAAGGTAAACTCAAATATCAACTCATAGTAATGCCTAAATGAAAAAAACTCTCACATGGGAGTATCTTCTCTTGTTTTCAAGCCAAGAGAATCTGGTGGTTACGTGCCTCCTATGCAAAGCTTTTAGACATTCTTTGGTTAATCCACCAGCTAAGCAATATAAAGATACTCTGTTTGGAATCCTTCTGGGTTTTACATTTCTCTTTGCCCTTTATTCTTATTCTATCAGGTAACATATTTTATTCGTTTCATCTGTACATTGAGTTATTTTCCATTCAGTTTTCTATTTTATACCAGATGAAATCTTTCTGCATAATTTTCATATTATGGAGATTCCACAGCACGAACGAAGAAAGCCATATTGATTGGGTTTTTAGCTTACATCAGCTTTGGATTGGTCAATTTATAGCACAATCTGCCAACATATAATATTGTTAATATGATATTTAGTTTACTGTCTTCAACATGAGGGACTTAGAGCATGACATGTAAATAAGTTCTGTTAAAGAAATCAATGATATTATATTGTGAGAAATGTCTGCTTGTTACAATTCTCGTGAGAAGTCTAAAAATAAGAAAGTACAACTAAATCTTATCTCATTTTCTTCAATATCCCATACGTGCATTTTTACAAACATCTCATGAACAATAATACGTCAAAGAATAGTGAGAGTTTTGAACAAAGGAAGGAAAGTTAAAGAAGAAGAGGAATGGCCTCCCTCACTCCTGGTGTTCTTCTGAAGCTTCTCAAAACTATTAACTCCGATGTGAGAGTTCTCGGGGAACACCGATCAGTCCTTCTGCAGGTGATCAGTATTGTGCCTGCCATAACTGGGTCTGAATTATGGCCTAACCAAGGTTTCTTCATAAAAGTCTCTGACTCTTCTCATTCAACCTTTGCCTCACTCTCAAAGGAAGACAATGAGCTAATTCTGAACAATAAGTTGCAGCTTGGGCAGTTCTTCTATGTGGAAAAAATGGAGGCAGGAGCACAAGTTCCTGTTCTTGTAGGGGTTAGACCAGTTCCAGGGAGGCACCCTTTTGTGGGAGATCCTAAGGATTTAATGCAGATTTTAGAGCCAAAAGAGGGTACAGTTCAAACTGAAAATGAAGGTGCCCTGAAAGAGAGTCCAAGTCCTAGGCAAAAGAAGATTGTTCTCAAGGAGGAAAAGGCAGGAGTTGGATCCAGGTATATGCAGAGTGTTTCAACATCAATGAAGATAAGTGGACCATATGGTAATGGAGGAAGCAAAGGCAATGATTCAGAAAATGGAAGAGGTACAAATGTTGGGCCAGCTAAAAGGAAACAGCTAGAGATTAAAGGTAAGGTAAGATCGTTGCCTTTGATTTGAATTCTGATGACAGAACAGTACATGGATTTAGAACTTGAACATTCTTCCTGTCGGTAGAATCTTTCATGCCCTCACACACACGCATGTATAAAAATTTCGTGTTCCTGGGTTGTACATACAAGCAACAATCTAGATTTGGTCCTTATGGGCAAGATGTAGACTATTACATGCATACATACTTCTTGTACACAATTTTCTCTACGTAAACTGTAGACATAGAATTTACTGTTCATTTTATGTATATTTTTCACCTCCAAACATTGTCCCTAAACTGTAAAGAATTTGATGGAAATTAGTAAATAAACTAGTAAAGAATTTCAAAAATAGAATATTAACAATAACTCTTTGCAGTAGAATTTGAAGGAAATAACCAAACTTATGCTGAGGTTAATCTATAGCAATGAAGTGAAAGTGATTGGTTTAAGCATTGCAGGTGCCCGCAGTGATTCACACACGTAATCGACCTGAAGAACTTTCAGCAAAGCAAGAGACTACTCAATGTAACATTCAGGAGGCTACTATAGTGCCTTCTAAGGGCAGTTCTTCAAAAAGCAGTTCTACCAAACAGGAAAATTTGGACTTGAACTTTTTATCTAGTAGTAAAGATAAAAGTTATGCCTCAGAGACAATTCCATGGTCCTCTTTGCCTCGCAACCTCTTGAAGCCTGGAAAGGTGGATTGCAACCTGATCCTTTATTATATCTTTTGATTGAGGAGAATGGAAGAGAAGGAAAGGGAATGAATTATCTCTTTTGATTGAAATGTAAATCAAACTTTTCCTTTTGTTCTCTTGTCTTCTCCATTATCCTCAGTCCAAAACTTAATTTTAGTCTTGTAGTAACCAATTGAACCAAATTTCAACTTATCTTCGACTTGTTACTAACTAGTGCTGTATAAATGCTGCAACGACATATTCACATGACCTTTTATTTTCTTTGCATTTTTATAAACTCATTTCTTGTTCTTTATAACCTTCTTGTCAATTCACAAGGGAATGCTTAGAAGGAGACATTTAGCTTCTATGGTTGCGGTTGAAGCACAAAGAGAAGCATCCGCAGCAGCAACCCTCGTCAGGTGCCTAAGGTATTTTGAGCTTTTGATCTAAATTGGGCAAATTAAGGGTATGTTTGGGTTCAGTAGAATGGATAAGAAGAGAAGGTATAGATTTAGCCATTCATGGAAGCAACAAACTCAGTATCAGTTATTGGAGAGGGGAAACAAAGTGGGTTCATGATTCTTTTTGCCATTTTTTTTTAGTTTATGATGGTATTTATACATGGATATCCTAGTTTTTTCTAGAATCTGTAAACCTACACATTAAAAAAAATGAATATCCATATATAACACTGAAATTAAACACCACCATACTTATCTTCTCCTTGTTTCTTTTTCAGTATGTTCGCCACTCTCTGCTCTTCTGCAGCATCAGAGAATCCCCATCCCACTCTGAACAAGTTCTTTGCCCTCCAACAACTGATGGACCAGAGAATTGCCACAACCAAATTAAAAGATAAATCACTTGAGTCATACAATTTCCCATCTCATGCAAAAGCAGACAAATGTGGCAGAAAAACAAGCTTAATCCCTGGTAAAAACACCACATCAAAGTCTCCAAAACCTGTAATAGGACTCTCAGTGTCTGAGAAACTAGAATGGGCCAAAGGGGATTGTCTAAAAGAGACCTCGGAGTTGAGACAAATCCTCATAAAAGAGACAAGATCATGGTTTTTGAAGTACTTGGAAAAGACATTGGATGCTGGGTTTTCTCCCTCGGGAAACCAAGAGAAAAGGGATAGGGTCAGTAAGGACATTGCTCTCACATTATCAAACCTCAAGAATGCAAAGGAGTGGTTGGAAAAGCTGAGAAGCACTGAATCAGAGAGTGAAGAGATGGTGGAGACTGTTGAGAGATTGAAGCAGAAGGTTTACTCCTGCTTGCTGGTTCAAGTTGGTTCTGCTGCATCAGCTTTGGAGAAACGAGCTTGAAATCCAGGACTATGACTGTGTCTAAAAGTATTTATTATTCCTCTGTTGGTATTGCATAAGTTAAAAACTGTTTGTTGTGGTAGAGCCAATCGTTAGTAACGTAAGATTGGCCTGCTCTTCCTGTGATGTATGATGATATTTATGTTATTAAAATAAAAGACCTTCTAATTTAAGCCACATGGCCCTTGCATCAGTCTTTAAAATGGAAGTGAATTTTATACACGTGAGTCCAATCTTAAAAGTGAATTATTAAGACTGAATTGAAACAAATGCCTATGAATCAAAGAACATTTATCATAATGGAAGCAACTTGCCTCAAGCTGAGAGACTCAGGAATTCTCAGACCTCCAACGTTGAAACAAGTAAGAGAGAGGATTCATGGTGGAGAGCCAGGGCACATGCTCAGATCATACATATAGTTGGAGCAAGTGCCCTGCTTCTCCAGCATGATCAGCCTCCCCCTGTTCTTTTCTGGGGAATGAATGGAAGACCAGTGAAATTTAGTCAAGCACCTCACTGTTTAGTTTCTGAAACATGGTTATGTTGGCTTATATACGAGTTTACATGTTAGTAGTGAGGGTGGTGGTAGATTTTGTCTTATCTTATAAAGTAACGGTTCATAAAACCGCAAGCTGAACCAACAATGGTTTGGTGTGATTGCTGTTGAAGTTTGGCTGCCAAATGAGTGTCCAAGGAGTTGGGCTGAAGGCAATAGTAAAGACTCCCATGTGTCACTAAACTAAATGCAGGAAAATAACAGTATTATAATTATAATTATTATTAATATATTTTTATTTTTATTTTTATTTTGTTTTAAAGAAAACAAAGGACATTTTTAACTACAGAAATGATAATTGAATAAAAAATTTAAACAAATCTTAATCGTCCAAATCAAATCTTACCAGTTAATGTACTTAATTTTATGAGTCAACCTGAAAATACTAAGAAAACTTAAGATTTTAGCTTTCATGAAAAAAAAAATTAGAGAAATAATCTCACAATTTATTCTATAGTAAAAAAAAAAAAACTTAACCACTTGGATAAGAAAAGTTTTTCATATAATTACCTTTAATAAGTTACCCAGTCTACAGTATGGTAGGCCATCCACCAAAGCCATATGGAAAAGAAGGATTAGAGGAAGAGAAAGGTATTTAAAATAGTTCTCTACTTACAAGTTAAAACCTCAAAAAAGCAATTTCTGAAAATACAAAGATTTAGCATAATACTGACTTAAGTAATATAAAATTAGTAGGAACTCGAAAAGAATTAGTATTTCCTTTTGTCTTAAGTCACAATTATTTACTTCATCAATATTAAAAAAAGCAGTTAAAATCAATTAAACTTATTAAATATGTCACAAATATTAAATATTTTTCAATGGTTAAGCTTCTACCAACTGAATTGCTACCTCAAAATTGTTTAGCAGAATTAATGAAGGACGTTAATGAAAAAAATAATTTAGTACATCTGACATTTAAATTTGTGGTTTATAATCTGAATCACTAGAACCTCCCCCAGGTGCCCTATATTCAAGAGAGGAAGTATAATTTTGTCACTTACAATTTGCAAAAGCGTAACAAAAACAATACTGTATCCAAAAAGATTATATACATTCAGTGACCAACAAACTCGGGCTGGTTAAGATCTGAAACACCAGATTAGAAGAAACTTGCAAAAGCATGCACTACAATGAATGACAGGACCTGCATAAACAACGTCTACAACAGCTAATAACATATACTTTGATCTGACTCCATTGATCACATACTATGATCGTCATCGTAAGAAAATTTGTTAACATAAGCTAGTACCTTTCTAATACTGTCTCAGGGTAAGATTCAGTCGGCCGGAGCGTAGATTTGTTTCTTCTAGCAAAAGCTTGGGGGCAGTGTTTGGATGAATAACAGATACACCGTGAAATATATTTCTAGATTTCCCACCAAAGATCAAGACATCTCCTGATTCTAGTACAACCTTTTGTGCCTTGTCAACATCTCTCTCATCAACATACAGAAAGTCTGCTGAGTCTCCAATGGAGAAGGAAACCACTGGCAAGCCTCGACGAAGACTTTCTTCACTTTCATCCTTGTCCTGAGCACAAAGTCATCAAATATAATAAGAAATGTTCATAATATATATATATATATAATAAGAAATACTCTTAGCATGTTACTAGAAAATAGAACGTAAAGTGGTGTGGCTGCATTGAAATAAAAGCAGAACTTCAAGATACTGCTTATAACTTCAATGCATGTTCAACAAGATTTAACTAACCATCCAAAAATTTCTTTACTTTAGTTCTTCTGTTTTGTTTCCTTGATCTCAGTTGCACCTTAGAGACTTGAAAATGTTTACAACGCCTAGAACATACCTGATGAAGACCCAAACGTCCACTTTGTGAGTAAAAATTAACAAGACATATATTCGGTGACATCCATGGAAGTATCTTCTCGGGATTTCCTGTTTTAGAATCTTGCCCTATGAGGACATGGGAATCCCTAATTGCTTTCTCAGTAAGTTGAAGGAATTCAACAGGTATGTTGGGTGGCTTTGCTCCATCAAGTGGCCTGTGGTCTCCATACTCACTTGTCTGAGGATCCCAATTTTTACCCAGGCACATCATCTTCAGATGCAGTTTTGTCCCTTCACGATAACCAGGCTGATAGAATCCCCCAGAACCGAGCCCTAACTGCCGGCATCTTCCAACAATTTTGACCTAGGTGTGCATAGAAGGTTATAAAAGAAATTCATGAGTAATAGTACTCAAAAACACATACAAGTATGATAACAGATGAAAGAGATGAAACAAGTGGAACCTGATCATTTAATGAAATGTAACCCTTCAAGAGTATCATCCCAGGCCTTAATACAGTCCTACTTTTTGAATCCATATTGCGTTTGGTTTCATTCCGCCTTTCTCTATTACTTGCAAGTAAAGAAGGTTTCAAAACAACCGATTGAGATTCTTTTGGAGGGCAAATATCAAATGGATCTACCAGTGCTGTATTCTCTGTTTGCACTGTTTTATGGCCAACAGTGGCATTCCTGCTTTCCAAATGTTCACCTGGATCATCCCACCTCAAAGGTAGTTCAGTCTGACTCCTCAGATCAGTAATTTCTAACTTGTGGGAGACATCAAAGAGCTGTTCTCCAATGCTGCTTGCTCCTATGCTTGAAATTACAGAGCCAGAAAGAGCAGAAAATGAAGGAATAACCTTAGCAACTGATTTGGAAGAAACTGAGTGGTTCAATTCTTCTGAATAACTACTTAAAGTATCAGGTACGCTCTGCTCTAGTTGACAAGTAGTCACATTAAAAGATACATCTCTTTCACATGAAGAGGACAACTGCTTAGTGCAATGTGGAGGTTGAGACCCAGGACTCTGCCAAAATCTACCACCTGAGGTTTGCTGAGAACTTTTCCTTCCATCCTTTACCAGACATGATTTACTGCTAGATAGTCCATCTTCAACAACCTACATAAAAGGCCAAAATTT
Organism: Adenanthera pavonina; assembly: GCA_026686845.1. Taxonomy (NCBI): domain Eukaryota; kingdom Viridiplantae; phylum Streptophyta; class Magnoliopsida; order Fabales; family Fabaceae; genus Adenanthera; species Adenanthera pavonina. The sequence goes on from JAIVEN010000006.1 coordinate 36,536,049, forward strand.
GATATTAATAATTCTAATTAATCTTTCTGTTCAGTTTTGGGGTTTGCTTGGAAAGGGTGAAATTGGAGGGTGTAAAATAAGGGACTGAAGATTGAAAAAGCATTTGACCATCATATAAGCTTACTTGCATGGCTCATTTTCACTCTGACCAAGCACACCCTAGAGTCAAAATTGAGGTTGCAGCAAATTAGGTTGCATTAGAGAACCTTTATTCTAGTTGTAACTGAAGTGCTCAATGTTGAAAAATAATTAAAATAAATTATTTTTTGGACTTCACAAATAGAAAAACAGGAATATAAGGATACAAAACAGTCCTGCATTAACTTCCCTCATATCACACATGGTTCTGTTTAAATTAGCGCACTTCCAAGCATGGAATAGTACGAGGGAGAAAATATTCAAAAACAACGTAAGTGCATCGATACAACGAAACCCCCTTTTGCATATCTTCAACATCACTGAACCCGAAGTTTATACAATCACCAAAAGAAAACAAAATGGGAAGAATAACATTATAAAACAAAAAGACGAAGAAAAAGAAAAGACAAAACTTAAAGAAAAGGGTTATATACTGGGTTGTGGGGACGCTTGGAATGATCACTGGAACATGGGGACCATCCCATTGGAGAATTACGGCCTCGATTGTGCCGGATTCGACCTCGGCCCCGATCCATTGCCCTAAAGTACGAGGTAGCTGATTACAGGGTCTTCAGATATCAAAAGGAAACAGGGAAAGTGAGGAAGCAAGAGAATAAAGACGCTTATATATCTGTGAAAGACAAAACCAGAGAGAATGAGTAAATGTGGGGAAGTTGGTGGGCCTCACGCCACATAGAAAGGAAGCTGAAAGATCTCAGATAACTTTTCTTTGAAATTTGAGTCATTAGCGTTGAGGGGAAACGCGATTGCGTGAGTACGGAATGCGTTTTATGAGTGAAGAGGAGAGTTTTTTTTTAAATTAAAAAAACTGTACGGTCACATTGTCTTGTGCCTAGCCGCGCACGCCGTGGCACGGAAACAGGGCTCGTTAAGGGGCTACTTTTTTGTTTTTTTTTTTTGTTTCCTTCAAATTGGACATACGAAACGAACTTCATTTGTTTGTAAATGTAAAGAAGAATAGAATACTCAGCACTGTCCTACCAAAAAAAGAAAAGAACACTCAACATTGTTCACCAAAAAAATAAAATACTCAATTCTAAGCCAGATGTCACAGATTTTTTATGAGGTTTAATTTGGAAGATTCCAAAACATTTCAGAGATATCTTGAATAGGCTTGATTTCTCTTGAACAATGTAGATAATTTTAGAATATTGTAAGCTTGTCTTTCTCTTGCAGATTCTAGAGAATTCTTTGTAAATATCTTATAGATAATTCTAGAGACTCATTGTTGGCTGTTAGATCGAAATGATCTCCATCGTCCATTGAGAAGGTGAGAAAGTTCTAGAACCTTGGGGAGGTCTATAAATAGCTCCTCCCACCTCATTTGTAAACATCCAAGCATTTAAGTGCAATTGTGAATTCTCTCAAACCCTTTCTTGTTCTATAGTTCTCTTGTCTTGCCTACTCGAGGGTTTGGCTGACTTAGCGTAAGATCAAGAGGGTTGATCAAGTTAAAGCCGGCACGGTTCAAGGTGAGAAAGTTTTAAGACCGTGACAAAGAGCTTGGTTCAACTAAAGAGTTGTTATATCATTTCGATGAGATCTCTGTCCATAGAAAATGTCAATGTTTATGACTTATACCCTATTTAGTTAGCAGAAATATTTTTAAAAGAAGTGAACTAAAAGTGGAAGAGAAAATGAAAATGAAAGTGTGTGGAAATTAAAAGTATGTTTAGTGTAATAATAAAAATATTGTTTAATTTTTATTTTATTAAAATTAAGCTAAAAAAAAGGAATCATTGCAAACACAACCACCTAAACAATACTAGCATCGAAAAGCCTACCATCAAAATAATACCAGAAATCACCGTGAAAGAAGATTGACACTCAAAACATTCTCCATGCTCACTCTTCATTTGTCCTCTTTCATCAATTTTAGATCTAGGCTTTCCAGATCGACACTTTTGCTATGAGAGGAAGATCGAAGGTGAGAGAAAGAAGAACCTTTGCTTTCCATGGGTCTCACAGAAGCATATATAGAGGTCATGGTCACCAGCAAAAATGGACGCTATTGCTGTTTGTTGGTGACCGGATGGAGGTCAAGGTCAAATGGAGAAAAAGAACGAAGGTACGAGAAGGGCTTCACTATTCATGGGTCTCACAAAAGCAAATCTAGAGGTCACCATTGAAAATAGACCTTTGTTGTTAATGTTTGTTGGTGACAATGATGGTGACGGTGACAAAGGGCCAACCTTTGTTGTGGTTCATTAGTGAAGTTAGTGGTTCTTGCGAGAAGCAAAATGATTGGTTTGAAAATGAATGAAAATAGCATAGGCATAATAATCTTTTAAATCTCACTTTCATGGATGTCATCAGACTTCCACCCTCCCGCAAGAAACTGACTCTAGGGCATTTTGCTGGAAGTCTACTTTCATGGAGGTGAAATTTTGACATACCAAACATTCTAAAATCTTCATTCTATGTCCATTTTCATTTTCACATTGAGAGTTCCAGTGACCCAAATGCAGCCTTAAAGTTTGATTTCTTTAAATTTTGTTGGGAAAATTAGGTCTTTGATCATTATACTTTTACCTAATTTTAAAATAAGATTTTTCAAAACTCTTCCTACATTTTACAAAATTAGCTCCATTAATCCATGGAATTTGGGGGGGGGGGGGAAGAATAATCCCTTAACCATGTTAAAAAAGCAAATGTGACTAATAGAAACTGATGTGGCACAGGATAAAATGCAAGGTTGCTATTGAGAAGGGAAAAGAAAAAAAGAAAACCTTTTTGAGTTATTTTATTTTAATTATACACACCATTAGTATCCTTTATAGTATTTTGTTAACATCTACCTTATATTACTAATTCAACTTGTTATGCCATATGCCACATCAAGATCTATTAGACATATATACATTTTTAACACCATCAAGGAATCATTCTTCTTTTTCCCAAACTGTAATTTGTAAAGATTAATGGAACCAACTTTGTAAATAATAGGGAGTGCTTTAAATATTTTGTAGTATAGGGGTCAATTTCAAAATTAGGTGATAATATAGTGTTGGGCTACACCCTTGATGGGTATAAAGCCCAAACATAAGGGCACAGGCCCAAAACAAAATAAATAATTATATTTTATTTATTATTTTAATAAGAGAGGGAGGGAACGGTTAAATGTTAACCGTTTCCACACAACGCACAACCCGATTAAAATCAGTGAACGTGTGTGCGTATGTGTAGGTGGGTTTTCAGTTTTCAATTTTGGAGACTCTCTGATCCCGAAGGCATTTTTTTTGGAATTGGCTCTTTGGGATCTCTCTTGCTCTTCCTCTCTAAAAAAAATAGTCTCTCACTCTCTTCCTCTAAATTTTTTCCCGAGTGTATTTATGGTGAAACTGTAAACAAAGTCCGAGTGATTTTGTTTCTACCGGCTAGGATTCATTTTATTCTCTCTAAGTGGAAGTATACTTCTCGATCGGTATGTATATCTTCCTTACCTTTTTTATTCCTTCATTGGCATCAGAGCCTGAGTTTAGATTCAGGAAAAATCTATATCCGCTGCAAAATTTTTTTCACTTAAAAAAAATTACAAATTGCTTTCTCTGAGTTCCATAATTTGCATACGGTGTATATTTTTTTTATGATTTTTTTTGTATAATTTGTATACTGTTTATACTCATAAGATATGTAAATAGGATTCAGTATAGAGAATCTCAAAAAAATTTAAAAAATTTATACACGGTACAGTTTTTTAAGTACTGTAAAATAATCTCATCCTAGAAAATAAATACGCCATTGTGTAGAGAATAAAGAGATGAGAATAAAGCTACTAAAACCGCGTTAAAATGTACATTGGATCGAGAGAAACTGCCGAAAAAAAGTCAACGTCTCGAAGGAGATTCAAAAAATTGGGTTTATTAAAATCACAATTTTTTGGACAAAAGGATGCCACCATCATGTAGAGGACATCGAGAAGAGAAAAACGACACCAAGAACGCCTCAAACGGACGCCGGACGAAGGAGAAAATGGCAAAAAATGGTGGCGGGTTCGCAGGTCCTCCACCGGGTCGGGTTGACCTGGCGGGAGGTTAGGGATAACCTCAGCGACACGTCGTTTAGTTTAAAAAAAAAATTTGAGCCGAGACATTGGGCCCTTAAAAAAAAGGGATGGGATTACTTACGTGGCGCGTATGGCCCATCAGCACGTGATTGGGCCACGTGGAGGACACTGTCAGAACGCCGGCAACGCGTGGAAGATGTCTAGCAGGCGCGTGTCACCCAAATCGCCGTGTACGGCGGCGCGTGTAGGCCACGCGCCTCCCTCGCGCGTGGGCTGGAATTTTTTTTTCATTTTTTAGTAGTCTGGTCTTCTCTGGGCGCGTGGGGGCACATGCAAGGGTATTTTTTATCACGGTTTGCTTCTAAAAATTTCTAAATTTGAGATCTTCAATTTGATATACAATTTGCTTAGTTTTGAGATAAGTTTGGATCTGTTTAGAGCTATTTCAGTACATTTTTTTTTATTATTTATAATAATTCCTACTATTTTATTGAAGGTAAAAAAAATAATGAAACAAGAGAATTCTGAAAGCACTGAAATAGTTGGATATGGTTCTCCAAGTTATGAGTATTTGAAAGAACTTATTTCAGATGGTGAATTTTTGGATGAAGATCTTGATGAGGAGTTTCTAGAAGGAGAAGAAAATCCTGAGGAACTTCAAGAAGTGTATACAGATCCAAATGGGCCAAAGGAAGATGAAATTGTTTTGGAAGAGCCTAAAATTGAAGATCAAGAAGTAGATCAACCCCTTACCCACTCTGTAGCACAAGACATAGCAAATAGGGATGCAACAAAAATAAAACATTTAAAAGACTTGTATCCAATTCTTGCAAAGTATTCACACTTTGTGATGAATATGGAAGATACTGAGTTCTTCGCAAACGTTATTATTAAGTTAAGAGAAAATCTGAATACACAAAATAAGAAATATTCAGATTACACCTGGGTCGATGCGATTAATAGAGCGATGAAAATATCGAATCGCATTCTTAAGAGGAAAATTATTAATTTCTGTTTTCCTATTTGATTTATGTATATTTTTTATTTATTTTTTTTGTACAATGACTATGTTCTTGTATGAATTTAATACTTTTTAATATATGCTTTATTTGAATGGGAGCTCTTAAAATAAGTTTTTTTTGAGTTAATTATCCTAGTACTTGTATTAAAATCTTAATAGAAAGTAATAGTAACATTAGTATCCATGTGATGGGAGATACACTTGTGGTCTCCTGATCATGGAACTAATGAAATTATTATTGTTCTAATAAGAAATAATACAAGTATATGACATTGTATATTATACTGTACTATATGTACATTTTATTAATATATTCTTTAGTTCAGCTCAATAATAGAAGTTCTTTATGTGGGATAGTTTAGTAACTGATTTGAGGATGGCAACCAAGAGTATAATGGCTGAGCTGAACAAGGAAGATAAACTAATTGGGGATAATTGGGACATCTGGCACCGAAAGGTTTCATATATATTGGAAGAACAAGATGCTGTAGAGCCACTAACTATAGTCATGGCACAACTAGAAGCCGACAATACAGCCCAACATAGGAGAGACCAAGAGGTCTACATGACCTGGAAAAGGAAGAACAGCATAGCACGTATTACTATGCTGGGCACTATGGTCAATGACCTAATGTGTGAGTATGAGAAATATTCAACTGCACAAGCCATGTGGACGGCATTAAAGGATAAGTTTGGAGGCACCTCTACCACTAAACTAAGAAGGCTGACAATTAAGTTTGATACTTATAAGTTAAGGCTTAATATTCCTATGAAACAGCATCTACAAGAGATGGCCAGCATAATCAGAGAACTGAAGGAAGCTGGGCATGAATTGTCTGATGAATAGCAGATCCAGGCTGTTATAAGATCACTCCCTTCAAGTTGGGAACACATGAAAGTCAACTTAACCGACAATGAGAATATAAACACTTTTAGTGATGTGGCGAAACACCTGGAGTTTGAAGATGAACGTCTAGAGGCCTACAGAGCATCTGGACAAGCCTATCTGACTGAAGAAGCAGGAACTTCTAACCCTAAACCCAATTTCACAAAGGACAAGAAATATCAAAGAAAGGGTAAGAAGAATGGCCCGAAATTTAAAAAGGGAAATAAACCTTTCAAGAAAAGAGGGAAGAAAGGCGGAAAGAAGAAGAAGACTGACCTGAGTAAGGTTAAGTGCTATTCCTGCCTGAAAATGGGTCATTTTGTAAGGGATTACCCTGAGCAAAATGAACGTGAAAAGGTATTAGTGAATTATGTTAATTCACATATGTCTTATGTTTCAAGTACTATTTTTTTAACAGAAATTATTTCTTCTTCTTGGATAATTGACTCAGGCTCCACAGACCATGTGAGCAGGGATCGAGGATCCTTTACAGAGTACCGTCGGTTGCCGAATCAAAGCAAGTGGCTTTATGTTGGTAACAACGCGAGAATTGAGGTGAAAGGCATAGGAACCTGCAAATTAACTTTGCGAGGGGGAAAAACCTTAATCCTCTATGATGTACTTCATGCACCCGACATCTAACGGAACTTAGTTTCTATTTCCTGCTTATTAATTTATGGGTTTAATGTAAATTTTCATGATAAAGTAGCAGACATTTCATTAAGGACAACCTTTTATAGTTTAGCTTTTCTTTCAAAGAAATTCTTTGTTATGGACATTGTTGATGTATTTTATATGCATGATTGCTTTGCAACTTCTTCCAATTCAAATGTTAATATGAATGCTTGGTATGCTAGACTAGGACATATTAATCAAAATAGAATGATTAAACTAGCTAAAGAATGACTGCTAGGTGAAATTGATAAAATGGAAATGTCCTTGTGTGAGCATTGCCTGGCTGGTAAAGCAACTAGAAAACCATTTGAAACTGGAACTAGGGTAGAAACTCCATTGCAATTAATACATTCAGATGTTTGTGGTCCTATGAGTGTGAGGACAAAACATGGAGCTGTTTATTTCATCACTTTCATTGATGATTACTCGCGATTTGGTTATGTCTATTTGATGTCACATAAATCTGAAGCACTAGAATGTTTTAAATGATACATGAACTTAGTTGAAAATCAAATGAACAAGAAAATCAAAGCATTAAGAACCGATCGCGGACGTGAATATTTATCGGAACAATTCAAAAAGCTCTGTGAAGAAAAGGGAATAGTAAGACAACTTACAATCCCTGGCACCCCACAACAAAATGGTGTAGCTGAAAGAAGAAATAGAACATTACTAGACATGGTTAGGTCAATGATGGCACAAGCCAATCTACCCATTTCATATTGGGGAGATGCAATTTTAACAGCAGCATTCATACTTAACCGTGTGCCTTCAAAATCGGTCACATCAACACCCTATGAGCTATGGACAAATCGTAAGCCAGATTTAAATATTTTAAAACCCTGGGGGTCGGCAGCTTATGTCCATGATACTCCCCACAAATATGGAAAAATAGGTCCAAGAGGGAAGAAATGTATCTTTATTGAATACTCTGAACAATCTAAGGGTTATGTTTTCATTGGAGAAAACCAGGATGGGAGTGTCACTGAAATAGAATCTAGAGATGCAACATTTCTAGAAAATGAATTTCCTAGCAGGGGCGAGGTAGATTGTACTGTATTTCTTTATGAGATACATGAAGAAACTGAGGAACAAATTTATATACCTCAACCTCTTAATCCGAGTGGGAGCTCACAAGGATAAGTACAAGATTCTGTTCAAGAACATAATAACTTACAAGAGATCTCACTAAGGAGGAGTAACAGAGAAAGTGTACCAAAAAGACGTTTCCTAATAGAAGGGACTGCACTTATAGTTACCCCACAAGATTATGATGAGCCTAATTTAATACATGAGGCTTTATCATGCCCTGCTAGTAATGAATGGAAAAAAGCAATGGAAGAGGAAATGAATTCAATGAGGATAAACCAAGCCTGGGATTTGGTCAATCTTCCATCTGGACGTAAGGCAATTGGGAATAAATGGATTCTCAAAATTAAGAGAAATGCAGATGGATCGATTGAACGATACAAGGCTCGATTAGTGGTTAAAGGGTATACTCAACAGGAAGGTATAGATTATGAAGATACTTTTTCACCTGTTGTGCGTTTTAACTCCATAAGACTAATTCTGGTAATAGTAGCAAGTTTAAATCTAGAATTATATCAGATGGATGTAAAAACCACATTTTTAGATGGTGAACTGAATGAAGAAATCTATATGCAACAGCCATTAGGTTTCATTGAGAAAGAGAAAGAGAATAAAGTCTGCAAGTTAAAAAGGTTCATTTACGGACTTAAACAATCATCCAGACAGTGGTATTTGAAGTTTCATCAAGCTATAATCTCGTACGATTTCCAGATGATCGACGAGGACCACTGTGTATACATCAAGAATTTTGAAAAGAATCTTGTGATATTATCCCTTTATGTGGATGATATACTATTAGCCGGAAATAGTCTAAAATCGATTATAGCTATCAAAGAATGGCTATCTTCGAATTTTGAAATGAAAGACATGGGTGAAGCTGACTATATACTAGGAGTTAAGATCCATAGAGATCGCCCAAGAAAGTTAATATCCCTTTCTCAGAAAAATTACATTGAGAAAATTCTTGAGCGATCCAACATGAAAAATTGTAAACCTATGGATACCCCTATTTCAAGAGGAGAAAATCTGAGCCGAGATATGTGTCCTCAGACTGAGTTTGATAAGAAGATGATGGAAAGAGTCCCTTATTCCAGTGCAGTTGGTAGTTTAATGTATGCTATGATGTGTACGAGACCAGACATATATTATGCAGTTAGTTTGGTCAGTAGGTACCAGTCAAACCCTGGACTGAAACATTGGAAAGCTGTGAAGAGAATCCTGAGATATTTGCAAGGCACAGCAGATTATGCCCTATGTTATCAATGAAGCGATTTACGCTTGGTAGGATACTCTGATGCAGATTGGGGAAGAGATCTAGATGAGCTCAAATAGACTTCTGGATATGTTTTTCTGCTAAACAATGGAGCTATATCTTGGTGTAGCAAGAAACAGACATGTATTGCTTTGTCTACCATGGAAGCAGAGTTCGTTACATGTTCTGCAGCAGTACAAGAAGCAGTATGGTTGAAAAGATTCATAAAATACTTAGGGATCATTGGTGATAAATTAGATCCAATTTTGATAAACTGTGATAGCGAGGCTGCCATTGCTTGCACTAAAGATCCCAAGTATCATAGTAAGACAAAGCACATAGACACCAAGTATAATTTTGTAAGAGATGCCATAGCACAGAAAAGTGTTACAATTCGTCATATTCTTACATGTCAAATGATTGCTGATCCCTTTACTAAGCCAATACCGAGAGATATATATGTTGATTATGTAAAATCACTTGGTATTCGTAGGATATGATGTAACACAAATCTCTGTAATGATCAATTATATGAATAAAATTAAGTACATTTTTCTATAATTGAGTTATTCGAGTACATATACTTATGAAAAATATACAATGTCCAGTATGTCGTACATGTTGGTAAGGTTAGTTTTCTCACACGAGCAACTGCCTTTGACACTCATGGAGAGTAGGCAAAGATGAGACATCTTTTGTATTTACTAGCAAATCTGTAAGAGGGCAAATATGACAGCTAAATAATACAAAATAAGTCGTCCCGACAAAAGAAGAGAATAGGTCGGGATGAGATCCAATAAATATAAATTTTGGATTGAATTATGGATACCCACAATCCATAATACATGTAACCAGATGAGAATTCTCCAACAGAGATATTATGATAAGTGGAAGGATTGGTAGAATTCGGGTTAGACACTGTATGTGTCTGAACTTAAATCTGTACGGTGTTAACAACAAAAACAAAATCGACATACGCTCTTATGTGATAAGAGTAACATCGTAGCATGCAATTCATACTGCATGTGTTTTTGAAAACCGCAATTGGGAAGTAAGTGAATAGATCCCTGTTTCATTACTGTGTGAGTCCTAGAGAGGAATAAATCCTCTCAATAATGTCCTTATGACTTTGACATTTTTCATGGATAATGATTTAATATTAGCTACTTTAGCATATATCCAATGGTCATGATAAATTCGATCAAAAGGTCTTATGCTAGGAAAGCAATTGTTTCATATTGAAATGAAATATGGGCGAAAGGAAGATTATCCGAATACATACACACTTATACTGGTGTCTAAGACATGTCTGTTAAGAAGTTATGATGTTAACATCTTAAGCGTAGACACTAAGTACACAAGAGTAAGGCAATCTAAGTTTATATAAAAACTTATGAGGGATTAGATTTGCCATGGATGAAGTGTATATGGGTAAATCTAGGACATTCAAGGCATAATACATGAACAAAATAAATGTGAAATATATAAGATAATTCTATACTGGTCATTGAAAATGATTTCTAGTATAAGAATACCTAATTATAGACGTCATGCACATGCGGTCACGGTAGAATACTTAGTTGAAATGGAAAGGAAGGATTGTAAGAGGTTAACCCATTAAGTGTGAGTGGGAGATATTGGGCTACACCCTTGATGAGCATAAAGCCCAAACATAAGGGCACATGCCCAAAACAAAATAAATAATTATATTTTATTTATTATTTTAATAAGAGAGGGAGTGAACGGTTAAATGTTAACCGTTCCCACACAACGCACATCTCGAGGAAAATCAGTGAACGTGTGTGCGCATGTGTAGGTAGGTTTTCAGTTTTCAATTTTGGAGACTCTCTGATCCCGAAGGCATTTTTTTTGGAATTGGCTCTTTGGGATCTCTCTTGCTCTTCCTCTCTAAAAAAATAGTCTCTCACTCTCTTCCTCTAAATTTTTTCCCGAGTGTATCTACGATGAAACTGTAAACAAAGTCCGAGTGATTTTGTTTCTACCGACTGTTATTCATTTTATTCTCTCTAAGTGAAAGTATACTTCTCGATCGGTATGTATATCTTCTCTATCTTTTTTATTCCTTCATACAGGGACATAGGTATCAAAATAAACAACAATTGAAAAATTGCTCAACCTCGTACTGTCTTTATTTTTTTTATAAATATTAAAAATAAAATTCATTTATTTATTTAATTATATGAGACACTTAATATATCATTAATATAACAATATTTTTTCCAACATATCAATATAAAATATAAAATTTATAATAATCATATATATATATATACGCTATAGAAAATATAATTTTTCACAAATTTCATATAAATGTATATAAATAAGTATAATATAAGTTTTTTATTCTCAAATTAGAGTGGATCCCATGAGATAAAGATAAATCTTATTATTTACTCTTTTTTGCGAGATTATTATTTACTCCTCTTAAACCATATATAGTTTTCTATATCATCAATATATCCATATGTATTAAAATTAAAATCAAAATAAACACACTACTCACCTAAGACTCCATGTATAATCCGCATGATACAGGAGGCCAGCTATTGTTTTTCACATAATCATCTTTTATAACGATGATTTGTCCCTCTAATTATGATTTCTTTTTTTACCAAGATTAATTTTAATTATTATTTCTTCAAAACGCGGTGTTTGCTTTTCATTTGAACGATGACATCTTCGCTTGGACCATCTATAGTCTGATCCCTCCTTTGTCAATTCACAGATCGGCAGCTGCCTATATCACTCCGTGGACACCGACGACGGCGCGCAGCTCCGGCTATCATTTCCTCCCCATTTCCTTCTCTTTTCTCAGGGTTAGCACCTGCCTCCTCTTTCAATTTCTCACTTTCTTTGTTTCCCTCTTTGTCTGCTTCACCCTTTTTCTCAATTCAGAGCATTTGATCATGGCATCTCCTTCTTTGCTTTCGTTTATCAGCAATTCTCCAATCTTTACTGTTAACTTGTTCGAGAAAATGCTGTAACGTGAAAGGATTTTTTTTTCATGCTTTTGTAGAAATGAAGACTGAAAGTAAAAAATTTGGATACCTCGCCTATCTATCATCTGAACAACCAGATGTCTCTTCACGCTGTATCGCTAAAATTGATCATTTAAACGTATAAGATCTGAATAACGTAATTACGCACTTGGTTCCAGAACCCCGTTCAGATTTCGCATCAAGAAAGTAAAGCCTAATTGCAATATTTACTTCGCATGACAAAAAAAATGCCTAAATGATTATCAGGTCCTTGCGATGTTAATTATATGGTGTATGAATGATCTGCTTGTATTAATTTCTTCTTGTTGCTCTGAGTGTTGGAGAATACGTCGGTTATCCGGAGCAAAATATGCGTACTTGACTCTTTAAGATGTATATATTATATCATCTTGCATAGAGGGCTTTGCTGAACACGAGTAGTGGAAGGGATCTGGTGAATGGGGCATGCTTCGGTTTATGTAAATTTACATTGTAGTTTACTATTATTGATCTCATAAAGGAATGAAAAACAAATTCCTGTTATTTGAATTTACCGTCCTGCAAACAAATTATGAATCAGGGTTCCTGTTTCTGCGCTTATGAGTTATGACAAAGAAACAACAAACTCTGTTTATTTGTATATTGATAAAAAAGAAAAAAGGAAAACATATGTATATTTATTCATTTAATGCTGAATGTTTCTCATGCCTGAATCTGACGAGGTTTGTTATTGCTTATGAACTATTGTTTCAGTGTATTTTACTTTAGTTGGAGAGTTTTGAGCAAAAAAAGAGGAACGTTGTGAACTTAAAAAGATGGTTAAATTGACTATGATTGCTCGTGTTACTGATGGTCTTCCACTAGCTGAGGGACTGGATGATGGTCGTGATCTTAGAGATGCTGAGTTTTACAAACAGCAAGTTAAGGCTTTGTTTAAGAACCTCTCAAGAGGACAAAATGAGGCATCAAGGATGTCAATTGAAACTGGCCCTTATGTTTTTCAGTATCCTTGTGCGTTTATATTTCATGACTGTTTTGTGGACCAGTGATAATATTCTAATTGTTTGATTATTCTACTTGTTCCAGTTTTATATTGTAAAATACATCTAGTTGCCTAGGCCCGAGGGTAACATCATGTCGATATTGTTTCAGTGATGATATTCTCAGAGATTAACAATGAACAAATATGAATCCTTGAGAATTGTAGAAATGTCTGTAGTTGCTGTTCTTTAACTTGCTATCTTAGTTTTATGTTCATGTCGAAGTTGCTGGGCCTCCTGTCACAATATGCTTGCTTGGTGTACTTCTTTTGTTCTTTGTAGCCATAAATCTTTTGGTTATCATTATAGGATAGCCTTTTTTCTTTCTGTTTTGGTAGATCAGTGTCTCTCATTTGCTGTTGAATCATAATTAAGATGGTCCTTTTCTGTATAATACGCGTGTGCAAAATAAGATACTATCTTAATGCTTCACAACTTTTCTTCTTTTGCAAGTTTCCACAGTAATTTCTTGTCTACAACTGTTTGAAACCTTTGCGCACACACATACATATATTCTTTGCTTTAATTTGATTTGAACGAGTGATGGTTGCCTTGACTGTTCATCAGTTATATTATTGAAGGACGTGTCTGTTACTTGACAATGTGTGACCGTGCTTACCCTAAGAAACTAGCCTTTCAATATCTTGAAGATCTTAGGAACGAGTTTGAACGTGTTAATGGGTCTCAAATTGAAACTGCTGCCAGACCTTATGCCTTCATTAAATTTGGTAGATATCACACTACATGCTTTTTCTCTACATTTGCACTATATTCTGTCGCAATTTTTTTTTTCATAGTACTGTTCTCATTTCCTGCTGGTGCTTAATTTTCATTTTTTCCTTTTTAATTTCTTAAAAAGACACATTTATACAGAAAACAAAGAAATTGTACCAGGACACCCATACCCAGCGCAATATTGCCAAGTTGAATGATGAACTCTATGAAGTCCATCAGATAATGACACGAAATGTGCAAGAAGTTCTTGGTGTTGGTGAACAATTGGACCGTAAGATGTTTCATCTATTCTCTGAATAGTTTTAGTGTTAGCTTTTTTGCTGCTTATTTCTTGTGCCACAAGTATGCTTTTACAGTTGATTTAAATGCTAACATGCAGAGGTTAGCCAAATGTCCAGCCGCCTATCATCAGAGTCTCGCATATATGCTGATAAGGCAAAAGATTTAAATCGACAGGTTGGTCTCTTGGTATTTAGTGCAGCATGCATCTGATATCTGGCTTCTTTTGGCAATATAGTCTTTTTTGTTCATTTGTTACTGCTGATACATGTTAATTGATTGTGACCTATCTAAAACCGTCATGCTTTAGTTGTAAACCATTAAGCATGGACACACAAGACACAGACACAGAGACAAACCAGTTTGAAAAATTATAGAAATTAGGAATAGGATATGACATGGTGTGTGCATGTGTGTGTCTATATATAATGTAAATGTAATAACTATCTCATTATATACTGTAGTTCCATTGGTGATCAACAATCAGGGCCCTTTGGTGTGTAGAATAGAATAAAATGGAAAAGAGAATAATATGATTGAAAAAAAAAAGTGAATTTGTAGTAGAAGAATGTATCTTTTTCCCTTAACAATAATAAAAAGACCATTATTGTTGAGTAATGATAATAAGAATATCATAATTATTACATATCCTTATTTTTGTGCAAGGGAAGGGGTATCTCTTCCCTTTGCACCAACCAAACAGGGTTAGAGAAAAGAGAGAATTTAAAATTGCTAAGGAAAGACATTCATAAATATATACCCACTGCTACTAGCTCCGGCACATTATTGCAAATTACTTCTGCACCAGAAAACCTAAGGATGAGTCTCTGGGTGGATGCTGTGTTTGTGGCTTTGTTAAATACTAGTATACTGCTAACCAAATGAATCTGTAAGCGGAATGGATTCTGTTTTATATTAATTACTATCCACACGAATGAGATCTGTGTCAGTAGCTTCATTTATAAGAATGAATGGAAGACTAGTATATAATGAATCACTAATCAGTTGAGTCTGGGTGGAAAACCCAACCTTGTGTTTGCCTCTCTTTCAAAGATGAGAACAATGACCAGAAAACTGAAATTGTGTGTCTCTTTCAAAGTGACGTAGTTCTTGAGGACAGGTGCTTGCATGAAAAGCCAAGAGGAGAGAAGATGATGGGGGAAGTAGGATTCTTGGGGCAGAGGAGAGATAAGTGGGAGGGGAAAGGAGACACTTCTCTGAATTTTAGGGGGTTGGGGCAAAACAAAATGGGTCTTCCGTTACTCACTGCTTGAAACTCATGCATGATGACACCAGTCTTTTTATTTATTTACTTATTTTAAACTTCAAACTACCATGTCCTCACCATGACTGTCCTGCCACGTCCAGCACTGTGTTAGAGCTGAATTTTCCCCCCCCCTTAATCTGACATACATGGAGAAAGTGCTGTTAATGCGTATTTGAGTGTATGTGCTTTATAGGTTGTAAACTTGTAAATATTTGTGCTAAAACTAGTTTTAATATTCAACGATGAAATGTGCAGATTTGGTTCGAGATATTTAAGTTTACAGTTGTCTATTTTTGTCGTTTGACCTTGGTTTGGTGACCCAATTAGTGAAGATTTGATCTTGTTTGGTAGACTTTTTGAGAGTGTGGCTATTAGTGTAATATGTAAGGGTGAATAAGATATTTGGTATAACTATGGGCCCATTTGGTTAGTTTCTTGGATGTTGGAAAGGGTAGGAATGGGGTCACCATTCCCATATGATGTATGTTTGGTTGCTATTTTCATTAGGAATGCTCATTCCTGTTGACCTTATAATGCCACTGACCTAGGAATCTGAACACCCAGCCTGAACCCTGTCTTTCACGATTCTTAGAGGTAGAAATCACCTTTTGGACATCACTACCCCTCCCCATCTTCTCCGACATTCATCTTCACCTTGACCCTCTCTCCTTCTCACCTTGTGGAAGGCACCATCAATGGTGTCCTCCCTGCCTAAACTCTCATTCCTTCTCTCCTTCCTGCTTGAACCCTCTCTCCCTCTCTCCTTTCTGCCTGAACCTCATCTCACATTGTCACAGATCGTAGTGTCCTCCCTCTCCAGTAGACAACCACGATGGGGCAGAACCCATTGCCACTGTGTCGTCGATAGCAGGTGTCCTTCCTCTCCTTCAATCATCATCTCTCCACCTCTTCCTCTCCAGATCTGATTCGAAGCTTGCTTCTCCCATATTGTGGGTTCGTGTAACTCCTCCCAAATTTGAAGCTTCCTAGTGCAGATCACCAGATCTGTTTTTTCTTTTTAAAAAAAAAAATGAATGGATACTGTTTGTGTATTGATTTTATGCTTACTGGGTTTTGATCTGCACCGCTGGTGAAGATGATGATCGGTGTCAATTGTGCAGCCGGGAAGAAAAACACGGAAGGGTGGGAAAAAATTTTCGAGGATAGAGGCAAAATAGCCATTTCACTTTTATTTTAATTTTTGTTTTCATAAAAAATAATTATCATTCCATCTTTTTCTATATTATGCCAAACAAAATCATGGTGATAATCATTCCATTCCCTATCATTCTATTCCATTCTATTCTCAACCTTTCTAGTAACCAAACCAGCCCTATGTATTTTGTTCTTTACCTGTACGTCATCTCTCCTTTTGACAATGACTGTGTCTTTTATTGAAAAAAAAAAGGTTGCCTTTTGTTGTGGTTTGACCTAAATATCATTTTACAGATTTGAAACATCACCCTTTCTTCTCTTTGGTTTTAGATCCTTCCAACAGTCTAGATAGGTCATAGTGGCATATAAAGATGAGATTGTTCGTTATTATAAATTTGTAACCACATTTGTTAGTTTAGAATGTTCCGCACTCATTTCCATTCATGTGTTAACCATTTGTATGTGTCGGTCACATATATTTACCCTGTGGTTAAATTCTTGAATTCAGTGGTTGAATAGAATCATAAATTTATTATCTGATTTATTTTGTTAAATGACATGATATAAGAGCTATTTATGGTTCTTCATTTATAAAATTCTATGAACATGACTGCCTATGCTTGCAGTTATTAAGTTTCTCTGAGCTTTCTATAAGCAGGGTCTACTGTTTCTTATCTCCATTACTTCTGCTAAGTGACTTCCAACGTGCCAATACGTTTATTGTATACATAACTATATATACTGTTTACCACCTCTCCCTTTTTCTACTTCATACTTTTTTGTCTTTTACAAGAAGAAAGATTTGTTGATGGAGCTGATTTAACCCTGCCATTTGTTCACAAGTGATTGGTTCCTTTCAAACTTCTGGTTGATGTCTTGATATCTATACAAAATTATGCAAATATATAACTGTAAATCAAATCTTGAGTGTAGGCTCTGATACGTAAGTGGGCCCCAGTTGCTATCGTGCTTGGAGTTGTCTTCCTGCTTTTCTGGGTAAAATCCAAGCTCTGGTGATTGAGCATAGTCCATAGTGTATGATATTTTTATCCTGGCTCGTGCTGCTGTGACTTTCTATTGTCACACATGACTATTCAGACTAGCACAGAATCGTGGTTTAGAAACAATTATCCTCATTTACATCTGAGAGTAGCTGTATCAGTCTTTCTGGGAAAGAGACTTTTAACCTTTAGCTTGAGGGGCTTGACGGGCCAAGATATGAGAAAACTCGATGTCCTTGGAGACAAATATACGCATTTATTCGCTTATTCTTGCTGCTTCCCAATTGTTTTCGGTGTTGTTGCGTTAATGAGTCAAATATATATCTCCTTAGATATTATTTTGATTCAATGTGAATTTCAGATAATTTGGATATATATTTTATACTCAGGGAATGCTTCTTTCGCAAATAACTACCTTCATGTGATGGATAGGTCTCATTCTCATCATGCTTGCCTGTGATAGGTACTGGACCTTTAAATGATGGGATTTCATAAATATCTAAAATTTAAAATGTATTCATGGCATATATCCAATAGTATAGGAATGTTGATGTATGTTTTCCAATATTCAGAGCCCTCAACATAAAAAAAAAAATTGGTTCGTAGTTCTTTATTATTATCTAGTTTATTTCCATTCTTAATTCGTGACGCAATTATCTCGTGTTTCTTCGCATTTTCATAATGCATTGAATTAGATGAATAGATATCAGAGACAAAATGGGAATTTGAATGTCAATTGTGGAAATTTTTTAGCTAATATACAATACTTCATTTGGTTGGAAAAAACTGTTATTTTAGGATTTTTAAAAAAATTTATAATATTTATTGTTTTACTATATTGATGAAGTATTAATTATATTTTTTACTGTTTTAGCCTTCATTGATACTTCTAATTCTCTCTTGATTTGTGTGAAATAAATTTAAAGGCGTTTTAGTAAAATATTATTAAATTTTATTATAATATGAATTATTTAATGATTTTCTTGACCTATATAAAGAAAAAACTCTAAAATTACATTTTTTATAAAGTGGAGGATTAACAATATGGAACATAAAATTGAAGAAAGAAAAAGTATTTATTGCATTTCCAAAATTGAGAATCCTTTGGAAAAAAAGGTTGGTGACTGATTCAATTAGTGAAAATTTTTTACATTTCTCTGTATAAAATATTTACTTTCCAAATGTTAGTTTCAGAGCTATCCCAGAACTTCAGCGAATAAGATTATCAAAGCACATCATGTTTGATATTATAATGGATTTATTTTGACTACGTCTCCCAACCATCCTCACATTATTTATTTCAGCGATTACGCAGCAATATAGGAAGAGATTTTATTGGAAATGGAACAATCAACAGCTAGCTAGAGAATAATAAAAGACAAGACTAAGGCTTATTTCCTTAAAATTATTAGGTCCAATCATCCAATTACTTCATGCTAGTCAACTACACCTCTCTAGGTTCATCTTATTAACTGATGAGATGAAAAAAGTAATTCATGTAGCATGAAGTAATTGGATGATTAGACCCAATGGTTAAAACAAAATGAACTAAGTTTTCTCCAATAACAAATACTCAAACAAAAAGAAAGAAAGAAAGAAAGAAAAGCTCAAAACAGTACACAATAATTCAATCCCTAAAGGGCCTACCAACGCAATAGAGTTGTCCAGTCTTTTTTATATATTGGAGTATTTCCAAGTGCTTATCGTCGAAACAAAGCCATTCACAAAATTTTGTGGTCGCAGTATGCGGATCACTTACATTTCAGCTAGACGAAACAGCTTGAGGGAGCTTGTATTTCCAAGGACACTCTTCCAAACCAAGCACAATTCATTCATCGACCTTATTGTGTTCTCTAGATTGATTTCATTTTCACCTGTAATTGTATGGTGCAAACAAGATGGATGAGTTGTGTCCTCCAAAACCAAATGAGTTTGAGAGAGCCACCTTGATGTTCAAACGTTCCTTCAGTGGACCAACAATGAAACTTGTGTCCTGCTTCAACATAAATTTAACGCACAATTTTCATGAATTCAAGAAAGCCCTCTAACCATAAAATTATGAAAGCATGATATTGATATTCAAGATGTTTGATGGCATACAAGATACCAAGAAGGATAAGATGACACTATTCAGGAGGGTATCTCATACTATTAAAGCATGGGAATCTGAAATTGCCTATGGAAGATGAAAATCTTAAGTATTGCTATGTTATATCTGGGTGTGATATACCATGAGATCTGAAATATAACAGAATGTAAGATACCAAACGGATTTAATGTTGTTGTCCATTATAAGCTTCTAGAGAGACATGAGAAGCATGCTTCTGTTGCATACCAATATGGATAATTCACTCCTACATAGTAGTGGTTAGGGGTAAACATATTGCATACCACATTTTTGTCTGGGTTCTCCAGGTTGATGTTGGGATGGATCCATCCTGTCTTTATTGCCTGTAATGTCAGGGAAACAAAACACTTTATCTGAATTATCTAGTCAATTTGACCAAAGTGAAATTATACGAATACAATCAAATCAATAGAATAGAGAAGATAAAATTTGTTCATTCAAGGAAACGTTATTGGCATTAAATGCTGAAAGACGTCTGATAAAATACCTTGACTGTTGCAACAGCTTCCACAGCTCCAGAGGCTCCTAGTAAATGACCAACCATGGATTTTGTGGAGTTCAACCTTAGCTGCAAGACCATCAAAGATCAAACTTCGTAATATGGATACACACAGGCTCACACATTTTGATAGTCTGGCTGAAAGTTCAAGTTCATCTTTACTTTTACCTCTCGGTTGTTTCCAAAACATTGAATTACAGCTTCATATTCCTTTAAATCACCTGATGGTGTGGATGCAGCATGTGCATTTATGTAATTTACATCTCTTTTGTCAACCTCTGATTGAGCCAAAGCCTTTTCCATACAAAGAACAATGCCTGTACCAAATTGCAGACACATGTTGGCACTCAGTACAAAGTTTTTCTCTAATTATGATTCTAAAGACACAAGACCTCATGAATAGATATGTACTCATGTCACACATATTCTTCAGTGGAATCAACTTGTGACTTGTTTATAAATAAATTGGTAAAAATATAGATGTTAAACAAGTTGTTCCAGTTTCAATGCAGAGTACATTCTAATTGGTGGATGCTTAATAACAAAGAATAACCAACAAGAATTGAATTGAAGATCCTTAATATCGATGTGATTAACTTGGCCTATTTAAAAGACGGCGCATATAATACCAACAGATAGATGAATGCAATGAAGATACTGATTAAAAGGAATAAACATATTATCGCTTTCATACTCTTGATACTTACCATCAGGATGAGTCTCAGTCAAGTGATATGCATCACAGGTGATGCTTCCTCCCAGAAATTCTGCATATATTGTTGCACCTCTTCTCTAGGAAATTGAAAAGAAGTGAAAAAATTCTTAATTATATCATTTCCAGCTTTCAGGGTGTTGTAAGGATATTAAGTTTCTGCAACATACCTTTGCATGCTCTAATTCTTCCAAGAGCAATACCCCAGCTCCTTCTCCCAAAACAAATCCATCGCGATCCTGCTCATCAAAAAATGCATCTTTAGTTAAGAATTGGGCCAGTAGACAGGGCAAAGATAGCATAATGGAAACCTTCAACTGAATATTTAAGTAGACTTGGTTTATGAAAGATAAATATATCCAAATTAGTTAAGACACATAAGAATATCGATGACGTATATTTTCTAAACGGATTCACCTTTCATATGCACACAAGTCTTTTTCTTTCCAGCGGGACCATACATTCATGGGAGAGGATCCAATCCTTTACTACATTGGGATCCCCTCAAGACTCTCTCATGTAGATGAATGGTCCCTCGGGAGAGAGAAA